>JARJCX010000072.1:0-744772 GCA_029282285.1 Mycena rebaudengoi
TTTTCTATAGTCTGACAGACCTGTTAAAGAAAGAAAAAGTGCAAAATGGAGCCCAGCTGCCCAATTCGACAAAAAAACAGGTTGGAACCAAAAAATAGGGCTAGGGTGGCAAATAGGGCTAAGGGTACAAAAAATAGGGTTAGGGTGGCAAATAGGGCTTAGGGTACAGAAAAAATGGGTTAGGGCAGCAAAAAGAGCTTAAGGTACAGAAAAAATGGGTTAGGGTGGCAAAAAGAGCTTAGGGTACAGAAAAAATGGGTTAGGGTGGCAAATAGGGCTTAGGGTACAAAAAAAGGGGTTAGGGTGGCAAAAAGAGCTTAGGGTACAGAAAAAATGGGTTAGGGTGGCAAATAGGGCTTAGGGTACAAAACAATAGGGTTAGGGAGGCAAATAGGGCTTAGGGTACAGAAAAAAGGGTTAGGGTAGCAAAAAAGGCTAAGGGCACAGAAAAGAAGCCAGGTTGGAGCCGATTCAGACCAGAAACACAAAAAAAAAACACATTCCACAAGATTGGCCAAAACATTTTGTTGCTTTAAGGCAGCAGCGGCCTTAAAGAAGACAACCTGGCCCCAGGTTGTCGGATTAGATAGTTAGGGTAACATATATTCATTGCTGTGCGCAAATTACCTTGGTGCGCCTTTCATGGGCGTGTACGGTTGATGTTGTGCGCTCTCGGGGAGACGAAGCTCGGCGGCCCGTGTACGATGTTGCGGGGACGCAGTCCGGCTTGGGTGCCGAAACGAAGCGGGGGAGGGAGAGCACGAATAAAAGGGGGAGGCCACTCACCACTTGATCTCTGGGCCCCGCGCCGTCAGCGCACCTCCAGCAGAAGGTGAGGCCACCCTCGTCAGCGGTGGGTACCCGTGCTGGTCCGGCAGCGCGCTCGCACTATGGCGAGTCCAGCGCGTGGGATCGGGCTCAGTGTGCACCGCGTCCTGTGCGGCGGGGCCGATGCTTCAACAGCGCATTGACGAGTCTTGTGAAAGGCGGCGCGCGCGGATGATGGCAACGGTGCCGAAGCTCTCGCGCGTGGGTCTCCTGTAACACCAAGTTAGCTGAATGAAAGAGTGAAAAATGCGGTTAGACAGAATGCGCAAGCACCACATTTAAATACTAGTAATACAAGGCATAATAAGTAGCAGGAGTCAATCTAGGCGGTATTGGATGAAGTAGGAATAGGAGCGTCGTAACGAGAGCACTCAAGCGCGAGAGTTCTGTCTCTTTTGAGCAAGATCAAAGTAGCACGTGACGGCGAATCGGACTTTTAAAAGCTGTTGTGGGCAGCGCGTCTCTTGTTCTCGACCACCACCACCTCTCTCCTCTCCTTCTCCCTCCATTTCCACCGCCCCCCACCCCTCCCTCTGAACCTCTGGCTACTCCAGCACCCCCTGTGACCGCCTCCAAGCGCAAGTACCTGGAGGCTATCGCGCAGCTTGGAGAACCAGTGATTCCTGTACCCAAGAACTTGAAGCGCGCAAAACGCGATGCGTTGTGAGCTTATCTACTCTTTCAGATCGCTACAGTCTACTAATCCATCTACAGAGAGAACAAGTCGGGGCTGGACGTCCTCAAGACCGCGGCACAATTATCCGCTGCGCGACCCCGTATCTCGACATAGGACTGGTCCTCCACTACGAATCGCAGGCACGCTGGGTCCCGCCTTCACCTACCGACCCCACGCTATCTAAGGAGTAAGTTTTCGCCCTTTTTTTTTCTTCCTGCGCGCTACTGACCGTTGCCCACAGCGATTGTGAGCATCGGCGAATCCAAGTCTGATCGTGGGTTAAACCACTCCGTCCTTCGTCGCTACTTGGTACCCGTAAGAAGCTGCTCAGTCCGGCACCGGCGGAGGGGAGGAGGACATCGCAGATAAGTGAGTACATTTTAATGCGCATACATCCTGCTTCTTTCAACCTTCCGCCACCTCAGCACACTCAAGAGGCTCGTCAAGGGTACGCTCAAGCTCACCTACCACAAATGGCCCGCGCGCTTCTATGCCGACGACAGCTACAAAACCAGCGACCCGCGAAAGGGGCTCTCTTTCGCAGCGTTCCTTCTGCGGGTGAATCCTTTTTCACCTGAATACATGTCCGCTACTGATATGTGCTTGCTAGGCCGGCATACCTGGACGGCGCCCAGCTCTGCGCTCAACGGTGCCACAAGTCTCAAGCGTGTCAGCAACGCACGCCCGGCCGGCGCCTTTCAAGCCCGGAAATGATAGTGTACGCTTGTGTGCAGGTACGTTTTGTCGACATTCCCCGTCCCCACTTCACCACTGATAAATCATCATCAGGAACGTCTTCAGCACCCATCGCACTACCTCGGGTACGGGTGCCGACGACGCGTCGGATGATGATGACGGCGACTCCGACGACGAAGCGATCCAGGCCCAGCGCGTCGCTCGTTGTGGTGGAGTAGCTGCTGCCTCGTAATATACCTCCGTTCCAATGCATCGTCTCGTCAGTCACGCCCTAATCTTTCTTATTTCGGTTACTGACTGCCATCGCCCGCCAATTTTTGTTCTCAGACTATCAATCAGTGAGCTTCGTTATCCCTGCGTGATGATCGTTCGAGACTGACACCTATCATCTAGACGTCCTCACGATACATAATTCTCGTGAGTACTGGTTTTGAAAGATATCCTCTTCACTGACATGTGCTTTATCCAGGTCTCCTTTATTACGCTCTTCAATGGAATTATTATGCATTCTCTCTCGGGTAAGTCAAGTACTATCTTTCTTATCTCAGTTACTGACGGCCATTCTAGTGGACTCGTAGCACTTAAACTTGAATGTATGTTCCCTTGCACTCCCATTGTATTGTACTGACTGTTTTTTTTGCAGGTACTTTTGTATCGCTCTGTCGGTTATTATCGTGCATCGTCAGTAACGCGCTGCATGTCTTATTTCGGATTACTGACAACCATCATAGTGTTCTGGACCCAACCTCTCACACGTACGTTCTCTCTTGTTCCCGTTGTATCGCGCTGACAGGAAGTTTACAGACAATTTGTATTGCTATCACGAAGTTACATTACTTACCGTTTCTGTGTATGTTTTGTGCCTTTCACCTTTTGAGCCGCACTCATATTTCTATATTGCTATTTTCTAGATCGTCGCGCACTGTTTCTTTATCATGCTTGTAGTCTGTAGCGCAATTCAATATATTTTATTCTCTGCTTTTTATATTGGATGGACCCGAGATTGGCATGAGTCAAAATAGGGCTTGAGAACGGCTTCAAAGGTGTCAAAGTGCTTAAAAGTGTAACAAGTACCCCCTCGGCTTTTAAGCACCCCTTCTTGGTAACATCCTATTAGGAGTGGCTTGAAAGGGCGGTTCCTGCCCCAGTGTGGCTTTAAAGCACTTCGGGCACTTTCAAGCGGCTTGGAATGCGCTTGAAAGTGTTGGCCCCTTTTGGTGATGCCTTAAGTGGAATTTTTAAACAAAATGAAATTGCGGCAAACATACCGTATTTTCAGGACTATTTTTGCGCTCTCAAAAACAGGATGTTTTCGGGTCCCAAACTCAATCCAAACAGCACTTATTTTCTTTCTGTTTTCATCCCAGTCGGGAAAATCCACGCCTTAAAGAACACATGTTTGGAGGTCAAATTGAAGCTATTTTTGGAACTGAAGAGGAGACACAAAACTAAGATGTTTTTGGTACCATTTTTCTATCCGCAAACACGAGGTTTTGGTCAAGCTAAAATACCTGGGAAAATTTGGCTTGTTTGAGATGTATGTTTTCCCAGCAATTCCCAACGATCTCACTTCGCCTGCTGCGACACGCGGTGACGAAGACGTAGGTGATATACGTGCCGCGGGCGATGGGCGCGACGGGAGCGGTCCACGCTCGCCAGGGCCTGCGCGCGCAGGTCAGCCCACACGGCGCTCGCGACGCGGGCCGCTACTGCGATTGCCTCCTCGCCGCCCACACCAACATGTCCCGCGACGAAGAATCAAAGTCCCACTCCACCACGTCTGCCGCAGAGCCCGCAATGGGCGCTGACCAAAAGCGCGCTCCGGAGGGACGGATGGGCGGCGCACGTGGATACACGAGATGCGGCTACAGGGAGGACGGTGGAGGATTGAGTACCGAGCGGCCAAAGTGTACGGTCGGGAACCAATGCGGGCGGGCGGCTGGAGTCGAATATGGGTGTGGCAAGGAACTGGGTCGCGCCGGTGAGGCCTGTGGAACGTGTGGTGCTGAGAGGGCAGAAAAAGCGCTGGGGGCCTGCGAATGTGGCGGTGGACAGAGTATGCTCGATAATGTGCGGGGAGTCGTCGGCGTATAGCGCGAACGGCGTAGAGAAGCTGGATGATGGAGGACAGCGTCACGGTGGGGAGCTTAATGTGCAGGAGCTTAAGCATTGGCGGCAGTCGAGATCATATCCGACGGTAGACATGGGATTCCGCCGACACTGCTTTCGCGGAGGAGGAAAGCCGGAGCGCGAGCTGTTGGCGGGGAGGATGCGTCGCTGCGAGATCAGGGAGGATCCATTCTCCGGCAGAATCGCGATGTGCCGCAGTCAGTCGAGTCCTGTAGACACGGCGGAGACCCATGTAGGCCGTGCACGCGGTGCAAGAGGACTACGCGCAGAGGAAGAAAGACCTGGTTAGGCTAGTAGGGCGAGTTTGAAGTTGGAACGCGAACTTTACGTACCTTCGAGACGAAAAGGCACTGGGAGCAGGGTTGCAGTCGTGGTAGTGGGATCCGTGGGTGGTCAGTGGTGGAACGGAAGTGTGGGTAGCAACCTGTGCCGGAATCCTTTGAACCGGGTCGGTGTGGTAGCTGCAGGTCTTCGGAGAAGCAGCGAGATCTGTGAAAAGCATCAACGTTGGAAAGCGGTTGAGAGGAACAGAATGGAGGGATAACCCGGATAGGACCAGCGAAGCAAAACAAGCGCGAGCTAACTTTGGTCGTAAAATTCGTCTTGTATGCAGCAGGCGACGACAACATATTAAAATAAACACATACCAGGATGAATGAGACGAGAGGTAGAGGCTGGGCTTCTATTGGGTAAGCCTGAGCTCCAAAGCAGGGGGTCCTGGGTGACTAGCGGCGGTCGCCACATGCTCCGTCGATTGTCCGTCGACATGATTTTGGAAACAAAATGATCTGTCGGCTCTAGAGGAGTCTTGAGTCAAGTGTAGCGCATATAATGACTGTGAATACGAGACGCACCGGCGGCGCTGAGGGCGACAAAATGGACGAGAAGTTTGGAAAGTGGATAGGAGAGAGGTTGTTCTTGTTTGGCATCGGCCTCTGATTGTTGATCCGCTTTTTCTTCCACCATGGAATTCCTCGTTCTTACCCGCCGCTCTTACCTGCCGCTCTCATATTCTACTCATGTAAATTCTGGCTGTTTAATATCATTTTTACCTTTTTCAACCGACTGATCCGAACTCAGGCCGGCGCCAATTTTTGTCGAACATTTGTTTGCTGTATCTTTTCAATATAGACCTTATTAGTTGGCTTTTACCAAGTCACTGTAAAATCTCCCATTGGCTGAAAAGTGTGGAGTAGCCAATCAGATCATTTACAGCGACCTCGCACAAAGTCAACTAATAAGGTCTTATGCGACGCTATAAATTAGGACGCTCTTGGGCTCTCAATATTCATCTCACTACCTCCAATATTTATTCTCGTGATTCAATCTCAGTAAATCACATTTCTCCTCCCTCAAGGTATGATTATCTTTGCCGGCGGCTTTCAAAATATAGCAATACGACAACGAACCAGGTGCGTTTCCCCTCTCTTGGCCTAAGATTTTTTCTCCAGGTTCCCGTCTGTCAGCCCCACCTTGTGCAGATACGCTATTTCGACTTCACCGTCTTCGACCCCGGATTAAAAAACCCCTCGTTGTAGGGCGGGGGTACATACGCCGGCGCGCCCGGCGTCTGTGCAAACGCACCACGGACGTCGAGCGTCGGGTCCTCCACGAGCGCCCACATGACGTCGCGCACGTACTTTTCTGCGGCGCGCGTGCGCCGTCTGCGATAAAGACAATGAATCTACTTCGAGCATTTATGCAATTGAAGGAGGAGGGAATGCATACCAGGAAGATATCCTTCGTATTGACCTTGGGTTCCGCAAGGTCCTGGTCCGTAGAATCGCGGGGGTTAGGCGTGACGAGGGTGTTCTCAAAGCTAGGACAAATCGAAGTGCACTGGTTGGTATTTCACCCCCCCCCGAAATTTGGTCCACCTCCCGGAAAGTAAGTAGGTACCAGAAAATCAAACCCGAGAGCCGCTTTTTGAACGTGATGATGGTGGACTTGAACACACGGTATCGGCGCATCAGTGGCTGAAGTGCGGCTTGCAACATCGCGACGTGGTTCATTCGGAATTCTTCTTTACGACCACCACAGCCGAATTGCGGTCTCTCCCCAAACATAGAACGCACAATTATTTTTCAACTGCTGCTCTTTTGCGTTCGTGTCATCCCGCCTGATCCTCTTGAGCGGGTGATCGCAAACAAGCCGCCAGAATTTCTTAGCAACACCGTTGAGCATTGTTTACATACAGCGCTGCCGGCTGGTCAAGGCGGCCTGCAGTCGCGTTACCAACGTGTTGATATTCAGGCCCACCGTATGGTTATTATACGCTCCGGCAACTTTGCGGTGTTTTCGACGCCTTACATTCCTCACTGTGGAACTTCTCCCCCTTAGTGCTGCTCACTGGCTCACAACCTCAGATTCTAACTTTGATGACCTGCATTTATATCTTGTCCTCGTATCTCATCGAGTGCGTACAATAGTGAGATGTTAGAACTCCGAAGATCTCGGAAAGGTGGAATGGCGGCTGTCGGACACCACCACAGTTTGAGCTGTTGAGGCCAACAAATAGTGGGTTTAAATTGGAAAATGAAGACGGTAAGTCCAGAAGATATACACAAACAGAGATCTTCTGTATATATTTTCTTTGCACGGGATGCCCTAAAAATCGTGGAAGAAAACTCTTTTGGAAGAGATCTCAAACTTCAGTGCGGTGAAATTAATATGGCACGGGGCTAGGTATGACCGTAAAAAAAAAAATCGACATATATGGTTGTGCGCACGGCCCGAGGAATGCGCAAGGGGCCAGACATCTCGGCATTTGCCGTGATGCTTGGCAAAAAGTACAACTTCCCATGCCAAACGTTGGCCAAACAACTTACGCGCTCTTTGCCCGCTGTCAGCAACTCCGCCACAACTGACTTGTTTTCTGAAGAAAATCTGGTGCCCAGCCCAAGTTTCCACTTTTTCTCTGGATCTCTCATGATCAAGGACTCCTTCGAAGGCAAACGTTCGAGATAACCTGCTCAATGTGAGTTGATTCGTCTACACTGTCTAATCATTATTCAACTGACGGCTTTCAAAAAGCAACTCGGCAATGCATGTACGTTGCTATGGAGCTCCCAAAGTCGTCCAAATTACAGGCCGCTGCTGCCGTCGCTGAGAAGTATTCAGAATCCAGCGGCAAGGTTCTTCGCCCCGATTGGCGAGTCAGCTTCACCGATATTACTACTTGGCACAATTTGATGCTTAAATTCGCGACAAAGCGCCATCACTAGAGCATATTCACACGACCCAAAATCGCTTCGATCTATGCTTTACTCATACACTACAGGGCAAATAGCCCATCCCGCGCCCCCATCAATTCATAAGCTACTGCGCACCTTCCGTCCTTGACTTCCCGCCTATCTTACTCCAGGCCATAAAGCATCGCCCTGCTCCAGTTAAGACGAATCACCCTTGATCGGGACACACAAATGCTACACCCGATACAGTCAGCGTCAGTAGTCCCCTGGCGAGAGATAACGGAGAAGGGAGGACGGAGCAAAGGAGGAAGAGGAAAAAAGAAAGGGGGAAGGGGGAAGGGGGAAAGGGGAAAGGGGAAAGGGGTACACAAGAGAGAAAAAAAGTACATTTTTTCCATCCGCATGCGCCGGCCGGTGTACCATCGTCCGACAATCGTAGCCGTACCTGCGCGTTCATTAGTGCTGATGAGACAAAAGGAAATGCAGAGAACGGGAATGCACCAGCAATTCGTCGGTGGCACCCACCCGCCTGAAAATCATAAGATAAGGAACGTCAGTCTGTTGTCAAAAACAACCAAAGGGCAAGTGGGACGGAATGACGCACCCTTAATCCTCTCCTCCAACCACCTCCACACATGCTCGTCCAAAAACTTCGTCAGACATGGCTGGCAGTAGCTCTTGTCCTTGTCCCACCCATCCCACTCCGTCCCACTACTCGTTCTTTGACGTGCGGCGACATCGAAGACACTCGAGATCCACGCGCCCACCCAATCGTCCGGCGCCAGATCGTTGGTCAGCATTTGCGCCTGATGAAACGGCGCGAGCGCGACGTCCAAGGGCACTGTGACCGAAGTGCTGTTTTTGAGTCTGTTTTTGAGGAAATGGATGGGGGGGAGGCTGAGGCGGTGCCAGTCTATGGATGGGTTAGATAGGACGGAAGGATGGATAGAGGACAGGGACACGCACTGGCTTCTGTGAGGAGGCTGAGCCCGCCGGGGCCAGCGCATTGTGAGCCTGCATGCATGCCATAAAATCAGTATCATCGTAGTATTATTCACAGGGAAAAACGAAGCGCACGTACACGTATCGTTCGCCCCTCTAACTTCATCCAAAATCCACTTCGTCTTCACCGCGGGGTCGTCCTCCTTCGGCGGCGTCACTTTGCGCTCAGCTCATATGATGCCAAGGGGGAGATCGTAGTACGCCTTGTAGAGCAAGACCTCCTCGCCGCCGTCTAGCTCGTACAGGGGGAACCCGATGTCGTCCTCAATAGCTTCGCGGTTGCGGTACTCCCAGGCTTGGGAGACAGCGCTGGGGCCGACGGCGAGGATGATGTCGAGGATGTTCTCCACTGGGCAGCGTCTCGAAGTCACACGAATGATGAATTAAGTAGACGGGACGGACGCACGATTATCCTCCTCATGGCAGATGCCCTTGAGGACGCCGCGCATGAATCGCACGACGGTGTACAGCTGCTGGAGCTCGTCCGTTGGGTACTCATTAAGCACGGCCGTGCGCTAGCGCTGGATGAGTTTGACCCCATCTTCCCCGAGATCTTCCAACTCGTCCGAGTCGAAGCGGTCCGCCGAGAACAGCCGCGAGTAGTGCCAGATGCGGTAGACAGCGCGACGGAAGCGCATGGACTCAATTGGGGTGAGGACACTGGTTCTGGAAGTGCGGTCTTTCTGCCTATGTGAGACAGTCGAACGTCAGGTAGATACATCGGAGATGCAAGTCGCACGTTAGACTGTAGATGTCCTCTAGAGTCTCGACCTCTTTCGATCTCTCTTGCAACATCTTCTTCTCTTCAGCCGTGATAACGCTCGGGCCGTGTTCCTCCGGGCAAGTTGTGGCCATCGTGTCGGGGTCACTGTGCTGATTATGCGTCCAGAGGCTCTCAGCCGTCCCATCCCGATTTGGGTTCCAGTAGGGATACCGTATGAGCCGTAATGCCTGTGGAAACGTGGGTCCAACAATATTATACGCCACTGCGCGTGTTATAGACTGTAACGAACATCCAATGGGGTCAAAATAGCACAAAAGGCGGCGTACTTTGGGGTGTGTCTGGAAGACACTGTGGAAAGCCTTAGAGACCAGGATCATCGACTGAAGAGTGCAAAATGTGGGACAAAAGGTCATTATACGGTCGACGATATCATCATCGACCGGTAGAGCGCTGAGGGCGCGCATCGTCGTGCCAGTGGTAAAGAAGTGTTGATATTGATGGCCGCGTAACCAAACAAACCCAAAGTGGTGATCCGCCGCACAGATCCCCTCTTTTATGTCAAAGTGCGCCCATGCATTTCGCCTTCTCACTTTCCGGGCGTCTCCCAACTCTATGTTGATGGTTTTTTCTCCTCGGCTTATTCTTGAGCATTCGACGTTCGACCAGCGCCGAGCGGATCATCTCCAAGTCCTTAGGGGCCGCCAGACCGGGTGGTCAAGAATAAGGTAAGTATCAGAAATCTTGGGAAGGAATATAATACCTGCTTTTCCTTGAAAAACCCCGTAAAGCTGGCTCCTTCTGAATCCCCGCCGGCAACCAGCAACCTCGGTCGTCAAAGGCTACACCACAAGCGTACACTAGTTCCAGTACTGAAGTCCTAGTCTAGTCTATGGACTTCGTCGAATGGTTAGTTGTAGTTGCTCTTTCGGGATTGGGCGAAATTCTTGCCACCAGTGAGACAGCAGGAACAACCAGTGGAAATCTCCATCAAGGCCGAGGGACTGGCGGCGTCGCTGATCCCCAGACTTTAGGAAAACCAGTAACGCAGCAGAGATGCTGCCACAGAGTCCCGAAGCCGAGCCTCCCACAATACCTGGATGCCAGTGGCGCCGCGGACGGCGAGAGGACTAAACTGTTCCTGCAGGGAAAAGCGGGGTTTTCAGCCACGCATTGTCAGAATGATAACATACGCTGTTGCGCGGCCGATTGGCCTGGGGGGTCCAAATGATGCCGCCCAAAGACCGGGGCCTGGAGCTAAATTTCGGCAAATCGTCAGCTGTTGAGGTAAACGAGGAACGAGTTAGAAATACTGTTGAGCCCATACACTCAAAGGAAATGGACTCGGAGCAGCTGGATCAAATTAGGCATGATATTTATAATTTATTGTTTTGCCTTGGTGGGCCTTGTTATGGTTTGATTTTTGTTTCGCCTTTCCGCGACAGTCACCTTTGTCCGCAAAGCCATGGATCAATGGACGATCGCTGTTCTAAGTGGTGGTGGGGTAGGTAAAACTGCGTTAGCCGTAGAGGTAAGTGCAGCTAGCATTTCTCCATGCCCGTCAGGTTGACAATTGCATAAACGGGGCGGCCAACTTGTAGAATCTGTGGCGAGGTGGTATAAGACAACTCCTTGCAAGACGAAGGATGGCTTGCTGTGTTTGGGGCTCGATGGCGGAGCCAATGAAGACTGCACAGCGCGCCGAAGGAGGGCATTTTTGACACGAGAAGTGTCCAGTGAGGTTACACATTGCTACGTGAGATTGGGTGGGAGAATAACGAGGGACGAAAAGTTGGGAGAAAGAAAAAAACAACGAACGAAGATATGAACACACGAGGATATATTTCTCTAGTGTTTCAGATCATGGCGTGCCTGCACTATCGTCCAATGAGATTTCGCAACGTGAAAGTGCGAGTGAGGTCCCACACAACGCACGCCGACTACAAGACCAAGAGGACTATTTTTCGGTCCAGCCTGTTAGAATTCGTCCCAACGGGGCTAAGTTGGCAAGCACAGGGGAGGTAAACCAGCAACAATAGATCGTTTGTCCTCATAGGTACATGGTGGTACGGAGGCAAACGGATGAGGACCCACAAATAGAACGTGATGGAATCTCATGGAAGGTGACATCATCCAACACAGCCCGCCCTCCTACAGGGAGAGAAGATGTATTTTTGGCTCAATCACAAGGCCGTGAGGTTTTTTGATGCTGAATTCTCCCAGAGACCGGTGTAAATGGCGTCATTCAGAGACAATCCATGCAGTCCCGACAAAGTCAAGACTTTCGGCACAGTTGCCGACGACCTGAGGCTAGTGTAAATGACGTCATTGAGAGACTGTCCATGCAATCCCGACAAAGCCAAGACTTTCAGCCCAGTGGCCGACGGCCATGGACAATGCCACGGCATCACGCTGGGATTCCCGGAGTGGAGCGCAATCAGAATCCTAGCAATACTTAAGTGTCTCTGTGAGAATTAAAGGCAACTCTTAAGAGAAGACAATATTTGAGTCGCATAATTCCTGCTAACTTCTGTTGAGATCTTTGGGAGAAAAACACAATTTTGAAAAACTTTAGGTTTGGCAAGATGTCGAGAGATAGACCAAGATCTTCAAAGAGCCGAGAATCAACAGAATGGGCTCTATTTCTTCAAAGATCTTGGAGGTTTGGGTGGTTGAAAAAACGACTTCTTGAAAGATCGTTAAAGAAGTCAGTCAAGTTGACACATCTTATAGATCTCGACAAATCGTTGACATTCTGTCAAGATCTTGATCCAATCAACCCAACCGAACATGAAAAAGGGCTTTTTGTTCGATAAGGACCTTCATACAAATGACTTGGGTGTGCCACTATGGCGGATGGGGGGCGAAAACGATCCTCTTTATGTACGTCTATACGGCCCGTCGCCGCAACAGCTTTACCAGATACACCAAAACACATACTACGCAAGATCCCATGGAGAGCCAGCTCAGGATTTGCGCAACCGAATGAAGCCTGCCGGGGGACGCTGTAACAATGAGGATGGCCATGTCAATGATATCTGCGACAGGGGCCTAGTAAAGTTATATCGATCTTCCGATTATCAAAGCAAGCTTGGGTTACGCACGCCGGAGGGATCTTCTTTCCGTTTTTTTCTACGCTCTTCCTTCCATTCGCTGCTGCGCTGCTTGGAACGCGCATTCAAGGGTTCCCGAGACTGGGGTTCCGGACGGGAAAGGGAGAGGTAGAAGTGATCTTCAGCTATGTCACATTAGAGCTGCAATGACTCTCCGAGCCTCGAAAACTCACCATAAGACATCAGCACAGTTTCCAAAAACATAGTTACTTGGCTGTGTACGAGCTTGAGCCAAGCCAGCATTGAACCCCATTGCACACGCAGTTGTGCGGGTAATTTTCTCAGCTCAACGAAGGATATAGTCGGTGTTATTGCGGCTGAGTCAATGAAGAAGGCAATAGCCAGGGTCAATATTGTTGATTCGATGAAGAAGAAGACGGTCGGTGATAATACTGTTGAAACTGTTGCGTTCCTTATGTCGCCGAGGAGAGTGCCGGGGGTGGTCAATTTTTTGCGATCTACAACCATGCCGATACCACCAAGCTTCATGTTGATCCTAGTGGCAATGCGTGACCGAACGAACATGCGGGCGTGAACTGATGAAAACTCACTGGTAGGCAACACTTGTCCACAATTTCTCGTTTTCGCTCAAGCAGTTGAGCAGTTTCATACATTGAGTAGGGATTCCGGTCTGTTCCGTAGCTTAGAACAGCTCTAACTTTTATGATAAAAGGATAGCACGCCTTATCACCCCAGCTACTGAAAATAAATATTCATTGAAGTATTGAGAAAATACACTCACTGCTTGACGCTTGTGAACGGGGCCGCGCTTGCTTTGCCGTTGGGTAGGACAACAAAAACAAGAGAGGGCGGGCGGTCGAACTGGTTTTCAGCCCTGTCCAATTGCTGCCGGCGGTAAATCAAATCGTCCGACTCGCAAGGTATTCGCGTACCTCTAATGTATTATCCTTCAGGAGGTATTGCACCCTGGGATTCTTGTTGACCACCTCAATTCCTAATCAGACAAAACCAGTGAGAGGCATTGGCGAGTTGAAAACAAGGAATCACCTGTATCCTGGCATGCCTTCACGAGCCTCTCGATCATCTGTGTCGCCAGGTGGCGCGGGAAGTCGCTCTCAGGCACACAAGTAATGACCACCCAGTCTTCTATCTTCGCAGTATTCCTGGACCCACTCCGTGTTTGCTGCATCGACCACAGGTCACATACAGATTGATTGATGGGATGAACAACGACATACTACTTCGATGTGCTCTTCCTGAGCGCTAGACCCAGACCTATACTTGGACGTAGGTGGATCAAGAACCCCAGGAATGGTGGAGAGCAGCGATGTTGCCCCGGAGACAGGGGCAGTTGATGCTGTTGATTTCATGGCTAAAGATTGTCAACAGTTGATGACCAGCAAATACCAACCAAATACCTCCGATGAAATGCAAGAAGTATTTTCGAAGCTTACTTGACCGAGGGGAAGATGTACGACTGGGTTTTAGAGGGGGCCAAGCAATTGTCGGTCTGGCTGACGGTTTGTCTGACCAGCACGTTGTTACGTGCTGCCAGAGTATATTGGACATTTTGTGCGGACCAGACGGCCGTTCTGGTCGTTCACCCTTGATGACTTTCAGCAAAGCGCCGCCTTCTGGCAGGTCCGCAAACGGAGGGCGCCCTGTATATAACTGACGAAATTCAGGACATCGGGGTGAGGAACAACAACTGTTACCTCGAAACAGACACATCCAAATGCATATACATCGCTGGCAGGCGTTCGAGCGAATTTGTTTTGACCGGGATTGAGTAGTTCTGGGGCCATCCAGTGGGTGCTGCCTCCGCGATTCGTGCTAATGGATGTGGTGACGTCCGAAAAAATACTGAGCCCGAAGTCGGCCAAACAAGCGCTCCAGTTCTCGTTGATCAGAATATTTGCCTGTGGCAAATGGCGAAATGAGTCAAGTATAAATACAGAGCTGCAATTCTAACCCCTCTCAAGTCGCCGTGGACAATGCCCGATGAATGCAGATACTGAAGGCCCTGAGCAATTTCAGATAGCTCGAATACTGTGTTAGATCCAATGTGTCGGTTAAATCAAACACAAAAGTTCACCAGTCTATCGACGTTCTCACGGCCGTGCTTCTCGAGATAGTTCATGACAGTGCCGTTCTCCATCCACGGCGAGACGATGCCCAGAGGCGAAGGGAAACTGTCCCCGTCGATTCCCAAGAATGGCAATACATGTAGGTGGTTCAATTGTTTCCAAAGGAGCGCCTCGCGGCAGAATTTCTACGCTCATTAATGAGGCTCAAGCACGGCGAAAAACTCAGAGCTCACCAGACGAATGCGGCGCGAGTCCGGGCCACGTAAAAAATGAATGTCGCGAATGTACTTTATTGCGACGATCTGGTTGCCGTACGAGGCACGATAAACATCGGCGTATCCACCGCCGAAAGAGGGATACTGGTCCTTCCCCCGCACCCCAGTGATGAAAATGGAGGACGGGAGAATGTCGCACGATGCAGACAGCTTGCGAATTATCCTCCAAGCCATTCGGGTGTGTTCCTGATCCATCAAGAATCCCTTGTCCAATGACTAACGCGTGGAATCAATCAAGAGTTACATGTCTCTCAACGACTTACACTTTGCACGACATCCAGGAAATACTGGGCTGGATCACCCTCAAGTCGCAGTGCTGCATTTTCGAGGGATTCAGAGACGAAAATGGACACCAAATGTGCAGTCAGCCGTTGTTCGTCTTCCCTCCAAGCGGCTCTGAGGTTGAGGTCGTCTGCGAGACCGAGCTTGGAGGATACCTAGGAAATTATCAAGATTTTAAGAGCAGAATTGGAGGCCATCTTGACCTCCAATAACGTTGTTCGACATTCCAGGCTTTCAACGATTGCACTGACAGCATCCTCGGATGCCATGGAAACCAGATATCCATCTAATGCCGCCTGAAGCTGGACTCCGACTTCGCCGTGTGGACTCCTGCACAAAATGAGTTGAAGGTTCGATTCATTCCACGAGAAAAGATTCACTGACCAGGGGATTTTGCCAGCAGCTTCCTTGAGGCATGATATCACAGCCTGGGCCATTTCAGCTTTATCTACCGTCCCATTTACAAGCACCGCATTTACCTCATATATCAGGATTTGGTTGGGCATCGGGTCCGGTCCGAAAGGTCGCAATACGGGCGGCTGGAGACGCCAACTTTGCCTCTTGACCTTACGCTTCTTGGAGCGATTAATTCGGGTGCAAGAATGGGGCAGCTGGGAATACTGGCGAAAGGAAGAAGAGAGGTCTGAGAAAGCTTTCGTGATAATAATCTCAAGGCAGTGCGTTGACACAGCCAGAGCACTGGATGACTGCTCTGGCTGTGACAACACACTGCCTTGAGATTATTATTTAGTCCTGGCCAAAAATACGATACGGTTGAATATATTTTGAATATATTCAGTTGAATACAAATATGATACAGGGTTCTGACTGCCCACAGGATATGAATACAACTGAATATTAATATGATATGATATGGATATAATATGATACGGGGTCTGTCGTATTCAAATATATTCAAATATTTCAGCCTATGAAACATCCCCTCCCAAATCTGTTGTCTGTTTTAGCTCAGTTGGTTATTGTATGCCTCTCTGCCGCTGCGTTGGTTCAAGCCTTCTACTGCCTTTTTTTGTCCATAATACACACCATCTCTCCCAGACTTCCGACACAGGTGCTACCGACCACGGCATCACTGCTGGCCAACTACTGTACTATTACAATCAATTCGACAGTCACGCGTCACGCGGGTACCTGTCGACGGTGAACTTTGTTGGTCACGCGTCACGCAGGCAGTTGTCGAACCTACCAGGTGGTTCGTCACACAAAAATCCATTGTCCCCTCACAAAAAAGCCCAAATTCAGCCCAAATTTTGTCGAATTTGTCGAATTTTTTTCGGGTATCACGCAAAAAAAATCGGTTGTTGAATTGTCGAATCCGAAAATCGGGTCACGTGTCACACCCCCTGTCGATTTGATTGTAATAGTACAGTAGCGGATCAGCTTTCATTCTCCGTGCTTGTAGCCACTGATTTAAATTATTCTCAGTGGCTAGTGTGGCCGATAAGGCTTCCAGTAATGGAACACTCAACCACACGCTCTCACGGAAGTGTGCGAAAGTCAGTCCCGACATGGCTAGTCCAGTAAACATTCAAATTAGATGCGGGGGTCATGTTATAAACCTAAGAATATTGGCGACTGAAATTTGGATCTTGGGGCAATAATGTTTGCACATACTATACATGGTGGAAAAATCTCATCCTCATATGTGGGGCAAAATGTGCATTCGAGGGAGGGCAACAATAGTTTCCAGATAAGGCATAGGAAAATCTGGTGGCTAAGCCCATTGACGCAGCAACGAATTGAAAGCCGGATTTTTTTCAAGAATCATCTAGCCATTTTAAGGGTGCAACGACACGGGTGAGTAAATAATCAAACATTCAGGTGATGCTGCGAGGAATAACCATCCATTTTAAGACTGCTCTGCGATTATAAACCACATCAAGTAGGGGGAAGTGAAAGTACAAGTTATGTATGGACGGGCGCCGCGTTCACAAACCAAAGAGGGACCGTGAGAACTTGTCTGACAGGTACATATATTTACGCGTGGGTTGAGAAACCAAGTGAGAAGCTATTTACGGCTGCACGAGGGCAACGCGCTCAAATTCACACCGCTGGAAATGACTGAACGGCTCCAAATTAAGCCCATTCTGAAGCAAGCAAACAGACAGTAATCTCCTTGTGTATGATACCGGGAATTAGGATGCCGAGCTGGGCCGAGCTGGTTGAAGATGCTGCACAGAATTGTCCGACTGGATTAATGTAGTAGACTCGGCAAAATATGATGTTCTTGCAGTCGTTCTCAGCCTCCGGTCCAATCAGACTAAAAATATTCGAATCCAAACGGTCTGCGGCTCCTCCGTAACGCTTTTCCAACGAGATTTCGCGTCATTTCCACTCCCACTTTCCCCCGGAAGACTCGTCATTAATGAAACCACATGCGGCCTTTGTACTCCAGTCAGTTCCTCTATGTATTAGCAGCCATGCCCAAGGTGACCGCGGCTATCTATATGATTATTTCTCTGAGTGACTTACCGTCAAGGAGCTCCAAAATATCCCTTCAGTTACGCCTTCTTGATGACCAGGCGAGAAAAATGTTACAATGTTCAACTCTCCCGGCGCGTGTACTACAGACTTTTAACGCAAGTAAAAATAGAGCCCTATTCTTTTGCCGCCCCGTTCTGAGGGTCAAGACAGATGGCTGTGTCTAAGACATAGCCACTGGTGGCTGTGGCACAGATGATTTAACCTTCGGAACAGAGGAGCAAACATATAGGCAGGATACAGAGGTGCTGGTTCACTTGGTCGAGGACCAGCCAGGGCTAGAACAGACGGTTTTTGGTTATTTAAGGGCTCGAGGGCACTAAATAAGAAAGCTGGGCTTGATCCAACCCCGACCTTTTTCCTTATACTGGTCAGGGTGGAAAGCGGGCCCGCTTTCCCAGATCAGAGAGATAGGACTCTCGTTCTTCGTACTCAATGCCTTGTATCGATGGAACTGAGAAAACTTTTGAAGTCCCGCTGAGACGAACGGAATATTCGACATTTTATAATTGCAAGGAAAAACGGACGGCTGATAGGTAACAACGCAGAATCGTCAACTGGAGACTTAATCCGCATGGACGGAGCGGCAGACGCCGTGGTACCGGAAGGTTACACGTCACTAATATTACTCAAAAACCGTGAGCCAAGCGACATTCATTATAAGTCTTACACTGGGATACTCACCTGGGATCTTCATGGAATGGATTGTTCATGGGCACAGTAGAATATAGCGCGGATGAGTCAGAAACAGAAGAACTATTTGGACCGAAACGTACGTGTCGATGAGGAAAGTGCAATCTCCTCAGATCCTAATCAACGTTCAGCAAGGTTCTGAAAATCATCGCTTCAACCATCCATGCCCATAAACTTGAACATGCTCACCGAGAGCGACCAAGCGTAAAGTATCTTAACCTTGCTTGCGCACTGATTGATGCTCTGTGGAATTTCTCTAACATCGTGCAAATATTCCCTCCACGACGTTGTCCTCAACATTCGTTTTCGAATTTGGGACGGGCCCAATATACACTGCGTTCCGGCCCCCTGTAGACGCACCTACGTCTACGTTAATTGATATGTGGCGATATGCGGCGATCTTCGGCTACATCCGGCGATATGCGTATACGCCGTGACCTTCGGCGAGGTTAATTGATGTCCGACTACGTCCGGCCACGTGGGGTAGATGCGGTGCATCTACGGGTCGGCTACGTATGTCTGCCTGCATCAACAGCGTAGATGCAAGTCGACGCACCTTGCTCAACCCCGTAATGCGGACTTGGGGCCCAACTGGCATGAGCCGGACTAATTTGTATACATTTGTCTATGTCGCCCTGCCTGTGTCTACTTTGGTCCATGTGTGTCTACATCCATCCAATTATGTAGACACAAGTAAACATACATAAATCAACTGTGTCTACATGGTGTAGACAGAGGTAGACAGCGGGGTTCATATACCATTTGTCTACGGGGGTAGATGAACCCTCTATCTACATGGGGTTGGAAGCCATATTTTCTTTCAATTACTGGATTGAAGATAAAGCACACCACTTCCCATTCTCCTCGGGGGAACCTCGCTTCCCGTCCCTGCAGCCTCGCAGCTCAATTGGTTCAGCGCAGTAAATTAACACCGACCATGTACTGTGCCGCAGTATAGACATAAAAGACAGGTAATTGTGGTGGTTTTTTCTTCAGGTATGAAGACCGCACATATTCCCCCGAAATTCTACAGGGATCGCGGCCTGCATCTGTATGTCTGGTAAGCCTGATTTCTTAGTAGGAGTAATAGTGTCTGAAATAATATTCAGTTATCCACTCTGAATTATGCACTGCTGGACGGACTTCAAAGAGTAGGCAGTTTCAAAGATTATGATTGACAGCCACTGCGTTGAGGCCCTAAGTAGTCACAGCATGGCTACGTTGGTAAACATTGGTACACAGACAGTAGACCTATGGTAGACCTTGGGTAGACCAATGCTCACGATGTGTCTACCCGTGGTAGACCAATGTGCACCAACGTAGCCAAGGCTGCCGCCCCTGTGTCTACATACAGCTTCAACGCAGTGAGCCATGGAAAATTGCCCATAAGGAATTAACGCTTTATCAGGCACATTCATATATTTAAATTCGGAAATTTGTGTGTACATCTAAGTGTAATGAACCCTTGGTTTAAGTACCCTCACCCTCATTTGTTTGAATCTTCGCCGTTGCCAGAGCGTAGCGAAGGCGGATCTTGTTCATTTCAATAAAATCTAATGAAAATGGCGGCTGTACAATTGTACCTGTTTACTTACTCGGGGAAATAGGGGTTGCTCAGGAGTCAGGAGAAAAAAACAAAAACTTTTTTTTGTGACCTCGGATCAATCCGTCGGCATTTTCGGACCGTGGGGGCTCCACAAAGTTCGGAAATTGGCCGTACCGGCAAATGTCATCGGCGGCTGACATCGGCAATATTTCGGAGTTTGAATCTAGGGGCTAAGTGACAATGAGTGTCCTCTGCCCTCAGTCCATTAAGAAAAAGATAGGATGGGTACTGTAAATACAGTATGTTGCGCAGTGTCAATTTTATTGCCCTAGGTGCCGCATGTAACATGAATCAAATTGGGAGTTTGGCACTGCGGCTATTTTAATCCCGTTCCTCTGTTAAGATTCACCTATGCCTAAACGCCTGCATGAAATCATGCTAATACATCCTTAGAATCATATGATGGCGACGTTAAATATTTGAGTAAGTGCTGCGTGAGGAGATGTCGCTGCAATGTCTTTAGCCCGAAAAGTGATTATAAGTATGTACCGAAGTGTGCTCTAAGCTACAAAATATAGATGAAATATGATACGGGGTAACCCAGAATTACTCTCTAATAGATCTCAGCCTCCTCTAGCTCCTGCATGATTGATTCAGGGAGCATACGGTGCCCACGGTACTTGTGCGCTGCCCAAGCTGCCTGTCGACCATTCAAACCCTTGGCGTAGGCATCAGCAAACTTCTGGCAGCGGTTCGAGAACCTTCAAATGGATCAGCAAAGGGCTAAATGGAATTATCTCAACACTTACTGACGCATCATGTCAAGTGGCACCGCGCTGAGAGCCTCCCGAACATTTCTCTCCAGGTCATCTTCGCGAGAAGACTCAGGAAAGAAGCGATAGATCCGCTTTGCATACCCCCAGCACTGTTCAATGAAGTTAAGTTCACAGTGGAACTTGGGGAGAAATAAATCTTCAAATCCGCGATCAAGGCACGTCGTCTCCAAAATAGACGGAACATTAGCGAAGTCAGGCTGGTTGAACAACAGGCGCCGGCAGCAGCAATCAAGTGCAGGAGGTGCACAATGAAAGCCCGAGCACTCGAACTTCTTCTTCGACATATCCCCAAATCCGCGCTCTTCAAGTATGACTGCCATGCCTTTAAAAACACCGGCCCGAGGATGTCCTTCTGGAAAATATAATGACTGTGGCTGACCGTTGAACTCTCCATTGCACATGGGGATGCGTGTCGACTGCCCGTTAGCCTTGACCTCGACCAGCCAGTTCTTCCCCGGAGCTGGGGTCTTCTTTGGCATTTTTCGCGCGGATAAAGCCCCATCGACGCGTTTGCGGTGCGTCGTGGCGTTGTCATAAACGAAGACGTGCTCGTACTCCGGGTAAACCTCTGTGACGATGTCCATCATCTCATTAGCTTGTGCGCAAATGTCTTCGCAGGTAAAATAGCCGTCCCGGGTTTTCCCCGGTTTCATGAAGCGCCGAGCGGATCTCGTTCCGTCTCTGGATGTGGGTGACCAGCCAAAGTCCTGCGAAACAAAATCGGCAACCATATATGAATGGCCGTCACCCTTTTGGAAAAGCTTTGCCGGTGCGTCTTTGTGGTACCAATTTCTACGCCGACGGTCGTGGGCATAGAAAATGGATTCATCATGGTACCAGATTATCACACGCCTCCCAGGAAGGTGCGGTCCGTATTCCACATGGCCTTCGCGTGAATATTTCCAGGTGCGCCGCTGTAGTTCGGTGATACGCGGAATGTAGATCCCATCCCTGTACGATGTCACGTCCTCCCGTTCGTGCCCGTCCGCATATTGTCCCTTCTTGAGCTCCATGAACCTGTAGCCCAACGCGCGCAGGTAGCGGCGAGCGGTGCGAATAGATATTGTCTTGGTAATCCCATGTTTTTCCATAACATCCGGGCGTCCGAGATATTCCATCAACTTTTCGGCCATGATGTTATTCCCAATCTCCTGGAGATAAAGATTGATGTCGACTGCCAGATCTTCGTCAGCCAGAAGGGACTCTTTCCAGTTGCCGTATGGATTTATGGGCAGCAAGGAACAATCGCTGATGAATTGTCGAGCAAGTTTGCAAAGTGTGCGTACACAGTGGGTGCCACGACCCATTCTGACTGCTGCCTGAAGGGCTGAGGCACCCCAGTGCCCATACGTCTTAGACCGTGGATCAATGTAGAGATTGAGAAATGTTCTCATGCCCTCCAACCGATGTCGAACAAATGGGTCGTGATCTGGGTCCTTATACCCTTTAGCCGCGCCGCGAGATTCTCCCCGGAGCACAGCAACAAGGTCTTTCACAGCCGCTTGTGCCTGAAGAATGGTGGGAGCTTCTCGAAGCTTTCCTGGTGCTGAATATGTGTCGTAAATGTGCACGTACTGATCCTGCGCGTCAGGATCAGCCGCTGCAGCAGCATCAAATTTGTCAGCCTCAGAATCCTCGGCC
This sequence comes from Mycena rebaudengoi, assembly GCA_029282285.1. Lineage (NCBI taxonomy): Eukaryota > Fungi > Basidiomycota > Agaricomycetes > Agaricales > Mycenaceae > Mycena > Mycena rebaudengoi. The sequence continues at coordinate 22,181 of JARJCX010000072.1, forward strand.
TTCTGCGAGATCGACGAGAAGAGGGAATCTGTGGATGTGTTGGCATGGGGGAAGAATTCGCCCTCATCTTCGACTTCCTCGACAGTTGCGCGACGTGATTTAGGGGGGCTGAGTGTATATTCCTGGTAAGAATGCTGCGGAGCGCAGGTAGGGACGGCCGGCCTAGATGATTGATAGAAGTACGCGCCATATGGGGCGGGAAAGAGGCCGGGCGCCAAGTTGTCGGGTTCTGAACAAGTCGACAAGAAGACATCAGTCGCGTTTGACAGGTCGCGTGCTGACGCGTCAAAGGACACGTCTGGCGAGATAGGGGGGGATGGAGTCGTCTTGAGCTGCTGTGTAAGTGTACAATACATGTGGGGTCCTCTGAGAGCTCACGATGTCGTCCTCAGTCTCCTCAGTCCTTTGGCGCTTTGAAGGGGATTTCCGGGGAGATAGGCATTGCAGAACGCGCTTAATACCGCCTAAGAAGTTGGCTGCACGCGCCCGAAGGTGCTTCGGCTTCGCAGGCATGCCGTCTAGCAATTCGAAGGTCGGAGACGCGATGTGGTGGCTTGTTGTTGTGCTTGTTACTTAATTTTCACACTAAATCCACATCTAGTCACTTTAGGCTAAACTTGGGCGAAATCTGTTGATTGCTACTAATATAGGACCCCTTTACCTACAAATTCATGGGACCGATTGTGTCGGAGTGATGTAGTTATTATTTGGTGTATTTTTTTCGTCGAAATTGCCCATATTTGGTCGCTGTCATGCTGTTCACGTGACGTTGGCGAGGTTTGTATGGCCCATACCTTAAGTCACAGTGGACGAGTGTAACGCTAATGACAGGTGTCTGTATTGGACGCCTATACTAAGGTAGACGACAACAGGAACCAGCTAGTGTTATATAAGCAGCACGTGATCTCCGTGATCGCATTTTCTTTTCAACATCACACACCCACGACAACACTATAAATTATTTTGCTCTGGTAGAACACTGGAGGGAATGTATCTAAAGGACTCTACCAGAGCATTTTTACATGAATGTCCTCAGATTCTATGTGATGGTAAGAATTTCTGCTTTCCTCTCCAAACATCATGAAGCATGCTTACAGCCGATAACAGTACCGAAGGCGCGGATGAAAAAATTCCCGTTTTGGGATATTTTTGATCTTAATCAAAGAATTCCTTATAACTCGATGAGTTTTGCATGTATTGACCTAAAAACTAGATAGAATTAACGGGCTAATTCGTGCGCAATTAATGATAGAGCTGGAATAGAAAGAAAATCGTATTTTCAGGTGTCTTGAGAAACTAGGACTTCTGAGCGAAAATATACGCTAGCATGCCTAGATCACATCCAAATGAGTTGAAATTTTAGGAGGGAGTGTTTGTAACTACTACAGTAATTGTCATAGAGCCAGAACTGCGTATAAAAAATTACCTCAGTTTTGTAGCCTTCAATTGAACTGAAATTGGTATCAGAGGGCTACAAAGCTGAGGTAATTTTTTATACGCAGTTCTGGCTCTATGACAATTACTGTAGTAGTTACAAACACTCCCTCCTAAAATTTCAACTCATTTGGATGTGATCTAGGCATGCTAGCATAAATTTTCGCTCAGAAGTCCTAGTTTCTCAAGACACCTGAAAATACGATTTTCTTTCTATTCCAGCTCTATCATTAATTGCGCATGAATTAGCCCGTTAATTCTATCTAGTTTTTAGGTCAATACATGCAAAACTCATCGAGTTATAAGGAATTCTTTGATTAAGATCAAAAATATCCCAAAACGGGAATTTTTTCATCCGCGCCTTCGGTACTGTTATCGGCTGTAAATGCTGCGCCACGCATTTTCACTTTTTGAAGGCCCAAGATTTGGCCATTACGTTTTCATTACGTGTAAGTACACGTGACCGTGTAATTGCCTAATTGAGTAGTACATTGATGCGCGAAATTTTGTGCCGAAAAAGCCTTCTGCTCTTCCACAGCCATGCCAGGCAAGAGGCATGCACATATCCTGCGAAATGAGAACCTAAAGAGAGCTCGGGCCACTCTGCACCCTCCTTCAGAGCCTTCTAGTGCTGCAGAAAACAATGATGAAATATTGGCACCATCAATCCTGCTGTCTAGCCCCCAAAATATGACCTTGGACCTCGACGATTCTGATGAAGAGGAGATTAGTGATGATCATCTGCTTGTGTCAGAGGTCGGCGACATTATGACGACATTCATTCAGCTGGAGGCATCTGGGACAGTTCCGCTTTGGCGGCCAGAATGTGATTCCGAAATCGGCATGCAGGAAGATATCAGTGCCAAAGGGGATACTTCCACCGAGGGGGCTTTGGAATCATTTGCGCAATCACTGCAGCGCTGCCATGATGAAGCACACAAAGCAGAATTACGGCGCCGGCGGATCAATGGGAATGATCGGAGCGCGGGATATTCAAAGAACTCAAAAAAAACATTGCAACGACAGAGGAAGAAGAGAGTTGAGTACATGGACAAGGGAGGGGTATTCATTCATCAGTACATGGATGGAGGAAGAAGGACCCTGGATTCCAATGGACAGGAAGTGCCAGAGGACAAGCACGAAGAATTTTTCCGTGGGTTAAAGGGGTTAAAGAATGAGCCTGCCGATGCTGCTTTGTCAAGTGAAGGCGTGGGTATTCTAGAATCTGATGTTTTGCGAGTTCTAATGAATTACCCAGGCCATCTCAAATATTGATGAAGACTTTCATATGTCACAGCCAGAGGATTTTCCTGGACCGCAGGATGACACCTCTGAAAAGCCCCAGGAACCAATCGAAACAGTTCCATCCCCATCACTTCCTCCCACGGCTCTACCCCATCCAGCAGAAATCACCCCACAGGACGTGCATGCACATTTAGATCAAATAAAAGCGGCAGCGGCAGATCTCGATACTTCCGAGCGTGCATTAAATGCGTTGACTTGGAGGGATATCCCAGCACTCAAGAAAGCACTCAAGGGACTGTCCCTAAAGGCAAAGAACAAGCGCATCGATGTTTTCTTCAGAACACGCATCACGTCAATGGTTGCGACCATAAATCTTTATCTTGATGAAAATGTTGCATGCACATGGCGCCAGGCATCACTGTTGGCCGCAAAAGCGCAGGGAAGGGGGATTAATCACGCCAGAAACCTCCGGAGCTGGATTCATCGGTTCCTCAGCTGTGCAGAGTTGCCGATTCATCACTACGGGCAATTTCATGCTTCATTGCTGGAGGACGAAGATTTTTTCCACGGATTTACAGGAATATTTGCTTGAAGTCGCATCTGATGGCTACATTTCGGCACAGCATGTTGTCGACTTTGTCCAGACTGCTGAAATTCAGGCCCGATTTTCGGGTAAAACAGGATACGCTGGCAAACCACCGGCAATCACCTTTCGTACCGCGCAGCGTTGGCTTAAAAAATTGGATTGGCGCTATGGGAAGAAGAAAACCGGCATGTACACTGACGGTCATGAACGGGAAGATGTGGTGGCATACCGCAAAGCGTTCTGTCTGCGCTGGAAGGAGTATGAGAAGCGGATGATTTTATACGACAAAGATGGCAACATCACCAGTACCCCCACCGGATTTGCTGTCCCTCAAGGCCCCCGCTTCAGGTTGATTCTTGTCACGCATGACGAATCCACTTTCTTTGCTCGAGATCGCCGTAAAGCATTCTATCAGCATGCATCAATGGCTCCGAAAATTGAGCGCAAAGGAGAGGGGGGATCAATGATGCCGTCTGAGTTCCTAACTGCGGAGTGGGGTCGTTTAACGGACGGTGATGAGCACATATTTATTTTAAACCAACTGAATCAGTGCTGATCCCAGTTTAGCGAGGCGCGACTGATGTTCGAGGCCGGCAAGGAACGGGATGGTTACTTCGCATGTGAACATCTCCTCAAACAGACACAACATGCCATCGACATTTTTGAGTCAAAGACCAATAAGACCATGACTGGTGTGTTCATGTTCGACAATGCACCAAGTCATCAAGCTCGCCCCGCCAATGGACTTACAGCCCGAAAAATGGTTAAAAATCCACATCCCACATGGATACCCCACCCGAATGGCCCCAAAATGCGAAACGGTCGTTTCTCTGATGGCCGTGAGCAGGAGCTCTACTTTGCTGACAATCATCCAACAGTGCCCGGCTGGTTCAAAGGCTCCGAACAAATTCTTCGTGAGCGCGGGCTTTTCCGAGATGGAATGAGGGGTGCTTGTGAAAAAACTTGCTTTGCCAACGATGCAACCGACTGCTGTTGCCGCAAAGCTCTCTTTTTCCAACCGGACTTCGTCAATCAAAAATCTGCGTTGGAGGAACTGATTACAGAACGTGGTCACATCTGTGATTTTTATCCTAAATTTCACTGCGAGCTCAACTTTATTGAGCAGTATTGGGGCGCTGCCAAATTCCGTTACCGCTCAACCCCTCCGACATCAAACATAAAGGAGATGCGGGTAAATGTTACTAAATGTCTAGATGATGTTCCTCTAGATCAAATCCGGAGGTTTGTGAACATCAACCTCATCTATCTAAATGTAGCTGACCCTTTTCAGGTTTGCAAACCGCTCTGCTCGATTTATTCACGCGTATTCAGAAGGTTTGACTGGTTCTCAAGCCGCGTGGGCAAACAGAAGGTACCCCGGACACCGAACTTTACCCCGTGAATGGATTGAGAAGGCTAAAAATCGACCTTGAACCCTCCTGTACATTGATATATCTTGAATACATGTAGTGCTAATTTTTTTCTATCCTGGGGCCCTCCCAGAGGTACACTGAATTTTTTTTCGCTGCGCGGCGATTTTGACCCGTCACGTCACAGTCACATCGAAGCTTACATAACCCGTGCTGGTTCCTATTGTCGTCTACCTTACGCCCATATTACAAACACGGTGGGACCCGTCTTTAACGATAATGCGCACTATCCTGTCTTGGTGATTGCAGGCTACAGCTACTGGGGTGAGGGTTTGAATTCTCTCAACTCCGTCTCGGGTTCCACTTACTGTTATATCCCCCTAATTGTATAGCATTCAGCTGGACCGACAACCGCGTAGGCCTTGCCATACTGGCTTACGACCCGGGAAACAACCTCGTTGGTCGATGGGATATGACAGAGGCCCGATACCTATTCTCAATCGTCTACAACAGCGCCAACGGTAGTGTGGTTTTCACCGGTCAAGTCGGCAACACCATCACGATCCCTATCATCCAACTGCTTGAACCAATCGTCTTCATGTCGACTGAGAATGCAGCAACTCAGCCAGCTGCGCCATCCGGACTCGATTATGTCCACACGCAGCGGGGATAACACGCAGTATCCTATGTTGATCGTTGGGGCATACACTTATTGGCGTGAGCTCATATCCGGGTCATCCTGCTGTTTTGCTAAATACCGATGAAGAATTTGGCCCTGAGCTATGATGATAACCGCGAGTCGCTGAACTTGGTCGGCTATGACCAGAACAAGAATCTAGTCAGCCAAGTGGAGCTTCCAGGCACTCGGTACATCCTTACAGTCATCTATGATCCGGACGCGGGGGTTATTAGCCTCATTGGGCAGAGTAGTGCCATTGTCACGGCCAGTATTGCACAAGTGCTCTGAGGAGTCCAATATGCGAGAATATTTCCATAACGCGACTGTGTTCGTTTATTCAGCCACTTTTGTACTAGAGGGATCACTTTTCAGCATGCCAAATTGACTTGCGCCAGCGCGGATTGACTTGTATTGACTTGTGCGTGGATTTTGGTGTGCAAGTCAATTTGTCGCACGCACACGTCAATTTGTTGGCTTGGCACGCACATATATCAAGTGTAAGCTTGGACACATTCTGGTCAACCTGCTGCTGAACTAACATGCTAATACGATGCTCATAGTATTGAATACCTCCCTTGCTGAGATGCACTATTTCACGGCCACAATGTGTCGACTTGTGCCAACACTTCCGCCAACAACAGCATTGCCGAGGCAATTTTACAGTGTAGCCTTATTTGATCATTGGCTTGCGGACATAACTTCGTTTATACAGGTATACAACTCCTTTTTGTTGAGCTGGTGAGGTTATCAGCTCTAGGGGTGGGACGTAGCATAGATTTTATAATTATCCCAGTATGTATTGATTTAGCACAATTAATTTTGTTCCGGAATTCGCTCCCATATCCTTTGATAAGTTCTACCAAGTGATTGAGTTCAAATTGTATAATAAATTTACCCTCCAGAACACATTTGAAGTTCGTTCAGGTTGGGTGCGCAAGTCAATTTGTCGTCTCGCACGTGACCCACGCACAAATGTGGCCGTTAACTTAGGCACTTTTCTGGTCTCTGATGTATATTAATATGTTCTTTAAAGCATTATCAATGTCATTCAACCATCCCCTTTGCCTTAGAAGTGATTCATTCAAAATGCACACTTCCATCTAAGGATGGACACGGGTCGCGGGTACACCCGCGGGTTTGTACCCGCGGGTGTGGGCGGGTACGGGTACGGGTCGCGATCTCAGACCCGTGCTCAACCCGTGTACCCGACCCGTGTACCCGCGGGTTTTGATATCTGGCTGCTCCGTGCGTAAAAACTGAAGACCCCATCAGATGGTGGCCGTCTGCTGCACTTCACTCGCAACCGCATGTCCGCCACCTCTTTCCGCCGCCTGCTTTGTTTGGGATGTTGGAGACGCCGTGACTTGCTTCGGATAAACAACTTGATACCAGCATGCAGCCCCCAAAAGCGCAAGCGCGTTCGGGCCCAGGACAACGCAGATATCTCGCGAAATGGAAGTGTTGAGTAGTCTACATTTTACCGCACTGTATTTGACAATAAAATATCATTTATGCTGGAAATTCCGCGGGTATACCCGACGGGTTTGGTGACCCGCAGGTGCATTGAGGACCCGCGGGTAACCCGTACGGGTTTTAGACCCGACCCGTACACGGGTACGGTTTTTGCGGGTACGGGTACGGGTAGGCCCAAAGGTACCCGCGGGTATACCCGTGTCCATCCTTACTTCCATCCTTCCATCCTGAGTTAAGTAATTTGCATCGCCTACTGCCTCGCAGTAAACAATATGACTACATGGCACTTGTTGTCTGCTAGAAATATGTGTACTTACATATGCACTAAATTTGGGCCCCTCCGCGCAAGCCAACCAGCGGATGTTGAAGTTCTGTCCATAATTTACTCAAACTGAATTCCTGAGCGAGTGGCCACCGTAATTAGGCATGATGAAGAGAAAATAGGGTAGGAAGCCATGGGCCATAAAGTCTCTGCAGGGAAGGGAAAAATTGGATCAACGATGAGCGCAACTTTGATGGGATCGGCGGCGAGGATTGAACCTCGGCGGCATTGGCCTCTGCAATGTTGAGGGCTCATCATCCGAGCTGGAGACATAAAGTTTGTGACATGTGAGCAGAATTGGGATTTGAAAAGTCGAGAGGTTCTCAATGCTGTCACCAACGACGAGCAGAGCTCATTGACGGCATCAAAGCTTCGACAACCGACGAAGGGTATTATATTTATGGCTAGTGAGGAACACTTTACATTGGTGGCAGAAGTGAGTGTAAGCGAGTCCATGACAAGTCAATCCACGCACAAGTTAACGCAAGTCAACACACCAAAATTCAAACTACGCTTGGTGGGCAAGTCAATTTGCCAAATCAATCGGTTGCGCCTCTTTTGTACTATACACTTCAGTGGGGAATGGAGATAGTTTCACGCTTGCAGATCGCAGGCAGCTGCCAGCGAGCAATACCCTCGCATGTACGCCCTGGCTGCGCCTATATAGTTTATTCATTGAATGCCCCCCCCCCATCCATGGACCATATTACATATAGGTTTGGCACGTAGAACCGTCACAGACTACTTTTTGTGGGTCTCAACCCCCGGCGTATTCATTCTTGACGCTTATCGACGTATCCCCCGGTCTCGATCCGCGGTTTGCCAATGTGGAGCTGGCGATGGAGTCATGCGAGCATTGTGATGAGGTGACTTTCCCATCTTATGTAGCTCGCCGAGCCGCCGCAGTAACGAAACTAAGTCTGTCTATTCTCCATTCATAAGGCCGCCGTTGCGTCATCCTCTCAGTATTTGCAAGTCGTTGGTGCTTGGTCCGAGGGATTTCCTGACCGAGGGCCGCTTTCGATCGCTTTCATGCCCGTGTGTATCAAGCAACCAAAATGTCAATGTCTACAGCAGTGGAAACGCTACGCGAGGTCCGCCTCCTTCATATGTCTCAGGGCCTCCCATCCAGAAAGTCCAAACCGGTGCGGTAAACCAGCCCAAAATGCGTCCAAGCCACCCTGCCAAGCCACCCTCATGGCACTCTTGCAACCGTAACACACACCCAAGCTTTCCAAATCTTCCGTCGTCCACAGGTTTAGTGGGAATATATTGTCTGCCCTTCTTCTCTCGACCGTTTCGCAGGCTTCGAGCCTATATCTGAGGCAACGTTCTTTGTCTTTTCCTTGGTAACAAGTGCCATACAAAACCAAAAACTGCGCGACTTCTGCATACGCTGCTCTGCCGATGGTGAGGGAGTATTCAATTAATGCAAGCGTATCTTGCGGCGTGAGCTTGAAATAAACGCCATCCACGATGATTCCGTGTAGGAGCTGCGCTGGAGTGCATTTTTCGGCCACTCGATAAAAGGCAATGGGCAGGATCCACTCGATAGACATCTCTCTGGCAAATAAGACGACCCTGATCCACTCGTGATCGGGGATTTCCCAAGATGGCGAGCCCAAGGCGAGCCGGGAAACTCGACTCGTGCGAAGGGAAAAGCGGACGATAGATGTGTTAGCGCTCGGTTACGTAGCGTCGCGACATCGTATTTTGTGCTGAGTCTAATAACGCCCGCGACGATGTCGAATGTCGTTGTAGCAGGGAACGCCCCAAAAAACCTTGAATGCGTCAGGATGGGGTTCCCGGGACAAGAGGTAAGTAAGGGGATGCGAACGCACTCGTAGTCAAACAGTGCATTCAAAAAATACCGTAAATCACGCTCATCGTCTGCCAGGCGAACCACGGGGCAGCCATCAATGATTTCAGTATCCTCCGGTTGTGGTATCTGGAGCATGTCGTGGAAGACAGGGGATCTCTTGGCCAAGAGCCCGGCGTAAACACGAAAAAGCGAATTCTCTGCCGCAAGCACTAGAGTGCCGTCTTTGAACCATAATTCTTCGATGCGAGACAGCTCCCGAGGCAGTCCGGGCGAGGTAGGCAGGACATGCGGGTCGGAGACTTGCTCGACAGACATGAATGCGACGGAAGGAATCGAGATACACGTGGGGAAAACGTTTATCGATCAAATTGCTTCCCACAGAAGGCGCACGGCTTAAAATACCGGATTATAATTAGATACAGGATTTGATCCTGACTCTCTACCCATAGACTTAGTGTTGGCTGCCCCCCAGCCAACAAAAAGTTTCGAGGAGGGCTCCGTAAAAATGCGGACAATTACAAACGTATTATATAAAAAATAATGCCCTCTTCAGTTTTTCTCTGATGGCGCATCAGGCGCCGCAGGCGGCAATTTTTATTTTTGGACCATTTCGTGTCTTATAAGGTCAGCAAGGTTCGGATACCTAGCCCCAAAAATACACGGATGGCACCCCCCATCCAAAGAATAAAATACACAGGTTAGGGGATCAATATGATGGGGGGAAACGGGGGAATATGCCCATCCAATTTTCATCAGCCGTTAAGTTATATATAGAGTGCAGTGTCCTACTTATCTTGGGCTCAGTTCTGTGGGCAAACCACTTGGCGGGACTGCACTCAAACGACTCACCAAGGACCACGTTCAGTACTGTCCCCCCATTGACAGACAAAGAAATTCGCAAAAAAAAATAAGAGTTCACCCAAAGTCTGTTGAGCCAACCTGTGTAGGTGGATTCGCAGGAATCCGTCTTTTACAGACCATTCCGATCCAAATTCATGGAAAACAGATAGGACTTGCTCAAATGGTGTTGTTCTTTTCAAATGTCCCAATAGTCGGCAATTATTTGTGTTGTCGGCCTCATATCTGACCCTCTTGTGCTTTGAGGTGCTTAGAAATCTAATTGGGTAGGCCGCTTCAATGAGGAATATTGGAGCCATAAAGCAGATGCTAAGCCTTGTGTCGGACAGTCGACGTGTGCATGAAATTTTGGATCATCATTTGTCATTTGGCAGACATGCCGCAACCTTTCCGTCTGTTATGGGGCTACAAGACAGCTGTGGCACTGAATTTTTTATCGGGACTTCTATGATGTTACTGTACTTGGTAGATCAGTTCGCGAGGTAATATGACTCTAAACAAATGGCCCGAGGTCTTAAAATACGCAAGATTAGTGAAAATCACCCGGATTTGTCAACTTTCGGCAGCGATGCATATCCTCAGGATATAGAATTTCATGGTCTATATCTTTATAGAGCCTCCTAAAGTTCACTTTGAGCCCCAATAAGTCAGAAATCGATCCAGTATTGGCCGACAAATTTTTGTTTGTCCGAGTGCAGAACGGTAGCGTGGGACAATATACTTTAAAAAATCCTTGAAATTTATCAGAGTCCAACGGAACTAGTTTTTCTTTTCCAAATGTATCATTGACAGTCCGGCTACCATTTTCTATCATATCGGACTAGGGGATCTTGGATTAACCAAGATTATCGCTCTATTCAATGTTTGTTATTTGAGCAATGATCATGTCGCACACAGGCCAAGCTCTCCGCGCTTGCTTTTAATTCCCCACTCAAAGTCCTGAAATGCAAGGTCCATGAAGGCTGAGAACTCTGTATATTCATGAATCATGTGGTGATCATTGACCTGATCTGCAGTTGTCCGACAAAAAACCACAGGCTCCACTGCTCCTTTTGGTCTATTCTGCGTAAGGGCTTGGAATATTGTTGTACTTGCAGTGGAGTCGAATGTACCATTCAATACGCCGAAATGAATCTATTTTTGTGTGACATCAGTGCTTGGTTTCAACCGGCCAGAACCGGCCTAAAGCCAGTCGATGATGTCATCTCGGGACAGTTCGTTGCTATAGTGTTGCCGGCATGGTCAGAATGATAAACGAGACCACCTAATTAGCACTCACACAACATTTCACCAAAGAAATTGGTGTGTCGATCGGTTGTGCTGATTCATACCGTGCAATCACCAGGACCTGGGTGTCTTTTTTGTGTGATCGGGCCGAAATGTTTCTCTCGGGATCTCCCCGGCCAAATTTCATGGCCACTATTCATTTTTTAATCCAGGTTTTTTCGTTGCTGCGTGAGCTGGACATCCATTCTAGCATGCAGATTCTCAAACCATTGCAACCCATATCCCACAGTGCACGCCGACTTGCGTCTCCATTCATTATTTCTGGTGTTGTCAAAGTTCAGTTCGGGAAATCGGTTCGAACCCGAACCGGACTGAACTGAACACGAAGTTCATGTTCAGTTCGGGAAATGACCGAACCTAAACCCCAGGTTCGGTTTAGGGTTCGGTACAAGCAGTAATTTCCCAAACGCATTCGAACTCCCGAACCATCATTAAAATTTTGGCTGAAAATTACCTGATTCACGCTACCAATCAGGCCTAAAAATGTCCCAAATCACCTATAACATTCTTGAATTTCGTTCTCCCTTTTCACAACGACACCTGAAGATAACTATACCCCTTCCATGATGTCCAACAATTGTAATACTGTACTATTACATTCAACTCGACGGTCACGCGTCACGCTCGACTTTTTTTATTGCGGTAATAATTTTTCTCAATTTATGGGATTTTCTGGATTGAATGTAATAGTACAGTAAACCGGAATCTCCTGCAAGCCCATATATATATTACGCCCCCTACAACAACGGCCTGAGATGGATTGCAAGCCGCTATCAGCCGCTCCGCCAGTGGCTTACAACGCGTTGTAATCCACTTTAAGCCTCTGAGCTGCTCATGCCCTTATAACCCAAACAGAGTTTTTCCGACACAGCTTTTTAATGCCACCGCCTCTACCTCCAACAACCCCGGGAGTCCCACAATGTTCGACATATCCGCCACCGTTGAGGTACGCAACGGCAAGTTTTCCAGTTTACACCACGACAACCTACTCGAGTCAGTTGACGGACAGTCTTCACATGCAAGTGATCAACACCGAGGAAACTTCTATTGCCGTTCAGGTACACGCGCCGTTGAGATACGCAACCTCCCGGCGACTTATATAGTTTGGACCCGTGTGAGAATTTCCTATCCAGGCACAAATTCACCATTATTGTCAGTCTCCTACCCAACCCCCCTCAGGGTTTATAGACAGAGTAGGATTTCCACCATCAGGTCTCGGTACTAAAGGGAGGACAAATAATCTTGTACCTCTACTGTTCTAGCGTCTGTTTACAAGAGACTACAATGCTTGTGGGGAGCTGTTTACCTTGGACAATGATACATATCTGAACCCTTGAAATCATGCCGTCTGTGGAACGATCGTAGCTGATAGTATTATTTGTTATGTGAGAACAGGAACGTTCGACCATCTCTCATACTTCGATCCACCATACTTTGATCCATCACTATCTTGTTCTACAACGGACAAATCGTTGCGCAGCTTACGCACATGGACCTATGTAAACAGCTCGTACATCCGATATAGATACAAGGACTCACAAGTGCTGAGCGTCCGGAAAAGTGGGGGGAATGCAGCAGATCTCCCCTCTGGGACCTGGGATGAACACGAAGTTAATCAGGATGCGCGAATGGTAGAAAAGAGCCAGCATACAGTCCTGCAGCGTGAGTATCAGTATACCATTGAAGAGACAAAACAAAGAATACGAACGGCCGTGGTGGTGCCTGTGCGCAGGGCCAGGGACTTCGATGAGTGATGCAGGGATGGTATGCGAGCAACGGACATACATGGTTTGTGGCTACGAGGGCTCAAGACCTGGGGTGCGGATATGGTCCCTTGTGCCAGGAGCAGGGCGGCGAAGGCGGCGGCGGACAGGAGTTTGTTGAACATCGTTGGTGGCAATCCAGGACCTTTGGCAGCCACTTTATATGCCTCCACGGGGACAAACTTAGGTTGTGCTTGGCACAATTGCCCGCAGCCACGATTTGAACACGGAGCCGAAATCCGTCCCTGGCCAGTCGTATGGTTATCAAACCTAGTTCGCCTAATGTTCAAATTGGATGGACCCTGTTATGAATCTCCTACCCAACTGCTTTTGACCCTGCTGCCAAGACCCAGATTTTATATGAGCAGGACGGAGCAAGGTGAAAAGAGTGACACGAACGGCTCCACAATGAATGCAGATGATATACATCACAATTCCTAACGGTACACATCTTTGGAATGTATCGTAACCCAGATTTTATATGGGCAGGACGGAGTAAGGTGAAAAGAGTGACATGAACGGCTCCACAATGAATGCAGATGATATGCATCACAATTCCTAGCGGTACACATCTTTGGAATGTATCGTCAGCATGTGGCCATACCTGGGCATGATTGATCATCATTGTGTATCTTCACAGACGGGAAAGGTTGACATATAGTGGCTCTAGCGTTGAGATCAATCACCTTTCTCAACGGTGAATCGTCCCCATCCAAAGAGCGGCCCTCCTTTCCCGCTGCCCAGACATAACGGATGCGAAGGTCAGGAAGTAAGGAAATGTGGCGTTTCCGGTTCAATGTTAAGAAGGAATGCACAGCAGAATGAGCATGCTTGATTGAATGTTCACCACACATTTAAGACTACTAGCCCGAATTGGTGAAGATGCTGGGACAAAACGGCAGGGGTTTCGCTTTCAGTCCCCCATCCCAGCGGTTCACACGGCATCACGAGGTTTGGCTGGCAAGAAAAATATTACTCCGCAACTAGTGTTGGAATAAAGGATTCCGGCTACCTTTAGGTACGGGTTATGTACGTCGCGATCAAAGTGCGTGTTGGCGGACCATCACATTTTCGTCATCCCTTTCCCGTAAGCACATTTTTCTCCCGCCACATTATTCGGTTTTTTTCCCCATTGTACTGGGCGTCCGAAGAAGGAAACACAAAAAAGAAATCAAAAAAGGCAAGCGGAGAGAAAAGGGAGATTTTAGGATTCAGACTCGCACCATTGCTGCGGTACTGAGAAAGTTTCGGAAGGCACATTTACATGTCCAAGCTAATGCATGAATAGATGATAGACAACGTCGACTCATCCACCTTATTGATATGTGCACTTATTCCCTCCATCAACCCCTCTGCAACCCGTAGGACGGTTGCACCGTTTTCTCGGCACGGTGCACCGGGCCGGAAAACTAAAAATATTACTATTGCCCGTGCACGTATTTTGGTGACACCGCTGGCAGGTACGCATTTTATTTTTGCGCTTGCGCTCGTTTTCAGGTACCACTCGACGCCTCGGTGGCCGAATGGATGTTGGGATCACCTGCGGCGGGGTTGTCGAGTGCACGGCGTCAACAGCTGGGTCTGGATCTGGATTCTGAGGTTGAAAATCACTGTTTGAAACAAATGTCAAGATCTTATCACCCCCTTTATAAAGTTAAGCCTCTCTGTCTGTCTGAAGCCGTATCTCCATATGATTATATTGCGCTGCCCAATCAAAGCACGGGCCGCTCGGCACGACGGCATCCAAATCGGCATGTGGAACTTCAATTATATTTAGCTCCGCTCGGATGCCGATCTGCGGAATTGCTGGATCGGTGACGAAGGATTTTTTTTTGGAACTTATAGTTTTTTATGTTTGCTCTCCTCGGCTTTGCATCACTTCATTTCACTCTCTTTATAGCCTGTCTGAAGCCATATCCCCATACCCCTTTTTCTTCAGCTTTAAAGGCCGCTTCTTTATCTGCTCTAAAAACTAACACCAGCAAGTGGGAGCCGACGCGGAGCGCCGGCAAGCGTTTGTACTCCGAGAAAATGGACGGTATATACCTGGTGTCTCCAAGTCCAAGATTGTCACTTCTGAGATCTAGCGATGGCCCGCGCTTGTCATTACGTGTCTGTGGTTCGCACGTAACGGTTTCGCGTGGCTCTGGCAAGCCCTGCTGATGAGAGTTGGAAGGCCGTACCACAAGTTCTCGGATAATTTGGGGATGGGTAGGTAGGTAGGTAGCATTACACGGCACGGTCCCACTTAGGAACTCCGGGGCCAGGAAGCATCCCGGTGTACTAGTTACAGGTTCTATGTACACCTTTGTCCCTGACTTCAATATACCTTCCAAGCCGAGCTCGCGAACTAGTCTCCTGTCCCGCTGTAGAACCTAGCCGATATATCGAAGCAACAAACACGTAAGTAACAGTAAGCACATTTTATCTTCCCTTTCAAACATCTGTCCTGAAAACAGGTATTGCGTAGAACACTTCGAGGACTTCATATGCGAATTTTACCACGAGGCCAATAGCGGCGCGTTCATAAAACATGACCTTGAAGAACTCAACATTGTCGAGTTCATCAAAAGACCGGCGTAGTGCGGAAACACAAATAAAGAGTTGTTCAAGAAAAATGCAACGACATCCGCAGATGCATCACAAGCTAGTAGGGCATGTTCAGGAGTTTCAACCTCAATTTTGCAGAATCTACACACACGTCCATCACGCTCTATTCGTGGAAGCATATGATCGCTGTATCGCAGAATTTCGACGGCTAGTAAATGAGTTGACAGCACAAGAGAAGTCAATGCTTCTCTGTCTGTGTCTTCACCATAAACAGGTAGTGCCGTAGTCGTAAAGTTTGCGGTGCAGGAGGTTTGTCCTTCTGTGGTTCACGTCAGCCCTGAATAAGGTAGAGTTTGTCCGATGAGCCTACTGCTTCTTGTAACCAATCCAACATGAGAGCGTCAATTCCAAGTTGGCGAGCCCCACGGAAATGGAATCCGGCATTTCTTGGTCATCGTCAAGGGTGATAATACCGCGTTGAGGCTGTATAGCCGTCGGATTACCCTTCGACGATAGGGGAAACGACAGAGTGTCTGCAGAAAAGATTTGACCGGTTTGGCGCACCACATCAATCTTTGCCGCAATTAAATCCTGGGAGGCCCGAATATTACTGATCTTTTCCCAGGTCTTCTAATAGGTACTGAGAAAGTCTCCCGTGACGTATTGGCGGGAAAATCCTCAATGTGCAGAATAAGGAATCGCACCAGGTACTGGACATATTCCACACTTCTCGTTAGTTCGTTCATATAAATATGTGTTGCTCCAGTTGGAATACGATGAGGCACCATCAAGCACATCAGAAAGATAATTCAACTAGAATGAAGTGCGGCTGAACATTCCCAGATTGAAGTGGTAATCCCAGTTGACGCCGGATTGGTGTTTTGCCAAGGCCTGCCAGCCGTAAGTAAAACACTCAAATATGGTAAAAAAATACTGGAGGTTGTATCGTGTGCGATGATCAGTCAACGAGTTCACTGTTTACATGGACCGGCTGACAGATTAAAGGTTGCCAAAAGCA
The DNA here is from genome assembly GCA_029282285.1 of Mycena rebaudengoi. Classification (NCBI taxonomy): domain Eukaryota; kingdom Fungi; phylum Basidiomycota; class Agaricomycetes; order Agaricales; family Mycenaceae; genus Mycena; species Mycena rebaudengoi. The sequence goes on from JARJCX010000072.1 coordinate 38,588, forward strand.
AATTAAACAAGTGAATCAAACAGCTCACCATTCAAGGCGCCAAACTTTCGATCAATATCACTGTGTGGCCCACCTTCAAGCTTGTTACTTCCACGTCTACAGGTCCATTTCCATGGCCCATATTCATCCACTCCAGCTCGCTCGTACACCAGGACACCAGGAATATCAGATAGATACCCTGCCCGCGCCAATTCAAGAACCGCATTAGCCTTTTCCCAAGCCTTTTTATCGAACAATGGCCGACCAGTTTCGGCGTCAAGGGCATTGCCGAAAGCATCGTAGACATGTCAGATCGCGGGAACCAGGACGCTGTGAGGCGGGACGTAACGGGGGACATGCTCCTTGATAAATTTGGGGTCTCGGAAAAGCATAACCTCAATGGAGACATTAAATCCTTGATGGTAAACTTTATCCACAACCAGGCGCAACTCGGGGTCCCAGGGCATGATGTGGTCTCGGAGAGTGCGAAAAAATACCGCCCGCAACCCGTGGGCAGGGATCGGGATCATGCAGAAGACATAGAAGATATCCTTCGTGATCCTAGTACATTCTCCCCCCACAATTTACTTTGGTTGCACACAAGGGCTCCGACCCCCCAAGACATGATTAAAATATTCTGAGATTTTAAGGGCACATACTACCCCCCAACCCCCCCCCATCCCCTCCCATAACCTAGCTAATACCTATAGTACTTCCCTAAAGCAATCCTTACAAAGCGGGAACGTTTGGACGTATCCGGAAAAAACAGGCAAGACCAACTGCCGGAGCGGCCCAAAAAAACAGCTTTTCCGTCCACTTTTCTTCCAACCAATTACACCACTCGATTACACCTATCCAAGAACCCCTTGTCCCCCAAATACAGCCCGAGCAGCCAACTATTAGCCACAGAATAGTGTCTCTAACCAAGATGTTCTAAAAACCACTCATCTTTCTTTGTTGCGCCATTAACACTTTCACAAAAGTTCGGAGTGCCCTAATTTCTCGAAATCTCATTTGCACCACGAATACTTTGATATGGATAGCTCACAGCCATTTCCATTCAATGTTGGCGGAGATATCCACATTTCTTCCTCCCACACCAGTCCAAAACACGCCCAAAGTACGCCTATGAACCCCCTCGAACTGCTTGGCGGATCGGCGTAATCCACATTTGTCATCGATCCGAAGGAAAGTTCGTCGGAAGCGCTGGCGTGCTCCAAAAGCCGTGTCAGCACTCTTTTCCTTCATTTTCCTGGAGAGGAGCAACCATTTGATGCCCCTCCCCTCCCTTGCTGCGCTCAAGGGGTCCCCCGAGCCGGGGCATCTCAGGTTGGCACACTAAAGCCTCGTTCCTGCAGAAGTTTCTGTTCTTTAACCCTAAATTCTAACCAACCCGAACCCGAACCTTAGCCCGAACCCCCCTAACCCTACCCGGTGAATAGGTACCCACAGTTTCAAATGGGGTTACAGGTGGATACAGAACTGCTCGTTTGACGATTTGATCGTGCTTCCTTCTCGGAACTATCACTGTCTACTACGCTCGCGAATCGACCAGCACTCTTTTAAATTGCATTCCGAACTCGCCACCATTCCTTGCCACCATCTTGCCGTGACCGTCGAAAAAAAGTGCGCTAAGGACGATGAGAATCTCCATGTCCTGGGCTAGCAAGGATTGCGAGTGTCTCAGCTCGATTATCTACTCTGCCAACTCCGCCGATCCCCTTTATATTACTCTCCCGGAACCTTTCAACCGTGCTCTTCTCGCGGTTGCATCCTCTCATCGTGACCCTGGTTCCTTATATCCTCCTTGTTTCACCTATCATTTTGTCATTTCAAATTTGAAGGCTTAGACGATCCTTACCACCAACTCAACTCGCACTTCAATTGAAAGCTTCGACGACCGCATAGATGCATACCAACGGGGAATGGAGCCTTCATTTAAATGCCGACCTTCATATTACTCTCCCAGAACCCTTTCAACCCTGCTCTTCTCATGGTTGCATCCTCCCATAGTGGCCCTGGTCCCCCCCCCTCAAGCACTGTTTCACCTGTCATTTTGTCATTTCGAATTTGAAGACTTAGACGATCTTTACCACCGACTCAACCCGCACTTCAATTGAAAGCTTCGACGATCGCATAGATGTATACCAACGGGGAATAGAGCCTTCATTTAAATGGCCATGAAACTCGCATATCTCTCTTTCCTTAGCCGCCCCTTTCACCATGCACGTCAAGTTTCTTCTTCTGGCCGGATTCGCTGCATTTGTGTCCGCTCAGACTCTGAGGGCTTGCAACAACTTCATTACAACGAGTGATGGGGACCGATACCAGCTCACCAGTGCAAGGGAGTTGGTGCCGTACTTCCAGTGCGAGTGAGCAAATTGTGTGCCTGCTATAAGACAAGTTCTAACATTCACCAATTACTTCCATGACAATGGAGACGGAAGCTCCTCGGGAACATATTGCTTCTACGTTCGTTGCCTTTGCTTCGTGTACCCTTACATTTTATAATCACTTCTATTAGAGAACAAGTGACTACACGCTCTCCCACTACCCGAACACTTCCCTCCCAGTCGACAGCAATGCCGCCTGTCCTGACCCTCTCCCAAACGCGCCTGATGCTGGTCAGTACATCGTCAAGGTTCCGTCAAGTGAACCCGGACCCGGAAACTGCGCCACTATACTCGGAGCCAGTACTGGGACTGCTGGGAAAGGCTCTGCTGTTGGAATCAAGGTTGGAAATCCTTCCACGTGGAAGGGAAAGTGATTCTCACTTTGCTGCAGCTTGCGATGGAAGGCACGGATTTCCCGGGCAGGTGTGGACGTTCGATGGCTATACCATCTCGCAGAACAACTTTTGCTGGGATGTTACAGATGGAGTCAACACGAACGGGGCCAAAATTCAAGTCTGTACCTGCGTGAACGGGAAAACAAATCAACGCTTTACCCATGTCGGCGGTGATTTGGAGTACTTCCCAAATGATAGGTTCACCTGGACTGGGAAGAACAAATGTGTGGATTTGACGGATGGGAGTGTCGTGGATGGTAACACTGGGGGCAAACCCCGTGACGGTACAAAAATGTACCGCCACAAGGACCGTTGGTCCGCGGTTGGTCAACGGTTGATGTAGAACACGTTGTGAGGTGTATTCACGATGCATGAAGTCCGACGACAGAGGGATTACCAAATAGAAACATCTAATGCTGCAATGCCGAAAATGCCTTACCATGCACCAACCGTACACCAACCGTCGCCCAGCCGTCCCTGTGGCGGTACATTTTGTACCGTCACGGGGTTTGCCCCCAGTGTAATCAGGTTTGGTTTTCTCTTGTCCATCTGGATGCGACCCGGGGCTGATAAAAGATTCAGTTGCAAATTTGAGATTGCATTTCCTCAAATACGAATCAGAACTGGCTTGAAGTCCATTTTCCTTGATTTGTCGGACAGGATAGGATACTACGATACAGTAATTTGAACAGGGCAAATGCAATGGACGGTTTACACAAGTACTTGGTTACAATTAGTCTGGAACATCTATCACGATGGTTTAAACTATCACTCTCTGTATGCTGATTGGATGTGCCATGGCCTACATCTAAACACTTCACAATTCTGTATGAATAGAATCTGAACTGCCTGGAAAATTGTTTCTGGAGCTCATCCAGCGGTGCCTCAACGCTTCAGAAGTGCTTATGAATTATTTTGAAAACCGCACAACTCAAAAAAATCTATTTAGACTTGAATCACCTATGTTAATTATCACTTAATGAAAATATTTTAATTATGCTGGAGTTTGTAACCAATCACGTGGTCTAACTTTAATGCCCGCCGTCTCATAATCGCGAAATATAATGCACCCAAAAGCGCCATGGAAAGCGAGGTCTTGCTTGTCAATGTTGGTCATCGAGATAAATATTGAGATTTCCGAAAAAATTAGGACTAGCCCGCATCTAATCCAGTGGGCCCAATCACCAAGTTGATTCTGCCCCGCTGGAACAGAAGTTCCCCCTCGATTTTCAACAGTAATTGATGTTGCGAATGCGTCAGAGATCCATCGGACGCCTTGGACCACGCGAATGTGGCGTCGCGAAAGCCAATACGCTCATTGTTTGGAGAATTGGGGGCAAAGAGAGCCGTAGTGTCTTTGTTGTCGAAATCATCCAACAATCTGGTCTGTGTTGATGTTTTTTCAAAAAATTGGCCCAGGTTCTTTATTTGTGATCATGACCTACTTTCTTCAGGAAGTCGTCCGCACGATCCAGGGAAACCTTGCCCGTGATCGCAATGTTGTAGGTGATCTGAATATCGTTCTTTCGGCACTTGTGAACATGCATAAATCAACGGGATCATACCTGCTTGATATAGTCTTTGAAGCTTCTAGCAAGCACTTGAAAATAGGAACGGGTGTGAGGTTATCTCAACATATCAAACACAGTCATACTTGAAATTTGAAGGGAGTTAGCCAGGAAATCACAGTGGGCTGATGGACCGACTCTAGAAACATTCAGAACGCAAAAATACTCTCTGACAAGGAGACGTACGAGGCGGCATACGTAACAGTCATTGTTACAACTTTGTAATGTAGAGATTTAGATGGGAAAATCATGATGCAGAGATGCTCACCGGAACGACATAGCTATGTGTACGATGTTCAATTGCAGAAACAATCGCACTTGACGAGGCTGTTAGCCAAATCTAACATGCGTCGTGTCTGTGTCCACCTAAGCTCGGTATCTCTGTAAAATTCTTGAATTAGAATCTGCTCAAGCCGTCGTCAAAGAGGAAAAACGTGGGGTACCTTGTCTCCGATCCGGGCTTTCATCTTTTCCTGCCACCCGAAGAATGTGATCTTGACGAAATGAGCTGTGAGGCAGCCGCAAAAAAAAAGAAAATCATGACCGGCTCACCATGCGGAGGACATCCACAGCTGCCAGGCGCACGTCAACACGGGCACGATACTTCTGGAATAAAATGACTAGTCACCCACCCTCGGTGACCGATGGAACCGTCCGTTTCAGTCGCTCCCTCTGTACCGACTGAACCAGTAGGGCTGCCGCCCGTGCCGCTACAGCAACGGGCCATCGCACAACGGCCCGTAGAGTGGCTAAGTAAAGTCCTGACGGGACGGCCGTCACGGCCGTCCAACGGCTTATAGTTTTTCCCACACTCAGGAGCACCGATTCGGGGGCGAATGTTGTCTTGCTGCATTCTTTTCGAGCTTAAATATGTCCAATTGAGAGTAGCCACAATTTTTGCTCTTTCAACCCGCAGATGGCCACAGATGTTGAGCTTTTGGCATGATCACGGCATTTGCCACTAGTGACAGCGGAGTTTGAATTGAATGAATCAAGGAGAAATAATACTTTTGTTGGGTTTCTGAATGTATACAAGTTCAAACATCAAAACTCTGGAACACACCTGGGAATTTAACACTTGATGTTAGCCCTATAAGAATCAAATTTTCACCAATATAGTTTCATCCACCCGTTGGCCCGTTACGGCCGTGTTTTTAACGGGCTGTCAAACTGGTTACAAAATCCTTGACGGAACGGGCACGACACCCGTTCGACGGGTGCCGTCGAACCGTCGCAACGGCCACGGGCGGCAGCCCTATGAACCAGCTTCGCCACTGCAGTATATGAGCAAGAGATATTAGACCACTCGAAACGATAAAGATGAACTATAGGCTAGTAACGAACCTAGATGCTCCGTCAGGCACTCACTCTTGCAAAATACCAAGCACGCATGCCGGTGATTTGTGCGCCGCACACCACGCCCAAGTTATTGTGTTTGCTTAGTCCTGGTTGAACTCAAGGTAGGGAAAGAACGAGCGGCAAAGTCGTCGAATTTTCTCGGAGCGTTCGGCCGAATGGCGAGCTTGTTCAGCACCCATCTAACCAAGTCCAGGCCAGCCTTTACAATTTCGACTTCCCAGACCCCGACTCAAAAGACCCCCCACGCCCCTCCCCGCCATCAAACCGTCTCGCTCCTGCAACACCCTCCCTCTCAACAACCTCCTTCCCGCCCTGAAACTCAAACCTCAGCGCATCCTCTAGGCCTGCCGCCCCAAAGATGGCATAATACGCCGAGCGCCGGTCCGCGCGCATACAAAGCTGCGGGAACCGCACCAAGCCTCGCGCGATCCGCAGCGCCTCCTCGAGCGCCAGCCCCTCGTCAACGACGCGGTTTACCAGCCCCATGGTCAGCGCCTCGCGAGCGTCCACCGGCCTGCCCGTGAGGATCATGTCCATCGCGCGCCCAAGACCGACAACAGCCGGCAGGCGCACGGTGCCGCCGTCGATGAGCGGCACGCCCCAGCGGCGACAGAAGACGCCAAAGACGGCCGTAGCGTCGGCTACGCGCACGTCGGCCAGCAGGCTCAGCTCGAGGCCGCCGGCGACGGCGGGGCCCGCGACAGCGGCGAGGAGGGGTTTGGAGAGGTGCATGCGCGAGGGGCCCATCGGGCCGGTGGACGGGTCTGAAGGAGACGTGGTGCGCACGGGCTTGGCTTGGAGAGGGCGCGGCTCGGCTTCGGTGCCGGTGGGCTTGCTCTCCGTAGTCGTCTGCCACGGGGCCGAGGCGACTTCGTGCAGGTCGTAGCCCGCGCAAAAGGCGCCGCCAGCGCCCGTCAGGATGCACACCTTTTGCGTGGCGTCGGCGTCGAAGGCGCGGAACGCGGCCGCGAAGAGGGAGGCGGTCGCGGCATTGACGGCGTTGCGGACGTGCGGGCGGTTGACGGTTATGATGGTGATGCCCTCGGGAGAGGTGCTGTGCAGGAGCGGGGAAGGTTCGGAGGGCGGCATTTTGGGTTCTTCCCTCGTTCTGACTTGTTTCCCCTTGGTTTTGTTTTTCTCTGAGTGAGAACGGTCCTTGCTTGTCGCTGGCATATCAAAGTCACGTCATTAAGGTGTCACTTTTCCTGATTAGTCAATGCGATCATCGTCGACTCCAAACCCGGACCATTCTTCCGTAGGTTCGGAACAAGCTTCTCTCCGGACCGGATACCCGGTCTATCTCATTTGTTTTGCTACCAAATGACTGGTGGGATGGCCGGCAGGCGGCGAGGCACAAACCAAAAATTTTAACAGTGTACACGCAGCGCGCTCGGTCCGCCCTTCGCGCGGGCCCTCGCACGCTGCCATTTTACGCACAGAAAGGATCGATCGGAGGTTGCTGGATTACATAAAGCATTTTGTGGTCGGACAAAGCTGAGCACGGCAAGACACAAAGCTTTCAAAACAAGTTTTGGTTTGTGAACGATGCCCGCATCACAACAATGAACGGCTGGCTTGATCCGAACCTAATTCTTCCGTATATTTCCTAGAGGTGACTAGTTGTCATCACGGAAAATGCCGGTATGAGCGTTGACCAGATTTCGGGCCTCGTGATTCATAATTTAAAACACTGGGTTTCAAATTCAAGGGGCACCCACAAAAAAAATTGGCTACACAGGGTCGGAAAAGTGAGTTAACGGGTGCTGGACACTACTATACTATTAAGCGAGATTCTGCGTATAGAGCGCGTCGCAGTGGGCGCGAGAGCACCTAAAAAAGGCGGTGTTAGCGTTGAATTAAGAAATAAGTAATAATAAAACACATAGCTGTTTACACTTGGCGCGACTCTACTCGACGGATTAGGGACGGTCCTGAAAGTCTGTCCTGGAGGTGGGATCGATTATTTTGTCCTGTACGTAGGTAGGCTTGGTAGTACAATCTGAATTGGAGAAGGGGACTGCCAGACCAGCAATATGCTCAAGATGGGCTACGGAAGTCAGTCAGAACTCTAGTTAATGCCATCTAGCAGTGTTGTGAGTGTAGTACTGTAGGAGAGTTCGAAGCAGTGGATGTATGGAGTGGATGGAGGAGTTGTCGAAAGTGATCAGTAATAGTCAGCAATAATAGATGTCAGGGAAGTGTGGCATATAAACACTCAAGCCACCGCATTCGACGTCCGTCGGTACTTGCTTCCATTGTGGTGGCGGCGGATGCCGCCCCGTGTGGCGATGCGGGCGTGTCATGGCGTAGATAGGCTTGTTTGTTGTTGTCTAGACCATCATCCCTTGGCTTGCGTTTTGCCACGGAGGTTCTCTGCCGCTGCCTCGCTTAGGGTCCGATCCGCTCCGATCCACCCGGCCGTATCCACCATCCAAGCCAACTTACCCATTCAATACAATAACGATCCTGGTGCGTATCACAGGTTTTCCTACCCAATTTGAAAATTATCACGTTCCCAGTATTATGTGTCTTGTACGGCTATATCTTTCAACTTGAACACGCTCTAAAGCGATAAATGAATCCAAAACGCTGTGCCACCAAAACGTGGGATGCGCACCAGCGGCGTCCGGGACGCACCACTGCACCCTGAATGAACGTTAATGAACAGGCGTACATGACTCCTGGATTTGGGGTTCGACTCCCCGCTGGTGCATTCCTTTGTCTCCTGTTTTTTTTTTGTTCTGTTGCAATTCATTCACTTTCACACGTCTTGTCGAAGCGAATGCATCGCAGAACCTGGGCTTGAATGTTAGCGAGGCAGCGTGGTAGGGTTTAAAGATGTGATAGTATTGGTGTCGAACGTATATTCGGCGCTTCTAGTTATTGAATGCGTTTTTGTCATACCCGCTGAGCCAAACATTTCTACGGTGCCGGGACTGCCCGTCCGATGGGCATCGTCTCACCTCACCCCTCTTTCTATGCGACATCCTTTCGCCCGCAGCTCATTCCACTTAGCCGGCGGACTCCACGTGGACGCAAACATTCCGCGAATCTGTACCACGCCCAACCCGGTGTCGTCCAAAATAACGCGTTCCAGTGCGCTGAATGCGGCATGAGTCAAAACCACCGCCGCTCCATTTGTGGCTGCGTGGTGTGAAGGCGACTGGGGCCCAATCACGGCCGGCCCGTGGCAATTCAGGCGCACGCACACCAGCTTGGCCGCTCTCTGATTTTGCTCCGGCCACACTAGATGGCTGAACTCCTTGATGCGCAGCTCGCGGAGGGAATATGGGAGAAAAAAGATTTTGGGCCGACGGTGAGCTGGGTGAGCCGCGCCGGATCCGTGCGCCGGAGGAGCGAATGCACAGAATCCAACTTGAGCTCAAGGCAAGTGGATTGCACGAATGGAAGGGATGGGTGGGATTCAATCTTCAATTCGCCGAAAAGGCTGATGTGTTCGAGATTTGGTGAAGCGGCAAGGATGCCCCGGAATAGGGAGGACGACTGGGTATAGTCCACCCAGTAGAGGCGCTTGAGCGACAGGAGAGGAGGGAGCTGGATGTCTGAGACGTGGTGGAAGAATTTGGAGGGCGGAGGTTAAGGGTAAACGACCACCTCGATTTTTGGACAGTGTTGCAGCACGAACTTGTTGTAGTTGACCTGCGCATTAGATAGGCGCAAGCTCCGCACTATATTTGCAATTTCTGGCTGATTCAACCCAGACGCAAGAGATGGCCACAATCGATCATCATCATTCACCCTGATGTTCTCGTAGAGCAGCAACTTCGCCAGCTCGCCCCAAAGCCGACAAACGTATCTGAATGAACATGCTGCCTGTAGTCTGGAGGTTAGAAGGAGATTAGACCATTGAACATAAATATACGTGCCTTCAGGAATGGCTTCAGTTCGACGTCATTAAGCGGGCTGTATGTCGTCGTTAGCAAATCGACGTCGGAATACAGCTTTGCGAGCGGCGACATATCCGATACAGCGAGGCGTTGAATCTTGATCAACAGCTCTGGGGGGAGATTTGGCGCCGACGCACGATTATCAGGCATATGGGCGGTGAGGGCTGGGGACTGAGGAAGAAAGACGTGTGTAAGTCGGGAACAAGGTGGACCAAGGCGGTGCAAGGCACCGACGTGATGCCAACCACAGACAGCTTCTGATTCTGATTCGTGACGGCAATCAGTGCCTTCCGCAGCATTCATGGTTTACTTGAGTATGAACAAAGTATGAACGGGGTGAAGGTATCTCAAGCTCGGCCAGTTATACGCCGTACACACATTTGCGAAAGTGAGTCGCTACCATGTTTCTAGAGCGCTCAGTCGTTGGCCACGGTTTTTTCTTCGTTGAATTGAGGATGATAAATTCACTTCACTGTCAAGAACAGAGGACGAGAAATATCGGTTGAGCTAATCCGTTCGCACGTCATTGCTTGCTGCATGCAGTGGCTTGAGGGACAGGTCGCCTGTTTGACTCGGGACGCGGCAATACACGAGTTAGGGTAGATCTTTTTGGTCGGTCCGACTCGGCAGATACATACGCGTTGAGTGAGAATCCAGCAAGTGCAGATCGGCCAGGACGAGAAGCAGAGGAGGTCCTGGAAAGCGAGTTGTTCCGAAGGATACCAGGTCTGAGGAACGAATTGTCTGTGATCCTACATGATTTTCCCACGGCTTGCTATTGGTGGCTGAGGAGTCTAGACCGTGGTTGGCGGCGTAGTCACCACCTTCCAGGTCTCGCCACGATCGTGCCTTTGGTCGGGTCACCGTATTCTGGGTGCGTCGGACACCACTGCGCCCCCCCAGAAAGGCAATTTGCGGTTCCTCTTCCCGACGGAGGGGACGAGACGAAGCGGAGGGCTGATAAATGCGGAGAGGTGAGAATCGGCGCAGTGCATATCAGAACAAGAAATGAGGAACGGCACGGCGCAAAATGGATGGATGGGATAATAAGATGATAATACTGAGGGAAGATGTGAATATGCGTGAACGCGTGATGGAAGAAGAGAAAGGAAGAGGGACAAAAGGGCGAGGAGAGGAGGAAGACACGAGCAAGGAGTGCGTGATGTACCGTAACTGTATCCATTGCGTATGAGTATCCGCCGCGAGATCCACGCATATCGTGGGTGGCGCTGTACCTGGATGCATGTAGGAGACGACGAGGCAAAGGGAAAGGATTTGCCATCAATAGCGAAATGTAAATGTGGCAAAGAAGCGAAGGGACGCGCGGGGGTGGGATCACTTCTGACGGCGGTAATTATGCGCGACCCCGTGGTGGGATGAGAGAAGGAAGGACGAAAGAGCAGGAGAGGAAGATATTATTGGTATAGGATAATGGGGAACGGAATAAACGAAGGCGGCGCACGCACGTAGATCCTTCGCGAGATGACGACCGAATTCGCACAGGGTTGTGTATGGATTGAACGCTCTCGAGCTGCACTGTCGGGTATGCGTACGACGTAACTAGAAAAAAGGGTATTAGCTGCGGATCTGCAGAGCGGTGGTTGGATGAAGGTAGAGCAGGAGACACTTTAGAGACAAGGTATCTTTGAGAAGGAGTGTGGATGGGATAAAGGGAAGAGACGCGAGTATGACATCGATCGGAGGCCGAATGAAGGGGGAGTCGACGAGAATGGTGGCTAAGATAGGGAGGGGAGACTGGAAGCGCAAATATTTCGGACAGGGTATAAGTGCGAGGGTGGGGTATATAAATGATGGTTCCTATATATGCATTGAATGTGAGGAGCGCGGAAGGATGGGAGCGAGAGAGCAAACGGTAGCCACGGGAGCGGAGGCATGGTTTGTGTGGGATACGAGGAAGTCGAAGGGGAGAACTTGAATGAAAGGAGGAGGGAAGTATAATGATGGGAAAGCGGAGAAGGTGTCAAGCAAACGTACGCGCATAGCTATAGACCCATCGCGAGTTCCGTGCCACGAGTTAGAGCGTGGTCACAGTGAGTCCACCTGGACTTCCTGGACATGCACGTATGATATAAATGGGAATAGACACGGACGGAAAGTCTATCATGATATTGCCCGGATGCGGTGCACTTGACCGTAGACCGGGTAGTCGGAGGTGCGCGGCGGACTAGGCACGAGAGCACCTAAAGAAGGAGAAAATAACCGTTGACCACGGGGATGAGATACGATGGAGATGGAGAGGGAGGAGTGCACATGTGGAGTTCAGTATGATGGGATTGGGCACAACTAGTTGCGTATGTGCCTGGCAGGTGGTGGAAGGGTAAATTAACTGGATGAGGGCGGGATTGACGAGCGCGAAGGGATGGTAAGGAAGAGAGAGAGGAAGATGTGGGATAGATTGTTAGGAATAAGATGCAGATGTCGGCAGAGAAGAAAACGAGGGATTGGCAGTGTAAAAGTGGAGAGGGAGTAGGGGACGTACATCGCATAGCTCTCGCAGCCAATCTACCCGCTCCATTTTCCATCGCTGGAGAGAAGCGCATAGGGTGAGCGTGCGGGGCAGTGGCTCGACGGAAACGAGGGAGGTCGGCAGTTTATTGCGGGCGTGGGCTCCGAGGTCGGGTCAGCTTCAAGGTCCGCTCGTAGCAAAGTCGTGGCGCAGAAGAAAAAAAACAATCACCGCAGGTCCAGGGTTCAGGATCGAGAGAGGGTCGTTGCATGAAGGGTGCCGCCGAACTCGACCGCCCGCGCACCGCGAACTGCAAAGAAGCGGCTGCATTTGTTTCATAAACCGATATATGAACGGATACGAATAAACGAGTGGATAAACGGGGGGACTAAACAAGAGAGATCATATTCGTACATAAAGACGAATCAATACGTACGGGCCTAAAGACCGCAACGACAGACGTAGAATTGGAAATGCCAAATTAAGGAGTGAATGCGCACCTGCGGCCGTGAATGGGTGGTACAGATGCGGTTGCCTGGTAATCTGGTGGCGAGCGTTAGGTCAATGAGATGCGGCGTGCCGGTATTATCGAGTGTCGGGACGCTCACCCGTTCCAATAGAATGGAGGTTGCTGATAGTCGGCCCTGTTGCAGGTAAAAGGCGCGCAACGCACCGTAAGTGACGGGATCTACCAATGTCCCGCCGCGCATGCGATTCCAGGAATATGCGGCGTGGTGCAGGAGGGGGCGCGTATTAAGCCTAGGGAATGCGCGGAGAAAAGTTAATACTTATCGAAATCGAAAATTGGCAGGAATACGCACCAGCGACGATGGACGATGTGGCGCTTCCCGCGGGCCGACTCCAGAAGGAGATGGCTTACAGGTACAAGGGAGGTGAGACGCGACCAGATCGGCTCAGCGACGCACCGTGATAGAGATTGTCCAAGTAGGATGCAGGTTGCCGGTAGCGTTAATATGGGCATGTGAGGCACAGCCATGCCGGGATGGGAAGAAAATGAGAGAAGATATAAAGGGAGGAAGGAAACCAGAAAAGCATATGAATGAATCGATTATAGAACAAAAGCTCTTGTCTACAGCAGATTGTACAAACAATGAGCCTAGTGTTCTCAAAATTAAAGGGACGTGCTTGGTAATGGAAAGAAGTAGTGCGCTGCACCCCAAATCGATGTAATCCAGCCTGCCTAAAGTGACGAATCTCGCAGCTGGCGGCGAGAATGCAGTCAGATCTCCCACGAGGCACGGCCAGTCCGAAAGCAAGGATAGCAGGGATACTGTGAGCCAAAACGAATGCCAGAGTATACAAGAGGTATCTTGCTAATTGGGGAACGGTGGATGTGGAACGGAGGAGAGAGCGTCCCGAATTGGTCCCGAGATGTTTGCGCAGGCTTGGTAGATTGATCGCCGCTGATGCCGACTCTCATCTAGGTTCGGATCAACCCACTCTCCGGACCGGATATCCGGCTTGGATCAAGATCGACGAAATGGGGGGATCTTTGGGACTCATATGGTGTAATAAGCGCGGACCGGCGAAGCCGGTCCACGCCACCGACTTCCACTGGAATTCGGTGTCCGTGCCTTGCCATCCACCGAAGTACAATTGGCCTCAATTCCTTTCCACCGATGGTCAATGTATTCCATCGTATACCCCAAATATATTTAGGTATGATTTATATTTCAATATCCCGCCCCAGGTTCCGTTGGATTCCACAGTACATGATGTGATTTCCATTGGATTCCACAGTACATGAATAGAATTTCCACTGGATGTGTTATTAAATAAGCAGCTAGTTCCCCAACTTGGTCAACCTATTTCCCAGTGTCCCACTCACGAATTCCGGCGGATCCCGTTATACATTGGCTCAATTTCCACTGCACTCTACCGGAATCACCAAGAAACCCATTGATATCCAATGGTTCAGATCAAATCCTTCGGTGGTTTCCACCGGATGGTCGGGCAAATTCTACTGGATGCTCATACAAAATCCAGTGGATGTTGATGGCAGTCAGTGTAGCTGCACCAAATTTTGGTCTTATTCTACCGAAATCTATCGGTAAATAGCAGACCTTCAGTGGTTTCCATTGGATGGGCGGGCAAATTCTACTGGATGCTCATACAAAATCCAGTGGATGTTGATGGCAGTCAGTGTAGCTGCACCGAATTTTGGTCTCATTCTACCGAAATCTATCGATAAATAGCAGACCTTCGGTGGTTTCCATTGGATGGGCGGGCAAATTCTACTGGACGCTCATACAAAATCCAGTGGATGTTAATGGCAGTCAGTGTAGATGCACCAAATTTTGGTCTCATTCTACCGAAATCCATCAGTAAATAGCAGATTTTCTAATGGACTCCAACGGCTCTTAAACAGACTCCAACGGCTCTTAAACAGATTCCACTGGCTTCCATTGGGCCTGATGGAAATATTTTAGAAAATATTTACTGGACACCTTAGTTGATATTTAATCTACCTACTACCTATCAATCCATACTCTCGACCTGATCCCAGAACCCTTGAGTGAGTGATTGCTCCTTCTTGGCCACCCGCGCATCGACCAATTCCTTGTATAACAGCATCAAAACGTGGACACAGAAGTCGTAATTTGTGTCCGACATCTGTCGCAACTGTGCCTCATACCCATTCAACCAAGCATTCAACTGCTCGGCTGTTTCAGTGTTGAATGCACGTGTGGTATGCGTGCGGCCGTTGTCATCCACCCTGACAGAAATCAAATCCGGCTGTGATCCATTCGATGGGGCAGGATTGCACCACACTCGGCATAAAACATCAGTTGCGCGGTGACCGATGTAGTGCCAGGCGTCGACAATGAACTTCGTTGATGTGAGCCATGCACTGGTCGGAATTCGGGTAACAATGTGCCGTAGAAGGTTGCAGGCATCGTCATATGCCAGGAAACTTGGTCTAGAGTTCGGATGCGCCTCCCAGATTTTGTTGATGATTCCGAGCACCTGCGACGAGCTTTCCGACCTATAGCATTTTCCTCAGCCAATAGGGCACCCACATGACCACTGAACTGTTTGTAAACAGTATGTTTTCCTCGCTCGAAAGGTGTGGGCAACACCCCCACCGGCGGTACCGTTCAATTCAGGAAGGGCCGACTGGAGTGCCGGTGCTTCTGGTCCGTGCTGTTGACCTGCCGCCTGACGTCTGATAACTCGCTGGACACCAGGGAAGGAGAGGCGGGAAAAACGGTTTAGGTATTTTCGGTGCCAGTCTTTGTGAGATTCATTGTTGCAAGTGAGTGCGCCTTCAAATTCGACCGAGCGCCCGCAAGGAATTATTCCCCAGATTAATCGCATGTCCAAGTGATCCCTGCAGAACCGGCCATTTTTGAAATTAACCAGAGGCTTCTCACAGATGCTGACAGCGCATATCTGAGGGCCCGAATCTTGATATGAGTGAAATAAAGATCTGACATGAATACGGTAACATACCCGATGGGTGATGGTTTTGCCATCCATGACTGCTAAACGAACGTAGCCTCTACCGCTATCGGCTACCCTCGCTTGTTGAGAGGGAGCCCCGAGTCCCGCAGGAAGGTTAATTGGCTCTGGACCTTCACCACCGTTATTCTGCTCCACGTTAGCGCTCAGAGGAAAAGTCTAGGCAGGATAGTACTTACAGCAGGCCCATCCACAACATCGTCATTAGAACCACCAAGAACAGCACCCTCCGCAACAAAATCCGAGGTGTATCGTTTCAAATGTGTGCAGTTGGTACAGCCATGGTCCATGGCACCCGCTACGAGTCCTCCATTGCGTCCAACAGTATCCCTGACCGATTCGGCAAGAACATGTGCACTGGAATGAGCAGGAACCATAAATGCGGCCTGAAGTCCGTGCGAAATGATGAGCCTCCGAGAAAAATGCTCGAAGTAGAGGCGCTGCGATTGGCGTGTCGTAACCTTCGGCAGAGCTCCAATTGTATCACTGAGCCATTCAGCAAAGTTGAACCATCCTGAGTGAAACCGCAAGATTGCATTCTCCTGTGCCAATGCAATCCTCCGATCCATCCAAATGCCGTGTTTTGAAACGCGCAGATATGCCGCGTCATATTCCAGCTTCTGGACACGGCCCCGGGTGACCTCATCGATATGGAATGTAACTCTGTCTGGGTAGTATTCTGCCTATTCTTTCGCCGCCCCGTTCTGAGGGTCAAGACAGATGGCTGTGTCTAAGACATAGCCACTGGTGGCTGTGGAACAGACGATTTAACCCTCAGAACAGAGTAGCAAACATATAGGGGCACGCGTTATGGCGTGCGATATCGCCTTCCATTGTTTGACCAAAAACTTGACCCGCATCAACAAACAATGGTCGGCGGCTTGATCCGAACCTAATCTCGATCCAGAGGCGAACTACGTTTCGCCTCTGCCGCTCCCCACTGTCAGCCACGATGTCCAGTAACATTCCTACTTGCCACTTGTAGTCCCCCAGAACCTCTCTTGCTCACAAATTCTGTGCCAGTTCGCCTCTTTCCGGCATCAAAGTCCATCTCCGTGCACGGTATCGTCCAGATTTCCCCGGTCTTTTCTTGCTACCGCCACCAATACACTCTCTATGCTGTTCACCCTCCCCCATACTTCGCTTTACGCCAACAACTGCGCCCTCTGCGTGCTTTTTGGTCACCCCTGTCCTTCTGCTCCTTCTCTGCTCCGGATTTAGCCATACCCCATACCCACCCGGCGACGTCCTAGGACGACTCCCCCAAGCACCCTTCAAGTCGAAATTTTGGCCCACTGGCAATCCCCGTTCCGCCGACGGCGTGCTAGCCAAGCGCCGCCGCGTCTTCCGCCTCTCAGCCGCTCCCTTTGCCTTCGTACTCAGTCGTCTACGTTTGGGGGTCGGGGTGTGGGTGTATTGAAGAGAATGGGTTGGTTTGGGGAGGCTTCAGGTACGTTGTATACACTTATATTTCGATTTCGACTAATCAGCCTGGCCCCGCGCCAATTCTTATCGCTTAGGCCTCATTCCAGTTCAGGTGAGTCGCCCCACATCCCCTATCCCTAAACTTGGCGCCTCGTCTCTACTGCCTCCAATTTCGCTCGCTCATCCCATCCCCATCTCCTGGCCCTCCCCCACACCGCCACCCCACGTCCTTCTGTCGCTCCGCCGATGTTATATTCGGACTCTATGGGCTCAAAACACCTGGTTGGCCTATCGACGCGAGGTCCCGACGGCCCCGGTACGTCCGTTAATCCTTTTACTTGCTTTTGCTGCGCTAATTCAGCCTACCGTATCTCTTCCCTCTCGTCTATTGCCCTCGTTTTCGTTCGGGGATTCAAGATGGAGTGCAGAGGAGACGACAGACCGGTTATATACATATATCACCATTATTCTCCCCTTTTGGGGACTAATCTGCTTAGTTTTGCGCCAATGAATACCGGCTTGGCCTCATCTTAGCCCCGGTGAATCGCCCCATGTCCCCCCTCCTTCCCTATCCCTATTCCAGCCCCCCCGTTTCTAATACTGTCAAAACGCTACTCGGACCCTGCGGGTCTAAAAATCGTGGCTAGTATGCCCGCGCGCGGTTTCCGCAGCCACGGTACGTCCCCACATTTATTTTATTATATTCTACGGCCGGAACGTACTTCCCAATCCAAATGGCTCCAGTGCGTTCTTTTCAAATGCAAGTGTTGAGAATATCCACAAGACGACTGTTAATTGACCCGTTACATCTCCCTAGGACCTACGATCAAGCCACTGGACGCGCAGCGTACGGGTATTGACTGACATGACAAGCAACGAACCCCAGACCAAGCAGTAGATCGAGTTCATAATTTCCCTACGGATTCGCTCGACTCGCATGAGGCGTCCGACCCATCGATGCGGCAGAATATTCGGAAGAGATGGATGACTGACCGAGCATACGGGGCGCGATCGAG
This sequence comes from Mycena rebaudengoi, assembly GCA_029282285.1. Taxonomy (NCBI): domain Eukaryota; kingdom Fungi; phylum Basidiomycota; class Agaricomycetes; order Agaricales; family Mycenaceae; genus Mycena; species Mycena rebaudengoi. The sequence goes on from JARJCX010000072.1 coordinate 56,581, forward strand.
GGGAATAAACGTAGTACGAGCTGATAACTCATCTCTGCAGCTCCCTTGCGTATCGGAGATAGGTTTACCAGCGCTCTCTGGAGTAGACTGCACATTTGGCGGTGGCAACGAATCAATGATGTGCGAATCCAGTCATGCTGCGGACTCGAGGGAATGTAGCACTGACGTGTTGCCGCTCTCGGGTCGTGATTCGCATTGAATGCGTTGGCTTGCTGCAGGGCATCAACAAGTGCCGATCTCTGAACCGATCAACAATCGCAAGACAATTTTCAAAAAGTTACAACAGCATGACCGCCGGAATCGACGGAATTACACCCGTCGCGGCCCTCCTACGTTCCACAAATGTTTGATAAATTGACTCATAGATGTGCTCTCTTGCGATCTTTGCGTACAAAATAAGAGCTGGGAGGCTATTCGAGGTCGTAGCTGCGTCGCGAATGATCTGGATGTCGAAGGGTCGCATCTCAGTGCATAGAAGCAGCTGATTGTTCTTGTCGGCCCTGATGTGCGTATTGATGAACTTACAAGAGCGATAAGCGAACTATGAATGACAATGTGGAACTGAAGAGTACTGCATGCAAGTTTCGACGGTGTACGGGACTCTTGTCGTCTCCCCAATAACGCCGGAGGCAATCGCCAAACCCTCCGCTATCCCCACCGCCGCCATTTCCCTCACCGCAGAACGAATCCGAAAAGGAATGGTCATGGAGTTCTGGCCATCTGCATATACAATGTCCATGATACCCACGGGATCGGCGTGAAATCCGGCAGAATCAGCCATGGCTCGTTCGCTGCGCCACATTGCTCGACGTTCAGGCGAGAACCTCCTTGGGTCCGTGGCCGGTGTGAATGCGTTGACCTGAAGCATGCCTTGTACTTTCTTCTTGGATGATCCCTCACCCAAGAAAATATCCGCGAAATCGACTATGTCGGAAGGCTCGACAGCAACATCTAGTCGGGCGAGGAGAAGTTCATCGCGCCGCGTGCGGTGAAGCAGGTCGAAAGCTAGGATGAAGCATGACTGCACCGACACAAGCAAGACCGGATTCGACATCAGAGTCCTAACGAGCTTCGGGATGCCCGCTTCTCCACACGTCTGTTTATGTTCTGGCCTATGCAAAATATGCGTTCAGATATCAGTAGAATGGAGGCATGGATTACAGTACAGCCACACCAGTTTGGAGTCTGACACTAGACGGGATAGAGAAGCTAATGAGCCGAGGGCGATATTGTCAATTTCAAGTTTCCGCTCGTACCTCTTTTGAACAGTACGACACAATGTGACACTGGTGAAAGATTAATTTACCTCCAAATCCACAGAAGGAGGGCCAGTGGCTAACCTTCCCGCATCTGCGTAGGGGTCGACCAAGGACTTCATCGCTTTTAAAGCACGCCGAGCAGAATGTCACGATGCCGTTTCGCTTGGTTCGAATCTTCTTCGGTGACCACGCGAGGTAACGGAAAAGAGCCTCGTCGTCGATCGGTGTCGAGGCGCCAATGGGCGGCGACATTGGATGAGGAGAGCAAGAGGGAAGGAAGGAAGGATGTGACACCTAAGGCTCACGTTATCAGATCCGCACGGGCCATGGTACAAGCCTAAGACGTAAGTTCCAAACGCGCATTGAGAGACCCATCGCGTCCCCAATTCAATTCAGCACATTTTCACCTGTGGGAGTAAAAACAACCGACCGAGACAAGCAATGCACCTGACCCCGAGTGAAACTGGGACCTTCCGCGCAGTAAACTATGGCCAAGTGAATAACTCACATGGATGCACACGTCACCGTGCTATCAGATGCCCACTTCCCTTCTTATGCACTTGACTTTATTCAACATTTTTTCCACCTGTTGGAGCAAGAAATACCCAGTGGGAAAAATATTTCCCTTGACCCGAGTCGAACGGTGGCGTTCCGTACAAGCTTTTTGTGTCAGAGTCAGACGGAGACCTTCCACATGATAAAATTCAGAAGATTTACAGTGGATGCACACCACCGTGCTATCAGGTCCTTCGTTCCCTTCGTCTCCACCTGGTTTTATTCAACACATTTTGCGCTAGTTCCGAAAAGAAAAAAAGACAAACCAACCCAGCATATGCACCTGACCCCGAGGAACGAGGGAAGAAACTCAATACATCGCAAACCGTGCACCGTCTTGCGCATGTGACGATCAGTGTGAAAGAAGAGGGGGGGGGGGGGCAGAAGAGGTTCCCACTGCCCGTCGCTTTACCAATTGGTACTGTGGGAAAGAAGCCCCGGCGCTTAGCATTCGTCGCAGTACTCAAGAACGCAGAAGAAGCTGAATTGGGCCACAGAGATAGTGCGACAGAAGCTGCGGGTGCTGAGATAAAGAAGCTACGGATCTTGAAAGACATCGCAGTAGCCGAGTAGCAAGTGAATCTGGATTGGGAAAATCCACAGTGTATAGTTCAACGTAAAAGGGGTACCTGATCGGCGGATTCTTGTAAGACAGGGATAGATGCAGTCAGTGATATCCAATCAACCCTATAAAGACATGAAAGGTGTAGGTCCGCAGGAGAATGGGCCGCCTGAACCGCGGGACTGTGGAAAATGAGATACAGAGGGGGGATCAACGGATGTATCTTGAATCTAATCAATTCTGTCATCTCAATATATTATCAGCCACCTTGATTGTAAACTATCCAGTTCCATTTAACGCTTGAGATAGGTGAAGCAGTAGAAAAATCCAATGAGGGGTTAGCTCCAAATCCTTAAAGTATTTGAGCGGTTATGGGTAAAGATTATAGAAGTATATTTGCGGTATTCATAGGTCAATACATTAGGTATCTTTGGCATCAGATACTGAAGACTACTTGAGTTGCCACATAGGTACCCCCGTGCTGAAATAAAAACGGGAATACGCAGTCGGACCAGCTGTCATCCACGTGATGTTTACAGTGTTTGGATGAGCCGTACCTCACGATTGGACAGACAGACAGACATTATTTTTCTCGGACCTGGTGAACCAGGAATCCTCCTTCCAGATATGAATACCATCCATTTTCTGCATCCTACATATTCGTATTTGCCCAAGTCTTCTAAACTCCGCCATCGAATCGAACAATGGAGCCCGGAACAACCCGGGGCCTGACTCGTAGTGCCATGCGGGGCAATAGCCCCTCAAAACAAGTTTGCAGCCTGGGTCGCAGCTGCGATCTCCGTGACGGTTTCGGTGACCTGAAAATAAATAAATAAATAAATCAGGGTGGTCAGGAAATATGGCGCACGGTGGCCGCAGCTGCGATCTCTGTGACGGTTTCGGTGACCTGAAAATAAATACATAAATAATTCAGGGTGGTCAGAAAATATGGCGCACGGTAGCGGTGGCGGCCGCGGCTGCGATCTCGGTGACGGTCTCGGTGACCTGAAAATAAATACATAAATAATTCAGGAAGGTCAGGAAATATGGCGCACGGTAGCGGTGGCGCCCGCAGCTGCGATCTCGGTGACAGTTTCGGTGACCTGAAAATAAATACATAAATAATTCATGGTGGTCAGGAAATATGGCACACAGTAGCGATGGCGGCCGCGTTCGCGTTCGCAGCCCCCTGCCTGGCACGAGCAGCAGCTTGGAGGGCGACGCCATTGATCTCGGCATTTCTACCTCGGCGCTAGGTGAAGGACAACAGTTGGCTCAAGAATATATTGAGTGGAAAGATAATGTGCATACCATTATCGACGCATCCAGACGATGGGGAGCGGCGACAGCGGACCCGGCGAGTGAGACGAACAAGGGAAGAACGGCGTATTTGAACAACATGATGGACTCGAGGGAAAAATGAAGGGAGTGTTGGGGGAAAAAATAGGTTCTGGTGCTCAGCACGGATTAGCCAACGACAAGCTTTGCTAAGAGGCTTAGACGAGGGAAAAAGTAGTAAGAAAATCAACCACTGGTCGATGAGGGAAGTAGGGTGATGTAAAAGAACACGAAGGGAGACGGATGTGGTCTGCCATTTTGTACCGCCTAGGTTCTATAGATCAATATCACTGATTCACAACCAATTGTTGCCGTTTTGGTATAGCAGCAGTTTGATTCAGCGATCAAATGCCAAGAAAACGGAAGGTTTGTGTCATTTAGTCAAAGTAGAATTAAGACTCGCCATGTCCTGCACTGTCCAGGAAATTGGGTTGGTAGGTTTCGCACGCGACGTTGGCAACGAAGAAGAATGTCTGATGATGGCCATCACCGCGATTGATTCCCGCTACCTGTAGGTCTACACTGCCAACCGTTTCACCAGTGAAATTCCACAGGAAGGCTCTCCGGTGGAGGATTGGCGGGATCAGTTGTTTTCCACTGGTCAGGAAGACGGTGGATTTCCACTGTCAGCGTTCGGACATTTCCGAAGCGCTAATAAAGGGCAAAAAATGACACAAAACTGGTTTGAACCGCGCCAAAAGGACAATTGTGTTAGGGCCCAAGGCGAAGGTGTGAAGAGCTTGCGCGCACTAGGATACCCTTTGGAACAGTGTTCAGAGATTGCACCATGCTGTGTATTAATTACTACTACTACAGAAAGCGGCATAACCAACTGCGCCATACTGATATTGATATGTGCCTGATGAAAAGAGATAGATGCGGTCAATCATCAGCCGCCAACATCCCTCGCCAATTCCTGCCCCCAAAAATTAATCAACAGCACAAGGAAATATCCATCCAAGCCGACTTTGTCTTGGATATACTTCTGGTGCTCTCATTGTGTTATCTTATTTTCCTATGAATACTGTATGCTGCACAGGGCTTGCACTTTGAAGAGACTCGGCTCAAGGCCAGAGCAACGATATTGATGGTATCAAGTTGATCTCAGTGCGTACCGACCCAGACAGGTGTCACAACCACTGCTGTCCTCCGAACTGTCAGTATCCCACAATCGGGACTGGATGGACTTGCCATCGTTGCGGAGGGAGCTTTTTCGCCAGTACCCTTGCTAGCGCATCGTCAATTCGGATCTGCCGGGCCTCAAGCCGACTTGACCCGAAATACCAGATCAAGTCCGATCGTGAGCGAGGAGGCTGTGCGTTCTGCCTCGCGTCGCTGACTTTGCTAGTGTTCGCTGCCTGGTGGTTCTGCAGCGCCAACGGGGTTCAGAAAGAATCTAGAAAAACAAAAGTATTCCAATACCCTGAAGTAGCCCGCTTTGGTCTTCCAGTCCGGCAGCACACAGCTTCGTGGCCGCGAATGATCGTACGGATGCTATAAAATCTGGTAAACGCGCGCCCACCATGCCAAGCATGATCGCTATGTAATCGAGGAGGCTGTGCGTTCTGCCTTGATCCCCGCGTAGCTGACTTGGCGAGTGTAGGCCCCCGGTCACTCCCCTATAACTGGGTCCGCCTGTTTTTGCAAATTTTCGTTGATTTACCTTACGATTTTTGGACCCCAGGTCGTTGATTTACCTTACATCGGACGCAAAATTTCTTCCCACGCCAAGTTTTTTGGCCGTTTTGCAGGTTTTTCAAAAAAAAGCGTTCAGTGAGGGCCGATCCTGAGACAATCCGAGTACCTGTGAAACAGACGTGCATCCTACTGAGCCATAGCAGTGGATAGGTAAGTAGTATTCCATGCTCTAGAGACTACTACCCTAAAAAAGACGGACTGGGGAACCCCCAAATTGGAGGGTTGATTTACCTTACGGCGGAGCCAGTTATAGGGGAGTGACCGGGGGCCTGCGAGTGTTCGCTGCCTGGTGGTTCTGCAGCGCCAACGCGATTCAGACCGAATCTAGAAACCCAAAAGTATTCCAATGCCCTGAAATAGCCCGCTTTGGTCTTCCAGTCCCGCAGTACACAGCTTCGTGGCCGCGAATGATCGTACAGATGTTATAAATCTAGTAAGCGCGCGCCCACCATGTCAAGCATGATCGCTACAAACTGCGCGCGCAGCGCCGTAAATGGTAACACGGCAAATGGAACTCGTGCCGCCAGCTCACTCCCTTCGCATCAAGATCGCAACGGCGTACGTCAAAAACGGCGCGCACAGAAAAAGCGGTGCAACCACTTCGCAGAATACGGCCAATGCCCATGAATCCGCCTGTACTGGAATATATATCATCATTTTACCCTCAAACTCACGAGCGCTAAATTTCGTTCGATATTACAAGAGTACGATATTATGTTCTTCGCGGAAACTGACATGCTTCCTGGAGAGGAATACGCCGCTGACGTTCCGGCTGGGTACACGATGATTTCGCTCCCCCGAAAACCACTCTTAAATAACTCCTGGCGCGGTGGCGGAATCGCTTTAATTATCCGTAACACACTCAAGTTCAAGAAATCGAATTTGAGCTCACCGGATATCCTCGCCCTGGATGTGGATACCATGTGGTTGATTGGCGCTTATATACCGCCTTACTCCTCTCGGTGGGAAGGTTGGACGGATGTGGAGCTCACTCAAAAATTGCGTGAGACAATGGCCATCTGCGCCAAGCACGAATTGGTGCACTGCAGACCGCTTTAACTCTGAGAGGGCCGGAATGGGAGCGGCTTTGGAAACGAATTTCATCCGACCCGAATGAAAAAATCAATGCCAGTGGACGTGAACTGATTCAAGAATGCGAACTTCATGATTTATGCGTTCTCAATGGGACGACACTGGAAACATTATCTCCGGGCCGCTTTACTTCTTGACACACTTCCGGCCAGTCGGTGATTGACTACGCCATCGTATCAGCAAGCCTGTTCCCGATGATTCAAGAGTTCCATGTTGAGGAACCGGAAGAAGATGAAGACGACGACTGGGCCGATCATATGCGCATCTGCATCACGCTGGCTGCCAAGGCCTTCGAAACCGTCGAAATCGCACCCAGAGCCCGCCGGGAAGTCCCCGACTTCAGCGGCTCGGAATATATTGGATTAGCTGTACCAAGAAACAATGAACACGAAGGAAACTAAAGATGAAGCCCTGGATTCGCTTTGGGGACCAATAATGTGCGAGTTCGCACGGGCCCATATTTATGTCGAGGGTGTCGCCGCTAGAGATAACGAGACGGGACCGTCTGGCGCAAGCATTTTTTTCGGCTCGGGTTCCAGTTCAAATAGGACTCTCCATGTTCCTGAACTAGAACGTTTAACGGCGGATCGAGCGCGACTATTTGCTATTCACGAAGCTCTACGGTTTTCCCCATCCGACAAAACTCTCATCATCTTCTGTACATCGAAGATGATCATCCGGCAACTGTGCTACTTAGCGGCAAAAAATACGACACTAGGATGGCCCGGATAGAACGGCGACATCTTCAAGTCGGTGATAAAGATGTTAGCTGCAAGACATGCGGCTATCTGCTTCGTTTTTGTTGACTCCAAAGAGAACAACCAGTCCAAATGCGACGCATATGCCTTAGCAAAATGCGCGCGGGATATTCGAACCACCTACACATTGTTTGACGCGCAGGTTGCGATGGATGCAGTCACAAATGATATGGGCTGTTTAAACCAGCACCCAACTGCTGTCCTCGGCGCAACACGCCGAAAGGTCACAACATCGTTAGAAGCACACTCCCCAGTGAAACCCAAGCCGTGGAAGACGGGGGAGGACCCTCCAGACAATGACACCAACGGCCGACACCGCGGTCGTGCCAAAATTCACCACCTCCAGTTCGGTCTTCGAACGAAGCTCATGGAATCTGCAAGAAAAAAATGCGAAGGAGCTTTGGGACTTTATTCGCAAGCTCACTGATCCACGCTCAAAAGATGCAAAAGTCACTGTGACTGAGTTGTCTGCCGACTTTGAGGCTCGTTTGAACTATCCCCCCGTTCAACCGGCTTCGTTCAACTCAGAGCAGCTCGCATTCAATGCGAATTCCACCCGACAGCTCACCAAAACAATCCTACACTCGCAACATCACAATTGAAGAAATAGAGGCCATGAAGCGGCATATTAAAAAGCACGGAATTGATACAGCTATGGGCGTAGATGGTTTCTCATATCAAGACTGCATGGGCGGTTCACATGAGAGGATCGGCAATAGAGGGTATGTGTGCCATTGAAGCTGAGTATGCAGAGTGGCCCGGAGAATCGTCAAACCCACCTAAACATAGCAGACTCCTTGTAGTAAATGAGTGCAAATTTAAAGAGACTGGGTGAAATGAAACTCGCATCTGATCTTCCGGCATCATATTCCGGCACGTGGCTAAGCGAGATAAAATGATTCCATTTCATTGTCAAGGGATAGGTACTCTTGGTTTTGATCGACACCACTGATGTTTCATTTGGTGTTTAGCCGAAAAAAGGTCAACGGCTATTTGGTGATGCCAATAACCGAGGGCAGAATGGAATGTCGATGTATTTAACAATGTATAATGGGAACTGACTTTCTACTTCATGGATGATGTCGGGAGGAAAATCACGGAAATTTAAGGCCAAAATGCCATCAATGAACCTCAAAATTGTCTGACTGATATGGTTACTGTGAGCAAGGTGTGTGGAAATGTGTTGAACGAGTTATGCTTCCAAGGACTAAGTAAGTCCAGCCACCTCCAGAAAGGCCCGCAAACACCATTTCGAGTAAAAATCCAGCGGAGTTTTGCAACAATGACGACGCTGCCTGCGAGGAATGTACTCGCAATGGTGATATGCAGGGGCAGCGAGGAGCACAGTGATTAGCCCCCAAATGAATCCTGGGGTGGGACCCGGGCATGCCTAAAATATATAGGGAGCTACGTTGAACAAGAACAATTGGCCGACTATGTCAACGCTGAAGATTTGTAAACGTAAGCCTGGCCATTCTTCACTCCTCTGTCTTGACCCTCTTCTGACTGCTGCAGCGCAAGTTCCCACTACTGGAACGAAGAGTGCTAGCGGAGCTGGCACGCGTCACGGACCGCAACCGGGGTTCCTCATCGTCTATTTCGTCCTTCACGGTGCGAGACGCGCGGCGGCGTTTATTGGTTCCGGATGTGGCAGCGCTGGCACTTGATTCTTTTCCACGTGTATCTGCGCGCGCATCGACGAGTAGGCGCGCAAAGTCCGTCGCTGCAAAGCCGCCGACGCTGGGCTTGCGATCGCCTGCCGGCGCTCCATCTCCCATTCGCGAGAATTCGTCGTCCACCTGGAGAGGTCGGGGCACGGCTGCGGGTCCAGGATGGGCTGCGACTCGTGGACGAACAGGTAAGGCGATCTGCACCGAGATGAAAGTTGGCATGATGCTGGACAGAAGCCGCAGTCATTCATCAAGGAAGCCACATTTGTGCAGAATTCCTTTTTAAACGGGTAGAGCGGTACAGGTATGTAGTCTGTGGAAATGAAGATGGAGCCAGACGGGTCTACCCACTGCGGGTGTGACAAAGGTGTATCGCGCGACCGCTCAAGGGTATAGTAACTGAGGCGAGGTGAATATAAAAAACAAGTTGAGAACTAGAAACTCACGCTGTTTCAATCTCCCGCATTATTTTCTAGCGCGAGGCCTTTAACCACGCAATAGCTTGTGGCTCCAGCGTATCGATATCAGGCGCGTCATCCCTAATGGCGGCAAGCGTGTCTTCGAACAGTTTTCTACTTGCTTCAGGTCCACCGGGTTCCTTGGTGGCATGGTGTAAGAGAAAGGGGCGAGCGGGAGCTAACAGTCGCCAACAATATCAATTACGCATAAATATGGTTCGGGATCGGCCGTGCCATGCAGTCCATAGAACAAAAAAAAAATGAACTGCGTGAGCCTAAACAGGCAACAGAGAAGAAGAAATGGATCGGTGGATTTTGCACGAATCGGGTACTTAATACAGGTACGGGGACTTCCTTACGACTGAGAGACTATCGCACAGGCCGATGGTAGTTACGCATCAGCAGTGACCCAGCTTTTGAGCTCTTCCCTAAGCAGAAACGGATAAGTAAGGAATCGAGCACTAAAAAGCGCCGGAGGACTCACGGCTTCTTCGCCTTCGTCTGCGCCTCGAAGTACCTGAGGATTTGGTTCATCGGCCACGTGCGCAGTGCGCCACTCGGAAAGGAGAGCGGCGCATGTCCGAAAAGAGCGCGGGTTGGTTGTTCAACGTGAAGGCGTCGGCTCTCCACCAGATCAACGGCCCCACTCTAGCCAAAAACACCTCCCCTCAAAATAAAACACTCAACACGCAAATGAAAGAAATAGCCACCCAACAAGCAACCGCACGCACCTCTGCACCAGCAAAACTTGCCTTATAAACGCCTCCATGCGCACCATGTTCGCACCGATAGGGTGGAATTTGCCCACGGAGACCTCCATGATACGTGTGAAGAGGGTGGGGTATTGCTGGGGAAGGGAGGGAATTAGTTGGGGAGCGAGGATAAGCGTCGCGTTGTGCAGCGCGCGGATCATAAGTCATTGGACAAAAGTGGGGCGGGGTATAAGAAGAGGTGGCGGGATATAAAAGTCGGGGAGGAAAGAGGTTATGCGTCTCGTGAAGTCGTGTGAACGTGCTCGGCGTCGAGCTCTGTCGCGGCACGCAACATCGAGATGCGTAGGATGTTGCCCTGGGACGCCCCGTACATGCTCTTCGAGAGCAGCACCACGCTGTACCCGTACAAGATATGCCTTCGCTTCGCTCCGGCACCCGGGGTTGCATTTTTATAGTGCTGTAAGCAGGATATTTAAACGATTCTGGAATATTTCGTGGCTTGGATAAAGCTACTACAGAGCTATAAAAATGTGAAGTGTATTCTTCAAGCCCGAATTTTCAAACAGGCTCTGTTCGAAGAAAATCATGATCAACACTGCTCCAGTATAGAACTCACCAGAATAAGCGAGTTTTGTAAGAAATCTAGGTGATAAAAACTTGGAGTCAGTCACTGTAAAAGCGGACGATGAGGGAAAATCATGCAGAGACATAATTGGTGACCCAAGTGCGTTGCTGCAGGAGATAAGCATTTGTGTGAGGCATGGGACGATTGGTGGAGGTTACATATGAAGAATTATAATGCCACGAAAGAAAAAGCAGCCACAAATGTCGGAACATAGGTTGGAAACAGAGAGACATGAAAGATCCCTTCCCTTGTTCAGATGTTTCGTGATGGATTGAACATGTGCCGACACAGCTGAGCACAACGAAGAGCACGAAAAAGAGAGGATGAGAAAGCACGGTGTTGGAGCGGGTTTGACGAGAGGTCTTGCGAGCGCGCATCCGTTCTTGTGCATTTGAAGAGGTGATTGAGCCTGTGCTTGCAGCATAGAAATTGAAAATCTTGAATTCCAGAGAGGATTTAAGGAAGAGAGTGGGTAGGGCGGATGACAGAAAGCCAAAGTCGAATGAAAGAATGCGAGCCGTTTTATACCGCCCAAACCAAGCGAGAATACGTGACCGCAGCATAGCCGCAGTTGCGGGGAGCTTACTGCGGTATGGGAGGAAATGAATTTCTGATGGCATTTCACTGCGGCACGGTTGCTTCTGGTCTTGTGTTCAAGTCATGAGGCTTGCACATAATTCTGCGGAATGTCAATTGACTCATAGCGGAGGCGCTTTAAAAGTTGCCGCAGTTCAGGGTCAGGAGGTATGATCCCGTGGTGTGTTAGCAGAGCTCCGTGGCTGTAAATAGAACATAGCTGTAGGCATACTGCGCCATCATGGGAGTCGAAAAAGCTGCGAACGAAGGGCCAGAGAGGAGGAATGGGAATGGGGATACACAAATGGGGATGTTGCACAAACACGTACAATCTGATTCGAGGGATTTTGTTAAGAGAACGGATAATTCGGTCTTAGTCGCAGGTAGGGTCAATAATGAATATAAGGAATGCGAAGGGCATGCACCTTGTGTCCGGAGATCTCAAACAAACAGCATCGTCAGTATCAGGGATGACGCGGTAGAACCCAAGCAGATAGGTGAATGCACGCGTATCGCCCGCTTCCACTGCACAGGGTCGAGCGAAATGTACCGTTGAAGGGGGGTATCAGCGGCAGGCACGAGGGCAGGGAGGGCAGGGACACGTACAGTCACGACGATAGTGCTCAGCCCTACTCTAGGAGCGGCCCCTACGCCACGAGTCACATTGGTCCTAACGTCGAAAGTTGCATTTGCACTGGCCTGAAGAAACAGGAGACGAGGAGCTCACGCACCACGAAAGCTTCTGTGGGAAGTAGTCGATCTGTTGAAGAATCAGAATTGCGATCGGCGCGCATAAAGGAAAGGAAGAACATCAACGCGCACAATGGATCAGCTGCGGATACGCACCAGTGATCCCGAACGAGTTGGGTAGCCACGCCGTCTCGTAGCGGTTGCCGAATTTAGCCTCGAAGTACGAGTTGAAGACCATTCATTGGATCCAAATGCGCCGCAATTTGGCCGCAAGCGCTCCAGCGGCGCGCTGCGCCACTCGAAAAGGGAAGCAGCGTATCCGTCCCGCCCAGAGCTCTGCCCACGCAGACCCACCACCCGCGGCCGCCCATCCCCGCGAAGGCGGACACAGACACCCATTCACGCGACCGCGGACGCCCCTCTCCAAGCTCCCGCGTCCACCGCCAACCGCGCGTTCCCGTGTCCCACCGACCATCCACAAAAACACCAAGCCTTCTCAAGAACAGCCTCCACTTCCCCCAAAAAACCTCCCAACGCAAAAGTAAAGGAAAAACCCTAAAGAAACGCACTCTCTGCTCCACCAGAAGGATGGATGATGGATCGGGTCAAGCAGGGGCTGTCAAACAGTGCCAACGCGACACAAACAACGCCATCTTTGTTCTTTTCTACCATCACCACCCTTTCGCGTGTGTTCACCTTCCGTACCAGACACACGGCGAATCAACATCCGGTCAATCTGCCTGTCCGCCTGGAGCGTGTACTTTCTCACCAGTCATCGCCGCCGCGATTCCACTGAAAATTTTTAAAAAGTCCGAGTCGGCCTTTTCATCTGCCTTTCTTGTGGGCACCTCCGCAGACCCATTTCCGTCCCAGACAGGCTAAGAGGGGGATCACTGCACTTCTTCCGTATGGCTTGCAGCGCGGAACATCGTTGCTGAGCTTCCTGAGCGGTGCTACTGTCCCGAAAGCCCAAGCATCACTGGGCGTCTTTAGTTCACCGTCTGCTGCCTCGGTCATGGAATCGCGTGGAGCTGCGGCAACCCATACACTCGCAGTTAACATCTGGCTCGAATTCCCGAATTTCCCACGCAATCCATTCACGCGTCCGTCGGGCTGGACCAGCAAAATGAACAGCACAAGTGGCTGACTGGGTCCCTCAATCATACATAAAGGGGTGCCCTGCGTTCCCTGAGACGAGCATCAGCGCCGCCGCATGATTCAAACCGAACCACCGCGACCTCCATGTCGCCCGATGCGCCTCGGTACTTCATGGGATGGTGTGGAGGGTCTTCGCCTACGGTCGTGTCCATCGAGTGCGAGTACGAGGGAGGCACGGCGATATTGGGGTCGTTCTCATTTTCCCGAGCCATGCCAGAGTGCGATGTGCGTCGCGGTCGCGCATCGGTGTGCTTTCTTTGCCTCGTCTCCCTCCTTTCTCTATTTCCTCCTGTACTCTTCTTCCGCCGCCCTTTATCCCTTCTTTTTCTCGCCTCATTCTCACTTTCCCTGCCTAAAGCTAACCCCCCTCCCCCAGAGAGCAGTTCTCATCGGCCCCATGCGCCTTCCCTCCCTCTCTCTGCGGGCCGCAGCGCCAAGACGGTCTGGCCGGGCAGGTGGAGGAGACGTTGAGCATTCGGTGTGTTTTTCGTTTTTTCTTTGCTTTTGGGAGACGATTTTGTGTGGGCGAGGGAGGTAAAACCGCTTTGTGGTCGCCGTCGGAGGGCGTTGTTCCTCGTCGGTGGACGATGGGCGTTGGACCGACGCCGCTAACAAAGAGGACGCAGTTCCATGCTGGAAGGAGGAGTCTGGCCGTCGCGGACGTCGGGGACGTCAGGCGCGTGATGTCGACGCGGTGGACAGCCTAGGGGGGTGCCAGAACTCTGCCCACCCGTACATGCGCAACGCCGTATTGGGCCTGGGCCAAGAGCACTGCGCCGGAGCTGGGGGGCGTGGAAGGATGCGCAGAACCTACCTACCGGACTCGTTTTCCTTTTCTTTCTCTACAATCGTTCCCCATTCCACACACAGACCACCTGCGCCGATTCGTCCCCTTGCAAACCGTTGACGCCGTCAAGCCGCTCGTGTAGTTCGCGAAGCTGGGCAGCAATACATAACAAGATGTGCGTGCATTGCTTTATCTTACTTTACTCCCTTTACTTTCACTCTTGCATTACTTTACACTCTACGCACCCCTCCATTACTTTTGTCGGGCCAAATACGTTTTTCTTTTACAACAGAGTGCTCGATGACGGTGTCCTCGGTGGCGCGCAAACTGGGAGGTGTCGGAGGTGGACGGCACAGGTACGGCGTACCGTCGTCGTTGTGGCACGCTCGGCGTACCCAGGCGGACGCGTCCGGGCCTTCTTCCAGGAAGCTTTTAGTTTGCACTAGAATGGGGTGTAGCACCTGCGGCCGTACATTTCCTCACTCGCCGCTCCACCGTGGGTTTACTCGATGGCCGGATGCTCAGACAGAATGCGGGGGCGTTACTTTCCGAACGCGGGGCCCGTTGTTGCGGGCGGCCGCGGCGTCATTTACCTCGTTCCCATTCCCGTTCCCCTCCTCCACCTCTTGCGTATACACAATCAATTGCTTACCTTCTCACGCACTTAGGGCCGTCGAGCGCCTCCGCTCAGGCAAGCCGTGGATCGCGGACTAAAAGCGCTGAAACCATAGGCAGCAATTTAGGCAAAGGCGGCGGAGGTGCGCTGCTGTTTTTACCTTTCTATCTGGTGAGAGTGGAAGATCGGGGCAAGCGGGAGATACTGATCGCGGTGCGGGATGAAATGCTCCACGGCGAGAACGACACTTGGACGCTCCCGCCTCATATCCCGCTCCCGCATCTTCTCCTCACCGCCGTGTACACGGTACCGCGACGCATGCCGCCGTGCGTGTCCGTTGTCGGATTTCAGACTCTGCGCGTTGCGATTTCAATTCCTCCATCGCATGTGCTTTCTACTTGCCTCCCTTCTCTCCTTCGCACCCACCCTAAATTGAGCCCTTCCTTTTTCTAGTTGATCTACAAGAAGACGCTCGACCTCGCGCGCAAGTCCCGGTGACGCTCACCTTTGCGGAAAATGTTTTGTTGCTGTCCGAGGGGCGACAATGGGGCCTGGTGAGTTCTCTTTCTTTGCCTTTCGTTAACTAGATGCTCAGGCTTACTCTCCGGTAGATCCATGAGGCGAGGATATGCCTCTAATCCTGAGAATATGCCATGGGCCTAGCGCGTTTGCGCTCCGTTTGTTCGTACACTCATATTCTTTCAGCTTGAGGGACGAGAGGCTGGACACGAGCAATTTTATCGAGGTCAGTTATTTCCTTCGATTTCCTTTTTTGGGCGAATTCTGATCTTCCTTCCTTCCCTCCTTCTGACGTTGTAGACCAAACTCCATGGGACGTACTTCTACAAACTCAGCGACGTGAAGGGGATTGGTAAGTAGACTAGTTGCTTGAAGAAAAAAGAACTCGACCAGAAATGCGGGAAGAAGATGAAATATGGACAGGAAGAGATGTAACGTGTATTCAAGCCATGATCTCTTCCGCTGCCCCACACTCCATCTAGGCTCGCTGTCTTTCAACGTGCTGGCAGTCAACATTAACATCCCCGCGACCGCGAATCCTCAGAATGTTTTTCTTCTTCTCTGCGACGTTGTACTCGGCCCCAACCGCATTAGAAAGCACCAGCCCCATTCTGCTGGTTTTTGCCAGACTCAAACTGATTCAAAATTCGCTCGCAAAGTGGAAGGACTTACCTCAAAAACACAAATCGAAGCGCCACACGTCAAGATCAATACACCGCCCATATAACGTGAACGTCTGGCACGAAGTGAATGCGACGCCAGTTTGACGCCGGTTTGACAACATGCAAGCCGTACAATGATGCGCTGGCTTCCGAGTACATCCAACAACTCGCATAAAAAGTGGCCCCGGGATTGCGGGAGTTATTCAACGTGGCGTCAACTTGGAGCCAGGTCGATCTAATTAGACGGTTTCAGACGAAATGCTGGCGGTGCCGATCGTGGTTCGTATACATACTGCTGGCCCGCTCCGCCGACTTCCCGCGCAACATGTGAATAAGAAATGTGTTTGGTCAAGTGGAGTCACCGCCTTCCGCTCGACGGGGAATCACCGGCAGTGCGTGCAGGACCCTTCACTCAGTGCAAAATGAACATCTGCAGTAGGGAAAAACCATGGTTACATGTAAGTTAGCCGCTTAGCCAGTCACGGGACATTGCAACCTGTGGATTCTGTGTACATACTGTTCGCAGAGTCGCATGGCCTTTTGTATTTCCGCCTTTCGGAGCTCAAAGGTTTGATGACCGACTCTGATAATACGGAAATACCATTGATGGCAACTGCTGTCCGACGCGGCACATAAGCCGTCGAGGGCCGGCACGCGCCGGCATCCCATAAATCTTCACTGTGTCAGTATTATTGAGCTCATTTAGTTCTGCTTACCCGGCGGTCTGATCATTTTGTCAGCCAGAAATAAATAAATGGAACGCCAGTCGCGGACACACCGGAGTAGAACAAGAAATAGCAACATGCCAGTATGGCATTCACTTAATTCGTGCTCAACGGAACATTCCGGCACCAGGGATAGAACAGTGAGGCGCATGAGTATCAGCGGGAAGCTGAGGGAACGGACCGTGTTGACGAGAGGGTGGGACGTTGTCGGGACATCACCGCCGGCGTGTCCCTGAATCAATGCTATCTCTGTAGCCCCTCTGCCACTGTAGTGAGATGGCGGACCTTGAGAACGGGTGAACGGCGCTTATTAATGTTGAACCGCCGCGGCATCTGCCGCTGCACCGCCGCGTCATTGCCGCGTCACCGCCGCGCCAACCTGACGCGGCGAAGTATTTTTGCCCAAAAACAACTAATCCATCGCCTGAGGCAGCGAATATTGACCGTGACAGAAACCCGATTTTAGAGCTCAGCAACCTCGAATGTCGGACAAATCCTTACCTTCCAGGGCCCTTACGTGCGGGTTTGGGAATGAACCACTCGACTCGCCGGTGTTTCCGCTGTTCAAGGACCTCTGTGGAAAAGCAGTATTTTATCCTCCGGTCATGTCGGAATGCGGTCTCATCGCAGCGTTTCGCGCTATACTTCGCTCGCGGTCAAGTCACAGTCCGGCCTCAACACGACCAGGTTGCCTCGTCCGAAGCACAGCATAAATACGAGGCGGAAGAACTGTGGCCAGCAGACCAGCACCGTTTTCCACCACCACCTTCAGTACTCCAGCTACACAATGCATTTCCTTAACTTTCTCTCGCAATGACCGTCTTCCTCGCGACTTCCGCTTTGGCGCAAAGCATCGTCGTCGATGCACCTCGCCCTGGCGCTAATATCCTGCTCACGTCCACCAACTTGACCGTTCAAATCGAGCGCCCCATACGCGCTACTCTTCTCCCTCTCAGATACCCCCCGTTGACATACGACCCCGCTCTAATGTAGGATACCCTCTCTGCCTCAAAGGAAGTCTCCGTTGCAATTGGATTTAGAATCTGCGACGCGGTCGAAGGCTGCGAACCAGGAGCGCAACTCCTATACAACGGCCCATACACCAGACTTCGGGGCGCCCGGCTTGCACAAACAGCAACAAACTCGAGCATCTTTCCTTTTACCGCCATCCCCTTCCTGGCTACTTCGCTGCCAGACTTCCCCCCTTCCACTACGAACTGGCTAATCCACGACATTCTTCTCCATCTTCGCTTTCTCACACTCAGGCGCCGTGTGGACGCCTGCCCCGGCATGGCCTCATGAACTCATACCGATCAGTGGGAGTCTAGACTCCTGATTGCTGGTGACTGAACTTATTTGTCGCCCGGGAAATTAAGGACAAAATATATTTCACCTTATCTCACTTCCAGTAATAGCCTATGTGCGACTGGTACTTCTGTATGCACGGATTCGGGACTGGGTAAAATTCCTACGGATGTTCTAACGGAGTCTACAGAGCGAAATTGTTGCAATTTTCAGGCAAAATATGTATACCTATGACACGGTATGTTTTGCGCATATACATTCACTGCCTAGGAAAGCGGGCACCATGGACCACGGCTTGTCCCAACCACTGCATTCGATCACCTGTCCTGTCAACATCTAGCTCTCTGGGGAGCAGTTCTCTAGCCTCCTGAGGCTCGTTTTGACTCTCCTCATCGTATTCTGGACTCCGGGACCTTCCTACCCTTGCATGAACGCCGCTCTTTCCCTTATGCTCGCGCGCAGAATATGCATCGGAACGGTTCTCTCTTGATTTCTTCTCTGTGTCCTTCCGAAATTAACAAGTTCACAAGTTGCAACTTCAATTCAGCACACCCATTCTCGCGCTGCTAGGTATCGGGATTAATCGCTTAATTCTTTCTTCGCATTCGACCGCGCCCGCCGTACTACGAATTGATTGCGACTTGCGCAATATCCCATCCAGCGTCTAGCAGACAAATCTCTCGGCCAGTGCTTTTTTCTCTATTTATCTACATATTTACGCCTGCGCCCGAGGTCGCGAATTTCAGCGAGAGAACCGATTTACCAACCTCAATCTTGGTATTATCTGCGCTCGCATGTAGGGGTTCGATTGCCGGCGTCCGAGTTGTGGTATTTTACGAATTATTCTCTATTTCTGTTCATTTCGCATATACAGGTTCGGTGCTATGAATTTCGGCAGATATTGTCCATTTCCTGGCTGCGGGATGGGGCAAAACCTGGTTCGGTATGGTGCAAAACCTGATTCGTTCACGCCACGCGTCCAGCTCCACGTCACTCTAATCTCCCGATTCCTCCTGAGTGTTCATAATCCAACCGGATATCGCATTGCGTGCCCATGGATCGCAGTACCTCACCCGGGCCTCATCTTTTTTTCCGACATTAATTCACCGGGGCCTCATTTTGTATCGATTTTTGAGGTGAATATTCATCGCTTGACGAGCTTTTCAGTCTTTTTCTGGTTGTCTGCTCTCGGCCAGGACTCTTCTCCGCAATGTGAAACCTGCTCCGAGCCGACTGCGGACGGATTTTCAGGAGAGTTACTCGTCTTTCCTCCACGCCAATTCTTTCAACTACGTCGCGGATATAGTGATATCTTTTAGACCTCCTCCTTCACTTCGTTCGGCCGCTGCTCGACTTCCTACATACAATTCACCAAATCGTCATTATTTCTTCCTGCTCTGCCGCATCTTCCTCTGTTTGTGGCTCCTCATTTCACCACCTTACAATGCAACCAAACTCTGCTCCTTATCCGATTCCACAAGCACCATGCCGAATGGACCCCCGCCTTGGCTCATTTTACTCGCCTATCGACCAAATAGCCCCACTTTCGTTCAATCCCCTCATGTATGACCTCTGTGTCATTTTTCGTGCGTATTTTCCCCACCTTTGTGGCCCCTAGATCCATATTTCCCTGGCGAACGGAATGTATTTACTTCCGGATTAGTTGTCATTTCTCAATCCGCCGTTATAAGCTCATGGATCACCCTCCCTTTTCGCAAAGCATTCACCACTCCATTCTGTGCCACTCACTTGTGGCTATTCCAGACAGCCACCACGGACGGCAACCTACCAGGTCCCGAAAAATCGGTTATTCCCAGGGATTCATTTCGACGCAAATCGTCTCAGATTGTCGAGGGTTTTGCCGGCTGGCATGGTCGGTTTTGATCGGGCTACCGATCAAGTTGCCATTACCCTTGGAATGGCGGGGTTGCCGAGGCACTGAAACTTTTTTCGGGTACCATCCACTGGACCCCTCTCAGCCGAGGATAAGGTTCTAATCCGAGCAGTCAAGTAACTATTCCACCGATGTAACCGGAGCATTGGAGATAACAATAATTATGGCCCGATATCGATCTCGTTGCTTTCCTCATGTCCTGCAAGTGGACGCTTTGGCTTCCTTAAATACGCAGTAAGTCACTTACCATTTAAAGTTCCGGTTATGATTGTGAAGCCGTAAACTTTTAGCGCCACTGTTGGAGAGATGTCTGTCCCGACCTGGCAGGCACCGGATGCAGGCTATCACCGGCGCCGCACGCCTCTCATTGACATCATACATTCGGCACTGTCTCCTCACTCGTCCTGCCTCTTTGGATACGCATGCAATTTTTGTTTGTTTCGGTGGACTCCGCGAAATTCCAGATATCGATCTCGGTGCTGCTCTAGCTTCATGACTAGTATTATTCCGCCTTCCAGCTCAGCTCTCACTATGAGAAAATTACCCCCTGCAAAAAAAGTAAATTCTAATTCAATTAAACCAAATCTCTCGTTAAATCTGCTCCCGCATCGTTTAAATCTGCTCCCGCAACGATGCGGGAGCAGCATAGCCACCCCCAAAAAAACCTTTCAAAAATTCCAAACCCCTGCAAAAAAAGAAAATAATTCAATCAAATCAAATCTGCTCCCGCAACGATGCGGAAGCAGCATAGTCACCCAAAAAAAACCTTTCAAAAATTTCAAACCCCTGCAAAAAAAGAAAATTACAATTCAATCAAATCAAATCTGCTCCCGCAACGATGCGGGAGCAGCATAGCCACCCAAAAAAATCTTCCACAGCCTCAGAACAATCGGTGCGATGAACTCGCTAGATTCCAGCGGCAACGCGCTCGATGTCACAGCCCAACTCCCCATTTTATGCCGAGTCGAGCCACAATCACACCGACACCTCATCAGTCACCCCGTGACAGAAGCGTCTCCCGAAGCCGAAGAGGCATTTCCCTCGGAGTCCCTTCTCTCCTACTCCCAGCATGTCGTCCCGCCCCAGGCCCTACCGTGTGCCCAAAGCACGCAGTCCGCACGCCTAGCGCCGACAATGAGTAAGTTCCCTTCCTCCCTTCCCCTATGCCCACCCACTTACCTGATCTACAGCGACGATTTCCACGACATCTTCACTGCCAGGCCGAGCACGGTCCCCAAGCACCTCCGCATGTCCACGTCGACCAACAGCCCCAGCCCCTCCGGCCGTACCCCCTCGCTCTCCAGCGGGTCGTCCTCCTCTCGATCCTCCGCCTCATCGTCCTGGTCCCGCCCCAGCCTGCCCGAATCTAGCCTCTATAGATATAATTCCCCAAGCGGGGGTGCCTAGGGACACCCCCTGGAGCACATCCGGAAAATTCTAGATATCATCTTTGATTGTTGCCCGACACCATTTGGCTTTGTTTTGGGTCCGCTATGGCCAAACCCACCCAATAGCCTGTTAAAGCCTGGGGAGGGTCCCTTATATGGCCGAAAATCCCGGGGACACCCCCGTAGGAAAATCGGGGGTTGGTTCGGATCAGTTTCTTCCTTTAGACCTAGCGATTTGATCAAGGATCCGCGGAACAGTGGGGCTTTCTTTTTATTCAGTATATGGTGCAGCGCCATCGTAGGTTGCCGTCAGCACTGGCTGTTGAGCCCAGCCCCCCACAGCCACCAGGCTGGATCAGCCACGGAACGTGAATATCAGACTCCGACAGCAACCTACTAGGAAATAGCAACACTAACAGTGGATATCTTGACTTGCGGTGATCCGGTGGATACATTCACTTTCTGCGAAAACATCGGCAGGATACAGAGATGCTGGTTCACTCATTCGCAGACCAGACGGTTTTTGGTTATTCAAGGCCTTGAGGGCGCTAAATAAGAAAGTCGGGCTCGACGCAACCCCGAGCTCTTTCCTTATACTGGTCGGGGTGGAAAGCGGGCCCACTTTCCCGGATCAGAGAGATACGCAATCACCAAGCTTTCTCTTCTTGCCACCACCTACGCGTCTTTGAAACTTCCGTCTCATCCTCTCAGGCAATCATACCGGTGCTCTTTAATGCCTCAACAGTACTCTTGACTCGTTCTTTTCTGGCACTTCTCTGGACCGTGCGCCAGAAGCCCCGCCTGATTTATTTATTTATTCAACTCGACAGCTCCCCGCCATCGCGGTTTCGATGGCAGAACGTGCTTGCGCAGCCAACGTGCCCATTCCTGGACCTCCATAGGCTTTCAAGTCATCGACGACGCCTAAGTGGCAGCGCTTGCGCGAATTTTTCTTCAAGTTCTCTGACCTGCTTTCTCTCTTCGGGTCCCTTCGTTCCCATTCAGATACGACTGGACCGTTCGGTTTCTATTATTTCACTCAAGTTGGATACGACGCCCTTAAATAACAAGGGTGCAGATCTCGCTCAGTCTGACATCTACACTCTGGTTTCCTCACGATCTCGAGTCCTCATGCTGTATCTTCAGCCATAGACCGTGCGCTCTTCCGAATATTCTGCTCCACTAACGGCAATGCGCTCCTGCTCTAGTGCCCAATACCTGAGTGCGCTCTGGGTCTAATTAATCTGTTGTGGCGCGCCAGTCATGTGTTCTAAATCCGGATCGGTTCTGTCCCCCACGCGGCGTGTCAAAAGTTTGTGGCCTGCTTTCTGGATTCTTTCCTGGTCCGGAACATTCCAATTTCCTGGAGTCAATCCCATGCTCCTGGTTCTCTCCACCGTTAATTGTATTTGAAACATGGCTAGTACCTCGAAACGCTTTGATCTAAAACCAGCTCTTGTACCCAGGCTCGCAAGACTTGTCGCCGGATTATGGAAGTCCTGCTGTTGCATTCGGGCAGTAATATCCATGAAAGCGTAGCTCAATTTGGATCCTTCAAATATCTCCCAATATAATCAGAGAACACCAGGTACCTACATCCTGTCCGCAGTACATTTTCTTTTCGGTTCATGTTGCACATGTGAGCTCTATCTTATATTTCCTTCTCCCATCGGCGCGCCAAGTTGTGCCCACTGATTTGTGGCTAGTGCCGGTGCCGGTCGGTTTCATCCTCACGTCACCTTAGCTGCCGACAATTTCGTGCTCCTCAACCGGTATATCCATGTCAGCGTGCTCGCTGGGGTAAATGAGTTGATTAAGCTCGATGTGCCACCTACTTGCTTCCGGTTCGCGATGTGGTCTCAGGAAATGAGACCCACCCATGCAGAAATGGGCACCGATTGGGAGTGGTGAGATACAACAGTCCTAGCTCAATGCCTGGCCGAGTAACACCCCAAGAAACGGAGGAAGGAACGCAGGAGGAACAGAACACGAAAACGAAGCGAAATAGATAAAGCCAAAACAGAATGAAACGGATGAAACCAAAGACTAAAGGTCGGACACACGGACGATGCATCCTAGCCACGGAAGTTTAAGGATATTGAGGGTATGTAAAGGCGCGTGGATAGGAAACGGACCCCAATATATAACTGACGCGGTTTTCTTTGGATCGTGGGGTACGGGAAGAAGGAGTAAGTCGCCGAGTCATCCGGGGCCAAATGCGTGTCGTAATTACATCGTTGTAACTGATATTGAGGTCTGAGATAAGCGAGGCGCGAAGGAGATATTCGAACAAGAACGTACCAAGGCAATAGGGATCACTCACAACCGGTGTGAGAATTCCGGCGAGGGCACGTAAGTACGGGAGCGAAGCCGGAGAGACAGCGGACGACCTGGCGCCGGTCCGACACCACCCTCTCCATCACAGCATAGTACAGTGCGAACAAAGCTAGAGTCAGTTACGCACAGAACCCACGGGTTCATTTCCAACGGCGAGCTATTCCTGGTGTTAAAGATGATGGTGGGGAACAACCTCAACGTATATTTTTGGAATTCAAAGATACGAAATAATGCGTGTACGTTCCGGTCGGTACATAGATAGCCGCGAGACGGCGTGCGAGTGATGAATGCGGAATGACGATGGAATGGCCTTGAGAAAGATACAAGAAGCCAGAATGGCGAATAGTCAAGCCATGCCCACTGCTGGCTGGAGCGGGAAGGCCTGTGTTTGAGAATTATTAGGCCCGGGCCATGCCAACAAGCCCAGGGTCCATGTAGCAACTGCATATCATTTGAAAAAAAAAATATCAAAGCTGAATGAAAGACGCCGCTTGTAGGTTAGATGATCTGTCGTCAATTGGCTAGCCGTGCACTTTAAATAGTGTTGACGGGGTTGGGTTCAGAACCGACTCCAAACCTGAACCGAACCCGAACCGCACCTGAATTCAGGTTCGGATGACAAATAAAAACCGCACCGAACCCCGTGTTTGGCTCAAGCTTCGCGAAATCCTGGATTTTGCGAACCGGTGCGCACCTGTTCGAAGAGGTTCGAACCCTCTCCAGTTAAGGCTTGTATGCATGTCCAAAATACAAATTTAACCGTGGTTCAGCGATGTTTTGTGTACATCAGGGGCTCTGGAAGATTCCGGGCTCACTATTGCTGGGGGTATTTATCTATTCACGCGAACTTTGAAATGCATATCCTAATTATTGTAGACTAACATCACTCGGCAAAATATCCGACTTTGGCCTGCATGGCCCAGGACTACTTGGCGTCGGAGAGGGCCTCTCCAACGGATCTCTCATCAGGTTTTTGACAACTTAGCTTGTACAGGCTTGTACAGGAACAAGAAGACAAAAAGTTCTGGTCATTTTTTTCAAGTGATTTTTTTTTTTCCATTTTTTAAAAAAGTGCGCATTGACTTTCAGGACCCATGTCCGCGGTCTTTCATTTTTGGAACAAGAGAAAAAGGTGCACAAGAACACAAGTATTTTATCATTTTGCTGATGCTGACTGCAACTCAATGCCACAACTGTCTGGCTCCCAACATGTTCGAAGCCCTGAGTCGGATCTTGGAGAGTGCGTACAGAAGTAATCACCTCGGGGCCGCAGAGGCCACAAAGCGCACTCTATCTTATTTCGATGCTCTGGGTGAAGTGGGCGAGTAGAACCTGACCCATTTCTACCGATGATATTTTGTGCGAATTTTTAAAAAAAAAGGGTTCGGAGGTGAGAACCGGTTCTGAACCCCGCACTGTACCTCTACGAACCGAACCCGAGGTGAGGTTCCGGGTTCGAAGAAATGTCCGAACCGAACCCGCGGTTAGGTTCGGGGTTCGGATATTTTGGGAAAAAACCGCACCTGAACCCCGGCATCACTATGCACTTAGCAATATTCAGCCCTCCACACAGTAAAGGACCACGAAGAACCCCATCGTATACTTGACCCATCTCGCCTGTCTGAGCACACATCCCAGACCTCGAACACGTCTACTTGGGTGAGGACAACTGCGCCAAATTTTCGGAGAAATAATGCTCTTTGACCATCACTGCTAAATGCAGGAACTAATAGTCGAGTCATGATTTACGGATGACTTGGACCCGTTAGCATCCTCCAAATACGCAGCTCTGGGTTGGCCAAAGCTGAGCCTCCCGGTGCGCTCACGCTCCCCAGCGTCTCAGTTTCAAACTGTACCGGTGGCGCACCACCCATCTGGCCCGTGTGTAGCTGCACCGTAGTCCTCGCCAAGCTGTGTCCAGGCCTGCTGGACTTCCCCGCCATGCCGGAGCCAAGGTTGATCTCAGTGGACATCTGCGAGCGCAGGTCCCGACGCGAGTTGAGCGTCCACATGGCAGAGATGGCATACAGCTTGGGCGTCATCATGTTGCAGATAATGAGAAGCAGAAGCAGCGCGTTGAGACGCCACCGCACGTATAAATAGAAGCCGCAGAACGTCGCGAATGCGGTGCAGAGGAGGGTTCACTTTTGAGCGTGCCAAATTGACTTGCGCCGGCGTGGATTGACTTGTATTGACTTGTGCGTGGATTTTGGTGTGCAAGTCAATTTGTCGCACGCACACGTCAATTTGTTGGCTTGGCACGCACATATGTCGAGTGTAAGCTTGGACACATTCTGGTCAACGTGCTGCTGAACTAACATGCTAATACCAAGCACATAGTATTGAATACCTCCCCTGCTGAGATGCACTGTTTTCCGACCACAATGTGTCGACTTATGCCAACACTTCCGCCAGCAACACCATTGCCGAGGCAATTTTACTACGTAGCCTTATTCAATCGTTGACTTGTGGACGTAACTCCATTTATACAGCTATACACCTCCTTTTTGTTGAGCTGGTGAGGTTATCAGCTCTAGGGGCCGGACGTAGCGCAGGTTTTATAATTATCCAAGTATATATTGACTTGACACACTTATTTTTATTAATTTCGTTCCAGAATTCACTCCCATATTCTTTAATAATTTCTACCAAGAGATTGAGTTCAAATTGTATTATAAATTTAGCCTCCAGAACATATTTGGAGTTCACTCAGGTTGGGTGCGCAAGTCGCCTCGCACGTGACCCACGCACAAATGTTGCCGTTAACTTGGGTGCTTTTCTGGTCTCCGATGTATATTAATATGTGTCCTAAAGCATTATTAATGACATTCAGCCACGGTATGGTGGTTCCGGACGGTCCCCTTTGCCTTAAAAGTGATTCATTCAAAAATGCACACTTCCATCTTTGGTTCAGCCTGAGTTAAGTAACTTGCATCGCCTACCGCCTCGCGGCAAACAACATGACTACATGGCACTTGTTTTTGCCTAGGAATATATATAAATATGCGTTAAATTCAGGCCCCTCCACGCAAGCCAAGCAGACAATGTTGAAGTTCTGCCCATAATTTACTCAAACTGAATTCCTGAGCGAGTGGCCACCGTAATTATGCTTGGTGAAGAGAAAATAAGGTAGGTAGCGATGGGCCATAATAAAGTCTTTGCAGGGAAGGGCAAAATTAGATCAACGACGAGCGCGATTTTGATGGGATCGCGGCGAGGATTGAACGTGGCGGCATTGGCTTCGGCAACGTTAAGAGCTCATCATCCGAGCTGGAGACATAAGTAAAGTTTGTGACATGTGAGCGGAATTGGGATTTGAAAAGTCGAGAGGTTCTCAACTCCGTCATCAACGACGAGCAGAGCACATTGATGGCATCAAAGCTTCGACAACTGTGGGCGCCCCATTGGGGAGGTTCCTACATGACACAGGGACCAAGGGTATTATATTTATGGCTAATGAGGGACCATTTACATTGGTGGCAGAAGTGAGTGTAAGTGAGTCCATGCACAAGTCAATCCACGCACAAGTTAACGCAAGTCAACACACCAAAATTCAAACTCCGCTTGGTGGGCAAGTCAATCGGTTACGCCTCGGTGCAGAGCGCCGCCGGCGCCGCCGACTGATGAATGGGAAGTTGTGAGTCGTCAATGAATGGATTGAGGTCGGCTTCGAGGGATACATACCTGAAAGGTCAGGCGCATCAGCTTGTGCACCATGCCTGCCATCTCGGGGAGTGCGTATCTCGATTGTTTCTATAGCGGTATAAATAGTTAGATGTGGGAGGATCGTGGATATATTATGTGATGCGCCATGAGGAAATAGATGGTACTGCCGCATAAAGGCACGTCGCCGGCGACCACCGTCGCGGGTTGGATTGCGACTGAGCAGGAAAATAAATGAGCAAAGCTGGTACTATAAGTAGAACCCATCGCTGCTTACTCCAGATGCTGTGCGAGTTGGTTATGAAAGGGTTCTTAGGATCGGTAAGGGTACCCTGATACGCATACGAAATCTGTGTTACGCTGGTGTCAGAACGGTCTGTTGCGCAGTATACTGAAAAAAATATACCTCCACAATCGCGGATATGCCGGAGAACACGAAAAGTAGGGCGAGAAAAGACACGTAGTAGATCTTCTTCGAGAGCATCTGCACATATGATAAGCGCCGTAAAATATAAGCAAAGGACACGGAGGATATCTACCCAGAGACGGTGCAAGAAGAATGACTGGACGTATAATGTGATGAACGTCATAAGTAGGATACTCATCCCGCCCAAGGAGGGGTGGGTGAATATACCCCCCGCTTTCTCGATATCCCCGAAGTATTCGACATTCTGAATCCAGACGAGACTGCTGTAAGAGTTTCAGTCATTAGGAGTGCGGTTGTCAATAGGTGAGTGGATGAGGGTTACATTGCATGTGCGCTTTTGGCGGTGGTTGCGATGCACAGACCAAGGACAAATAGCTTATTAGGCACCAGTATAGCCTTGATGAGCCTTAGATCCGAAACACCACGATTTTCAGAGGATATTGAGACAATGCTTCATTCAGTCATTCACAGAACCCTATGGAGGACCTTTATTGGATCAGAGTAGCTTTCACGACCACTGGCATAACTCCTAGAGGGGGTTATCAAAAGACGGCAGTACAAAAAGCGGCATTATACCTCCGGTCGGCAGCGGATAATATTTGTTTCGCCCCATGGACTGCAGAAACCCATTGATGATTCCTCCATGGGCGGTGATAGAAATGGCTTCATACCCCCCTCAGCGTTAAAATAGTCCAGTGAATATTACACGTACAAATGGCATCCTTGTCGGTCTGAAAGATGGTATCCAGTACTTTCTTAGCACGGTGTGCCACCTGTTTCCCAGTTTCTCTCGAGTCCACCTCCCACAATTGGTCTTCCTCCGTGAAACCGCTTTCAGTTTCGAACCTAGGGAACGCGCCTTTGATATATGTCAAAGTATTTCGTTTGTCACAAGTGTGTGCTCCGTAATACTCGCGACAATTCTGCATTGTCATAAATAACTGGGTCCGGAATACCATGGAGAACCGTTGTTTACCTCCACGACAACTGTCGGATTACGGTCCAAGGGGCGGACGCCCTCGAACGTGATTTGGTTAGTCTGCATGGCGCGAGTCATTGGACTGCAGTATATTCTATCCGGAAGTAGAATGTGGACTGCGAGCTCCTCTTTCCAAAGTTTGTTCGCGTCTTCTGCCTGGGTTATCCCCAGTGTGGTGAGCTGAGGATCCGCTGGGGAAGTGAGAGCATGTCAGATAATAAAGGCCTCTCTCAGACAGTACTGACGGCCCCAGACAAGCTCCCCATCTCCATCCAGCATAGCCCAATACCTGTCATAAAAGTCAGGTTGAATCTGAGTGAGCGGATAAAAGTTATTAACTCATCCCAAGCCTCAGTTCCATATTTCTCTTCTGCGACGTTATCTGAGGTTTTTCCGCGTTCTGTACCAGGTCGACTGCGACTTGAAAGGGAACATACGATAGCCCTGGCCATGCCGACCAAATAAAAACAATTTGAAAGACGTGTTGCTGTCGGCATCAGCGTTCATTTGACGTAATTTGTCGCGAAGATTAGACCAGCGCTTTTCTGAGGGGTCTAATAGCCCAAACCGGGGCGGGAGCTTGAAAAAACAGAGATTAACATCTGCGGGATTGAGGAAAGGAACGACCAACCGGGCCAATCGCGATAGCATCTGCGAATGGATCATCCTGGCAGAAGTATCCTGGCACTATCTGCCGAATTGTGGGTGTCAGGTGGGCTTTTGTCTGCAATCCACTTCACGAACCTCGTAGTTCATGAAGGTTTTGTGCAACACAGTGTGACCTTCAGGAGTGAAGTGGCACACAAATCAGAGAGCTCGGAGGAGGGGAACTAGAGAGAACTGCAAGGCTTAAATAGACCACAGGAATATCGGGGTGAGTCAGTATCAGAGTGCAACGGAAGCGAAGGGACGCCGAAACTCCGAGTACGCTGGAACCTTAAGCTGATCCGAGTATCAATATCAATGATGCGAACATATCTTTGAGTGGTACGGATCGAGATGACTCGAGCGGATCAAACTGCTTCCTCTGGCAAGGCTCAGACTCAAGGCACTTCTTGGACTCTCTATGCCGTTGCGAGGTCCATGAAAATTGACAGCGCCGTTCCACTTCGTGGCGATTGGGAGTGTGGATGACAGGAATCGCTGCGTCAAGATGAACGAGCTGCCGATGTGTTTTCTCCAGCATGTGAAGATGCTGGATCACTGCAAATAATTTATTGCACTATCTAGAAATTCAACGGGAAACACAGGGATACACTACCACCTAAACTTCAGGCTGCTTTGAATCTACTGCAGGTCGTGCGTTGGATTGTCTCGCTAGGGAAACAACGGCATTTTGAAAACGTGCAACTTGTGGAGCGCAAAAAAAATTATTGCAGTATCTAGAAATTCAACGTAAAATACAGAGATACACCACCACCTAAATTTCAGACTTCTTTGAATCTGCTGCAGGTCCAGCCAAAAAAAAAACCGCTCAAACCGGATGAGTTCGGAGTCGAACCGCGTACTGCCGCTGACCATCGGAGTTTGGACTATTTACGAATTAGTGGCCTTGCACAGTGCACCACGTCCGAGTTGATTTAATGGATGGGAACCTGGGTATGTATATGCGTTAGCTTATTATCCCGCGAGGATATATAAGACACGAAGAACGGGCTCATTGGAACGCGGGGAGTCGAATTAAACCCGTACTGCCGCTGACCGTCGGAGTTGGACTATGAATGAGTGGGCGTGCGCCGTGCACCACGTCCGACGTAAAACAATACACGGGAACCTGTCATGGGTATGTGCGTTACATTATTATTTGAATTTAGTTCGCTATGTAGGAAAAAAAAAGAACAAAGCAAAAGTTGCAATTGATGGTATGAAATTTTGAAGTCCGTAGTATTATTTTGTTGGGTTTAAAGACGGGGGAAGCAGGGAACGAATTTATTTATTCTGACGCACTGGAGGTTCAGCATGAGATAAAAGGCACGCGACCGGCGAGTCGGAGAGAATCTCCAGACAAGCGCGATTGAAGAAGAAAAAAACACCTCATGCCAGGGCACGTAACAAATCGGACGCGGGGAATCGAGCCGCAGAGCACCAATCAGACGACGAGATGTGGTGGTGCACCTTACACCACGTCCGAGTGAAAATAATAGCCGAGAACTTGGATCGTTAGAATTTTCTCGCTAGGGAAACAAAATTACAGTTTGTTGAACGTGAAAAAAAATGAACGAGAATTTATTGCACTATTTATAAATTCAGCGTGAGATACAGAGATACGCCACCACCTAAATTTCAGACTGCTTTGAATCTGCTGCAGGTCCAGCCAAAAAAAAGAACCACTCAAACCGAATGAATTCGGACACGCGGAGTCGAGCCCACCCGTTCAAACACTGGTTCATCTACGTCCTAATCGTTGTAGTTCTCAGCACTTTAGGTAACCCATTTCCTCGGTTTATTCCTCCAAAGCTCATGGTTCAATAGTCGCGGAAGTCTACTATTTGAACATGGCACTTGCAGTGTATAATACAGGTGTGTTTACTCAAATCCTCCATGGTCATCTGGCTCATTCATTTCTCTACGACGGGTAGCCTCTTTTTGCATCCACCTTTCGGCGCTCATCTTCTTCAGTTACACCGACCTACTATGTCAGATGTATGACTCGCTCCAAGCCTCTGGTGGACGGCACTAATTATTAACGACGCTAGTCATGTTTTTTTTCAATCTCAACCACTCTCGTGCTCTTTCGCGGACTCTCTGCTTCTATGCCCTTCATAGTCACTCTCGCTCTGGGACTCCTCGTGATATGTGTAGGCCTCGTACTTCTACACCTTTCGAAAAGGGAACAACAAGAAGAGTTGGAAAAGACGCGTGAGCTTGACAGATATTCGGTGCTTCTTACTGGTCTCCCACTGATATTTACGAGGAAAGGTGTTTTTTTAACTCGGATCTGAACAGTAACTCAACGTCCAGCTAGACTGTGCGGGGAGTTTTGGCAGCCTGGAATTCTCTCGGAGAGTATGCAGGACGTGGTTTGCAGGGAAAAAAAAAAACAACAACATTGAAAGAAGATTCACCGACCCCTCAAGGGAGCCTACACTGGGGGCAAGATCCAATTTAATGGCCCTGTAAATTGTAAGCAAATTGCAAGATTGTTTCAAACATCCTGAGAAAAATCCGGCAATAATCTGGGCCAGAATATAGTGGGAATATTTCAAATTTGATCCCAATATACCTGGGATTTTCCCTGCAAGAATATTGCCAGCAATTTGGCCAATTTTCTGAGAAAAATCTCAAAATTTACTGGCTGGGAAAATTTGAAATATTCTGGCCCAGCAAATTTTGAGCAAATTGTGACCAAACAATATGGAAAAGGAAATTTTGAACACCTGCCAAAAATGGAAATCACTGGTTTCGCTCCTGCTCGATGATAGGCTGAGAGAAGTGGGAAGAGTGATGTTGAAAGACAGGCTTGAATGTTTTGGGGACAAATAAATTGTGGACCTAAAGCCCTCGGGCCTGTCCTCTAAGAGGGCCAGACCCAAGCCGGCTAGCAGAGTACTTGTATGAGAGATAGCTAGAGATAATGAAATAAAGGAATGGATATGTATATGTATATGTAGGGATGGTGGGTGGGGAGACTAAAGTACTAGGACGAGTAGTAATAAGCTGCGAGGCAGCGGTGTGAGATGGCGGATGTAAACAAGACACTGGGGAGAATTTACCTGCGAGGCAGCGGTGTGAGATGGCGGATGCGTTCACCACTGCGCTCGCACGGTCTATGTATGGATTGTAACAATAAGCATTGTAACAATAAGAAACTGAAACATGAGAAATAAAAGGATCAAGGGATGGATGAAACATAAGAGAAGACAATAGGTGAAACGCACACTGCTCGGCCATTGACCACGTTTAGTTCGTACCTCACTACACACCCATATACATCACTGATCGCAACACCTTCTATGTGAGGGAATAATAAGGTAGAGAGGACATACACCAGTGTTGTAGGCAAATAAATTCTCAAAAAGAAACAGGAAGGGTCAGACTTAGTTCGGGCTAAATTCGGTCTACTTCTTCTTCGTTCTGCAGGCTCCAGAGGCAATGATGTGTGAATACATGCTGGATGACTGCTGGCATTCTCTGAAAAAACTTGTGGGCCAATGCTTCACATGGCAGTACTAGTCCGCTAATTTCCTTTTTATCATTGTTAAGGCAGTACCTTGAATGAGGCAAGCCAGTATGAAGAGAATTCCCAAGAGTCATTTGTCATTGGACTTGGCTTATAGGCCACTGCCTCGCATGGCTGTACAAGTCCATAGTCTTGTGAAATTTAATTATTGCCTGGCAGTTAGTCCCCCACCCCCCACCCTCAGACACTGAATTGAGGACTTGTGCACTAACACCAGCTCCCATTGGCCAATTAAATTTAAAAGTAAATGTATCAATTATCAGGTAGCCCCCACCCCGACCTCCCAGACACTGAATTAAGCACCAGCTACAACTAGATCATTCCAGACATTGTCTGTCCAACATAAGCTCTGCCCCCCACCCCCCCAGACACCAAATTATGATCCTGGTGTCATGAATGAAATAAAATACGGAAGAGACCAGTGCAAGGAAATTGTTGTGAAAAAAAAATGCAGAGGTGGACAAGTGTAAAGGGTAAAAGGTTTGAATGGTTAACTTATAACTCAGATCCTGCAGCTAAATCAAACCAAGATCTATATTTTAGATGAGGTGCGACAGCGTTGGGATCAAGTTTAGTTGCCAAAGCTGTGCACCTCAACAACAACGGTACACAATGATCCCATCATTTGAGG
Organism: Mycena rebaudengoi; assembly: GCA_029282285.1. Classification (NCBI taxonomy): domain Eukaryota; kingdom Fungi; phylum Basidiomycota; class Agaricomycetes; order Agaricales; family Mycenaceae; genus Mycena; species Mycena rebaudengoi. Next base: position 89,846 of record JARJCX010000072.1, read on the forward strand.
CTACTATTTATACCATCCTGCAACTCACATTAGTAATGGTGGTCGGAAACACAATGCTGCCAAGCCAAAATCCGTGATGTGGGAATTGGTATTACTGCATTCGGAATTTCAGCCCCTATTGTTGCTCTTCCGACATGCAAAAGCAGCTGCATGGACATTTGAGCCTCCTAGAGCACAATTTAAGTGAATAAACCACACACAAACACCCCTAGAAATATTTCAGCCACAAAAGAAGCCTGGACAAGTCAAAGTTGTTGGCGCTTGGTTCTGATATATTCAATCCCTCAAATGTTTACATATACCTGGGATGTTGATGTTAACACCAGCTGCTTTCTGTTTTTGCAAATTTTGTTTTCATTGGACCACCATTAGCTGTTTTGTCCTTGAGATTGATGGTATTTCATACTTAAACTCATATTTTTTAAGATTTGGGAAATTAGACACTATTCAGACAGGTTTACCATCCATTTCTCCCCATACAAACTAGTGCTTAAAATGAGCGTACATAGATAAATTTACCTTGACCATCATTTGGCCCAGCATTGGAGTTTGAATTTGGCAGTGCATTGCCGACCACCATTAGTAATCATGAGCTAGCTTTGCTCAACAGCTGTCGGTATTGATTTACATCACATGAACATCAATCCCAGTCAAAGCGTAGACTCTCTCATTACACAACAGATAATGGTACAATTATATGGGATGGTTTCCAAGTCAATTTCCAGTTTAAAAAAAAATGATAGCCCCCCCCAAAAAGAATCCAAACAAAGTTCAGACTGGACTCGGACTCCACTAAAAAATGATCATTTCTGTGGAGTGAGACCAGCTTTGGTGCAATACTATCATTAGCCCACCTTTGCAAAAAGAAGTTGGAATATTTTGTGACATGAATACTGCCTCAATTTACTTGAAACAAAGAATTTTGGGATTCTCCTGCTTCCCCGTAGTCGAGCACTATTTTTCTCAGAGTACATGAAGCCAAACTGAGTTCAGCATAAGGCAAAACTTTTTTTTGCAAAGGTGGGCCTTTTTGATCGCTGGCTTCCCTGCAGGCTCAATTCAGCCCCAAAGCTCAAATAACTCTGGATTCGACATCTTCCAGTAGGAATGAACCTCCCTGTCAATTCCGAGTGTAAACCGACAAGAATTGCGAGTGTAGGTTCGCCATCAATTTATTTTTGCAAAGGTGGGCTAATGATAGTATATTTGACAGCCCCTGTCCCAATTTTGGCTCCTTCCCAAACTTTGCTTTTGGAAACAAGTCCCTCATTATTGTTCAGCTTGAAGTAAATTGTATTACCACAGATAAAAAGATGGTAAGATAGAAATATAAATATTTGTCCCTAGCCCAAACTTTGCTTGAAAACCTAGTTGTGTCTACCATTTTTTGTTTAGCTGTAATAATACTGTGCAGCAGGTAGCCTGTAAGTGAAATTGAGCCTGTTGACTGATAAATGTCACGTGATCTCGATCACTGGCGACCGCGAGTGATCCCAGGACCGTGGGAAACAACTTCTATAAATAGTAAGAATCACTTTCAGACTCAGAAACCCTAAAAAAAATTGGATGCAAGGCCCTCATTATTGTTAAGCCTGAAAGTAAATTGTATTACCACAGATAAAAGTGGTAAGATTGAAATATAAATATTTGTCCCTCAGTATGAGTGCAGGGCCCTATGGTGGTGGCCAAAAATAATCCACACAGCATTGCTGGGTAATGTTGCTGCGACTCAAGTCGACTCGGATCAAAGTTTGTGCCATAGCTCGCACAGCCATCCGAAACCCCGATAGTATATGGGGGCTAAATAGAGTCAATGTGACTACATGACATATCTATGGCACTTGAGCGCCCATTGAACGGTTGTTGAGTAATACATGATTCATTGTTCCCGGAGTCAGCAACTTGAAAAGTAATAAATCACCTATTTCTCCATAACTAGAACTTGGACTGCCAAGTCCTGTGGATATTTTATGCACCCCTATATAGTATTGGGGTCTACTGGTAGCTGTGCCATGTTATAGCAAAAAATAGATCTGAGTCGACTTGAGTCACGGCAACATTATTGCTGGGCCAAATCGGGATCAAATGACTCTAAATAAAATATAGACATCATCTTTCGACGATTTCTAGGTCTCTCATGTAGTTAGTCCCTTGCCATATATAGTAACTGGATCATAATAATTCTTTCGTTGTTTTCTGATGAATGCAATTCTCAAATAATTTATCTACCCCCCAGTTTCTGAATCGGCTTGGATGCTGAGATATAAACATATTTTTCCCTCTGTTTTGGCTGTCATGAACAGCTTTCCTTTAATTCTCAATCATGTTGTTTCCTCTGGCCTGGATTTTTTTGGGGCTGTTAAATGAATGGGTTTCAAGGTGGAGGAATGTTTATGGAGCCTAGGCAGTGACCTTTGGCCTCTTAGGATTGTGTATCATGTGCTCAAATGGCTTGCACTGGACCAGTGCAACAACTTGGTTTGGACTTACATCTGTGAACAGAGTTGCATGACGTGGCCTGGATCTTATCTAGGCAGGTAGAATGAATAGATATGAATATTTGTATTCTCTAGATAGTACTAAGATTTCATGCCATGTGAGCATGGCTTGAGCTCCATTTTCCTGATTTGGACCAAGATTCCAACCGCAAGCAGGGTAACATGGATCATGTGGAGAGTGTCTTTCTGCTACCTTCATTCATTTTTCAAAAAAAAGGCGAACACAAGCAGTGAATTTACTTACAGCCACTTGCAGAACTTAGGACGCAGCTATAAGGGTGTTGGGGATCTAACTAGAACTTAATGAGCTGACACTAAACCGACCCAAGTTCTATATTGCAAGAATGGTTAGCGTAGCAGTTCGGGGTAAGTCAAGTTGCCCCAAATGGGACACACCTTTCACTCAAACTTGCATAGTTGTTCCAATTCCTTCCTGCTCCCATGTGATCCTTACCACATGTTGCCCGGCCACAGGAAGCCTGAGGTCCATAGTCTTGCTTGTCCAAAGGATTGTGCCAATGAGCACTTGATATCCAGAGGAAAACATTGTAGAGTTTGAAGTCTTAACTCTGAAGTTGAAGTGAGAACCGCACGCATAGTCTTTGTGCACGTGATTGTACTCTGAGCACCTGAGAATTCCCAGCCATGCTTGAGAATCTCTGTCATATACCCACTAGATATTGTGTTACAAGTCCTAAACTTGTTGAGGTATCGTTCTTTATCCATCATTTCTACCTCACTTCTTTGGGCCATATTCAGACTGATTAATTTTGACTAGCTGTTTGAATTACTGTTGCTCTGGTTCTCTCATTATGTTCACAGTGTTTCCTCAGATGGTCCTCAGCTGGTTTTCGTCATTAACTGGTGACACATCCAAGCAGTTACAGGGCTGCTCAGCTGGTGGTGCACCTGTTAATATTTTACTCCGCCAAGAAGTGCCAAAAAAAGTTTTGAAGTCAAATCAAAGTTGTTCAACCAGACTTCATCTTCATTGACTCCTTGTGCCTCCTTCATGGATAGTAAACAAGATTTCCCTTCCCTCTTGTTGTAAGGTGGCAGCCTACAGACACTCTACTTACTGGCCATACTCGCCTCCATTACCATTTCGGACTCCTACAGACTCACCTATTACCTACCTATTTAATTACTCACCACTATTATTCATTGTGTACCGTTGTTGTCGAGGTGCACAGCTTTGGCAACTAAACTTGATCCCAACGCTGTCGCACCTCATCTAAAATATAGATCTTGGTTTGATTTAGCTGCAGGATCTGAGTTATAAGTTAACCATTCAAACCTTTTACCCTTTACACTTGTCCACCTCTGCATTTTTTTTTCACAACAATTTCCTTGCACTGGTCTCTTCCGTATTTTATTTCATTCATGACACCAGGATCATAATTTGGTGTCTGGGGGGGTGGGGGGCAGAGCTTATGTTGGACAGACAATATCTGGAATGATCTAGTTGTAGCTGGTGCTTAATTCAGTGTCTGGGAGGTCGGGGTGGGGGCTACCTGATAATTGATACATTTACTTTTAAATTTAATTGGCCAATGGGAGCTGGTGTTAGTGCACAAGTCCTCAATTCAGTGTCTGAGGGTGGGGGGTGGGGGACTAACTGCCACTATAAGCCAAGTCCAATGACAAAATGACTCTTGGGAATTCTCTTCATACTGGCTTGCCTCATTCAAGGTACTGCCTTAACAATGATAAAAAGGAAATTAGCGGACTAGTACTGCCATGTGAAGCATTGGCCTACAAGTTTTTTCAGAGAATGTCAGCAGTCATCCAGCATGTATTCACACATCATTGCCTCTGGAGCCTGCAGAACGAAGAAGTAGACTGAATTTAGCCTGAACTAAGTCTGACCCTTCCTGTTTCTTTTTTGAGAATTTATTTGCCTACAACACCGGTGTATGTCCTCTCTACCTTATTATTCCCTAACCTAGAAGTGTTGCGATCAGTGATGTATATTTCCATTTTTGGCAGGTGTTCAAAATTTCCTTTTCCATATTGTTTGGTCACAATTTGCTCAAAATTTGCTGGGCCAGAATATTTCAAATTTTCCCAGCCAGTAAATTTTGAGATTTTTCTCAGAAAATTGGCCAAATTACTGGCAATATTCTTGCAGGGAAAATCCCAGGTATATTGGGATCAAATTTGAAATATTCCCACTATATTCTGGCCCAGATTATTGCCGGATTTTTCTCGGGATGTTTGAAACAATCTTGCAATTTGCCTACAATTTACAGGGCCGTTAAATTGGATCTTGTCCCCAGTGCTAGGGATAACACTTGAGGGAATAATTCAGCCCGGCGGCAGGGATTGATGTCGAGTCAGAGGTCACTACCGAAGCTGACATTGGAGAACTGGAAATGGCATATGACTATGACTCTTTTTAGGACTCCGAGCCGAGCGTTAGACGACTTGTTTTGAAGCGGTTGGATACCAAGTCGTGAATGTTTCGTCCTTCTATCTGTTTACGTGCATGCTTTTTGCGCACAGTTATGAACCCCCTCGCAGAGTTTTCCTTCAAGTCAACAAAAGGAGGTCAGTCTCTTTCAGCAGCAGCTACTATTTACTATAGTCTCCTAGACAGACGCTTCAACAGATCTAACTCATAGGGTTTATCCTTTACTAGTTTGCTGCTCCGTTCTGACCCTCGGAGTGGGTGGCTGTACTGGTGGATAGCCACCGGTGGCGGGGCCAGAACGGAACAGCAAACTAGTAGGAAAGTGGCCAGGAGGAGGATAGGTAAAAGGGCCCGAAAACTTGGAGGTTAGCCCCAAAAACATTACATTGGGGGAGCTAATGGAAGGATAAAATACATAGGGCCGACATCTTATTTAGGACTCGATCAAGCCGGGAAGCGGAACTTGAAATCACTTGGATGGAAGTTGAGCGTTGGAAGTTGTTTGCCAAACTTAGAATAAAAAATGATAAAAACTGTTATAGGGAAGAGCGCCAGAGAGCCGGAGTCTAAGGACTCTTCAAGTCAAGTGGTGATGCAGATCCGAATCCGGATCAAGCGGGAGCAAAGCACAACCAAGGTCGGCTCAAGCCGAAATTCAAACTCATGCCGAATTCATTTCTCAAAGATAGTAAACTAAGAGTTCAAGAGTTCAATGGCACTCAACCCTCGGAAGATCGAATATAGTATTTATACCGGCGATTTACTCAAGATTGAATACGGTGCAATGTTTTTAAAATTTCAAATGTGAAAAACAAAAACTGCAAAAAACTACAAAATAACATTCACATCACTAAATACAACGAAACCAAGTTCAGAAACCGTTTCCGTGCATACGGGTGCATTCGAGATAATAACGACAGATGTAACAGCCGCTTACGAAGCGATGGCATTTGCTTTGAATTGGGCGTAGGTTTGAGAGGCGGTCGGGTTCAAGGCGAAGGTCATTCCAGCCCCTGCGAGAGATAATTATGAATTGACGAATAGAAATGTCTTCCAAATCACTAACTGCAGTGTGCCCCAGCATTCTGCATGCAGGCCGCAAAGTGGGGTGTCTTATCCTTGACTTTGTAAACGAATTGAGGCATAGATCCATCGAGGGCCGAAAGGCTAGTCGCAAGAGCAGGTCAGTGCACATGAATAAGGATTACAAAAGTATTCACAATCCCGAGTCAAATCCATTCCGACCGACGCCTCCGGGAGGCGGGGGGCAAACCGCACCAGAGAAGTTGGTGGTGGTAATGGAGTCTGCAATTATTAGTCACACCGTTAGATTTTTTACGCTATTGAGCTCACGGTTCCTCGTGACGCTAAAGCAGGACAATATTAGATATGATAAAACTAGAGAGAAGGAGAACCTACACGGTGAAAGTGAGAGTGTTGCCGATGGCAGCCCATACTTGAGGGGGAGTGAAGGTGAAAGTGTTGTTCAGACCGACGGTGATAGCGTAGTTGGTGGCAAGCACCGTGGGGAGCAGAGCCAAAAGATAAACTTTAAACAACATATTTCACTGGGGGAGTCTCGATGGGTGAGGCTTGAAAAAACTCAGGCAATACAGAGGTCCTTTTATACACTCGCGGTATCCATTTTCCCTCCAGGACGAAGATATGTGTTCCTGGATCTTGAATACAAGACACCAATAGGAGTCGGGGGAAAGCAATCGCGTCCCCGAGACCCGATAACCATGTGCAAAGACACGAAAATTCCTCCACGAATATCCGGTTAAAGGAAAAATGAAAGCCATTGAAGCGGTAAAGTTGAGCCCCAGACTGTGGTCGGGCCCCAGCCAGTGGTCGGGCATCTGTCAAAAAAGATTTCAATCACCTTCGACGCCTTTTGCATTCTCTCGACACTGAAAATATGTATGGCTCCTTCCTTCGAACTTGAAATGCGGTCCCTATTCAGAAATCAATTTGTCAGATAGTGCTCCCAATATAACGAACAATTCTTTGCCAGTACATAGCCGCGTCTATTTTTGGCATTTACAAGGCGGACCCAAAAGTTCGAAACACTCTATATCAATCAATATGATCGGGGCAATTCGAACAGACACATTCATCCACGAGGGCAAATGACAGTGGATAAATTAGACGCCGTTTGAATGCGTGCGAAATAATGGGATACGTGAGGCAATTTTGTGTGCACCAGCTGTGATATTAGGTCGGCTCATACAAGTTGATGAGAAATGAGTGGGGATCGTCACCTGCCTCTTCTAGATGTTTTGTCCCATTTCCTAGAGAATAGAAAACTCAGTGGGCTCGCGCTAATTCTCTGTCGGTCGCATTGCGAGTACTCTAACAATAGGCCGCCAAAAAGCTTGTTGATTGCCCAAGTAAAAGTTTGTGTTCTTTCAAGCAGCATTATATTTCTTCTCCATAAATAATACCGTTTCCGGCCAGGATGATGATTTTCGCGTACCTCCGAAGTGCACACGGAGTGTGTTTTAAGCGCAGCCGAACAAAACCCGTGGAAGAGAAGACATACCAAAATGGCTTGCTTGGCCGTCGACGAAGTCGCGTGCTTAAAAGGCTTAAAAGTGTTGAAGCTTCTGAATCTCTTGGCTTCGTGGGAAGTCGTGAGTTTTTCGTGGATATAGATAGGCTTGATGGCTGGAAGCAACTCGTAAGAGAGATAAGCTAAGTAAATATTTGGGGCTTACACTTGAAGGGGAGGTGGAAGAGAGATGATTCCGTGCGACGGCGTGAGTGATGTTGAAGACGGTACTGAGGAAGGGACTGCACTATCAAGGTATGTTGAGAAATGCTGTGCACACACCGGCGCACCGATACGAGCGACTCGGCGAGTGCTCGGATATGAACTTAGTAACACTCTTAATAATATCTGGGACTTACACCTCCGTAGATTCTTCTAGTATAATATTTGTAGTGTATATAAGGTAGACTGAGTTGAACAATACTATCATCTTATCTACCAAAGGTTGTCCTCGCTTCAGCTGCTTCAACAAGGTAAGCACTAGTAGTTTCTGGTAGGACTAGGATAGTAGGACCTGGTGGGAGAACGGAAGGAACTCATGGGAGTGGGCTATGTATATCTAGTTCGACGATTGAAGGCTCTTAATTATCGATAACGCGGGAAGTGAACGGTCCCGACGGAGAGAAGCACAGAATATTCACACACCCCGGTGCTTCTCAAGAATGCCGGGCCACAGGTGTATCTATGTACAGCTGCGCAGTCTGTAACACCCCTCCCCTCCGCCCCCTTACCCGACGGCTACCAACGGCGTTTTAAATTTTGGCAGGTGCCGTGATCGGCCGAGAAAAGAGCCATCAAAATCGATCATTTCTGTCCTTTGCTGCCCCAAAGTCGATAGCTCTTCCTTCTCCGTTACGACAAATTTAATCAAAATTTAACGGTCAGATGTTTGTTGTTTCGACGGCTAAATACTCCTACTGTACAATTACAATCAAATCAACAGTCACGCATCACACGGGTACCTGTCGATGGTGAACTTTGGTGGTTTGTCACTTGTCATGCAGGCAGTTGTCGAATCTGGTAGGCGGTTCGTCACGCAAAAAATCTTCGTCCCCTCACAAAAAAGCCCGATTTCGGCCAAATTTTTGTCGAATTTGTCGAATTTTTTCAGGTGTCACGCAAAAAATTCAGTTATCGAATTGTCGAATTGAAAATTCGGGTCACGCGTCACACCCCCTGTCGATTTGATTGGAATACTACAGTAGTTGGGGAAACTTCAAGGTAACAATGGCCATGGAGGGTAGGCTCATTGATCTTGAGCTCCGATAAATCTCCACCTCTCTTCCATCCCAACACAGCCGTGCACTCAATTCCATTCAGCTTGCCTTACGGGTTCCCATAATTGTTCCCACCACAGATCGCCAGAGAATCGATACACACCAATCATATCTGCCAGTTCTATTTCACTAATCTAACTACGTTTCATGCCATCAGCAGGGATACATTTGACCCCACTCTTACCCGGAATTCCAGTATAACTGCTCGGTGCCCATTGATTGTCGGCAGCAAGCCCATTCTCACCCGTGGCATTTGCTCCCACCACCTGACTCGCTCCGTGTCCCAACAACCATTCAACCCGCCCCAACTAAATTACAAACGGCAGCGAAACACCTACACCTAGTCTATGCACCTGTTGAGAATTCCTCTGGCCCTCCGTGTCTCACCGAGTCTATGTATGTTGTATCTTTTGAATGCGCATGTCATATCTGTACCCCGGATTTCTTCCACGGTTATTGAGCTCAGCTTCCCCCACTCTTTATTGGTCTTTCCTGACCCATCGAGCATGTCCAGCCCTTCACCGCGCTCAATCTTTTCTCCGCCTCCTCCACGTCTGATCCAGGTGCGGCTTGAATCTAATTCCTACCCATCCCCCATTGTCCCCTTCCTCCCTTTCTGTCGTCTGCTCGAAACGTGCAACACCAACTCGACATCTGACAACTGCGGTATGTCTGAAACTCCCACTACATCTCTTTCCCATGTACCCGACTGACCTCGTTCCAGAGATCCTCGGTCCACCGCCTCATCGATCGTCTCTTGCTGTATGTGAAGCTATTATTGACATCGTGTCCGTCTCTTACAGTCAGGACTCCTTCTGACGTCTATTATCTTCCAGTACTCTATTCCAAGCCCGCGCTAAACTAACCTCTGCAGGCCTTTTCCTCCATCATTCGTCTCGCCGGTCATTGAACCCCATCTCAACGGCGACTTTGCCCGGATCCTCGTTCATATCTAGACTATGCCTCATCCCCATTTTCCCGGAAGTGGCTCTAAACGGCGTTGACTCACACTTATTCCCGTAGCCTCGACAACACCTCGATGAAAGCGAGTATCAGTGTCCCTAGCCACCGCTACACGTACCTGCGACCCCCGTATGACCCCACTGGCCCACCCGGGCTAGTCCAATACATGGCTGGACACGAACTAGACCAACTCCGACGGGAGTCTCAGATTCTCCATCCGTAGAGAGGTGATGAGAATGTGAACAGAAGGAAAGGACTGGGCAATGTTTGTTCTTGTCTTCAGCCGCATCGGATCATCGCGGTTGAATCCCGCTTTCTTCCAAATGTACCCGTCTCATACATGCTATGCGTGTATATTTCGCAGGTGCAATAAGCACAAATTATTGCTGCAGTATGTATGAACCACTGGCGCGTCACACATCCGCAGAAGACATTTGTTTCTCCAGATCGGCGTCCTCCTTGTCGTCGTTAGAGGGCTGCTCCTTCGGCAGGATCAGGTTCAATATAACCGCCACTATCCCCGCAGCCAGAACTACACCGAGACAAGTTCAGTAAAATTATAATCGCTCAATCAGGGAAGGGACATATAAAACGTAGACGGCGTGCTGAGGATGATGGTAATGGAGTTGAAGAAACCCTGGAGCGCATTATTGGGATTATTCACCTCATCGAATAGGTGAGTGAAGAGTCCCGGACCGAGAAGGTCACCGACGCCGAACGAGAGCGCCGCGGCGAGAACAAATCTGTCTCGGCGCGTGTACTTATTGTATGACAACACTCGGAGGCCGGATACCTGGAAATTGAAGTGTCAGATTCGAAAGGGTGCGGCGGTTATAGAGTCGTACGGCAACGGATGCGAATAGGAATGTAGTTACGCCGCCGAGGACTGAATTTGGGACTTTATAGTGGAAAGGGGGGAGCATTATGAGTGGGTGAAGACGACAGAGGGATAGTTGTTCGTGGACTCACTGGCGAGCAGCGCGCCGGATATTTTACCCAACACTCCGAATAGTATAAGGAATACACAACACCAACGGCCTGCGGCGCGATTTGCGCAGCGTGTTATTGCGATGACTCCGTTGTTCTGAATCATTTCAGCGTGTGCTGGAGAATCCATCAGTAAAAAAAAATGATGAATATTCACCTGAGCAAAGATGGACAACGGCGTCACGGTGAAAAGGGCGGAAACGAATCCTGTAATTGGGTCAGAATAATTGTTGTGCAATAAAAGAGGGAAACTAGCCGCCGAGTCCATCACTCAGGACACCACCCTGGATCCGGGAGTCGAATTCTATGCCGCGTACGTCGACACGGGACACCTCCGCAGAGGCAGTAATATCGCCAATGGCTTCCATGGCCTGATACTGATGAAGGACAGAAATCCGAGGCCGATGAATTCCGGAGATGCCCACGGGAGCGGTCGGGGTGCAAATATGGTGGGACAGAGCTGGAATATCCCGTTGGTGGAGAAGGTTTGGCAACTGTTTGCACCGCCGCCCCAGTTGAGTGCCCCGGAATCTCCGATGAGGGACGCTCCGATGAGGAGAACCACAGTTCCTGGACAAAACTGCCAAGTAAGAGAAGGCAAATATATTATTTATTGATGGACGCACCAGTGACCAGTGGCGGGAAGGTGCGCTTCAAAACGCGGGCAGGGATGAAGGCCATGAAGATCTCGAGGAACGAACAGATCAACGAGGTTCCTGCTCAACCTGTAAGCATTGCTCCAATACTTGAATTGATGGATTTATACGCACCCAAAACCTTCCCATATGCGTCTGGGCAGGCATTCCGAGTAATGGTGCCATCTGCACCCACGGTCGAGGAGCACGTTCCGTCGCGATACATTGCGTCGAAGATCTGGATAGGTAGGGTTAGTGCAATGAAGATTAGGCCGAGGTCAGTACACCTACCCCGTTCGCAGTAGACAGCGTCGAGAAGCTCGTTCCAACCACTTTGGCGAGCATCAGTACTGATAATGGTGGTCGGTATGTCGAACGCACCGCTGATCAACCCAGTCCCAAGATAATAGCCCCCAAATAACGGGATGCGCGACATTTGGACCAGGCTGAGGATTCCTGCGTAGAGAAACGTTAACCGCGAGGCGGAAATTGATACTGGTTTTGTACGAACCACAGCCATTCAACGAAGCCGAGATCATGTAGCTCGATGTTTCGCTATCCAGATTCAGCGCGCTTGCAAATATGATGGGCGGGGTAATCAGTCCTATCGTTCGCGTCGTTATCACTCAAGGCTGCCTCAAAAATAGAATATATGACGCAGCTCACCGGCGAGCATAGCGAGCGCGTGCTGCAGCCCGTTGGCGATGGCGAGAACTAGCGGGAGCTCCACATCCAACGCATAGAACGGAGGCTCATGCGATGTCTTTGAAAACGGCCAGGATGGCATACATAGCCAGGCATAGTCGTAGTTGCCGAGCCACCCCTCCTGCGTGGATACCTTGTGCTTTATGTGCTTCGTGCAGGTGGCGCCCGTGACCGGCACGGGCGCGCTGGTGGCTCCAGGCTGAGAGTCACGAATGGACGTGGTGGAGGAAGCCATGGTGCGGTGAGGCCGTTAAGTATGGAAACCCAGAGCACCACGCTTTTGGCCGGAGCACCATGCCTGTCAAAATCAGTGATCTAGCTGATGGACCCCGGCCACTACCCTCCCAGCATCAAATACCCTCAGTTTGACGGCGATTAAAGTTCACGATGTGCCACGATCGCGGTGCGCTCAAATTTTCGGTGTCCCCAGCTGGCTTCTTCATACTTTGATTTTCGATTATATGGCTTTCCTGCTCGGCGGGATTTTTCATTATCTGACGTGTGTCTCGTTGTTTCGACGCGTTTTTCTTTTTTCTTTGTAAAGTTGACGCGCCACGTGTGAATTTGACGCGTCTCCCGCTAATTAGACGCGTCCTGACATGTCCCACGCTCATGATGTATTTTTGACTTGCCCGCACAGTCCTAGTAAATCAGAAACCTTAGATTTCTCAAATCAAGATTCCAAATGAGAAATTTGAGTCATGCACAGCATTTAGAATCATAGTCATATTGAGTATATTCATACTGAGCATAGGTATAGGCATAGACATGCATGCATGGCTAGTTAATGGTGCGAAATAAATACTGCGGTCATATTCTACGAGTTGAGAATGCGATAACTAGGCAGTTGAAACCATTTACAAAACTCATTGCAAATATGCTGCTGTGGAAACTTCGCGAAGATGGAGCTGACGTTTCCATCGCCGAAAATACTGACTCCGTCAGCAATTTCACTGATTCCACAGTCAGTTAAAAAGAAATACTAGAGGTTATGAGTTGGCTCACGCAGCGGTCATGATCTGGGGGTCTGTCAAAAGGGAGGAGGTGCCTAAATGTAGATCAGAAAGTGGGCTTGACAAGGGAAACTGAACGAACCTTGGAGGTCTGATATAAAAACGGTCTGGTCCGTCTTTTGATACTGAACATGCTGAGTGAAACACAGGAATTGAGCGATGCGATAGAGGTCGTCGTCTTCGTCGAGAAGCGGAGTGGCGCTTCCATTGTGAACAAATTTGACGTAAGGACCGGCAGTTTTGGTGTCAATAAACTCCTCCAAGAGATATGTGCACCGAATAGATGAGATGTTCGCAATGTTGTTCCCAGATAATGGCTCGTGACTGACTGCGACGGCAGCATCCACAAAACGCAACCTAGGAATGATAAATGGCGGGGGACTGGGCAATTCAGCGAGAGTTTTATCGATAAATGAGTAAGTGAAGGACACGAGGGCGTCCGCCCAATAGAGCAGGTTTGCTTCATCCAACAGCCTCCTGTGCTCGTCCGTCGTCGTGTATCTTAGGTAAATTATCAGACAAATTATTTCGTAGCAGTTGAGACATACCTCGACACTTTTATTGGGCCAGTCGTGTCTGCAGCTTTATTTCGTGCCCGATACAAACGCTTTACTGCAACACGAGAGTTAGGTTGTTGACCCAGACCTCGTTTCGGCAGATGGATGAGAGAGAGGTGGCCAGAATGCGCTGTCTTGAAGGTGCCGATACCAATTGTTTGTGAATGGTTTACGACGATGCTGCCCTGGCTCGCCGATTCTGGGTCGCATGTAAAACGGCGCGGGTTGGATCCCTCGAGAAGAGATTTGAGAGCTGGGGGTTGAATTGGGAAATACTCAATTCGCTCCGAGATGACTGGTAAATTTAGTGAGCTCAATCCACAACCGAACAAATATTCAAGGTCTCACCAGGAACGTGCTCTTCATCCATTAGCCCACCGGCAGCTAACGCCTCACGCATGAGAAGGCCATCGGGCGATTCATATGCAGGGACTGTCCTCCTCTTTGAGGGTGGGGGAGTGACTGGGGGAGAATTCTGTATATCACTGGATCAAATGTGCGAGCACTGGGGAGAAGTCGACTTACTGAACGATCTCTCTTCTCCATTCTCTCGTCGTTTTCTTCGACAGAGGCAGCCTGAAAAATTGGCTGGATTAGTAGTCGTGACCATTTGCGTTCAATGGGCTTACAGCCCAAGGAGCCGCTCGAAGCTGCATGCGGTGTGTCGAGTCCCCCTCGTTTGAGTGCCTAGTCGCAGACGAACGGAAGTTCTCCTGATTAAAACTTGTGAGAATGCGGGATAAATCGACTGAGTGAAAGATCTACCTCGGGTTCGACCCATATGCCTGCCGGCTTTGAAGTGCTCTGACGTTTGGCTGGCTGGATAGGATTTGTCTCAGCTTAGTAGGTAAACACGACAATGTACCCGACTCACCCGTTGGTCAATCTCCTACGCACAGGGAATGTCAGTTGATATTTAGTGTCAATGTATTAATTCACCTTCGGAGCCTCAGAAAACTCCATTGCCGCATCGTAGAGCTCTGCGTTCAGCACAATAGCTAGAACGAATGGTTTGGTCGGTTTCTTGAAGACCCTCGTCCCCTTTCCCTTCCCTTTACCGGCCACGGGATAGCATTGGTCGTAAAAATAGCTGCTCTCTTGGGGTTCGTTCCCAAGGTCAATCCAAGTTGGGACCTCCCTGATAATTAAACTTGACCAATCAAAAGGATATCCATTCATGTAGGCGGTTAGCTTCGATTTCATATGGAAAAATACGATGCCCATCAGCGTGTACACGGTGGAGTTGGCATCGACACCCTTCACTCCCTCACTGAGGTTCTGGTTCGATGGGGATGAGTCGATATAAAAATTAACAGTACTATTTCGCTTACTCCGACCAGTTTGCCTTGGCTTTTTCCAGGGACCTCGTGTAGGACTTGAACGAGGAGCTCTACCTTTTCGTTGATTAATCCCGGGCCGATTCCCGTATGCTTGTACGCGGTCTGCTGCCATGCATGTTTTGTTGCTTCGTATGAACGATGCGCTTCGGAATATCCCGTAGGAAATAAACGTGCAGGAACAGCATCCCACGGGGGTGGCGTAGAATTTGGGTTCATGGACTGCGACGCATAGGCTGCATTCGCGCAGCGTGAGCGTCGATATCTGTGGAGCAGAAGAGAACTGAACTCACGGGGAGTACTCCGAGAGTTGAAATTTGGCACACGCACAATTGCGCCAGAAGTGAAACTTTCATGACGTGAACCTAGTTTTGGGTTAATTGGACTGGAGAAAGGTATAGAATAATTTGATATACCAGACGGAGCCGTGGGGGGGAGCATAGCACCGTAATTATGGCCATAGTGGGGCTGGGAAGAGGCCAAGAGCGGAGTCACCCGACGTTCAGACAGAGAGGCATCTCCAATAATTGTTACTAGAGGTAACCAAGCGAACAAGCGGATCGTGCCTTTGTTTCGAGCGTCAATGACATTTCTACGCACGGCTTGAACATGAGTTTCCGACGGTACTTGCGAGCGACTTTTCGTTCCTGGTCAATTTCAAAGTCAAGCATCTAGAAATTAAATAACTAGAACAAGTAACTTACGCGTTATTGTTCCAGCCCTTTGCAGATACATGTCCCTGCAAGACTTGCACACGAGTTTACCGGACTTGGTTGGGTTGGGGCTTTTGATGTAATATCGGCGTTGACCTGCCTGAATGACCTGATTACAGTCGAGTCGACCACACGGAATATCCTGATGGGCCAGCACATCTTCAGTCAAATCCGCGATTATTTCCATGAGAGAGGTGGAAGTTGGGAAGACAAGTGCTTGTTTGCGAAACCCTTGGTCGATTTTATAGGGTCATTGCAGTAGGCCTGCCGCCAGCCTCATTGCCATCATATGATCCGCACAACTCCGTGCGCATCAATGATGTTGATTCAACTTCGTTAGCGCCGACCCAGCTCTCGCGCCTCAATAGTTTGTGTTCGACTAAAACATGCTTCCAGTAGAATTTCCTGCTGCAAGAAATTCAGCTGGCAGCTGGAGTTGAAAGAGGAGGAGTAAACTCCCGCCTATGGTGTTCGACGACTTCTCAAAGCATTGGTGCGCCCGGAGCACCACGCTTTTAATGGGAATTAAAAGCAGTACATATCAATGTCCAAGATAGCAACACATCTGAGCACATGAAGTTCCACGGGGTGAGCTCACAACCAACAAATATTCCACCTGCATTCTTCCAGAAACACCCGGCGTAACTGGCCCCAGGTCACATTCTTTCCGGATGCATGGATTTCCACGCCGTTCCCGGACAACTAAGATAGTGACGAACAAGGAATCCATGTGAAAAGCTCGGTCTACACTTTGGTCGTCAGTCAGGCAAGCAAAATTCATGTGTACAGCATGTGCGCACACTAACTATACTTGATTAGGGACTAGCTTGCCGGACCTTGCTGGTCGTTTAAATACTGGAACAATTTATTTCGATCCACATTCCTTCAATCCTTCATCACCCCCACCGAACAAGCCCAAATGGGAGGAACCAACACAAACCCAACCGTGAGAAAAATCTTTCTGTCATATTTTTCTCTATTTCTTAAACCGCTTTCACTAGCCCCGATCGCAGATCTTGAACCACACATTCGCCGTTATTGGCAGATGCGATTGGACGACAAGAAAATCCTAGTTTTGGTTGATAACTAAAAGAAATGCTGGTCTAGGAGCTTGGTAATGAGCTACTTCCAAATCCACGAGGCTGACCTCGTCAGGGTGCGCCGTCAGAATCGCCTCAGGCGCAAGCGATTCTGGGCCGCCGGTTCGAATGATATTTTGGCTGTAGACCAACACGACAAATGGAAGTACAAATTCGGCCTTGCACTTCATTCTGGCATCGATCCTTTTGTTGGAAAGATACATTGGATGAAAATATGGTGGAGTAACAGCAATCCCCGCTTAATCCTGAGTTACTATTTGGATCATGTTCAAGAATCTGGTCGTAAGCTTGTTCCGCTTGTGAAAATTTACTCCGATCACTGACCTGGGTGTTCAGATATGCCTCTTGTTACTCAGAGTGATCCAGGTAACGAGAATTTCGGGATGGCAAATGGGCACACCTTACTGCGACATTGGCACGATCCTGCTCTCAAGGGCACACTTCAACACCGTTGGATGAACAAGAAGAAGAATGTGATGCCAGAGATAGGTTGGTCTCAGCTCAGGCGTCGGTTCACACCGGGGTTCGAAGATATCCTTGACATGGGGGTGAATAACGACTGGTACGACCCAGACAACTTACTGGAGGCGTGCGTTCAATTTCTTTGGCTCTACGAGACTTCTGCTTGGGCCTCACTTCTCTTTTTCAGACTCGTGTTTCGTTGGATTTTCATACCGTGGCTGCAACAGGAGCTGGATGCATATCGCGACCGAATCAACAATACTGCTAAACGCGCAGACAAGAACAAGGTTCTGCCTCATGGGGTTCCGAATCTGATCGCGGAGCACCCAGAGGACTATGGAGTTCTCGATTTTAAGGTGTGAAGTGGTTTGACAATGGAGTCCGTAAATTTTAACGCTCTTGTTACATAGGTCAAGGTGGAGCAAGAAGCAGTGGACCATGTTCGCGCTCTTTATGCTCCCCCAAACCACCAAGTCTTTGAACTTGTACCGCCCGAGTTCCATACGATGATCAGCGCCATTTATGCTTTACTGGGTCAGCCTGATGTGACTCGTGAGACTTGCTGGGGGATTTACAAAGCGATTGTCTTGCGTTTCCGCTCACAAAATCTTCTGGAATTCTTCAATGCTGATGCGGAGTGGGGATATGCCATGACAATGGCGCGTGGTGATCATGTCGAAGATGTGGAACTTCTCCCCAATCTGAAGCCGCTCCTCAACGGAGATAGTGTTATTAGTGATACAGGCTACTACTACATGGGTGGTGTGAACAACGGGGCCGGCTTGGGTACGTTGATTAATGTTCCCATTATGTTTGCGACTGATCGCAACTTACAGATGACGGACACTCTAGAAAATTGCAGGAAATGCTGAACGAGGACGAACCTATTATAGGAGACGATGACGAATTCGACGAGATTATTGCACCTTTCACCTCCGACGAAGAGGATGCTGAAGGAACTGATGGGCCAGACGAGTGGTAGCTGACGGTCGCATTGACCTGGTCTGAGGAGATATAGCAGCAGGACTATTAGCTTACTCTAAACTCGGTTCTCTTGTGTTTTTCCCACTTATTCAACTTTATTTATTTATTTTCGCGCTTTTGACATAAAATGGCTTTTCAAATATGCAATGTGCAATCATTTGAGTCGGTGTTGCAGAATAGATGATTTTGATTCATTCAATCCATGGTTTGCTTGTAAGTGGAGTTCTATTTAAATCCCCAGTGCTCCTGGGTGGTGTGTGGGCATCCCTTTCTTCGAACCCTCATTAATGTCGAATAAGCCCAAAGGTCTCCCATCCGACTTTTCTGGCGGAAGTGGTCGATCGAAGGTCATGAAGTCTTCCGCCGCCTTGAGAATCACATCGCGATCCTTCCACTCTTTGTTCCCCGGACAATATGTGAGGAGCAAGGTCATGACCAGCCCCATGAATGAAGAGAACATCTTCTCATCGTCTTCCTCCATTGGCCTTATATCGTTTCCGGTCGCTGCTGCACGCTTCCCACGCCGCTCCTTCTTTGCGTCGAGATCTGCAGCTGCAGGGTTCGCAGCGGGGATCCCAATAACAGCAGCATTCGTAGCGTGTATCATGGAGTTCTTGTTGAATAGACGTTGTTGGAATTTGCGAAGAAAAATGTTGATGTTGTCGAAGATAAGGTAAAACATGCCGGGGCCTTGCATGAGATCGACGGCATGCTTAACGGCGTCCTGAGAGAGGATCTTCTTGAGCCTCTCTATGGTTGTAATCGAGACACAAGCACCAGCGTTGCTGAGGGTGCTCAAGATGCGGGAACCTGTTCCACCGATCTCAAGGAAAAGCCCGAGGATCATGGGGAATAAATTGGTACCGGCGTTGCGTGTAAAAGCCATGATGCTAAAGACGAATACAAGAGCCTAAGGAGAGTTAGAACAGCCTAGGTGCGGGGGTATCATACTCACAAAGGTAGGATTACGAGTGAACCCCATGCCCTTCCAAAAACCCCCAGTCTCCCCCGAAAATTCTGCGCTTTCATCTGTACCTCCCTCCAGTGTCTCCTCCCATTCGTCGGGCTCTACCGGCGTTGCTGCCTTTGCGTTGTCGCCCCGCCGTGCTCGTTTCTTGCGGTACTCATTCGGGGATGTAGTGAACACGGTCAGATAGTCCCAGCTGTACGGTGCATCCGCGCGGTATATATCGGGCAATATTCCGGGATTGAGAGCCGTCCGTATGTAGTCCAGGGTGCAGCTCTTCAAGCGAACCTTCAAACGAGGGTCGTTTATGACCTTGTCACTCTCTTGGAGCGCAATCTCCTCCATACACGGCTTGATGATTGTGGCGTGCAAATAGGGGCTGCTTTTAGGAAAGCGTTCGTGCCAGGCCTTGAAAATGCGCTGAGGAGCGAAGCCATGTTCCCTGTGGTTGCCCATGAAGATGCCAGCACGCTGTTTGACCACTGGGATGGAAGATTCAAACAAGAAGCAGATGAATTCTCTGAGCGAGAGGCCGACATAAACCAAGAGAGAAAAGACCAAATGGCATTGGAATTGTGGGGTATTGAAGCCAGGAGTGCCT
This sequence comes from Mycena rebaudengoi, assembly GCA_029282285.1. NCBI lineage: Eukaryota > Fungi > Basidiomycota > Agaricomycetes > Agaricales > Mycenaceae > Mycena > Mycena rebaudengoi. The sequence continues at coordinate 109,609 of JARJCX010000072.1, forward strand.
GACAGAGGGGAAAGCAGTGTTCTCCAGTCAGGATCCACGTCGAGAGTGGCCTGGGATGGTGCCGCCATGGCTAATTGGCGCGACGGGACTTCGTCACAGTATGTCACACAGAGTGACACTTCCCCTGTCTCCGTCGATGTCGTTCTCCTTTCACTATGAGCCATTTATTAAACCTAAGAATATTTGAGTAGACTGAAAAGATCTTAAGGAACAGATTATTCTAGATACCCGCATCGAACCAGCCAGCGGACAGACCTGGATTGTACGATTCCTAAAAAATGATGAAGGCCAAATTGACCCCAAAATGGAAAAGATTCAAGGTCTTTGAGGGTACGCTGGAAAATATCTAGAGCAGGATAGAGATACCAGGTCTGTATTATCGAAGAAATCTAGGCAAACGAGGTGGAAATGAGGCCACCGGAAAAGTGTTTCCAAGGCCCTTGTTTGACGGAGTTTGAAGCAAGCCCCTTCAGCGAAGGGCCGGCTTGCTCCGAACCTAAGGGGACAGAACGCCCAAATTCTTCCGACGCGCTTGGAGTTGTTTGGCTCGGACATCACCGGACGCTCATCACGTGATCGTATCACCTCGTCTACTAGGTTAGGTGCGGAGATTCTAAATAATCGATACCGTGGAATGCATTGCAGTTTGTTGCTTGAGAAAATGATCTTGCAGTATGCAGCAAATTATTCATCAGCTCCAAAGCGCCTATACTTGTAGGCTAAGAGACGATCAGGACCTATGGTATTCGGGGTCCAATTGCCTTATGGAGAGCATCACTAGATGCCATCGGTCGGCACCAACTGCCGGGCATCGCTTAAAAGCGTGGTGCTCTGGGTTTCCATAGTTAAGCGCCCACAGCATAATCGACTTACCCGACTCTCGCATCATTATCCGGCATGTTCCCATCAAAAAGAAGTTCGTGCCTACAGAGAATAATATATATACGCTGTTGCGGTCTTGGCCTCGTTGCTGTTCCATGTTTCCAAAAAATATCATGAGCCGAAGTAAACTATTCTAATACACATGGAGCGGGTTACAGTCTAGTTCTTCGATTACTGAGCGCCTGCACTTGGTGGGAATTTTTGCTGCGGTACAATTCTTAGCCGTTACTCGTAGCTTCTACTGTCTAGTTCAGATGCGGATGGCTTCTAGAACGTGCGAATGAGCGCACGAAGCAGATATTGGCACGAAACTGACCGGAAAGTCGTCCATCTCCACCGGAGGGAAGTCCTCCCGATCGATATGGACCTTTTGTGTACGCGAGATATGCACACCACTTGGTGGATTGAAGGCGGGCACAGTGGTGTTGGCGCTATTCAGCACGCGGGTTGATGGGGCATCGCGACCTTTTCGGTTGTTCAGCACCGTTATCAGGCAGTTGGTATATCTGAGGAGCATTCGTTAGAGCTCATTGTTGCGTCGGTGCGGGGTCATACAGTTTCCCGATTATCGCGGTTCTGTTAAAATAATCGCCCTTAGAATCGTAGGAGACTAGCAGGGATTCTGTACTGACGGAGGAACCACCAAGGTTGGATGTTGCTGAAAATGTGTGTGAGTGTCGATCCAAATTCAAAGCACCGGACTAACTGGGACGGCCCAGAAGAGAATCAACGCGACGACCGCTACGCTGGCTGGTGAAGTTCAGCTGGAATATGAATGCGATCAATGTGGTCGCCTGCCTGTCAATGCATTGGTTTCAACTATGAGTTGAACAATCCGCGCGATAAGACTGCGGGATGGATGAGTGATTCCAATGTCGACACAAAGAAGCTGAAATTGGTTTAGTCATTGCCATCCAGAGAGACCTTCGTACCGTCCAACAGAGTACAGCAGCAATGACAACATCCGATACCGCGCTTCCGACCAGCCATATCTACGTTGAAGAACATGAATAGAAAGAAATAGAGAGCCACTGAGAGCATACAGTTTGTTCTGTAACTTGTGAGCCGATCAAATGCAGTTTTCCGTGTCGATACGCATTGAGGGCAGTTACAATGCCCCCAGCGCACCCCATAATGGATATCTGCCGCGAGCATCAAGCTGAATGGTGGAATTTCCTCCCGGCCCACTCACCAATGCGATAATCACAGGGAACACAAACGATTTGCGTAAGAAATAGATGCGCTAACAATAGAATATTTGAGCAACGAGGGCAGTCACAGCGTCGAGAAATGGGACGTCCCATGAATTGAGGAAGACGCTGTCCAACTGATTGATGTTGCCGAAGCCGTATACGAACCAGTGGAATGCATCTGCGGTCACCATGCCAGTTTGCAGGATATCCAACATTATAATGCCGTATACTGTTGGCCCTACAATGAGAATATAGTTTCTCTCGTAAGAAACGGGTGCGCACCGAGTGCTTTGAGTCTCAAGGTGTCGCCAGCGAAGTTGACGTGATAAAAGTCTTACGGGCAGTCAGACACGCGAGAAGTGCGACGCGACGGGTTTCTTACACAATTGGACTAGCAAGACACCCATGAGGCCCCAATTGAAACATATCCCGATCATCTACACGCTGTTAATTCCTCGGCCATTGGCGCGTGCAAGGAGGAAATAGTTACTGTGGGTCCTGTGCTGGGTGCCAGTGGGCGGCAGAGTTAGACATCAAAATTGGGTGCAATCGCAGACCTCACATCATAGCAATGTCGGGCGGAATCGGTGGCAAAGTAGTTGCGTCCATTGAAGGAGAATCGAGGGTGCACGAGCACATATCTATGCAAGCCTTATTATAAAATTTGTGAGCGGTGATCGCGCGCATACTTAGCCTCATTTGGACGGAGGAAGACATCCGGAGATGTGGCACTTCTTACATAAATTCTCACCACGTTGTGTCGTCACCTTGGCCAACCTTGGCCTGTACATGACTACAAGTTGTACCATCGCCAGAAGGCACAAGCGACGGCCAGCGACCTTGCCAGCGGCGGTGTATGACATGCCAAAAAAAAAAAAAAAAACCTCCTCACATTTGGGCTCCTTATTCAGTTCAACACGATGACTGGCCGGCACCATCTCCTAACCGACGTTGGAGGTGAAAGGAGGAAAAAATGGGCCAGTAAATATTTGGATCCGACGCACCTTGCTGGCCGATATCTGGCGTTCGGGCATTGTGTGACATCACAAGGCTGGCGGTACTCACTCAAGACTCGAGCTTCAGCGGCGTCGGGATCTCCTAGGCATGGTGCATGATATATTCTTCCGTGTCGCGGGTCTGGGCCAGGGGAGCCGGCGCCACAGGGTAAGGTTGCTCTCAATTTGAGAAGAAGCAAGAAGCGTTGAAGAAGTTGGCAAGAAGGGGGAAAGCGTTCCTCATCAGTACGATCAATCTGGGTCAAGTATTCTGCCGGTCCAGATCCGGTCATTAATGCCAATTGTGCTGTGATGGGATCCCCGATTATAGGCGGGGAGGCTAGGTCAAAAAAGTCCGAAATCCGGCGATTTTTGTCCGAACACTTTTTGGCGAGATTTGACTATTTTTGTCCGAACTTGACCTGGCCTAGCCGTGGGAAAGTCGCCCCAAATGGGAACTCACAGCACTAAAAAAACGTCAAATTTTCTCCGCCGGCATTTCCGGGTGATTGACCGACTGATTTCGCTGATTCTGGGCCGATTTGAGCAAGGTTCGAGTTTGAAATTGTTGTCTTGATTGAATCTGGATAGATTTTTCTGCCCCCAAACATTGTTTGTTGTCCGAACTTGACCTGGCATTTCTGACCCAGACCCCCAATTTTTGTCCGAATTGGACCTGGCCTCCGACCCCAAATGTCAAAAATTTTGTCCGAACCGTGATCTACCCTCCCCGCCTATAATCGGGGGTCCTGATCTACCCGGCCAAATTATTAGCCGAGGCTGACGAAGACAATTAAAGTTTGACTTGAGATTGAAAAAAATGGACTTTTCTTATTGGGCGACCCCGAGGAATATATTCTTAGGCTGACGGTCAACAGCGTCAGGGTTCTGACTGTGCCTGGAACAGAGTCCAGACCTTTGACCCTGGCAACCGTGGTTGATTGTGTATGTGCTCTCCCACTGAGCTAAAATGGGCTCCAGGGGAGATTCGGATATCCCCGCGCCATGGCCAAAAGTAGCTTTATCAAGTCGCCCTGTTCAAAGATTCAAATATGTAGGCTTGCTTTGTTCAAAAAGAGCTCGAAAAAGAACTTATAATATTTTTGGAAATGCACCTGCACATAATCAGACAGTTGTGGAGATGAGATACAGATAGCAGGAATATTATGCTCGTAGCTGTTGAAATCCTCACGCCGCCTGTGCGTGTTAGGTATCATTCTTGCTAGCAGCTAAGCGGTTACAGCGAGGTTCTGTTAATTCTCAGGCCTGTTAATTTTCGCCTTTCCCCATTTGAACTCACTGTCTGGAATGTCATTATCCGGCGGCTAACTGACTTTCCGATTAGGCTATGCAGGCTGTCGGTAGCCGAGACAGGATATCTAACCGACAAGGGGAGGCTCGCGGGAGCTGTAGGAATATTGAGCGTTTCATTGTCAAGTTCACGGGAAATGAGTATCGCTGTGCTCGATTTTTCGCTTCCAGGAGCTGCCACCTTATTTCGGTAATTATTTACAGACTAGCACCGTGTTATACGCGTGAGATAAGTATTGTGATTTTTTATAGTATGATCATGCTCGAAGACTGGAAAGGGATTCGGACTCTCATGCGAAGTAGTGACCTCAATGCAAGCGTTATTCAAACTTTATTGTCCAACAAACGAAATTGTAAACCGTGCAAATCCCCACTGATCCCACCGTTCGCTCCCCACCCCCGCGCCTACGATGAACAAATCCTTGATCGCGCTCAATTTCGCATAGTTCGGCCCAAAGAACGTCGTCTGGAAGTCCACCTCCAGGACATCCGCCTCGTTCGAGTACGCCGCGGCATCGGGCCCGGATCCCGCGATCTGTGCGAGGATGGGCAGCTGGACGTCCAGGAAGTGCGTGCGCACGTTGACGGTGGCGAGGGGCGCGGAGTCAGACCAGGTGTTTATGAGGAGGAGCTGGAAGATGAACCATATTACGATGGATTGAGATGCGGAAGAGGATGTACTGACGTGAACTTTCGCGGTCCGCCAGGCGGGATGCAGCGCGGATGAGATGTGGGCGTTCGCCGAGACCTGACCGCCCGCAACGAGGTGCCCGTAGATGCTGAAAATGGAAACCATTAACCATTGAAGAACTTGACCCAGCCAAACGACAACTCGAAATAAACGCACTTGAGCGCCCCGCCCTCCAACAGCGCTTGATACGCTCGCCCCACCGCTTCCGGCTTGTCCCTATATGTTGCCTCTGGAATCAAACGCGAACCTGCTGCGTAATTCTCGCCCACGGCGTCGTCGTCCACCTGGAAGGGAAGGTCGTTCACCACCTCGTTCGCATACGCCTCCGCCCCGACAGTCACCTCCGGGATCACGCGCGCGGCGGCGAGGAATGGCTGCATCAGCGCCGTGCCCGCCTCCACGCTCATATTGGGCAGGAATGTGGTCATGAGGAAGATGGCAGTGCCGTTGGGCGCCAAGCGCTGGAGGTAGAAGTACTGCCCGCCACGCACGGGATTAAGGTCGAATATGTGCTGGGCGTGCACGGCGGTGAGGGTGCCGAGGGCAGGCGCGAAGGGGGAGGAGAGGACGATGAGACTGAAGGTGGCGTTAAAGGTAGGGAAGGTGCGCACTGTAGCCGAGACAAGGACGCCTCAGCTGCCGGCCCCGCCGCCGCGGAGGGCGTAGAATACTGGAATACTGACATTTAGCGTGGGTTATCACGGCACGGGGAAGAAATAGGAGGGGCGGACGCACGGTCCGGGTGGAATATATCGTTCACTTTGAATAGCTCGCCGCTTGCGACAACAATCTGGAATTCGGTATTTTTTCTCATGAGCCCATTATAGTTCGCAGGCAGAAAATGCGTAGGCGAACCGAGTGCATTGTCCGCCGCCATCCCCAGCGTCGGACTCAACGCCGAATGCCCCCACCCTGCAGGTATCCGCCCGCACCACAATCCTGCCCGCGACGTTGGCCGCCTGTATTCTTCGGATGGGGGGGGCCATCCGTTTATTTTTGGGGCTAAGGCGCTACATGAATATAATGAACAGGCTACTACTCCACGGATTCTTGAGCAAATCACTCAGACCAAAACAAAAAACTGATCAGAAGATCAGTCCTGATTTTCCTGCACATCCGCCCAAATCCGCCTGTAAGCTTTTCCGCCATCTAACCATGTGCCAGCAAGCATCGATTGCAATACAGAACATATCTGCCTGCAAGCTTTTCCAGTGTCTAAGCATCTGCGAGCACGCATTAATGGCAACCAGAATATTTGGCCATATATGAATATAAAGAACAGCCTACTACTGCGCGGATTCTTGAACAAATCACTCAGACCAAAAGTGGAAACTGATCTGAATCACTGTTCTGATTTTTTCTACACAGCCACCTGCAACAATTCCCGGTGTCTGCCTCACTGCCTCTGGTGCTGTAAAGGGCCTGAATATAATGGATGGCCCACTACCCTGCGGATTCCTAACCAAATGACTTGGACGAAAGGAAAAAACTCACCGGAATCTCACTCCTGATTTTCCTGCACAGCTGCCTGCAAGCTTTCCCCCGACTTATCCATGTGCCAGCAAGCATTAATGGGGCGCATCGCAGATCAAGCCTTCAGGAATATAAAGAATGCTCCAGCGCTGCACGGAAGCAAAAAGTGGAATCTCACCAGAATCACCTTCCAGATTTTACTGCACAGCCGCCTGGAAGCTTTTCCGATGTATAACCATGTGCCAGCAAGGAAAGGTGGGATTTCGGACCGTTTGGGCCGCAGCAGCGCCAATACAAGGCCAAATGTCTCGGGGGATCAATCGATATTGTTCCCCTGATTTTTCTGGACCCCCCCATATGTGCGCCTGGTCGCTTTCCCAGAACTTTCCCGATTGGGAATCATTGGCCCACCCCAATGACTTGAATATATGTATAGGACGATTTTTTAAGTTGTCTTGAATGCTCTTGGGCAGGATTGAGCAGTTCAAGGTGAACGTGAAGCTTGGCGCCTATTTTATTTTTGTATTCTGATTTCACCGTCGCGACAGCGTGGGTAGGTAGGTAGGTAGGTAGATATGTCAGAGCGCTGTCGTACAGCCTCGTTCTACAGCTTCACTCCTTGCTTCCTCTCGCATTCATCCCTCTATGCCTTTCTTCAACAATAGTTGCAGCATGAACATAAATGGAGGCAACTTCTACGAGAGTGGAGGTGATATGCACATTGAAAACAACCAGCAGCTCGTGATTCAAAATAGCCATGCCCACCACCGGTCGGCGTTGCTTGGAGCATCTCAGTCCTTTATACAGGGACCATCGACATCGGAGCAGTATCTTGTATCGTACAACGTAGACGCTGGTCGCTCTTCGTCTGGAGTAAACCGAAATAATCGGCATGCTGGACCTTGTCGGCCTTTACCCTACGGTGAGCGTAAAATGACACCGACCAGTTTTCTACATCCTTAACCGCTTGTAAGATATGACCTCACGAGCCCAAATTCACTCTCAGTCACACCATCCTATTGGTGTGGACGGAAGTCGCCATGTTCATCCTGAGAACCGGCCTCCGCTCACCGACTTCGTCACGTTTAATGCCCCGAATGTACCTCATGTCAATTCCGTGTCAGTCGGCGGCACGTTGAGTCCTCACGAATTTCTTCTGCCCTGGGGTGCAACAGAGCCGACAACTACCATCCACGGTGGTACATTCATCGGTGGAAATGTAAATAATGTCACTGGGGAGACAGGCACGTATTCTGCTTTTTAAAAAAAGACGGGTTGACCTGAGTACACCTCCAGGAATCGACATTTTGCATCGCGCCGTGGTGCTCGACGCCATGCATGATTCTGCACAGAGGTACCCTCAGCCGCGATGCCATCCCGAAACGCGCAAAGATATGCTCGATAATTTATGGAACTGGGCAACGAAGTCGGTATGGGAATTCCGACGACAGCCATGGGAATATTCACGGACCGTAGACGCCTCGCCTGTTGTATGGCTGTATGGACCAGCCGGTGCTGGAAAGTCTGCGATCATGCGCACCCTCTCCGAGCGATTGACGGATGCCGAGCTTTTAGGAGGCAGTTTCTTTTTCAAACGCGGCCACCAAACTCGCGGGAACGCAGAAAAATTATTTGCTACGCTCTCCTATCAGCTTGCACACAATATTCGGAATCTAAAGGGTCCGATATCAAAGATTGTCGAGGATGCGCCTTATTTGGTTGCAAAATCAATGAATATGCAGCTCCAGAAGCTCGTCCTGGATCCATGCAGTTCACTGAATCCTGCACAAGCTCCAACGATAATTATTGATGGCCTCGACGAGTGCGAAGGCCACCAGGCACAGCAGGAGCTTTTGTACTTGATCGCCAACGCCATCCGCAAGCGCTCTCTTCAGCTCCGATTCCTCATTACCAGCCGCCCAGAGCCCCATATCCGCGAGACATTTATGGCCTCTTTGTTCAAGGGACTTCACCACACCTACAATGTGGAGCAAGATCAAGTAGATGTTCGGAAATATCTGCGCTCCGAATTTGCGCGTATTCATCGAGAACACAAGCAGACGATGGCAAGTGTTTTGGGCCCCTGGCCTTCACAAGAGGTTATCGAACACCTCGCCTGGAAGTCATCGGGCTATTTCATTTATGCATCCACTGTCATCAAGTTTGTCGATGACAGAAACTTCCGACCGACAGAGCGACTCAAGGCACTCGAGGTTGCCACCCATTTGGAATCACCTTTTAGCACCCTGGACCAACTGTATACACAAATCCTTTCCACGGTACCAGCCCGTCATCGACTTCTTCCGATCCTACGGGCCCTGGAATTCTTTCAGTTTTGTTTACCCACCAGTGGAATTGAACAGCTCCTGGAACTCGAACCGAGAGATGTTCAGCTCATCCTGTGGAACCTTCATTCTGTTCTGGTTGTTCCTAATGACCGTGATCGGTCCATCCGTGTGCACCACGAATCCTTTCGAGACTTCCTCAATGATCAACAACGATCTGGCAAGTTCTATGTTGGTGGTCTCCAACATCAGGTAGAGCTGGGCAAGTCTATACTTAAAGCATTCTCTTACACCGGTAACAATCGAGCAACCAACCTCGCTAGACCAGTGGCTTTGTGAGTTTACATTTTGGGATGGTTGTATCGTGTTCAACGGGCCGTGTCAACAGTGATTACAGACTAGAAGAGGTAATAAGCAAAATTCCGCCGACGGCGGAAATGATACCCCTCATCCGACTCTTCAACCCCGTTTTCTCCTTTAATTACATCACTTCCCCAATTCCCGAACAAATTCTCTCTTTGTTGGAGGTCTGCCAGATTTTTCACTCAAGCCAGGTCTTAATCTCAACCAGCATTTATTTAGAACATTGGGAATCCACCAGAGGATCTTGTCCAGCTGTTGGAAGACTGCCAGTTCATGGCCACTCTCGAGTACACCATTCTTCGAGAACTGAAATCTCCACCAACTATCGACAATCATTCAGGTCTGTCCGCCGACGGTTTCCTGCTGTTGTCCCAATGTGCATTGCTCCCCTGTATCCTCCAAGTATATATTCTGGGCTACTATCCGTCGGGAGAAACTGAATGTTTACTCTCTGATATTCATATCCTATTGGATATCTCATGGGTGGATCTAAGGGCTGCCATGTGCCCACTGCGGCATATGGTCGGATGTGCAAATCCAGAAGGAGTTCGCCGGCTACTCTGGTTCGTGGCAAAGCACCTCTCTACCAAAGCCACTATTACACAGCTGTCTTTGGAGTTGGCGCAAGGATGCGTGAGGCTGATAAAAAAAGGACAACATTGGTGAGTGATGTTCCGACAAATTGGCCTGCCAAACGCACTTATATTTCACAAGGAAACTGCCTGTTCCCTGGGGATATTTTATCAGAATGTCCCCGCATTCTTCGGAACTCCTGCACGATATCTGCACGGTCTCTTTCGACCCCGCTGCATTAAAAGAGCTGGAAAACTCTGCGGAAAACTATCACAGCACTCTACAATGGCTCAAAGTTGGTAATCATACTACGATGTATTTCGTTTCAAGTGCACTAAACCGTTATTCAGGAATTTCCGGAACCTCCACAGGATGTGATCGAGGTTTGGGAGCAATATCTCAATCTTGCAAACCAGCTATTTGAGCAGCTTCATGAGGATGTGTGGCTTGAAGATCCCCAGTACGAAAACCAGTGGAGGATGTGGCAAGCCAATCATGAGAGGTGGTTCTCTTATCCATGATTGGGGTGGAATAGTTGAATGGAATCACCTCAGATAGTGCTCCCTATTGTATATTACTTGGGGTAAAGGGCCGTGGCGTCGCCCGGCATGCAACTCGTACTTACTTTTTTTTTTTTTTTTGGTTATATGATTCAAGTACCAAATGATAAGATTAAGCATAAGAATAAAATAATATCAGAAGAAGAATGGCCTCACATCGCCTTCGGCATCCCGTCCCTGGGTTTCTCAAAGTTGATGCGCTGCGGTGGGCGGGAGGCGCATCGCAGCGGGCCGACTTGTTGATGCGCTGCAGTGGGCGGGAGGCACATGGCGATGTGGGATGCTCAGCGCAGCGGCGCAGGGCGGAGCGGACCGCGGGTGTGGAAATTTACGGAGCGCTCGTTGATGCACTACGAGAGTCGGTGGAATGAAGCAGTGAAATCAAATAACAAACCAATGGACCGTCGACAATATTTGAAGACGGATTGTGCAGGGGTAGTGTTAAATCCAGTGCAGGTGTGGAACAATTCACCATTGGCTATTGTTCATAAACTCTGAAACCGGGCCATAAACAAATGAGCGCCGGAAAATAAATGCGCATTTGATAGCAGTATGCGGGACTGGCTTGAATGTGGTGGTGTGGTGTATTGGTATTTTCCCAAGAAATTCCCTGGAAGGACACATTCAAGGCAGTGTCACACCCCAGTCGTTGATGGATTTGGGAGCGTAGGGGGTGGGTTGCAAAGTGTCATCTAATCTGTATTGGGGTAACCAAATTATATAAAGGTAATAGGATCATTTAGGGTGAATGTATATACCTCGGCTGTGGTGACCCCCGCGGTTACCCCACACGTGATTTTTTGCCCGCCAAACAGAGGGGCTCAAACACAGCCCGGTTACCTCGCTGAACGTACTCTCAATCAAGGATAATTACCCTATTAGGCTTCACAATCGAACACATTGAACATCTCAATTGAAGGATTCCCAATTGAACATGTTCAATCTGTGATTGAACACTAGCCAAAACCATCATTTTCCCAGCCTAATATCTGAATGTTCGATTGAGTAATGTGTTTGTACATCGATTGAACACATTTTTAAAAAGTGTTCAATCGAATTTCTTCAATGTGTTCGATCGGAAGATGTTCACAGTCACAATTGTGCATGTTCAATCATGCACAATTTATTCTTGCAATTTCCAGCTCTGGAGCATATCTGGTATGTTTGTAAATCTGAAAATGTCCCAGCGTATCCCTAAGGCATATATGATCACTCAAGGTGCTCACAAGCCTAGTTTATTGCAAGTTCAATACAAAATTTCACCTGGGAAGCATGAGTTAAAGGTGGGCCAATATCTTTTTGAGCAGGCAAAGGAATTAATGATAAGTACTGAAAGAGTGATGAAATATCTTTATTCCCTCGAGAATCACCCAAGAATCCTATCTTAGAGGCTAGAGTATCTCAGGCCCAAATATTTCACTACTATGCACTATAAAATAAAATAAAAAATGTGAAATGGGTCGTTGTGCCTTTCGGCAGCCATTTATTTCATTCAATACCTCAATTTATCGGCGCTATTTCGAGAATTTGCTCTATTTTATGCTCTCTATGTTTCCTAATAGGCCGTAAAGTGGCTCCGCAAGCTCAGAGCATGCATACACGCATGCATAATTCATAAGTTGCCCAGAAACACGTCGCATTGGCCCAAACGGCGAAGAGCGCGTCGATGCGACGGCCTCACGTGTCCCGATCACGGCCCCTGGGCCGGGCCATCAACCGGATCTTTCCGGGACCACGGCTGGTTACCTCGGCTGGCTTACGCGGGCGAGGCAACCTAGGGGCGCGACGTATACTCTATGTACTTCTAGCGTATTTTATTGGCAGGGGATTAAGCTAGTAACAGACGGGAGGGAGCGGATTAGGGGTGTGAGTGTGTAAGGGAGTTGGCGGGCGGTTAGGAGGCGGGAGCTGTTGCGAGGCGGGACGGTGACACAGGAGGCGGGGCAGGCGGTGCTGTGGGCAGGAGGCGCATCGGGGATGGCGGGATGGAACATTGAGCGCAGGGCCGCATGTGTTCAGCGCAGCGATGCAGGGGGCGATGCGCGGAGGGAGCGCTCGGTGATTTAATATCCAAGTACGTTGTCGGCACGTCGGCAAATGTTGTTGAGTTACGGATCGCATCAAGTCAGCGTGCGTGCGGTAGTACGGGCAGTCTACCAGCCACAGATGCAATTAACCAAATGGCGACCAAGCTATCATTGTGTACTTACCTGAACGGAACCAAACAAAACGCAGCCTCCGCTGCCAATCAAGACCAAACACCATGGGGCGCGCCCCCATTTCCCGCGATAAATATTGCAATCACAATTCTAAGTATATCATATGCCGTTATACGATATTGAGTACCAAAAACGGTATAAATATGCCATACAAAAAAAGTTGCACTCCATTGCAGTTAGACATTGCAATCACAATTCTAAGTATATCATATGCCGTTATACGATATTGAGTACCAAAAACGGTATAAATATGCCATACAAAAAAAGTTGCACTCCATTGCAGTTAGACACGGTTTGTCGGAGGATCCCGTCCTGTCCTTATGGTTTTCATTTTCTTCAAGTCCGAAAGGGGGAGGGAGAATGCCGAAGGATGAGGGTGATTGCAAAAAACTTTTTTGCCATTGTTTGCGCAAGTGATGATTTTTCACCGAGTAAGGGGTATTTTTCCCCGAGTATGTAAATACGAACAATTAACCAAATACGAACAAAGGCACAGCCGCTATTTTTCATACGTTTTCGACTAATAGAAATAGTACAACGACTAGACACAGCCACTAAAGGGGTCCCTCAACGAAATCGGAAACTAGTAAAAAAGTGATCGATTTTGGGTGCCCTGAGATTTGAAAGAAACGATAACATATGTAAACATAAGTACTCGTAACTGGCCTTAAATTGGGAACCCGGCCAAGCTCGAAGCAACCGAATATTATTGCTGGTTCAACGGCACATGAAGCCAACAGAAAGGTAGCTACAGCGATGCCATCGGGTGAAGTCATTTATTTTACTTGGCGAACCACCAAGTATCTGACACAGGACTCTGCCGGTGCGAGGGGATCGCACCTAGTATGTTGCCCAGCCGTTTCATACCTCGAAATGGTGGCTGTGGCACAGGTGGCCGGGTCACGGCCCCAGCCACCATTTTTTAATACGAAACGGCTGGGAAACATGGTAGAGAGCAGTCACTGCGTTCAGGGCTCATGTCCGCACCGTTTATAATCGCTATGCCGACATGGGCCCTGAACGCAGTGAGTGCACCAGCGCAATGGGACCGAGTCAGACGAGAATTTCGATGCTTATCTGAATTAAATCACATCGGCGTCAGGCCTTGAACACGGATGGACAGGCCGACAGTATACACTCAACAGCGAGCCGAAAAAAAGTTCCTGAGGTATACTACGAGAAGCAAACGCGTATTCCTGACGCAGAAAATAAGCAAGAAAAATTGCGACCATACAAGCGGCGCACCCAGTTATTGCAGCATCAAAAGTAAGGCTGGATAAAGTAGAGGATTCAAATGAAATCGATTGAGCGTGAGACCTAGAGAATACCAGGTGGATCGGACCAACTTCAAAGAACATCTCTCGAACGCACTGCCACAGTATATCCCAGCGAGTCAGAAGTCAAGTGATTCAGATGTAGCCAGGAGAAGTCTTCAGTGGCTCTGTAGTCCCGTTCGCTGCAAGCAGTGTTGAAGGCTTGCGCTAACACGCGTTCAGGTCGAAAGAAAAGACGAAACTTCGAGCTGAGGAAGCCGCGAGCCACTAGTGTTGATCAACAACTATTGATGGGTGATTCGGCCGACCGCAAAAGAAATCGGTATTCTACTAGTCTCTCTAAGACAGACGCTTCAGTAGATACCTCGTTTACTGAGTATTTCGACTGGAAGGCCTTAAATCAAGGTTTTGGGTTGCAGCACGTTCGGCTTTGAATAGCCCTATGTAGAACGTTAAAATACACCCTTACTTTAACTCCACCGGTCGAATGAGTTACTGCAGATTCGAGGACAAAAACCATAAATTTGCCGTGTCTTGATTCCTTGTAGAAATCCACAACGCAGCCAAACAGCTAAATTCCGCCGCATGCGCGCCATCTACCCGAAGGAGGACACTCCTGGTCCTTCAAAGCAAACTACAACTCATGAGCACAACGCCAACCAACACACCATAGATAGATGCTGCCACTAGTCTCGGCGATGAATTGGACGGTGTGGGGGCACGCGGAACACCAGTAGACACGGCATCTATGACCCACGGAACCAGTGACGATAGGGGGACGGTTTCTGTCGTGAAAAACAGTGGCTCACTACAAATGGCACTTCGACTGTTGAGATCGCATTCACTCCTTGTATGAAGATTAGCGTTTCGCTTGTTGCTGAGAATGAAGCGGGGCCTACCAACCCCGATCCACAGGCGCGACATTGTTCGCCTATCCCGCTCTCTACCCTCAACAGCAAATCCAAGCACCCCCCGCTGGCTACCAAAGGTCCTTCTCACCCAGATCGACTCAAAAATACCGGCCCGGCCACCCTATTATAGGCTCAAAATGCGCTCTCGCGCGTGATATCGTCTCGTTAAGCCCCCAATTGGCCGGAGCTGTCCTAAAACAACCACCATCTGCCTCTAGACCAACAGCCCTCGACGCTACCTATTTACTCACCACTTTATGCCAAGAACTGCGCCCGCTGCGCGCTTTTTCATCCCCCCATGTCGTTCTGGTGTTTTCATACTCTGCTCCTTTGCCTAACTTCCTACCAACTCACCGGCGCCCTCGGATGGGTTCCCCAAACACGCCATAACTCGAATTTTGCGTGCACCAGCTTTCCCCGTCTCGAAAATTGCGTGCCAGCGGGTGCTGTGGGAGACCTCACTAAGTTACTTATGAAAATTAACTTAGCCCTACAAAACTTACTTTACTTTACTTTTGGCAGGCTAAGTACTTTTGTCAAGTAAAGTAAAGTAAAGTAAAAGTACCAGTTAAGTAAAGCAACAGACAACGAAATAACAGTTAAGTACAGCAAAGTAACAGCAAGTAAATCCGAGTGGAGTCATATTAGGGGTGTTACGACAATTCCGGGCAAGTAATGAGGTATGTAACTGATGACATGTTGCAAGGTCGAGACACCATTTCTGAAGCTTCTCTGCGACTCTAAACCGTATCAAGTATCCGAAAAACGTGGCATTTACCCTCACTTTATGTTGGAATGCTTAACAACGGTATCTAACTCGTACTTACTGTATGGCTGGGCGCCGGTTCAAATAAAAAGCGAACCGGGAGAATCCAGTAACAGTTCTCTTCAACGAATCTTTATTGAATTGGATTCAAATCTGTCCATTCCATCCACGAGACTTAAGCCTATGTGTAGGGATAGATGTACATAAGGATTCGAGGCGAAGGCAAGGCCAATCCTTACTTTCGTCGTTTTCCTCGCGGTCCTCAGCCTCATTTGCGAACTCGCACTCCAGCTCCTCGGCAGTCCTCTTGATACTGGCCAGTGGCGAGCGAGCCGCACGCTGCACAGATGAAACCCGCTCTTCGAGAGACTGGATCTTACGCCGGGAGTGGCTCGTATCCGCATTTTCGCGCTTAGCCTTGAGCCTCTTCAGCTTTTGGATTCCCTTCTCTCGATCCTCGGTTATCGGTGTTCTGGGAGTCAGATTGCTGTTTGCATTCGCCTAACACCTGTGCGGCATGAAGCAACGTTGCCCTGAAACCAGCGTTGGCTGTGTTGGAGGAAAATTACGAGGGAAGGACACTGAATGCGACGGTGTTGTTGGCTCGGCTAGCATTGACGAGGGCGGCAACAGCGCTGGCGGTATTCGAGGCAGCCTGTGCGATTGCAAAAGAGGAGGCTACAAGATGACCTTCCATATGGCTGTCGGTTTTCCAGACGTGCCGTCATTGTCTTCACCCCAGAGATCATATGAGTAAGCCAGTCCTAGGCAGTTGACCGGGTCGCAGGATCCGGATTCACGCTCGACTCGCGCGACGGGAGTGCGTCCCGCACTGTGAGCATGGTCGATGGGGATGGGCAATAAAGCGTGCGAAGAGACCTTGCCGAAGAGGAGGTGAAAACATTTCGTCCGTGAAACAGGGCCGGAAGCAGTGTTGCTGCTTTGAATCTTGATCCATGTATGCTACGTAGTAGGTAGATGCGATGTAGCTACGGATTGCACTCCAGAGAGTCGCAGTTCCATGCCGAATCGCAGACTATACTGCTCGAAATCCATCTTACTAGCTTCACAATAACCGTCAGTAGCGACTAGGCATTTCCGTGAGGGGGGGCTAGATATAGTTCAAGTCCCCATTGGGCCGTGAAAGAAGCCAGCATGTTCCAGGCGACTCCACAGCAACGATCTAAGAAGACCTTGTGGTTGAATCGCGGTTTCGACGGAATTGGGACCGCAACTGCAACAATCTGAAGGAAGCCTGTACTGGGAGAAAATCATTCCTCAACCATGAGTGTCGGAAGACAGTATCGGCCGCCTCCCGGAGACGATACACCAGCGCAACGCTGCGCGCTTCGGTGTATAGGAAAACGAGCGAAAGACCATAGGGAACGATCAGATTGAACGGAGTAACGGAAATGGTGGTGCTAAGGCCTATCTTGGACGCGATACTGAAACGCAGCACGCCGGCGTGAGAATGAAGAATAATGATGTTGATCCGTACTGGCACAAGGCTTGCATACAGTTAACCTATCCGAACCTGAGGTCCTGCAACACCCAGGGCGGAAGGGGAGAAATCATCGGTGGATGTCACAGCGAATAGAACTGAGGAAACCGTTACCTACTCGCTTTGACTGGTTGAATGAATCACCAGACGCTCATGGAGGTGGTCGGTTTGACGCCTCGGAGGAAATTTCCGTGGTAACTGTCAAACATAGCCTTCCGTTGCAGACGAAATCGATGTTAACGAGTATGTTGAGCAGGGTATTCGCAAAAGAAATGGTCAGATCAGAACGGGGGGATGAGGTTGCAAGAGTATCATATCTTATATCAGACGTGGGGGAACAAGTGCACAAGACGTTAATAAACTGAGGGTACATCATCAAACTAAGGCAAGAAAGGAAGCAAAGAACACTCAAATCTACCGAGCTATTCTACGGTGTAACACCGGTTACCGAATACTGAATTGAGTGGGCGGATTGTATTGGGGACGGGATGGAGACTGCAGCAAATGGCCAGGAAGATCGAATAGAAATGCAATGGGAGAAGAATTAGGGCTATATGGAATGGTTAGATTGAAGGAGGGCAAGACGGCCGCGCGGGAATAATACCAGATCAGGGCGCAAAATTGAAATTAGGTAAGCGTCGAAACGACGATGGAATAAATATAAATACATAGTGAGTTTTAGGCACGCTCAGTCTTGAGCCACTTTGTGGGACGAGCGGCTGTGAGACGGAAGTATATGAGCGAATGAAATTTTGAGGAGGGTAGCACGTACGTCCGTCGTGTTCATCATGTTCCTCAGTTTTCAGCGGAAGATCACTCTCCAAGTCCTCTGCAGTTCTCTATGATCACGGCAATGATCTTGCCTCGCCTTCGCTTATTTTTCCTCTCTACCACTCTGTGCTTTCAAACAGATTACTTCGCTGCTTTTTTTTCCGTACCTTTTTTGCACTCGGGGCCATCGTGCCTTCTGGCCTACCTCTTTTTGCCGTATCAATAGTTAGTCCATCTCCGATGTACTATGCATTGGACAACGGACCCTTCTCCTCAAGAGTTACCCGCTTTCTCATGCTTTTTCTGGATCTGTGGACCTCTTTGTCTGTTGGAACTTGGTACCGACTATGTTTCACAATACTGCGAATGCTACCCTTGAAGGTGGACTCTTATCTTAACTATCTATCCTTTTTCTCACTGACTTTGACTCTCTGGGCATTTTGATAGCTGGACGTGAGCTGGAATTCATTAAGCTAAAATACATAACAAGTCATACGTGATTTACGTTACAATCCAACGTCCAATCGACGTTTGTAAAATGAATCGGAGGCGTGTATCCAGATCCGGGCATGAACGGACAATTTCAGCGGCATGTTGCTGCGTCGTTGCGTCTCGGAGTCAAACATCCGAATGCGTCAATTCTTGGGTCGCCTAGAATTATACTTGATACGACACCCCCGGGTGTCGTATATGGCTCATAACTCCGTCAATACCTACTAGGTCTTTGCAATTTCGGACTATTTTGTCTCCGTGGACTGGATTCAATATCTCAACTAGCTTTTTGGCTACTAGTACTGTCTGTGGCCGGCTGCACAAGCACAACTGCATGGCCTCAAACGGCAGCTTCAACAGTTGCAATGGAGGGGAGGAACCGAGCCGCGGGCTAGATACAGTTTCTACGTAGAACCACTATTAAATACATTTATTTTGGATTGGATTGACGGGAAAGTACTTTTTTCCCATCCTGTGTCTCGAAGCCTTATAGAAAATCGCGTACAAAGCCCTGGCCTTTTTTGAATGAAGGGGGGTACCTAAATATTACAAGTTTATATTCGAATTTGGCCGAAGAGTCGGGGCAACACATAGGTATGGGGCTTAGATTTTTCCACCACATAGCATGTGCAAACATTATTTTACACAAGCTCTAAATTTCGGTCGCCGATATTCCTAGGTTCCAACCGTGCAGGTGGCCGAGCTGGTCGGACGGCCCCACGTACGGAAGCTTGCCTTCCAGACCTAGCGCCGGATAATTGCAGCGACGGTGTCGATTCTGATGTCCTGACCGAAGATGCAGTCCGACTTGTGCCCCATGTGGATCGACGCTTGTTCGAAAGTGGTTGGACGGAAAACCAGTTCGTTCCGATGAAGATCGAGTTCAGTGGGTGAACTCGTAGGTGAAACCCCTCCACTTCTGTCCCTTGTCAGACGGTTTGTGACAGTGAATGCATCGAATCGAAATATAATTGATCCTGGACTGTCGCTGGACGAGATAAGCTGACAAATGAATCCAGCTCCACCAGGCTTAAGCCCGGCCCATCGAGATAGCAAAAAAAGGCTAAGCCGGCTTAACTTAAGCGCGCTGAAGCCGACTAGTAAATACCACTATATTCAATTATATACGACTACATAATTAGCCACAAGCCGCGGCTTAAGCCCTACCTTAGCCTCTCCAAAGCCCACGCCTCCCCCAGCTCATTCCACTCAAAAAAGTGCGACTTGCGGGGTTCAAGGGGCCTGTCGTAAGCCGACTGAAAGCACGGTCCTAATCCTCTAGGTATCCGACTTAAGCTGGCTTAGAGAAGCAGGGCTTAAGCCAGTATAAAATCGACTCACCAAGTCCAAAAAAAAATGGATAAAGTCAAGATGAAGTCAAGTCTGGACTGGAAATGAATCAGCCTTTGAATCGGAGTACATGGGATAGAAACAAGAAAGCCATAGCCACCAGAAAAGGTTGTTCGTTGTGCCACCACCCACCGGCCAACGGCGAACGACTCGGACGAGTCTGAGGCTCTGAGTAAAGTCTGTCGGACATTGGCATGCCACTAGACGAGAGTGGGGAGATCCAATGGAACTGACACAGGTGAGTTATATTGAGTGAGAGATAGAATCGCAGTAGAAATGACGGCGGGGAACATGGAAGAAGAGGGATGAGACAAAGCAAAGACAAAGCAAGACAAAGAAAGATGCTTGATGTCGGCATCAAGAACAAAGGATGCGATGTGTCACACCGTGACTCTCTTCACTCTACGCCCATGTCCACCTCATGAATGGTCTTCACATTTACTCTGCCGTTCACCAACTATCATGAAAGCGAAAGGCTGGTGGCTGCCAGAACGCGAAGCGATACCGAATTGATGGCACTGCGACTCTGCGACTCAGTGGCAGCCTTGGGCAGCGAAGTCGCCGAAGTCGCGGGTGGCAGGCCTGGATTCTGTACTGCGCCTCATCTACGCTTAGGTGTACCCGGTGAGTATTGTTCCTTGCTTCCAGACATTTAATACATGATACTCATTATTTTACTAGAGCCGCGGCTGCTTGAATCCGATCAACATTTCGTGAGTTCTTCTCCCAATCTTCTTCGCGTATATTTGCTTAGACTACAGCCTTTTGATTTAAGCCGGTTTAAACCTGCTCAAACCAGACTTTTTCAGACTCATGGTCGGCGGCGGAATGGTGCAATAAGCCGGCTTAGGGATTGGCTTACGCGGCTTCGGGGTGGGCTTAAGCCGCAATTTAAGCCAATTTCTGTAGTACATAATTCAGCAAACTGGTCTATAGTGGTATTTAGAGGGCTTAAGCCCGCTTAAGTTAAGCCGGCTTAGCCTTTTTTTGCTATCACAATGGGCCGGGCTTAAGCCAGGTAGAGCTGGTGACAGCTGACAACTAGCGCAAGCAGAGAAGGGCCGCGTTGAGGCTTCCGTCTCTCCTATAGCTGTATTTTTTAGTTTCTCGCGAGTTCTTTCATTGTCACTGGAGGATTTACGATTCCTGCCGCTTCTTCACCTTGAATTGAAACAGGGAACGAGGTTCTTGGGATATTCTGGGGACACCGACGAGAGAGAGAGATGATCACGCTGGAAGTCTGCCGGGCAAGAAGACGTCGGAATTAGCCACTTAGCACCTAGGTGGATCATTGGACTTCAGCCGAGTTTAGATGTTTAAAATTCGTGTCAATCTTCGGTTCCGTTAAATTCGGAAAGGCGTTGAAGATTAAAATGCGGGCTATTGGTGCGGTTCTGTAGCGACAGAACTCACTCGAGGTATTGGCTGAGGCAGAATAAATAACTTCAATTAAATAGGATTCCCCCGTGATCATTGAGGCTGCCAGATAAAGATTGAGGGTAAAGGTTACAGAACCGGGAGGAGGAAAATATATCGAGTGCCAAACAACATCCATTTTGATGTCTCTTCCCGGATCCCCCCCAGTCGAAATGTACGCAAGTATCGGCATTCATATTCAGTCCGTAAAGCGCGCACCAGGAATTAAGAATCACGGTCACTCCGACCCAGCGGCGCAACACAAGAAGTAACCAAAGCAAGAGGAGTGGTTGCGGCACGAGGGAGGAGGTGCCTCTTGAATACGAAAAATTGGTCATTCCAAGGGATTGATTTGGGCAGAAATGGCCTCAGATTGCCCAGGGCTTTGGTCCCAATGATGGTCGGATTTAACCAGTCGCACGACCGATTCGGCCAACACTTTAGGTATACTGCATAAACAACCACATCGGGACATTTTGCGATGTGTCTGGGCAGTGACTGTGGGAGCTGTAATATGCGTATAATTTACTCTTTTAGATGTTTTATGAGATAGAAAAAATACAATGAGGGTCTAGAAATGGAGCGCCCGATGTGTACACATAAGTTTTGTTCGGGTATGTGGTACGAGCATAAACAATATTTTGGGAGATTCTAAAGTCGGGATGATACACGTCTCTATATCGCTGTTATCACTGCGCAAGGGGTGGGACAAGCAGCGGCATGATTGAGGTAAAACGGAATTGGGGTGCTGAGGGGCTCTAGAACACAAACTAATATCATCAGAGAGTCCGGAAATACTTTGAATGTGCAAACGAACATTCAACCATAAGCAGAACAGCCGGGAAGAAGCTGAATCCAATTTTATGTCAACTGTGTATGTTAAAGCTCAGGGAGCCAACAGAAGCTACAAACGAAGCGCAGACCACTGAGAAGGCCGATCAAACATCACCTACAGGGTCAGCAAGCTGAAATTGGCGGAGGCGAAGGGAATCGAGGAGGAGTGGTGTTTTGTACTAAATCAGGAATTCGAGATCTGAGCCTGACCAGAAGGCTGGGAGAGGCTATATTGTCGGAGGTGATATACGTATATTGGAGGGGAAATTCGTGTGGAGAGTATGTCTAGGCTAAAGGGCAAGCCGGATGAGCCAAAATTGAGGGAGTGCTGAAAACGGAGCCGGCCTAATAACAGAGCAAGAATTGGCAGAGCAGGCAATTTTGCAATTTCAGGCAGTTGTCCATTGTTGAAGTAACAGATGTGCAGAGTTTGGGCGAATTCGCAAGCGCGATCGTGGCGGTGGAAACGGGAATGGGAAGGATGCTCGCAGCGTCATAGGAGGGCAGAGAGAGCGCGGGGAGTAAAGGTAGGATGGGAAAGGGATTTACTAGATAGAAGCCCAGAGATATCACTGCCGCGAGGCCGATTCGGCCCTTCGAGAGATGACCAGGGGAACCAAAGTGAACTGGGACGGGGATTATCGTGAGGTGAGACTGGTATAGAGCAAAACCACGGCGCCTCGGCGCATTCGCTTCAGTGACACGAAATCCGCGCTGTGGTACTTTACTACTTAGGAAATCAAGAGCGTGTCGGCACTTCGGCCGCGTCGAAGCGCTTGCCAAGCAGCGCCACACATCTCCTCCGAATCCGACCAAGTCGAGACGGGGAAAAAAACATTCATAAATAGCCACTGGCGAAAGAAGGGATATAGAGATAATAGCAGGGGTATCATGAATATGTAGTAGCGTGCATGTGAAGCCGAGATACGGACGAGTCAAGTCGCGAAGATGAAAAGAAAAAATACACAAGTAAAGAAGTGGATAAAAAAGACAAAAGCCAAGTCGCTGCCAAAGCGCGTCGATAGAAAGAAGGAAGAAGGAAAAGGATGTATTAGTCGTCGGTTGTGAGCATCCCGCGCATGCCCCCGCTCTGCGCCGTGCGGACCCGTCGCGCGCGCGCGCGGTATGCATGCGCCCCTCGTTGCGTCCCTGCGCTGGCGCTCGCGACGACACCGTCACGTTCCGCTGGCGCTCCCTCTCCTGCTCATCGGCGTTAACACACTCCTCCTCCGGGCTAGAGATACTCTCCAGGCCCACTCGTCGTCGTCTGCGCCCGGCCACGTCGGCGGCTCGTCCTGGATTGCAAAGATCGTCCGCAGGAGCTGCGCACACACCATCCCCAATCAGCATCAATCCAAAAAGCGAAGCAAAGAACGTAAGACTCACCAACGCAAACCGACCCACTCTGCCTCGTCGCGGCACACGAACCCAATGAGCATGCTCTCATTCAGCCCGCTCAGCGGCATCTTGCGCACCTTCTCGCAGTGGAACGTGCACAGCTCCACGGGCGAGTACGCGTGCTGGTAGAACGCTTCCTCCGCCGCTCGCTGCGCATCGAGCACCAGCTCGTCCTCCGTCATGGGGGGGGGGCTGGCCGCGCGTGCAGAGTCCCGCGGCTCGAGGGACCCCGTGCGCGGCTCCAACGACCCCCTGCGCGACGCGGGGCTCCGATGTCGAGGACGAGAACGCCGCCCGGGCCGACGGCACGGACTACGGGCGCGGCAGAAGGGCCGGACGCGAATGGTGCGGGTCGAGGTAGAGGAGCCCATCGCCCTGCACGCCGACGAAGTAGTATGAGGAGCTCGGGCGCCCACCCGCGATGCCGACGGATTGCGGGAAGATGTAGAGCATCTGGGGAGGGGTCAGTACGCCGCCTCGTCGTCGTCCTCCTGCAGCTCCTCCACCCGCTCGGCGTCTGCAACCGCATCCTCCTCCCCCACAACCCCAGTCGCCCCTCCCCCATGACCCGCCGTCCCGCCAGTCCGCCGCCCCCAACCTCCGATACTCGCCCACTGGCGCGCGAGTTACCGTCACCGCCGCGCGCGTCCCATCGGCATGCGCAGCAGCGGAGATCCAAGCCGATCTCGAGGCGAGGGACCTGCTGCGTGAGGGCCGCGCGCGCGCATCAACCGAGAAGGCGATGGGGGTCAGGCGTGGGGCGGTCGGTGCCATCTATGGTGCTGCGGCGGACAACGCCCTCGACGCCTACAGGCAGACATGTGGGATTGACATCTTCCTTCACCGCGCCGGGTATCGGCCGCAGAAGGACAGTTTCGTCATGATAGCGAGTCCCGACGCCATTGCCGCGTATGGAGGCGAGGTCAAGGCAGGAAGCGCGCTGCAGGCGCAGGAGGAGTCGGCGGCATGGCGCCTCGGTGGGAAAGAGGGGCGAAGGCTGCTGGAGGACTCTTAGTACGAGCATAGTCAGGACGAATCAGTACATACCTCCTCTCCACCGGCATCGCGCATACCGTCAGTCATGGTGGATTCGACGCTGCGCGAACGCGGAGCCGCTGCCGCGGAGACGTCATGTATGGGGATCCTGTCTACGAGGACCTGGGGGACATGCTGAACGTGAGCGTTGCGGTACGACTGCACGAGAGGAGGACGTGCTAACGCCAATACCTTGCGCGATTCGCCACGCTGACAGTCTGCGTCTCCATTGCGCCAGGGAAGTGCGGGTAGGTTCATGGGCCGCGACGGTCAGTGGCAACTATCTGTAATGCAAACAGGTTTGGTGAGCATGGGGAAGAGGAGCTGAGGGCATGAAACGTACCGCGACAGATCTCAGGGCGTCGGTGGAGTGCGGTGGACGAGGTCAGATCGCGCGCGGGGGTGTCTGAACGACCATGAGCATAGCACAAGCAGAGAAAATACCGCGTTACGCACCTTGGATTCGACGAGACGCAGAACAGTCCATCCCAGTAACTGGAAGAAGGTGAGCTAACGGTCGACGGTGGAAGAGGTCGAAGCTCGCCTGATTTACTGTTAGTGGTCAAATAAGATACGCGGGCAGGAAATGCGTTGGATACAATGTTATCAGGTGGCTGGTGGGTTCGATAGTCGATGCGGAAAGCGTCCCCAGGCGGAGCAGCGTCAGTAGGGCGCGAAGTTGGCGTGGTGGTAAAAACGGAGGTAATTGTGTGGCATTGTTGTCCAAAGTCTTCCGACGGCGCCATTTCTTACTCTTTCCCAACTCTTTCCCCAACTCTTTCCATCTCGTTTTTCTGGCTGTTTCTCTTGCGATATCTGAGTCAACTCACCGTTGGATCGTTTTCCTACTGCTAATATGGGCCCGACGAGCCCTCCCCGTTACTTATCTGTGCTGACTACCTGCCACTGGCGACATCGCTCGCGGATTGCTCGTGGACTCTGGAGCTTCAATTCCCCATTCTTGTTCTGAGTTGCTGCACAATCTCTCGCCCACTCAATCTGCAAATATCCACACCATCTTCGCAAAATCTGGATGACTACATATTCAATTATTTATCAATTATATGTCCCGTCGGTGCGACACTTTTGAGTCCAACCTTAGTACCTCACCACGACCCTCGGAAACGCCCTCTTGCGACCCGCTCCAGCAGGCGACATCCTTCCCTTGGACGGCCCCCAACGTCTCCATCTCCAACGCCGGCCCTATCCGCACGTCACGTTCTCGCGACATGCGATCTACGGTGGCTCTTATCTTGGCTCCCGTGTCCAATACCCCGGCTTTATTTTCTTCCCCATCGATACTCTCTGTTAGAACGTTGCCCTGGCGGTCGAACTAGCGCACAGACTCACTTGAACTTGAGTACGTTCGTTTCCTTATCTAACTAACATGCTCAGGCTCTTTATTGATTTATAACTTTATTAGATTCGATTTGCCCATTCCTAATGTCTTCATTAACGTGCACTGTACCCATGGCTCTCAAGGTATGCAATCTATCGTTCTAATACGCCCTTTCATTACTTACTGACTGCTTTATCCAGATCTCATGCCGTTCTTGATCAAGTACGGCTCGTAAATGCTGCAAAACACGGAAACTATGCGTTTGAAGCGCCAGGTATGCTTTCTTCTCCTACTCTAATCCTTATTTGTACCTTACTTACTGATTATATTCAGATCTCACCTCGTTCTTATGCTACTACGAGGTTGGCCCGTGCGGAAGTGCTTTAAGACGCCGAAACTATGCTCGTTGAATTTCTATTCTTTATTTCGTTGCGAACTGACCATTTTATTTAGGACCTTGCGACTCCGCAGGCTCACCTTGGCGACCTACGGCGACTCCTTTCTTGACCATATTCCGGCTTTCTATGCTTCATCGATGCTACTGCGCTAGGCCATGACTCTGCTCGTTGAACGGGCATACGGCCTCAATTGGACTTGGTATTACCAAGAAACGAGTGAAGGAGCATAATATGCTTCTTCACTCGTTTCTCTAACGCGATCTTTACTGACTTTTTGGTGAATTAGATTCAGTTCATTTATTTACAGCGTCATCAATACCATGCGCTCCGCTTCTGGCTTTCAAGGTACGCAATCTATCTTTTTGACCCAGATCTCACGCCGTTCTTAATCAACTACGACTTCAACCCGCTTGCAAATGCTACAACACAGGGAAACTGTGTGATAGAATTCTAGGTGCGTCTTCTTCTCGCACTCTACTCCTTATTTCGTACCTTACTTACCGATTTAATTCAGATCTCACCTCGTTCAAGTACAACATTAGTGCGCCCGCAAATCACTCAACACGCCGAAACTATGCGCGTTGAGAGAAACCTCAAGCAGCACCGAGGGCAAGCGGCGGTGCAGCAGCGCCAACTCAGGCGTAATAAGCATGCCATCGTACGTGTGTGCATATATCTCTACCAATTTCAGAGTGTCGCGGGCGTATGCGAGTGCGCTGCCAATGGAGGCCCACTGTTCATCGGGGATCACCGCGACTCCCAATTTGGATTCAATTTATGAGACAAAACACTCGAATGTTACAATCGGACCTTGTTAATAAATCCAGATTTATGTAGCAATTCAGTAAACACGTCGTTCCTCGCTAGCTGTCAGGCATGGCCAGTGCGGATGTCTAAAGGTCTAATTTAAAGGAATGAAAATACATAGGGGAGATTTTTTGCCGCTGAAGATGTGGACGATGGCCACACATCACCCTGCATTTGGCTATAATACCTAGGCTGCTGCATGAAGGATATTAAAGGCTTTCTCAACGGCGGGGTCCGTGGTTCGCGTCGTTTCCTGAGTATGTAACCCCAGTACCCGTCTTCGAGTGAATTCTCGGGAGGATTGTGGCTCAACAACGCCGCCGCGCGGAGACATTGAGTTACATATTTACTTGGAGAAGAATCGCATCCGAAGTTGATACGATCTATACTCTACTCATGCGCCATGGTTCGCGCTGTCCGGAAGAGTACTGAAGCCAGTATTAAGCGCGAACGTTGCTCTCACTCAATCTTGAGTATTTAAATCTTTGCGGGCTTGTACCTTTTTTTTTGGCCTCATTTTGCTAGCTTCGATATCACGGAGCAGTCAGCGACGCTTTGTGGGTTCTCTGGTTCTTTCTCCAGCGACCTCTGAATCTTCCTTTAGAAACGGAAAGAATAAAACAGCCCAAAGATTCTTTTGCGACTCGCCTGCAACAATAATTAAGCCAGTTGAGCCCATCTTCTAAACTGAACGGCATCCCACTATTGCAATAATGCAATTTTTTTACTGCATGCACCCTTTATCCAGCTCGACGATGAAGAGACTTGCCCACCCACTGTCCGCTCGGCCCTCCTCTGCCGTCGGGACTCGGGATGATCCGGGCGGAGTTTCAAATGATTAACTCACACGTCGCTAGCGGTTGCCCGCAACGCAGGTCAGGCAAGAGATCCAAGTAATGATAGTTGTAGTTAATACTCCTCGCTTTTTTGGCGGCACTACGGGTTTTTCCCCAGCCAAGAATCGGGTATTCCACAAGTATTCCACCAGTGACCAGTGCGCCACGAAGACGTACACGATCATCGATGTCGCTGCTGCCGCAAACTGTGGGCGGTAATGTCTTGTCTTCGGCAATGAAAAGCACGAAGAGAACTAATAAATGGGACCTATCATTCAATAGTTGGGGGGCGAAGCTGTCAACTCAACTAATTCGCGACATTGTGTTAAATAAAGTCGGGATCGAGATAGCAGAATCTTAAATATGGCTCACATGCAACTCCAGTGATTGAAATGTGAGCAATGGCGAGTTCTGAAAAATATTTGGGACCGTCCAATAAATAATATGGGCTCGGATTTGTTTACACTTTAAACAGCATACGCGAAATTCCTTAATCCGCCCGTAACAGTTTTCCGAGGTGAACGGATATAGAGGTACACCAAATCCCATCATCCCCTCGTACACAGCAAGCAAAGCCATTCGAGGATGTTGTTCTGCCCTGGCAAGTCAGTGAATATTGTACACTCCAACAAATTACAACCAACCCACCGATGCGTCTATACACGATGCGTCGGAACGTGCACAGAAAGCCTCTGCGCGACAGATGGCAGCCAATTACGGACGTCCGCCAAGTTCGGCACAAGTCGGCGCATCTTGTACGCAAATGCGTAAATGCGGACAGCCTCCTAGGTGTTCCCAGCCAGTGCCAAAAGTGTATTTAGCTGTGCCAATGTGTGTCCATTTATATTAATATTATTGTGCGATGGCTCATTGTTAAGTGCGCTGGTAAAGTGCAAAGAAACCGTTTTGAGCGCGGTGAGGTGGGCCAGATCCCCAAAAGTGCTCAGGGTAATGCCCACATCGTTGTTGGACTCGATGAGCTCGATGGAGCGAAGACGCGTGTTTCCGGCCAAGATGTTTTGGTTCATGGCCTGGCCTGGCGTCACTACACGGGGAACTTAATGGTGGATAAAACACGCGAGAATAACTGTACGCACCGTACAAAAAAAAGTACCGGATCTTTTCGAGCGTTTGGGTATTGGCCAGAAGGAGTGATTCTGGTAAATATGCGCGCTTGACACCCAGATACCGTAGATGTTTGATATCGACGGCTCTGAAGGTGGCTAGCATCGCATCAACACTGACCACGTCCATATCTTCCACTTTGAGAGCTACAAGCACCACGGCGGCTGCTGCAGGAGGGGCGAGCAAATGTACGGAGTTATTGCGGAAGGCGATGTGGTCCAGCGACAAGTCCTCCAAGGACGTCACATGACTCAAAAGAGAGTCAAGCTGCGCTGGATCGTGAAATGTCAATTTGCAGAGACGTAGAGTCCGGATGGCGAGGATCGGAAGCGCTCCCTGTACAGCGCTGGGGAACCCGGCTGGGTGACCGTGAACGATGAGAGACTCGACGTCCAGGCCTGTCAAGTTCGGCAGGCGGGACAAGATTCCAGACAGGAGGGTAGAATACGAGAGGGGCTCGTCGGACGCCGCTTCCAAGCGGAATTGTCTGACGAGGAGACCGATATGCGGAGAATTTATGAGTAGCTTGTTGAATAGCCAAATACGGGTCTTCCAGTCCTTGTCTTGAAGGTAAGAGATCTCCGAGAACAGATGTTTTTGGCGGGTGGGGAGAAAAGCTCGGGAGGTTAGAGCACAAGCCCTGAGTGTCCCGGCCTCATTACGCTCCACGTTCCAGACGTCGAGAGATTCCATCCAGACATTGTCTATGATGACGTCGACAATCTCCTGTGGAACTCGCATCGACTCTGTTGAAACCGCAGGTAGATGTCGACAGCCCACAAAACTTTTGTATGCTGGTGGCGACAGAAAGGAGACTTGGCCGCTTTGGTGATATTGACGTCTAATTGTTGTTCATCAGGTCAAACAGTGATCTATCGATTTCGAGGTGCTGCCAGTTGTTTTGTTTCCGGACATCCACAGGTTACTGCGGACGGTGAGGCTGGAAGAAAAATTTGCAAGCGGAACCTTGCTATGGAATATTTTGTTTGCAATTTGCCAACAATCGCATCAGAAACTTGTCAGAAACAGAGAGCAAAAATATTATTAGTGGGAGCGCAGTCAGCGCTCGTCAGCGTCTGCAAATTAGATCGATTTTATGCATCCGTCTCGAGATCCGATGGATCAGCGGTGGATCTTCCCGCAGTTACGTTCATGGTGACTGTCGCATTGTTCGGACCGAGGACACTGTGTACAGTGACAAATATATGAAGGAGGGAGGAGCCTATACCGCTCACACAGACTGAATGACGTCGCAAAATGATTGCACAGGATTAGTGCGAAAATGGAACTTGAAAGAAACCCGCGTTGGAGCTCGGTAAATTCTACCAGGAGCCGTCTCGAATGCCAAATAGCACTGGAGGCGGAGTATCATTGGCAGCGTAGACCTATAGATGGGTGAGACGCGACTGAATATGGACTGAATCAGTTGGGAATATACAAGGAAGACAATGGACTCACCGCTCCCAGCACTTGCAAGATCAGCAGATTTATTCCTCCTCGATTTCTGGATCCCGTGGCTCGTACAACGGATGCGGGAAAACCTTATCCACCACCGAGGGCAGCCGGCCGCGCAGCAGCGCCAACTCGGGAGGCATAAATATGGCTTCGTACGTCCGTGCATATATCTTCACCCATTTCAGGCTGTCGCAGGCTTGTGCAAGTGCACTATCAATGCAGGCCCACTGTTCATTGGGGGTTACCTCCAACGGGTCTCCGAAACGAGCTCAAGCACCCGGAATTGCCGAAAATCCCCGAGGACCTTCAGGCTATCGGCCATGTAAGAGTCGCCTGGGCCTTCCATGATATCGATACAGCGCAGACTCGTGTTGTTTTCGATAATGCGCGGCTAAGCCGGTTCTCCTGCATCGATATCAGTCACTGCTGAGCTTGGAGGATAGTGGATAAGATGCACGATTTGGATAGTCATAGTAGGTGGGGAAGACGATGGGCTCTTCGTCGTCTTCACGTGTGTCCCGGCGGCAGGCGGACCAGGTGGCAGCACGGAAAGGCTTGCAGGAGGGGGCTCCCTCGTCACCACTGGACCCTAGGAAGACTTCGTTGTCGTCGTCGACACTGGCGTTAGCGTTGGGTTGGCGGCAGCAGAGTGTGACTTGCGCAGCTGAGCGAGGAGCGTGCGTTGGGACAGCGCAGGGCCCCCTGGTATTTATATTCAACAGATTATTGAAAATATATTCAACCGTAGCGGGAGGGAGCAGTGCGCGAGTTGAATGCGTCGGCGGATAGTGGGGCGGGTTGGAAGTGAGAAAACGCGCGAGAATGCTCGGCACTTTCCGGGGACGCGTTGAGTGTGGCGGGCGGTGTGAGGTGGACGCATGAAGTAGTGACGTGGTATGTGCCATGACGGCAGGACAATGGTGTGGGGCGGGATGACCGGCGGGGGGGAGGCGGGCGGCGGCAAAGGCGGCCGGTGTGGCCGGGCCGCGTGCGTGGGCAGAGAAGCGTTGACGGTGGGACGCAGAGGTGGCGGGTATTGGCGTTAGTAGCGGCGGGTGAATACGGGTGGGTGGGTTAGGGGTGCGGCACGTTCCGGGAGGGGTGGGCCGGTGGCGGTGGGAGTGTGCGTGGAAGTGGCCAGCACTTCGCCACTGTCCGGGCGGAGAAAAGTGCCCGCGTGCTCGGCACTTTTCGGGTACGCGGGCATCGGGATTAGCGCGCGGTATGGCGCGGTATGGCGCGGTATGGGGCGCGGTATGGGGGGCGGTACATAAGGTTGGCGCGGTGAGGTGCGCGGTCGATGGGAATACCGCGCGGTACACGCCTAGACGCCTGAAAGCCGGATGCCAGCGGGTTTGATGGATCACTGGTTTCTACTTTTAGATCACTGGCTTCCAGTGAAAATTCGAGTGCATACCAACTGCCAAGTAAATCAGTGAACGCAGTCGCACAGTCTGTGATTGCCAGTGATTCCGCCAGCTGAATACGGCAAGCTGCCACCTGCAGCTGATTTGCCATCATCACCTCCTAATTTCGCATCAACTCACCTCAAGCTGTTGCAAAGGCATCCGAAATGCTTCAAAAAACGCGATACCAAGGACCAATTTCACATCTTTGGATAAAAGCAAATAACCAATGATGCCAATAAGGCCTCAGGCCTCAGGCCTCATCCAGACTCCCGTTCGAAACCCGTTTCCGACAACGATGTCTTGAGCTCTTAGATTTTGTGCCCTATGGCTACCGATGGTATCTGATTTAAATGCTTGTCTTTCACTGAATCTCTTGTTCAGCTGGTTATGACGCTCAGTCTTTACAAGTCTTTTAGCGTTCGAACCTCCTTCTTGCCTCTTTTTTCACAATTATTTATTTAGTTTGTGATATAAATAGTGCAAAATCTGTCCTCCTCATTGGCTCTTGATCCAATCAGTTGCCAACCAGTGCTCACAGTGATTTACTTGTTGGTCGAAAACCAGCGGTCGGCGCCGAAAAGCCAGTGATCGATCAAACCCGCTGGCATCTGGCTTTCAGGCGTCTAGGCGTGTAGTAGGTCGTGGCCGGTGCGGTAGGAGGGAGTGCGCGGCCGAGGTTGCCGAACCGCGCGACACCGCGTTACGACACCGGATCATTCCGGAAACGTAATTGATGTCAGGTATCCACAGAATCGGACTTAGTAGGGCTACACGTGTGTCCAGTTTGTATGTTAAGAAAGAAAAAATTCGAGTGGGTAGGGGTCGAGGAAGCTGGGGATCGCGAGTTGTTGACGTCGCCGAATGTTTTCATTGGGGTGGGTGCAATATGGGTGGGAGGGAGCCCAAATTTTGATGGGGTGTGCTGAGGATGATGATCTTAATTTAGGAGGTTGAAGGGAGGGGTGGGACAGATGGGCAAGTTAAGTTTTTTAACCGGGTGATGGCGCGGTGGTGGCACCGCTTTTGGCGTGTTTTTGGTATTTGTGCGATTTCTGCCAATACCGCGGGCTATTGCTGCTTTGGGAAAGGGGTATGGGGTAGGTCCAAATTTTGGGGACACGATGGGGGTGATGCTGAACCCCCCAAATGTGAAAAAATCGAATTTTTAGTGTAAGGGGAAGGGGTCCGCGGTATGATGCTGCAACGGAAGCCTGTTTTTTTTTTGAAATAACCTAGGATTTCGCCTTCAAAAACCATTATCTGTGCCTGTGAAATTAAATTCATCAGCTGCGGTGTGCAATGGGCAGAAGACTTCAAACTTGGGCCGCTTCATAGACCACCTCCCACTCTGTCTGCAGTCGAGTGATCTCGGTGACTGCATAGTGACACGCGGATTCAACTGAAGACACATTAGTGGTGAGCAATAACACTGAATGGGTGCGCAACATTGTAACATAAGTGGGCGTATTTTCTTAAAGGGAGATCCAGGGGTTGATGTAGGGATGAGAACGTTTGTGGGATTGGTATACGTAGTAGGAGATGCCCAACCGCTAGTAGGAGCGACAACCAAACTGAGGCTGACTGATTCGCATTCATCCTCTGAGTCGCTGCAAAGCAAATCAGTGTGACCCAGCAATGCACATGATGAGGGGGCAGCCATGGGCAATATTTCACTCAACTCTCGATAGACCCCTTTTATACTTGCTGACTCATCCACTGGCTCACAGTGGTGGGGATGCCACCAATGCTACCGAAAGTGATGTCATTGATCAAATGATTCCGGTGGCAGTGCCGTTTAAGGAATGCTGTAGTTTGGTGGGAGCTATCATTGTAAAAGATATCCTACAAATTGATTGGTACTGGGAGTGTAGCAGATATTCTGCAATTTGATTGGTGTTGAGATTGTAGCAGATATTCCACAGATTGATGGCACCGGGATTGTCCGCAATTGATTGGCGCTGGAATTGTAGCAGATATTCTGCAATTTTGATGGGAGCTGTCATTGTAGCAGATATTTTGCAATTTTGATTGGTGTTGGAATTGTAGAAGATATTCTGCAATTTTGATTGGCGCTGGGATTGTAGAAGATATTCTGCAATTTTGATTGGCGTTGGAATTGTAGCAGATATTCCGCAATTTTGATTGGCGTTGGAATTGTAGCAGATATTCCGCAATTTTGATTGGCGTTGGAATTGTAGCAGATATTCCGCAATTTTGATTGGCGCTGGAATTGTAGAAGATATTCTGCAATTTTGATTGGCGCTGGAATTGTAGAAGATATTCTGCAATTTTGATTGGCGCTGGAATTGTAGAAGATATTCTGCAATTTTGGTGGGAGCTGTCGTTGTAGAAGATATTCTGCAATTTGGCAAGTCAGCACTATAAAATAGCCGATGTGGAGCCAAGCGACAAAAAAAGAAAAGAAAGAAAAAAATTGAGAAAAGAAAGTTGTCAATGAGGGTGACTTGGGCAACAAAAAAGTCTGTCTGCGTGATTTACCTCAGGACAAGCAGGCTCGGCTAAATGAAAATGCTGACATAACCCAAAATGGCATCAATGGACTCCAACGTCGAGAGACATAGTCTAATCAACATGAGTGGGGGGATGAAGATGTGTGGTATCATGGTGGGCAGCTGAGCCCCCGAGGATTAATGACAGCCCCCTCTCAAAAATGCGCCAGACACCATATTGGGCAAAAAATCGATCAAAACGGCAACGGCAACGGGAGTTGGGCATCGATGAGGACGGTGCCTGCCAGAAAGGTGCTTGGAATGGGGGCTATGGAATCCGCCTAAAATTTCAGGGAGTGGCCCCAACTTGAATGGAATGGGGGGGGCCATTCCATGCCTAAAATATATAGGGTAATTGAAATGTGCATATGAAACATAAGGTGAAACAGGATGGGATGACTCATGTGGTGCCTGAACACAGGAGATTGGAAATATAGTAGTCAAGGGGTGGATCAAATGGAAGGGTGGAGCAATGGAATCAGCCGAAATAGGAGCGAATATGAAATGCGGCTCATACTTGTTGAGTCAGCGGAAATATCATGATATCCATGACAGCGCCAAGGTCTTCGTGTACGTATTCGGTGTGAGATTAGTTGTTGCGGGGGCCTCGCCCGAGGATGTGTCGGCATTAGACGAGAGAAGAATTTTGGGGCGCCGATGCAGCACAGACTCGGGGGAATCTGCCATGGCGGGAGGAGGAGGAAAGAGGCGAAGAAATTTTGGATTTGATCGTGGATCATCATGATGATCAGGCCAACAGCACCAAATAAGAATTGATGTTCTCTAGTCAAGAGATGGCTCGTTCACCAGCAGCATGGGGGTTGGGTCAAACACCTTCAACACGCCATATGCGAATTTTCCTAGCAAAGGTGTTATTTCTCTTTTGGGGAGCAACTGTCTGAAGATGTCCAGTGGATCGCAAGTTTCATCAACAACACCAGGAAGTTCAACGTGAACTTTAGCCATGAAAGCTTGACGCAAAGGCTTCAACTCTTCGAACGGACAGCCAAAGAGAGCATGTGATGGGTCTTCCACATACAGATAGCAGAATCTGCATAACCTCCATTGTTTAGGAACCACCTTCTTTCCACGCTCTTTCCAGCGGCGACGCTCGACGGCGAGACTATGGCTTGAAAGAATGATCCTAGTGAGGGCTTTGCGATGTTCTGGTTGTTTTATCCGGAGATAATGGCGGAAATCCAGGGATTTCTTCACCAATTTACCATCGTCGTCTTTTTCGAGCCGACCCACGAGGAGATCCCTGACTCTAGAAGAGCCCTCAATTTCATCGTCTACCCAAGCCTCCATGGACTTGACCACATTCTTCATAGCAGCTTCCACAATATCGACAGAGATGTGTCTGTACGAAAATCTCCTCGTCCCCAGTGCGCTGGATCGTCGAGCCGATTTTTCCTGGGACCGCTCATTCTTCTACTTGCTAACTACTTGGCACCCCGCTCGAGACTTCTCCAACGCTCGGTATCGCATTGATTGTTCGCATCGGTTTTCTCCTTTGGGCTGGAAGGCCGCTCGATCGTCCTCCGACTTGGCTCCGACTCTGGATATTGCTTCGATTGATCCAAGTCCTTCTCGCTCAGCGTTTTCGTAATCCCCGCCCATCACAATCATACCGGTACAAACAGATGTTGGAGATACAAGCTTGACCATGTGGACTGCCGTATGGACTGTCTCTTATCTCGCTCCTTTCTCGCTTCTTTATTTCACCGTTGCTAGCTCCACAGCTTTATATTTCATATTCCATATCTCCCGTTTCACATATTTGATATTATGCTACATATAAAAGCTAGAGTACTTGTGGCAGTATACCTCACTGGTTTGCCTCGCAATTACCTCTTGCTCGCAAACATCCTCCTGAGCTAAATTCTATAACAGATTTTCTGGATCGTTGTCTCCTTGTGTACTTTCACTTTCCACTCGATTGATCAAACACTCATCGTCGCCTCACACTGCACTTTGGGCCGAACTTTTAGCGGCTAAGCCAGGAATGTGTCTCATTATCTTCTCGCAACTGTGCCGCGGATTTTGCGAGTTATATAGGACCCTCAGTCACTCTTCCGTTCTCGGATATGTTCGGATGTCGCCAGTCGAGAAAGCTTGTCTTCGATGTGAAGCAAACTCGAAGCCCTGGCGGTACGTGCACAGTTGACGATGACTTCTGATCACCGCTACCATTTCGGAGCTTGCCGTATTCGTACTTCTCCTGTCCACTCGACGCCAATAGCATTTTCTCTCAGACATGAGGCATGAGGGCTTTCGCCAGTCTGGATTCCCGGAGAATTCTCTGCCGTCATGCCGGCATTCTCACAGCTGATAGACGTCTGCCCCAAGGCTAAACGGGGAAGCAATGACTGAGTTGAAATGACTACTCGCACTGAAGGCGTATAAATACTGGCTGCCCACTCTAAGCCGCCCTATTGGCACATGTCCTCTGCTTCGGCGTCTCAACCGCTCAAAATCGCTGTCGTCGGTGCCGGGCTTGCAGGGCTTGCGACGACGATATCGTTGCGTAGGGCGGGACACATTGTCGATGTAGTGTCGTCCTCTGTGTGACCGTCTTACTTGACTCACTCACTCACTCATTCAGGTGTTCGAGATCAGCGCTTTGAACAAGGAAGTTGGAGCGGCTATCGTTGTTCCACCGAACGAAGCGAATTCTGGACTATTTCGGATACGTAGAAGAGAATCTGAGAGCTGTAGATTATTTTGGGGTAAGCAAGGGGTAAGCCGCATTTGTGATTCCGTATTCACAGGAAACGTACATATCTTTGCAGATGGTTCAATACAGCGGTCAAAAGCCAGAGGGCACACTGTCACTGTTCAGAATGGATGCAAGTACGACGGCTATGTGAGGATTTCGCCAGAACCTTGCATCTTCGGTGACCATATGATATATCGTGTGTAGCAAGCATGCATGTGTCTTAGAAGGGACCTCCACGATGAGCTCAATCTTGACCAGCAAATCGAGTGAGAAGTTTGAGGCAGACGTCATAATCGCGGCGGATGGAAAAAATGTGGGTCTCTGAGTTCACTTCGTTAAAAAATGTCTACACTAGAGTCATTTCAGTCGACACTGCGGACTATTGTGGCGGGAGAGCGTGTACCACTCCCGGTATCTGGTCGCTGTTCATTCCGCTGGGTTCTTGATGCGTCCAAGCTCGAGGGTCCATCCGAATTTGATTGGGTACAGAGAGAAGGCATTCCTGGACTTCGTATTGTAGGAGGAGCGACAGGTTCAGCAATCATTACTTATCCCTGCCGGAGCCGGAACTGAACCCTCCTCAATGTAGGCCTTCTGCATTCATACAAAGGGGAGCAAGGGGAAGACCGTACGTATCGCAGCTGCCGTCGGCCCATTTCCAAGATCGTTGATTTTCTCGCCCATTCCCAGTTGTTCGTAGAAAAGCGACGCGCGCCGAAATGTTGGAGGAATGTACTGATTTCGTCCCAAAGTTCAGAGCTTTCGCCGAGCTAGCGCCTGAGGAGCTCAGTATCTGGGGACATGCGCGCAGTGCCGACTCTCCCAACCTGGACCAAGGACCGCCTGCTCTTTCTCGGGGACGCTGCGCACGGTACGTTCCCGACCCTCGGACAGGGCGCGGCTATGGCCGTCGAGGAAGCGGCGACGATCGGAGTTTTGCTCCCACTCGGGACCACACGAGAACAAGTTCCCAGTCGGCTGGCGGCACATGAGATACTCCGGAAAGAGCGCGGCGAGTTCGTGTGCAGGGAGTCCCTCGAGCAAGCCATGATTCCGTCTAAGCGCGGATTGTATGCTCGTCGTAGGTCCTGTTTGCGTGCATTTATATTCCGGGATCAGACAGTGATGTTTTAGCGCCTGACATGCAGCATTATCTTCTTGGTCACGACGCAGTGCGGGTAGCGCAAGAATATTTTGAGAAGAATTTTGCTGTGCTCTAAGGCAGGCGAGCTGGCGGTGAAGAACCTAGTGCGGCGCTTTGTTCACCATGCCCGTTTGCATGTCCACGATATGTTGTTACGCTGAGCCTGAAAATCACTCGGGTGGAGTTCTGTTCGACTTCCACGTCTTCTCGGTCGTCGCTAAGCTTATAGATACTAGCTGAGGGGTCCTCATTCACATCAAGCTGCTCTTTTATCATCCTGTACGCCAGCGGTTCGTTAACGCGTCTTCCTCCGGTCTCGGTTTCTCTGAGGTCATGGACATGACGGCACGCGCCGAATATTATCATACACCGCTATCCTCTCCAGTCGGTCAATCCATATTGTGTTCGTGCGTTACAGTATCTCAGAGTTATCCTTCCCTTTCTATTTACTGAGCAAGTTGACGACCCCGTTGCGATTCCAATTTAATAACTAATGTATGAATATCTGTTCGGACGCAAGTCCTGGACGACTCTGCACACGTTCAGTTTTCTATTCATCGATAATCTATGTCTAATAATGATTTGGTCATTCAATTTTGCCCACTAATTTCATGGCACCAGCGCAACAGGCTTTTGCGCCAGATCCTCCACTGCGCTTCATAGTCATTTTGAGGAGTACCCGCAATCCGCGTGAATTGCTGATCCCATATCTTGATTAGGTCCAGTGGAGGATTTGGCCAACTCTTGGCGGGCCACATTAGCAACCAACCCGCGAATGTGGACGCGTAAGTGACGAACCTTCAGCCATTCTATAACATTATATACATTTCGGGGGTGACAAACACAGTACACTGCTGGGCATCTCCCGAATGAGTTGCAGGAGCTGATCAGAATGAGGCGAAGATCTGATGAGACATCCCCACGGCCAATACTGGGTGTAAATCCTTTGACAAATGTTAGTTCGTCCTCACTCCTCGTAGTTCAAACTCCTACCAAAACTGTCGATGCGGTTTTTTGCCGACTGTTACCTCATTCACCAGACGAATAGATGCATACGCCAAGTTCAATGACAGTTCACCATTAGTGAGCTCTGAGAAACGGTGTCGAGCCACAAACGACGCCAGCTGTGTAATTTTCATTTCACTTAGCCCGGTGATTGGCCTTAAGCTGCAGACAGCAACTCTCAGCTCATCCCAAGAAGCTCCTAGAAGTATTTGGATCATCCCCGGTTCACAGAATTCCGCTTCAAGCAGAACATAGGCCTTGAACATATTGAGAAGTAACGGGAATTCTTGTAAAGCCGCTATCTCTTCTGTGGACAGGGTTACATCCTGGGGATCGTGGGCGTTCCAGGTTCCAAGAATAATCTGCACGCGAAGCATATATCGATAGTCTTCCCACAATTCAATGAGATCATTTGGCGGATCCTGCATACTCTGCAGGTGGATAGAAATGAGAATAGAAGTACTGTGGTGAAACTGGGCCGGCCTTTAGTAAATCAATGATGTCGTCTGGTTCCGGACCGCTTCGAGTCGGGGCCAGGAAAAAGTCAGGATTTATGCCTAGAATGAGCGGGAGAAGTTCAGTTGCGGCCGGAATCTTTCGCATCACTTCCGCGT
Organism: Mycena rebaudengoi; assembly: GCA_029282285.1. Lineage (NCBI taxonomy): Eukaryota > Fungi > Basidiomycota > Agaricomycetes > Agaricales > Mycenaceae > Mycena > Mycena rebaudengoi. Next base: position 149,263 of record JARJCX010000072.1, read on the forward strand.
TGACGCAGCTACCAAAATAAACATTACTGCAAATACGATTGCCAGGAGCGCAATGAGACCTACAGTGCGACTGGACCGGTGCGGTTAATTGATATATCCCCATAATTATAAGAAAGTGCTTCGAGTGTACGACGGGAAAGATCAACTTGATGCTGCAGGTCCCCGAAATAGAAGATCCCCGCACGTTGTGGATCGCCCAAGAAGTCCTGAAACGAAGCGTGGTGGGTTTGAATCTCCGCATTCCCATCTTGCGGACAATCTAGCAGGGAATGAAGGAATCGCAGCGCAAGTCGAACCTCACCGGGAGTCAGTCCAAGTAGTTCCTCAACCCCGCAAGGGGTTAAACGAAAATTCCAGAACCGTAGCGCGCCAAGGATCCGAGTGAGCCGTGATTGTGCGGGGGCGGCAAGCAGGATTTGTGAGTATAATCTGTCCAGCGCACCAAATGGCGACTCCACAGAAGATTCGTGGCAGATACACTCGAGCCGCTCAGTCGGACGAAAGTTTTTATCATCAACGAATTTGACAACTGTAGTTGCGTAGATGAAATATCCAGATGATTTTTCCACGAAGTGTTGTAGGACTTGCGATGACGGCCACGGCCGGGGCACTCTCTCCATGGTGTGAACATGTTCTCGATGAATCCTGGAGAATTCATCACAAAGATATCTCAGGACATCGTGGAAGGATTGCTCCATGTTGACAGATCGATATCGTTCCTTTGGAAACTCCGCGAGAACCCTATCAATAGCCTCGCCCAAGCAAGTCGTCCGGGTCAAGGGGGTCTGAATCTTAAAATTTTACAAACCAGGTCGATTTAGGGGGTTTAGCCCGCCACGAATCCGAAAATCTTGGTTTCAAGCTGCCAGGTTGAATATTCACTGAGATAGAGGGGGGGTACATTATTACTGCATTGGGCGAAATTTAGTGTACTGCCACTGTACAGCCCTTCCCAAAAAGGGAATTTTTGACGTGCATCAAATTTTGGAGAAACTTGTTCGTCTCCTAGCAAATGGCCTGGGAGCGAAAAAAAATGGTACAAAGCACCAAAACACTCTCATTCATTCCCTGAAAAGGCCCGCAAAATATGGGGGGGTAGCACCCACTATTGGGCGAGATTTGGGGGGGGGGGGGGGTCTCTGGACCCCCCTGAAAAAAAAAATTGTAGGTGATATATATTTTTCGCATAAGTATTTGGGCCCCCTTGGTCCGGGTCGTCCGCAGATGTAGATGTAGATGCCGTGACGGCACTAGTATCCGAGCAGCTTCAAGAGGAGGCAGAATCGCCAGAAAGATTCGAAGAAGCAGGGGGACGACGACCCGAGAAAGCGAGACACGACGGAAAGAGATGAGACAGAGACAGCGTGCTTGTGCGTGTGTGGCATCGGCGTGTTGATCACCTATGGCGATCACATCGGTCCGAGTTGCCGCAGCTTGCGGAAAACGTCGTGCTCTTCATTCTGCTGCTGCGCTTTTCACTTCGGGCCCTGGCGTTTTGTTTCACCGTGGATCTGGGATGAAGTTGTATCCCTGGATGTTGGCTCCGACGTGAAAACTCGACGTTCGGCGGTTTCTGGTCATCGACTCCGGCTTCATCAGGGAACACCTCCTTTGGTAAAAAGGTCAGATTATCCTTGAAAAGTTGCTAATCTGGCCCAATTACGTTGCTTAGGTTCATTAGCTTTCTTCGGACGTTGCTAATAATTTAGGACTAATACAGGCCGAATTAGCCAGGGGTTTGCAACAATTATCAGATGTTTAACCATCATTTGACTAGGGAAAAAGGCTTTGTATTCAGATACTAGCTATGTACGACAGATGTATAATATAATAGTTCTCGTAACCCGTACAGGGTCAAATATTGTGTGTACGTATCATGACAGTCAAGGTTCTTTGGATAAAAATAGATATTAGATGTGAAATACCAAGACGAGGGGGAGGGACCATACAGGAATAGGAAACCACGGTGGACAACTGGGAAATGAATGCAAAATGTTAGCAGAAAGAGAAATGCATTGGAGAAAAATGTCTCGCCTGACGGTCAGTATCTGGTCAGTATGCGACTTGGGCGACGCGTACATCTCGTCAGACGGCGTTGCGAGTCACAGCAAGCAGATAGGTGCCGCCGGTGGACATAGGATTACCAAGGATGCTAATGCGACAAGAGCGGCCTGCATTAAAATGCTTACGTGGAGAGCAAATAACACACCATCTACGGTGATAGGTGCGCACCGAGAGCGCACAAGCACCACCTCGCGCCACAGATGCACAATTCGGCCTCTAGAAAAGTTGTAAGCGTAGAAGTGGGGTTGCCCGCAACGTACCGTTCCGTCGAAGCACGGCACGACCACCGTGAGCAACACGGCCATATTCAGTGTTGCGCGGAAGCACGGCGCTGAATGAAAAAAGTTTAGCGACGAAGTCAGCAAGGAGGGCGTTACGTTCCATCACGACTGCGGCGTGTGGTGACAGCAAGGGCAGCAGAAGTGCAGGACTGTGGTATAGGATGTACTGAGACAAGCAGGGAGGAATGTGGATGCAAGTGTATACCTGTATCGTCTAAATAGCTGCCGCCGCGATCTCCTTGAAGCGTCTTTGAGAGCCTGAAAGCGGGCCACTGCGCGCGAAGCAGTGAGGATGATATCAGAGAGGTATTGTGGTAGATACCTTAGGAACTTGGCAAGGATTCGACGTCCAGAGAGGTGCATAGCGTCGACGACAAAGGAGACGAGGGAGACGAGGGAGATGGGGAGGGGAAAAAGCATAGAGTTGTTGACAAGTGTTGTCTGTTTTTCCGAATATGGTCTCAAAACGATACAGTTGATGCACGTGTGTGGTCTAGACCGCGGGCTGTGCAAGTTTAGGGCAGGTGTGCCTGACAGACTTGAAGGTCATTTCAGAAATTTTCAATTATGTGCATACTCATATTCTAGTTCCACCCAAACCCAACACACTGCCTATGCCCCCATCCAGGATGATTTTGACATACAGCACAGAAAAATGAATCCTGTACAATGTTGGGAGAAGGTAATTGAGGTTACTTGGATAATCCAAGGAATGTCGCCACTTTCTCCCACTTTAGCACAATCTGACATTGGGAACCAAATTACCCCTAAATTAGGGAAGGAGGTTTTTTCCTGATGTTGACTCCGGCTTTTCATTTGTGCTCGCTAATTTTTTCGCACTGGACTCTTGGTGCTTGCCTCTCAAGCTGGGTTTGGATACATCTGGCACCGTAGTGCCTCGACTGTGCCTCCGATGCGAAACTCGCCGCTCGCCGACTCAAAATCAAGTTTTCATTTGCGCCTTTCATTTCAGCTCATGGCTGCGCTTTGAGTCACTTCTGGCCCTGGCCCCGGCGTTTCACCGTGTATGTGCGGTGCTGGGAATATGGTACCTGGGATATTGTTACAGACTGGTAACGAGTCTAGGTTGGGAGAGTGTGAGGGACTGTGTCTCCGCTTTGCAGATGTAACTTGAGATGTAACGTCAACACGTCCTCTGATTGCTATCAATGTGCAGAAAGCTTTTTAAATAGGTAAACTAAATGGCGCACTCGGCCTTGTTGGCAGCAAGCTCATGCGGCGACACGGACAGTCCTCAACTGGCATGTAGGCTATGCCAGCGCAGTGCCAGCGGCAGCGGCAGCCGTACTTCGCAGAACCTCCAAGTGTCATATGCTCAACGAGTATGCTTGCCTCCGTCCATCCAACGACGATGAGACTCACTGTCTCGCAAGTCAAATCATTCAAGGCAATGACGGTGCGTTGAACTCATGCTGGCCTTTCGGTGACAGAGACGGACCCTGCAACAGTCTATCGGGTGTCTTGTCGCAGTATTTTGCGTCCTCCCGCTCTGCTGCGTCGTCGCCAGGAATCTCGGACTGATCACGATATTCAGTTCCTCGGCTGGTCCCGAACGTCACTCTAAATACCACCGCTGGTTCAAAATTTGAGACGGATTTCCCAAGCTCCTTGATTTTGTCCGGCTCTCAATTTTCCAGCAAACTTGCATCTGGTATGCTTCTCCGACCCTCATAGTCAATCTCATGTATTTTCCAGATCCATCTAGAAAAAGCGAACGTCAAGAATTGGAATCCGGGGACCGGTTTGCGAGAAATATTTTTTTCAGTATGAATATTACTGCGGTCGGAGTCGTTACAAAAAGCGAACCTCAAGAAGTGGAATCCGGTTTGCGAGAAATGTTCCTTCAATATGGATAGTACTGAGTAGACTCCTACTCTGAACAATCATTATCAAATTCCAGGATTTGATGCCTGTCCTGCAGGACAAGTCGTTCACCCACGCCATCGACATCCGCAGCAATATTGTAGGCATTCTTAGTGTCGTTTATTGGGATGCTCCATATGGCGTAGGTCGGGGTATCGTGGGACGAGGAAGGCGTTGAAACCGGCGGCGCTGGAACCTCTGTCTCCAACACAATCCGCCTTCCAACGGCGTCGGTAGCTTCCCTCTGGATGTAGACTTTTGTGGGATTGAGTCCGGTACGCACCTAAATTATTGGTTTGAAGAGCAACGGCGGTAGCATGATTGGACTACGCACCCCGATATCAAACCGTCCCGAAAGCGGGGAATCCACCGCACTGCGCGCGGTAACACACGAAGTCGCGGAGAAGACAACCCGATCCTCAACGGCGAACCCAATACCGCCTTGGTCCTCCAGCTTATCGTTTACGACGAAGCGCATGGTTTTGATCCCTTCTGCAGCGTCCAAGAGCAGAAACCTGTCTTCTCCAGCGTCCTCTGATGTCGCCTGGAAGCCATACCATGCCGCGGTATATCGGCCGTTGATTGCACTGGATGTTCCAACAGCGGGGAGGGTGGCGTTGTGCGTGCCTTTGGTATGGTCATCCCACAGTAGACGAACTTGCCGTGTCGGGTCTGCGGGCATGTTCCAGAGCTGCGTGTGTTCATTCCATTATTCACCTCACTTGAGTAGGGACACGAAAACTGACTCGGAATGACCCAGAGAATTTCAACTTGTCGTCGGCGAGGACAAGCTGGATGTTGTGTGGCTTGATAGGAACAGGGGTGATCACCTCTGTGAGTTCCACTCCTCGAGGCACCGTATCCAGCATTCGCGCAAACAAGTCCGCACATGTAGAGGCAAAGAGCTCGGGCGAGTCAGCAAAGCTGAATGAGAACCATGAGCCAATGGTTTGCCGCGGCTTCGTAAAACTTACGCGCGCATGGTGACATTACCATCGCTGGAAAAAATGCGCTTGTCCGAGTTCCCGGTGTCGTTGAGGCCGACCACCAACGGGTTCACTGTGGTACCATGTATGTATTCTGTTGCACTGCCCAGCCGCGTTCAGGTTCGCAGGCCAGATAGAAGTAGGAGAATACGCACACATTGTTATCGAAATGGGCGAAAGTAGTGTCGAAGTGAGCGACACTGAGCGTGTTGTTGGGATCGTGCAGCTCGGGAGCAATATGGGGAAACTGCTCGTGCTGAACGCCGCCGAACGAATGACTGCAAAGAAATGAGGAAGGTTCATCTTGAGAAAATACGATTTCGTACGCACCCACACGCAACAAGCCCGATCATCTCAGTCTTCGTGAATCCTTGCCGTGCGAACGAGGCGATGTGAGAGTCTATCCCTTGAGTCGGTTCAGGCACACCGGGATTGTTAGGCTCTCCAGCATCAATCCGTCCGCCCCGAAACACAATTTCTGGACCTCCGCTAATTTTCCTGAGTACTCCCGTAGAAATTTGTCGAATGTCATCCTCACCAATTTTCGATTGCTGCCGCCGCTGCGAGAGCGATAAGATCAGCCACTAGAGTCGAGGCGGGATGATTTAGATTGTCTCTAGCGAGGTGCGGTTGAAAAGCAACTGACTGGATACGTAGCTGTTAGCGAACAAGTCCAACACTTGTATCGTGTTATCGAAGCCTGATCCAGCGTTCTGGGGTGGGAAGAAGAAACGTTCTTCAATACACTTGAAACGGTAGCTGGCGTAAGAAATGACACCTCAGGACGCGCCTGCTCTTCTGCAAAGCGAATCGAGCCGTCGAGGCCTCCCGTTCCCTCTGCGACGTTGTACGTTGCCATGTCATGGTATGCCTGAGGGTGGGCTTGTTGGATTCGATCACAAAAGAGGAAGAAAGAGAATAGGCTCACCGTGCGTATCCAGTCCGCGAGGTTTGAACGCCCAGAAGTAAAAAAATCCAAGTTTGGTGCAAACGAGAATATGTCACAAGATGCAACGAAGCCCTGGAGCCCGCCAGCATTGACCCCGTCCTGATCCCAGCGAAGGTGCTCAAGGGCATCAAGTTTGGGTGAGGGCCAGATATATCCATTGATGAGCGGGGCAAGAGAGGAAAGTAAGCCGAGTCTAGTCAATTTCATTCTGTTCAAGTGAACGTAGGGTCTCTTGCCAAATTTGCTGCCTGCTTAAAAGGTCTTGGGGCCCTGCATCGAAGTAAGCTAATTATCGACAGATGGCAGGCGCCTGTAGCCGCCGAAAATCAGGTGTAGATCCGTGGAAGGCCGTCTTGCGCTGCGGAAGGTGAGATTTTAGAGAATTTATCTACGAGCACACCGAGCCATCAAGTGCATCAAGTTTAGGTGAGGGCCAGATATATCCATTGATGAGCAGGGCAAGAGAGGAAAGTAAGGTGAGTCTAGTCAATTTCATTCTGTTCAAGTGAACGTACGGTCTCTGGCCAAATTTGCTGGCTGCTTAAAAGGTCTGGAGACCCTGCATCCAAGTAAGCTAATTATCGACAGATGGCAGGTGCCTGTAGCCGCCGAAAAAGAGGTGTAGATCCGTGGAAGGCCGTCTTGCGCTGCGGAATGTGAGATGGTAGAGGATTTATCCACGAGCACTCTGAGCCATCGGTGAAAATTCCAACATTCGGCTGGATTTTAGGAAGTTAGTCGGCCAAAAAAATCTTCAATAAAGTCCCATGATAACGAAGATATCGTAAGTATGACATGGACTACCCGGGAAAGACGGTGTTGACTGGCCCGAAATTTGGCAATCGCCGGTGTGATAATTAATTTCAGGTCACTACATTTTCTCCCGACAGCTGGTCCGAAGTGACCTCTTAATCGACAGTGTTACTGAAACCTCAGAGAATGCATCCGGGAATTTTTACTCTAATTAGCACGCCCCCGTCCAACAAAAAAAGAAACAGGAAATTTATAGCACCATGAAGATGGTTCCCACTTTGGGCGCTCAAGTTCCCATCTTTTCGACTTGATTTCGAAGCTGTGCACAAAGAAACCACATCTGCGCTGTGGAACCTTTCAATTGAACTCTGACTGACGCACAGTATTAGTAGCAACAAAAACTCGTACGGCATATAGCCGAGCCAATAGGACTCCGAGAATAGGAGCGAAGACGATCGGCATCTATGCCGTTCCAATTCCGGTGACGGAAAGTGATCAAGCCGATTGTGTGTGATGGCTCGTGAATGGCAGTATCAGTGAAGCTCAGGGAGATACGGAAAACTCAACTCAACCTCAACTCATCCCGTTCACAGTTCAAAAAACCTGGGAACATGATGGCGGGAGAATGTGTTTGCATGTTTGTTGAATCATGACAAGCGTTTCAGTGCTTCCTTTCCACCATCACCAAGGCGGCGCCATTACTATGGCTGAAGGACTACCGGACGAAATCATCGCTCAGTTCCTTCAGCTGCATTTCACCGTTCCCGACGATCTCTTCTCTGACACCTCTGACACCTCACCCTTTGCCTCGCGCTCCGAGTTCTCATCCACTGTCGCGCTGCTCGTCTCCAAGGCATGGCTATGCTGCGGATTGCCTCTACTGTACAGGACCGTTATTCTGCGCTCGCAGGGGCAGGCCAAGGCCCTTTGGGCGACTCTTCGAAAGCAGAAAAGGCTCGGAAAGACTATCAAAAAGCTGCGGGTGGAGGGCGGCTTCAACCATTGGATGTTCCCCATCCTGAAATCAGCACCGAACATCGAGGATCTGTGCCTCTTCCTCGACATTGTCTCTTGGGATAATGTCTCTGGCTTAGAGCAGGGTCTCGCCTCCGTCAATCCAACCCGCCTCATCATCTGCGATAGGCGCTGGGGTTTCGAGAACAACCAAGTCGCGAACCAGCTGATTGACGCAATCACCACGGCTAGGAAGAAGTGGTCCAATCTGGTACATCCTGGTTCTATCCTGATTCACTGCCCTTACGAAGTTGAGGGCAGACGACAATCGTACTTCCCTACGTCAATCTTGAGAATGCCTTGCGAGAGGCTCTCGTGATGGCTTTGTGCGATTCAGCCCACGTCGTCGTGCTACCCAATATCGACTCCATCGCACCTCTCTTGCGCAAGATCTCGAAAATCGCGAGCATCAGAAACATCCAACTGCGTGGCAAAGAGTTCCGGGTTGCAGCACCTGAATTTGCCGCCGAGGTTGCTGCGGATGAGCACTTGAGGTCGATTGTGACGTGGTCCATGCACCCGTGAGCATTTATTCCCCTCGTAATTTGTTGAACACTTGAAGTAATCTCCTTAGTTCTTATGTGCCTGATGCGCTTCCCATCGATCCGATTTTCTCACCGCTCGTGTCCGAGCCGCAAAACATCAGCGATAAGATATGGTTCCGCATACTTTTTTTCGCCACATTGAGCCGCCAGCGTCCGCGGACCATGTGTCTCGAGGATCCCCTTCTTTATCGCTTTAAGTTCAGCAACTTCAAATATTTGTTGGTTTCGAATACTTTCAAAGTGAGCAGTCGCGCCGCGGCTCTAGAACGCAGCTAACATTCACCAGAGGCTTGCTAACCCCTATCTATACACATACCCGACCATATTGGGAAGACAACGGGTGCAACTGCTTTGCGACAGACTTGTCAACGACACTTCCCTCGGCCGGCATGTCCGCGAAATATTCATCACTCTCGGCGAATTTGACGTGGTGGATTTGGAAGAGTGTCCGATACCATTCTCAACCATGCCGTCGCTGGCTCGATATGTCGGTCTCGACGATCCGAGAGATATTCCGTGGAATGCCTTCCAAGAGCTCGCCAAAACTTGTGGCCGTTCGCTCATTGAGTTCACTGGGCTTTGTGTGGGACCGAAGGAATCCGTCACGGTTTCGCCCTCTGTTTTCCGCCATTTCACATCTTTACGATCTTTCACTTGGAGGACCCGCTCCAAATGGGAGTTTTCGCAAGACGTCCCAATCTCTGCATTTCCTGCGCTGGAGATCATAGAATTCAGGTCGGGCGACCTGTTCAACGTCTTGTGTCAAATGACGTCCGTCTATCCTTTCCACTCCCAGCGTGTGCTGGCCCTCATTGTCACGTCCTTCAGGCACCCCCGCCTCCGTCGTGTTATCTTGGAAGAAGGTGCCGAAGACCAAGGACCATTCCTCGCTAAACATGGGAGCAAACTCACCGAGTTGACAGCGAAGTGCGTGTGACGGAGAGCTGGCGGCGAGGCAGTCGTCGGCTAGTTCCGGCACAAGAAAGTTCGGTTTGTTGGGCGGTCAGATCCAACAAGGTGAGTGGTGTAGTGATAGTATTGACCAGGGGACTAACTACGGACATCACAGGCTTATATACTACAGGAAAAATAGGGGTTGATGGGGAAAGGAGTGTAATCTTGGCAACGGGAGTCTCGGCATGTCGGATCAAGGTAAAAATAAAGAATGTGGTGGGGTGTGGAATATATTCGTTACAGTGCGACACCACCGAAGAATACTCGGTCTTTGAGCTTTGTCCGAACATGCTCACTCTTACCGTTGACTTCGGAAAGCCTGTGAGTCATCCTTGAGTGTCCAACCACTTCCTTTCTGATGGACCTCAGCCTTTTATGCTAGGATCTTCTAGGTCTGGTGCGCTCCCCACTCATCAACTGCTGCGCAAGGTGATTTTTCACCGCATCTGGTAGTCAGGGTCTTCCATTCCGCTCCTCACGCCTGTCTGCTGATCATGGCTTAGCACTGCTGACACTGTGTGGAATTCGAATGAGATGGAACTGGATGCCGCCCACTTCCCTGCTCTTCATTCAATTCAACTGGACACTGTCTGGCCCACGACAGAGTGCGTATATGTTCGTACGAAGAAGATATTGACCTGTCTGAGCTTATTTTTCTTCTTTTGGCAGATATGAAATCTGGCGGTCTGATTTGGTGCCGCGAGCAGAGCGTCTGATGGAGAAAGGTCTGAACGTGATTGATAGGACAGGCACTCCGTGGCGTGTTCGAGTGAAATAGATTGTGGATTTCTCTTATATCATTATGCTAGTTTGACTGTTGTTCACATTCAAGTTGGATTCGAGTTCAATATGTTGTATTCGAAGCGTCCACGGTGGCCACGACACACGCTCGTTGGTTTATTTGCGAGAATCCACCTGAACATCCGCTGATAGGCAGCTGTACAGTATTTTTTGAAAATCCCTAAAATCGTGTCCTCCCCCTCGCCGCTCGAGCCTGATTTGCGCGAGCTCGCATTGAATCCCCAGTATCATTATGGCGATGATGAAGACGGTAAGTTGGGAGAGGAAGAGGGAGCGGATGTCGGCCCGACGAACCCATCGGTGAGTCCCACGACATCTGACAGCTCTTCTTCGGCCGCGTCGACGTCGTGGCACCCACACAGCCAACAGCTGCAGCTCCCCGTCCCCTGGATCTTGAGCAAGAGGATGTAAAGCCATTACCACTGTCACTGTCAGCGTTCACACGCATCCTTTCTCCGCTCGTGCTCCCCACACCCATCCCCATCCCGCTCGCTTCGCCCACTTCGCGCCGCAAGTCCGCCTAAGCTTCATCAGCGGCACCAACCGACGAAGGCGAGCAGCGGAGGCCCAAGAAGGGCGACGAGGACTACGTGAAGCGCCCCGAGACCGCTTTCATCCTCTTCCGCAGACGGTGTGAAGTGCGCGGCGACGCTGAAGGAGGGTGGGAAGGTCGAGAAGGCAGGAAGGGGAAGGAAGGGACGGAGTGTCGATGCAAAGGAGGGGGAGACGAGTGGGAGTAATGTCGAAATTGTGCTCCCCGTGCCGCGGAGTCGGTCGTTTGGGTGCGTCTCTTTATTTCTTTTTCTTCAGATGTATGAATGCTGACGATCTTATTGTAGCCCCCACGCCCACGCCGGCGCCCTACCAGGCCATCCAAGTGCTGAACGTGTACTCCGTAGCGCAATTCCAGTCTCAGCCCACGACTACCTTCGACTCGCCGGTCGACTCCCCGCTCTCCACCTTCCCAAGTCTGTTGCCTATGATCTCGAGTATGAGGAGGGCGGCGACCCTTCCCGGTTAGTCCTTCTCTCCATCCCTTTTCTCCTCCCTTCTATCATTGCTGATCTACGTACGTGTGTATAGGCACGTCATTCGAGCACCAGCAACAACAAGCTCACGCCCAAACCTCGTTCGACTACCTCCCCACCATTGGTCCCGGCCAATTTTGTGATGAATGTGGCCACAACCGCGCGCGTGCCTATATTCTTTTGTGATCAAGTGAGAATATTCGCTGGAAGCGTATCAACTCCTTATTAGTGATGTGGAATTGAAGGGAAGGGGTGCAGATCTAATATTCTTGTTCGTTTGTCTCGCGTAATTGGAGGTTCTGGGGATACACAAGTAACATGACAGCGAGATTTGGGCTACTTTACATGTATGAGAGTGAACGCTGAGACACGCGACCAGGATAAAACAATGCCAGACCATAGAATTATTTTCTTCGTGCCATCCGAGAGATTCCGCAGAGGAGTTCAGGCGGTCATATTGTGAGTTTGGTAAGGAGACCTCGGGCTGTACATCCCGGTTGACGAGCCAAGAATTGAAATGCTGCAATTCAGTTCACAATCAGTACCAGCAAAATCTCGAGACGCTGAGCAACAAACGATGCATATTTCGGATTGATTGAGGATATGTGCACTCCTCATTCGACCTTCCGTCCGACGAGACGTTCCAGATAAATTTCCAAGGGAACGTCGTACCGAGGGTCTGATGTGTGGGCAACTCGTAAAAGTATCAAATGGATGCTTTTTCTGAGAAATGATTGTTATCCTCGTTCCGGAAGTCTAGAATCTGGGTTCTGTTGTGTTAAAACTGTTTGGACTACCGTCCTATCGGTAGAATGAAATGCGGTCCATCAGGCGTTCAAGACGACGTGTTCATTCCTGAATAGTCTCGCCAAGTCAATATCTTTTATCAGTAGAATTCCACGCCCCAGGTATCTGAAGACACCCTTTGCACCCTGCATCTTGTTGAAGACACATACAATAACTTGCATTTTGGCCCTTCATTCCAGGGTCCACCGACAATTTTCCACGACACTCGGATCACGGCGGTGCCACACCGAGGGCGTGATGCGCGTCCTGTTGCGGCTGTTCTGACCCGAGTTCGCAACATTACGGTTAGCTAGGTAGTTCGTATGTCACAGTCTGATGGATGTGGTCGACAAACCAGGAGGATGGCGCTGCATTCTGGGGTGGTTGAGGCTTCCAATGGAAGGGATGGAAAAGGAAAAATCCTGTTTTTGGTGGTCCTCGAAGCGTTTCATTCTCTGTATCTGCATAAAGATGATGTCGTGTCGACTGATTGAACTGTTGGAGAATCGGAAAGCAAATTTAAAGATCACGCACCGTCCCGCCCTGCGCCTCCCACGGCCCGGACGGCGCTAACGCGCAAATAAGCGCTTCTAAATTTCGCATCCCAAAACGGACGTCCCTTTGTTCGCAATTTGAGGCCGCGGCCGCGACAGCGACCCGCCCACGGACTCAATTGAAGATGCCGCTCTTGGGTGCACACTGAGAATCCGCTGACCGGTGTCTATTGTCCTCACCAAAATTATGTCTGCCACTTTCACAGTGAGCACACGGAACCGTAGACTCGTAACCAGTCTGTAAACAATTGCCGAAAAAATGCGGCAAGCGCTTCGGTGTTTACAGACTGGTACAACTCGTTGATCGTAATCGGGCTGTCCGCGGAGTTTGAAAATTTGGCGAAGGCTCTGTTCTGGGATGCAGTTTGGGTATGAATATACTTGAAGTACCTAGGAGTAATATGATCCTAAAACTGCTTAAATCTGTCTCCTCATTTAATTTTTTTATGGCTTGGAAGAGTGGAAAGAGCCATCAGCTTTCAACCAGAAATGATCGGGTTTGATGGCTCCTCAGCCGGCCGATCGCGGCACCTGCTAAAATTTCAAACTCCGGGGACAACCCAATGCACGTCAACGAGATGTACCAGTCTGTAACTACCAAAAGTGCTTGCCACATTTTTTGGATACTGGTTACAGACTGGTAACGAGTCTAACGGAACCGCCCCACGAATTAGGCAGGACGAAAGCCAAGAAGCAAGAGATAGTCCATGGTGCGGCGTATCTTGGTGGCTCGCGAGAGGAAGCGTCCGCATTGAAAGCAAAGGATATTTTCGGCCTGTTCATTGTCTCTCGCAGTCCAAGGGCGTAAATCTCGCACGAGGTAGAAAAATCATGTTCCTGAGACTAACTCAACTGAATCCCACACGCCGCGATATTTCTCTTTAAGAAATTTGAGGTGACTCGACTGGATCGTGAGAGGAATGTGGCGTATCCAATATTTCGTGCGAATGAGATGGAAGTTGGCAGCAGGAGGGTGACGTAAGTGCGTTCACTGTGTGGTAGATAACAGATCAAAAATCATGGACAAACAACTCCATCTTCTTACCACAACAACGGATCTTTTTCGCTGCGCTCTGGTGTTCAGCTGCTCCCGGTCTGCCTCGTAAGTATTCCTGGTTTTGTTTTCCAACAAGGCTCGGGCTTTTTTGTCGACTGCAATCAACCACGAATTTTGTCCAGTTTTCTCCGCTGTCGTCAAATACAACCCGTCTGAGCACAACCGTGTGCTCTACCAGCGTCTATTTCATCTCCACAATCTTCGAAAAATCGGGCTCATGAAAGATGGCAGGGGAGGTTTATCTCGATAAGCCATGATCCGACTTGATCCCTACCATTCCGTATGATCCGTATGCCGAACATGTGTCAAATTAAGATTATTGGGGATAAATATAGCGCGCACGCGTAGGTGGTCCTTGAGGCTTGCTTGAGGCTTGTCTTCATCCCACCCCCACTCCGCTCTCATGAATCCTGAAAGTAATCCTATCTCAAAACCCAAAGGAACCCATGGTGGTGCTAGGAGAGGTGCTGGTAGGAAACGGAAAGAAACAGCAAAAGCCCAAATTCTAGGAACTCGGAGTCTGACACCACCACCGCAACGCGTTCGAGGGTCCACTTCTGCATCTAGCAGCTCCCACCGACCTCCGGCAGCATTTTTTCGTTCTTCTACTGCGCATCGGCCGGTTCCTCTTGGCAATTTTCCAACTCAAATTCCCACTCGGCCCTCTTTTTGGTCTGCAGTCGGTGGATCACATTCGGGTACAGCAACTGGCACCACATCTTCTGTTGGCCATGGTGAGTCAATTTACTGTCGCTTTCCAAGCCTGAGATATTAACTTATCGTAGAAGAAAGAACTTTGCTGCATTTAACAACTAATGATCTTACACGGCTCAATGAGCAGCTTGACTACATAGCAGAGAATGACGAATACGGAGACATTACCGCTGGAGAGCGACTAATTGACGAGAGTCTTGTCGAGGATATTTTAGATACTGCTGAGACAACTGCAACAGCGGAAGCTGAAACAGTCTCCTGGAGCCTGCCAAGACTCTGTCCTTTCAAAACAGCTTATATCTGTGAAAGAACGACTGCGCCGTGAAATTGACACTCATGGACGCCCCCTTTGTTATCTTCGAGGCGACTTTTATGACAGGCCACCACATCCGGTCTTCGCTCTTGAACACGATAAGGATACCACTGGCCTCGATCCGGCTAGGCTTTATTTGTGCAAAGTTTTTGTATGGCTTCCATATTTGCTTCCTGGCTGCCCCGAAAAATTCAAGTGCACATGTGGTATGCCCTTGTCTCGCAAAGGTGTGTTTCCCCCCAAAAAAATCGCAACTGCATGAGTTTTATTGATACAAATAGGCTTCAATGACAACCCTATAGCTCGTCGTGTTCGCGCGATGCCATTCGATTATTTTCTTCTCACCAACCGGTTCATTTGCGATGATCGCTTTACAGATTCACCACAGTGTAAGTCATCACATATACTCAGTATACTCGTAAATTATTAATCTAAGCATTTTTTAAGCGGAGCGCTCCTTTCACGAGTCCATCAACAAGTCCTTAACCCGGAATGTTGAGCCAATAACTGACTGGACAGACCTTCCACGCTATGAGCAAACCACGGGAATTCCCAGCAATTTTATTTCAGACTCAATGGACATTGAGGACACCGCACATGATATTCTTGCGGCTGTTTCTGCTGCTCAAGTTTCATCACACCTTTCTCTTGTTGCAATTTCAGTCAAGACCCACCAAAATGCCGGAGAATCACCTCGGCTTCACATTATCCAGCTTCGAACAAGTGACAGAATTATTATTTCTGAGGTGTGACTCAGGGTATTGTTTCAAATGTCTTTATTGATTCAGGTTGTAGGTTACTGCACTTACATCGCGTAGTGCTGTTCTGCCTTCACTTCAAGCAATCCTGACTAGTCCGGCAATTATCAAGATTGGCCATTCCATCCTTCAGACCCTCCAAATGATATCTGATGCTTTCTCCATTCCCGAGATTGCAAAACTTACGAGAGCAAAAAATGCGCCCATCCTTGATCTTGGTAAATATGCGAAGTTGAAAGGGGTTGTGGAGGACCAGTCCCTATCGCTGCATGCACTTGCTGGTGTTGTCCTTCACAAGTCTTTTTCTCTTCCATATCTTTCACCATATCCCTGGCCACTCACTGTCTTGGAGCGAAATGACCTGCTCTTCCATGAGGTTGACTGCTTGTGGCAACTTTACCTTGCTCTAAGTCTCCGTGACTCTCTTGGCCTACCGCTACAGTCCATGCAGGCGCAGTGTGATGGGCAGCGCATCACACTTGTTCATAGTTGCAAGCCCGTTGCAGAGGGTACAATTGTCGGGAACCATCCTGGCTATCTAGATGCGATCATGGATGACCACGGTCGCACAGATCGAATTAATATAACTGCCACCCGCTCTCTTATCTCAATCTCAAAGGTGAGCAGTGTTCATTTGTTTTTATTTTATTTTTATGTGGAGACACTCTAAAATTTAACTGAAAGGTGCTTGTTCCCGGTGCCATCCATACCTTGCACAAGCAGACAATCGAATGGATATTCCAGAATGGACGGCAGGCTGTTGTAAGCACCTCACAGCTTCTAACCCGCGGCGAAACTGCACCTATCCCAGCTGATCCTCTTGCCCGCACATTTTCTACTCCTGCACCATCGCCAACCCTTCCCAATGAAGATGAACAGCTTTTGCTTTCTATTTCCTCTGATCCCATCCAATTTGAGCACTGGACCGAAGAAATGGCTAATAATTCTGAATACACGGAATCAACTTCAGATGATGAAGATGATAATGGCTTTGACTTTGAGGATTTTGATGAAGACAGTTCAACGCCTTTGAAAATGTAATCAAAATTACATTCAATTCTCTCATCTCACGCTAATCAAGTATCTAGACCTTCAATGACATGGATGAAACCTTATTCGATACTGGTGTTAATGAGGTAAATCATATCATTTCTCTTGGAACCACAATTCATTTTTTCTTGATAGAATACTCCAGTTGATGTCCTCATGGAGGGTGTTGATAAAACATTTTCCATTCTCACCCAACCCGACAAGTTTCCAACTCGCGTTCTTGATGATGCATTCCACTTTATGGACCGGCTCCTCCGTCTTTTGTCCAAGAAGCACTCCGCATTCAAGGCCTTCGCACATGACTTCAGCGAAATAATTTTCTTACGAGACAAGTCTGATGAAATGGCTGTTCGTGCTGTCCTCGAGAAGCATGGTGTGAGTTGGGAATATGCTCAACGAGCAAAGTCCTCCGCACTCAACCGCCGTATTCGTCGCTATATTCCGGGGCGGACCGTTCTGGTGAAGAGATTGGAGACATTGTTCAAGAGCTACGAGAATATGCAGTGCTCAACAAAAGCGAGTCGAGGATCTTTCTTCTCTGAAGATGCAAAGGAGATGGTCAAAAGACTGCTTGATACTGCCCGTGCTGGTTATCTCTCGGATCCACCTGGTATTTCCCTTTATTATCTCATGGGAAAGGACCGTGATGGGCTCAACATATACCGCACTGTTCGTGGAACCAACTCTATTGAGGGTGGAGTTCATATGGTTGTTCGTCGAATTTTTGGATCATTGCGAGCTTCTCCTGAATTGGCGGAGTGCATAGTGATCAACTGGATACATCGGCGAAATACAAGGGTACACCTCTTCTGTTTTACATGATTTACCTTTCTCACATTAATTTTATTATTTGACAGGTCGGTTTTCATAATCGTACAGGCAAGATCTATCATGGCCATTTTGACATCTGGTTGAGAGATGAGATTGTCGAATTGGCCATCCAAGTTGCCTCGAAACCATCCTTCCCTCTTCCACGTGTGCTCTCCACTCGCATTGCCACATCCGAGACTATCGGAATCCTCCCTATTGGCAAGTCACTTGCAGAAAGCTATAAAATGACCACCCTTCCGCGGCCCAGCATTATTGGTGTACCTCACCACCGCGATACTCCCGTACACATCTTGACACGTCTCAGCACCAAAACAACGAACCTGTATCGTTACCTGCAGCTTCAACAGCGTGTTCTTTATGCTGTCACCCCAGTCCACACGCACAAGGAATACATCACATTCAAACAGCACATCGGACAACAGAACTTCAGAAAGAGCAGCAAAATATATCGCCCCCATGAGCGCTGGAAAAATATTGACTATACAGCATTTTCCAGATTTTGGAACCAGCTTGTGGATGGCCAATCTCGTGCAATAACTGACTCGAACCAACGCCTTTACTACAAGCTACCTCAGCAACTCGAAATTCATCACAAAAAAGTTATCTTGTGGACCTCCGAGCTTTCAACACTTGCGAGTGGCGGCAATTTTAATGCACGCAAACCACTTCTTGAAA
This sequence comes from Mycena rebaudengoi, assembly GCA_029282285.1. Classification (NCBI taxonomy): domain Eukaryota; kingdom Fungi; phylum Basidiomycota; class Agaricomycetes; order Agaricales; family Mycenaceae; genus Mycena; species Mycena rebaudengoi. The sequence continues at coordinate 167,260 of JARJCX010000072.1, forward strand.
TTCTCAACTCCGAGGACAATCACACTGATGTCCTGGCCGCAATTCCTCTTCCCGATCCAATACCGGATGGAGAGCTGGACCTCTCTGTTGCTGGTTTGTTGCTTATTCAAATTTAGTTTATTTGACCTTTACTCAAAATTATTTCTAGGCCCCAGTAATGATCTGAGATCTTTTAGTCCAATGGCTGAAGCACCAGCCCTGGGTGAAAGGGGCGATGCCGATTTTACCGGCGGGTTCGAACCAGGCTTGGCTCTGCCGGAGCCGCAGCCTTTTCCTCATCTGCTCATGCCCACTCACTCGTGCCGGTGATACCTCCTCTTCCTCAAGCCTCACAGTCCACTCCATTATTTTATTCAACAGCCCGGCAATCGTTACTGCCAGGAGCTTCTGCTCCAGCACCAAAATCATGAACATCCAATCGCGAGTCAAGGCGTTGCGCACCGTGTGCCTTCAATGAGTGTGAACACAGACTGACATGTGCTGGTAAGGGTGGCCAAAAACTTTGTCGGTGTGGCCACCCTCCACTACAAAGGGGTCAGAGGATACGAACTTCAGAAGCAGTTCTTAGTGTGCGCCTGGCCCAGAAGAACCAGGAAAGCTCTCGTGATTAGTAATTGCAGTGCAAGTAGTCTTTGTTTTTCTTCAACCTCAATTACCATTACATCTCTTAAAGAATGTGTGCTGCAATTCATATATGATGGACTGATTTAAATTTGATTCTTAAATATGTAAACTGTATCGTTCAATATTTTCAGATTAATTGTGGCATAAATGGGAGTGCGACAGCGAAAATAGTAAGAAGGACAAAATTAAATGTCACCAGAGAGAATTTCAGTGATTCATTCAATATCTGATGGGCAGAATTATTTTGGATGTTGTAATCTTGGAGTATTATATATATGTAAAGCATCGCTGAATCTTCTTTTATAGAGCTTGCCACCGGTGGCTGGCCACCAGCTTATTTTCTCTGGTTGTTGATAGTACATTAAAAGGACACTTCATATTATTGTTGACCGGCTTGTTGGCCATACAATAAAAATGTGGGGAACAATTCTTATGATGAATTACCTTCTCTAGTTATCTTGTGATGCCTCAGGGATTCAGCCCCCGATCTGCACACAAATTTGTCGTAGGTAAAAGTAGTTTCCCATTTAGGAGTTTATTTGCGAAGGAGTGAATTGCAGCCGTTGTATTGCAACAAACTATAGACCCTGAAACCTCACATCACTTGTATTCAGCTTAGCAAGGCCATAGTGTTGAGCATGTTGAGCATTGAACACAAATTGAGCTTTAGGTACAAATATAATTGAAATAATGACAGCTTGCCAAGGAGATACATAGCCAGCTGTGTGCGCTAGAGTCACTCCCAGTAAGAATGCGTGGCCTGACTGCGCCCAAGAGACGCGCCCCGCTTGAATGCGTGTTTTGGGTTAAATTGCGAGCAAAAGGAGTTGTTCAACTCTTGGCATCACTGATTTACAAAGTTGCGTGGAAGTCGGAAGCTGCATGTGACCTTATTCTTGAAATCCCATTCGCTGGGGCTTATCTCGGTCGGCCGATCATTCGGCCGATTGAGATAAACCAGGATATCACGGATCGCCGGCATGGAGATATCTATTCAAGATGAATCAAGTGCCGCAAATGCTCGGGAGAGCATACTGAGAATTTGAAGTAGAGAAAATTGTGCAGATGAGTTCTGTATGTATTAGAGACTCTCTCCCTTCTCCTTTTCTTTTCTCCCTTTTTTGCAACTTGAAAAACTTGAATTCCCCCCCACCTCCCCTGACATAATCCAAGAGCCAAAAATCGGTCATTCCGAGGGTTTCGTTTGGCCGGGAATAGCCTCAGATTGCCGAGGGTTTCCCGCCCGGCCGGGTCAGTTTTAATCGGTCTCGCGACCGAATTGCCATCACCCTCGGAATGGCGGGGTTGCCCTGACAGCTGCCAGACCAAATCGGGTCTGGAACGGTTCCACATCCTACCTACCTACCTACCTACCTACCTACCTAACTATCTGAAGGGAGAACCTGGGCCCAGGTTCCTGGATAAGATAGATATAGTGTATTCTTGAAGAACAGAACCATCAAGTCAAGGCTCGGACCAGATTCAACGGGTCACTTCCACTCCTTAGCACCTCAGTGGAACTTGGATATAAAAAAGAGGCCGAGTCTTATTTGGTTCCTCCTCCATGCACTGGCAACCAAAAAAAAAGAAATTCACAAAATCTGTGAAATCCCTCAGGCCTGAGTTGAATGAATGACTCTCTTCATGCAACCTCATCTGGAGAGAACTTTAGAGAGGAGACACAGCACCACAATGCTACATTTATTTTCATTCTTTATCCATTGAGTGAATCCCCGCTGCTTCAACTTTTCATTTACTTACACTTCATGGCTTGCTGCACAAGCACAAATAACCCGATTCCCGAGGCCAAGTTCCTCCATCCCTCACCAGGATCAACGGCAGATCTCGGTGTTAACAAAACTGGTATCAAGTGCAGTGGTAGCACAATAGACAAATAAACAAACAGACTACATATTGGACAAAATACTATGACCTAGACATGACATGGCCTACACACCAAGAACAGGTAGGTATGTATTTGTCCAGAAAATTACTAGAGCTGTGGAGAATTTGAAGAGAAAGAACAGCAAGACTGTAACACAAACCCTGACTATCCGAGATCAAGACTGCAATTCAAACTAAGACTCCTTTCCTCCCCTTGTCCCCGACATTGCTTCCTTGAGCCAATTTGTCCTCTTCCTTATCCTCCCCAATGTATGTGTCCTCTGGTGCACTAACAGGTACATGCAATTCTGAGAGGTGTCGAAGCTTTTCCTCATGCTCAACTAAAACAGCAGAGTCAACCACTGCTAGCTTTGCATCAATCTTGATTATATCCTTCATCTGAGAAGATTGTTTGAACAGGGGCCTTGCTGCCTTCCACAATTCAACTGCCTTCATGACCTCTCCACGAGTATTCAGTATATTGGCAATCCGAACCATGCAATCCGCCCTCCAGCGATGGACATCCATGAAGGCAAATCCATCAAGAGCAACCTTGAATAGGCTGAGTGCAGTCTCATCATCACTTTCGGCGGAATAAATCTGGCCAAGGCATCGGAATGCTTGCATTGTGCAGAGTTTGTCCTTGCAGTTCAATGCCATGCCAAGAAATATTCCGGCCCATCGGAGTGTAGCTGAGGTGTCATTCATGCCGGTGGAAAGATCTGCAAGTCTTCCAAGACCATAGAGTGGTGCATCTGTTGGCATGTCCTGAGACGATGCTGCAAGACTTTTTTCAAACATTTCTCTTGCAGCTCCATGAGGCCCATCTCGAAGACAGAGCTCAGCAGCTCCATAATCAGCTATCAAACCTGCCTCTCTGGCTAGAAATCCATACAATGCCGTCAAATGAGACCGAGCCACATCTAGATGTTGGTGAATATTTTTTGAATTGGCACCAATAGCAATATCAATGATCACAATGTTCAAGTTCGCCATAATGGCACTGTATGAAGTTGGCTGGCAGCAAGATGTAATGCTGACTTGAAGGTTGCGAGACTCCAAATACTCAGATTTCATGAGGTGGATCTCAGCCTGATAACTAAGGATGCTAAAATCCAAAGGACTTTGTTGTTGACCACAAGCAGTCATCATCTCTCTGGATTTTTGGAGCAGATGCTGAGCAGGCCCATAGTTTGCCAATCCTATGTGACATATTCCTTGAAGCCAGAGAGACCAGGCTTGTCCATTCATGTCCCCTATGTGCTCAGCACATCTATGTGCCTCCTTGGCATATTTGAGTGCACTCAGGGGCTTTCCAGCAGCAATCAGGACATTGCCCATGTTGCTCAAGGCTTCTTTGCCAACGAGGGTGGGGTATCTAACACTTTCTGCCAGAGAATGGGCTCTTTCATAATACCTGAGGGCTCCCACAAAATCTGACTTTGCATACTGGAAGTAGGTTCCCAGGGCACAGTACCATCGGGCTGGTGCAAAATTAGTTAGGTGAACACAATGAGAGCGATTGTGTCTTACCCTGTTCCAGTGCATCTCTTAATTTGAAATGCTCAGCACCTAGGGTGATGTGGCCATTTAAATCCAAGCTAGGCAAGTAGGGCGAAGCATCCAGTAGTTCATTAACATAGGCTCCCAAAATTGGATGGTCTTTCCAATGAGAGATTTTCTCTGAAAGTTGGAGCAGAAGAGGTGTATATGTCAGGTAAACCCGACGATAGAAACTATTGAGGAACAGGATGCTCTTGAAATTTTGGACAAAATCAGGCCCTTCTGGTTCAAGCCCATCGTAGAGAACAGTGTTGAAGTTGCCCAAATTTCGTGAAATTTGAGGCTGTATATCTGCGACATTAAGATTCTTGAATTGATTCCAAAGATCAAGAATGTCATGGAAGTGTTCCCGTAGCTTTAGCTTCAAGGCATTTGCAGGAGGATGAACATGGAAGATATGCTCTCGAATTGGAACCAGCACTTTCAGGTGCTGATCCTGGTCCACAAAGGCCAATGATGTCCGAATAAGAGTTGTCCTGCAGGCAAGGATGTCAATGATAGGGAGTTTGGCTTGTACCAAATCGGCATCTGTGATCCCATCAGGTAGCATAGATAGAATGCTGAGCAACTCCTGGGCACCTGGGGTCATACGGGAGCTTGTGTATGACAACATGATAGATATGTCCAGGCTTGATCTCTGGTCATACCCTTCTGAAAGCATCTGAGTACTTTCCAACCTCCAACGAGAAAGTGCCCGTGCACATCCTTCAGAATCAGCAACACTTGCAATGAGGCTGACTGCCAGTGGAAGATTCCCTGTCAGTTCAAGGAGTTCTTTGATGCTGGCCTCATCATGGTCATCATCAGCAACCTCAATGAAGGTCTGCCGAGCAGCCCCATCGGAAAGTGGCTTGAGAGGGGCCAGGAAAGGCCTGGTCCATTTGACTTTGTTTGGCCGCTCAGCACCTCTCAGGGTGATCTACAGCAGCTTAAACATATTATTTGATAAACTTGCAAACATTACTCACCATGAGACCCAACTGAGGAACATCAGTCATCAGAGAGAGAAACTCTTCAACCTCAGCACGAGCTGAAAGGTTTTCCCAAGGGGTCTCCAGATTGTCAAGGACCAGAAGAGAAGGAGGTGCATGGGCAAAATAATTGGCAATCTTCTTTGCCATGCTTGAGCCCTTCTCCAACCCAATATGATCTGCAATTGTCACTGCGAGCTCATTGCAAGTGGGGCTCGAATGGCATGGAACAAAGTATCGATGTGAATACTTGGCTTCCACTTGTAGATTATGGATGACTGCTGTTGCAAAACTGGTCTTTCCTATTCCCCCAGTGCCAAGGATAGCAATGTGGGCAGAATCCTGTACTAGGATATTAACCACATCCTCGAGTTCTGCTTCACGGCCATGGAATATTTGTGGGCAGGGTGGAAGTAGACCAAAAGATCCTGAGCTGTTCAAGAACTTTAGCAAGATTTATTATGTCTTCAGATTTGGCTCACCTATTGCCAGAGCTGGATAGGGTTCCTGTCACCTAACAACCATCAGCTGAGAATGTTAATTCCCATAATTTGCTACTCGCTGAAGAGCGATCAGAACCGGTGAGGTCAGAGTCGGTGTCCAAAAGGGCAATAAGTTGTTCATGTTGTTCCTTTGCATCAATTTTCATTTGCGCCATTTCAGACAAGGTTGAACCTGTAACTCGAGCCTGCAATGAATGCCAATGATTTGAATGTGCATTGAAAACAATTTGTCTGAACATACCTTGAACAACTCAACCATCCTGCTGAACTCCTCCTTGCATGTTTCCAGTCTCTCTGCAGCCTCAGGCTGTCTAAAAAGTCCTTTTATTTTTCCAAGAGTGCCCTTCTGTTGCCCATTCAGAATGGTGAACAACTTTTCAAGTGTCCTGGTGAAATATTAAGTGAATACAATGTCACCTTCAAATGGTACTCACTTTGTGAATTTTGCAATGTCATACAAAAGTGCTGTCGGAAGGACACCCTTCATTTCTGAAGTTGTATGGAGCCCGACAATAATACATAGGATTTCATGAATCTGCTCCATAACCTCAGCATATTTGTCCTTATTCAATTTGGTTGTCTTTTTTTGTTTTGGTTATATATTGTTCCAATGGTTGGAACCGGCTTACCTCAATACACCTCAAAATTGACAAGGACAATGCAGCAGTCGAGCCAAGAAAAGGCACTTTAGCTGCTTCTGCAATGTTCTTGGCAGTAGTTGCAGCCAGACTGGTGTATTGGATGAGATTCTTGAAATTTGTGGTAGTAGGCATGGTGGGATCTTTGATGGGGGCCGCTGCGGTTCTGGGTGTATCTATCTTTCGCTGCATTCCTTATGTACATTATCAGCGTGATATGTATCAAATGATATTTACAGGGTATATGTGTCTGTTGACATTTCGCACCGAAAAAAAGACCTATCTTTATGTGCTATCTTTCAAATGTAGCAACTAAAAAAACACTACTCTACTTGTGTCTTATAGAGGTTCAATTTCGTCATTACCAGGCATTCCACATCAAATTTGAGAACTAATTGGCAACGGCTTGGCCTAGCTGTCCGCGGATTGTGAACAGCATCAGCAGGTTGAGAAAAACTGCGTTCTCCACTCAACTGTCTCTAGTGCAGCAATGTGGTGGCATCCAGAAAAAAATCACCTGTTGCCTTCGTCACTGCACAAAATTGGACATATTACATGTCGAAAATAGGAAGGGGATAGCTAATACCGTTAAAAAGATCGCCCATCTTCTGGGGACCCGGCGGGCTTAACACCGCACATAGGAACACAAAGAGAGCCCCGGGGGGTGACATCTAGTCAAATCCAGAACTATATGGCAGAGAACGGAAGGCCGTAACACATAAGACTCCGGCATCAGAAAGCACGCTGACCGATTACTTACGAAACCGTGAGTCGCATCTACCCGCATGTAGAACTTGTGGGATTCTCAAAAAGATGCGACTATATGACTCACCCAGGCTCTTGGCAATAAAATGCCGCATGTTTTCATCAGAGACCGCTTTTCAGTTGCAATAGAGCTTGAGTCATGGAAAACTTATTTCTCGGACCCCAGCTAAGATGAAGTGCTGGAAAATTGATGTCGTTTCCCACATTTGGGGTGATTAAAATGATATAAATCTGTACCAAATAAACAGCTGGTACTTGCTGACCATAATTCAAATTATTTATCTGTCCCACATCGCTCCAAGGAACATTTATACCATCGACTGAGCATTCCTGCCGTTCTCTGCCATATAGTTCTGGATCTGACTAGATGTCACCCCCCCCCCCCCCCCCCCCCCCCCCCCCGGGGTTCTCTTTGTGTTCCTATGCGGTGTAAACCCGCCGGGTCCCCAGAAGATGGGCGATCCTTTTAACGGTGTTAGCTATCGCCTTCCTATTTTTGACATGTAATATGTCCAAATGTTGCCATATAGTTCTGGATCTGACTAGATGTCACCCCCCGGGGCTCTCTTTGTGTTCCTATGTGCGGTGTTAAACCCGCCGGGTCCCTAGAAGATGGGCGATCTTTTTAACGGTGTTAGCTATCCCCTTCCTATTTTCGACATGTAATATGTCCAAATGTTGCCACTTCACCTATTGATCTTGGGCTCAGTTCTGTGGGCAGACGGGTGGCTGTACACTCTGGAGAAAGCCAGGTGGCATGTACAGCCAGTCAGCCACCTGTCTGCCCACAGAACTGAGCCCAAGATAAATAGGTGGCTGATCAGAAAGCTCTCCATCAGCTGAGTGCTTCTGGCTGATTTCAATGGTGGATCTTGTGGTAGCCAGTGGAACATTGTGAGTTTCTGCAAACTGTTGGACTGTCAATGCAGATATGGTTGAAGGCATGGAACTAAAGAAGTTCAGCTCGCTGCTAGAAGATAACCTATGAAATTGGACTTACTTAGAATCCTTGGAGGAATTAACTGACTGTTCAAATCCAGTAGTGACCTTATCAGGAACAAGAGGACCAGATGTTGCATTGACAATTTTATTTGTACATTGCGAGTCTTGCAGACTAAGGTGCAGAGGCTCCATTTGTCCCCGCAGAGCACAGGGGGGGAGCAGCATTTTTTTTTCGACCGCTGCGAGGTGTATTGTTGATGAATCGCAGACCATAAATGGTGAGCTAGGTAGTGCACAAGTAGTGTATGCAGGAAACCAGCTTGGAAAACACTCAAGGTGACTTGAAATAATCCGAAACATTAGGTTCATTCAAGCCTTTGAAAAAAAAAAAAAAATGGGGGTGAGAAGGAAACAATAGTGAACAGGAATGAGATTCAGATTGCCCAAGTTCATTGACGAACCTTCTTGACATAGCATAATATTTCTCACTATCTGGTTGTGTCTTTGGAGTAGAGAAATCAAATTTTCGGCTGCTGTGCAGCACATTGATTCAAATTCGCAAGATAAACAAGGGATATTTGTGGATGAAACTACTTTCAACCTCGGTAATGTTAATAGTGTGCCTAATTCAAACAGGCATTCTGTTGACCTCACCACAAGATCTGAAGATACTGCAGGTTGAATGTGTAGTGCTGTCCACTTCCTCCTTCTGTGCCCTCAAAAAAGGCTTTGAAGCTCAATCTACAGCAATAATTTTTTCTCAATTTATGAGTTCTTTTTTTCCTCCGAAAAGTCGGGACCTTGTTCGAATTGATCGAAATAATACAGTAAGTAGCTAAAAGATATATGCAACTCACGGAATGAAAACTGTGCAAATTGGATACTACAATAACGGCCGCTGACCGTAGTAGCGCGAGCTTAAGACGTCTAATCCACTCAGTTTAGGATTTAAACTACAGGATCTGAAGCAAGAACCTCAATAGCTTGAGGGATTTGGGCCTAGTTATAGCCCAACCAGAAGTCGAAGGCAGTCACTAGGATGGTAAAAACTAAAGCTGAAGTACATAGGTGGTTAGGTGAGGTTAGGAACGAAATGAAAGCATTAAAACATCGAAGTAGTTATATACCTTGAATAATTTGCGCACAGTTCAAACTCTAACCTGACTGGTTTCGGTGTGAAGGAACATTCATAGATAAATATAATGAGATGGGTTAGCAGAGAAAAAGCTAGTCAAAGTATAATGCGCGCAGCAGGCCGGATCCATGCAGCACCGAATAAAAATCTTACGGGGAGTGTGCAGCCAATGTGTACGGCGCACCCGCACACCCCGGGCAGATGGGGATCGCCCGAGCTCCCCGTTGTCTCCGCCCTTAAGTTGATCAACTCGCTGACTCTGTATTTTTCCTCGTACTTATACTCCATTAACCACTATGTACATGGAAATAAGCATTAACAAGCTGATAGTTACCTCCCACTTCAGGCTGCAAGCCATCGGACGGGGCGGAGAGGGGACGAGTGTTGGCAGGTGATCGCGCCCGGCGATATGGACTTCGATCACCCATCAGATCAGCCGATCGCCGGCATCGCGGCGCCACCGGGGACCCGTCACGCCAAGCGAAGTAGCAAGCGAGTATCACCTGCATTTCCACTTGGCATTCTCTGGCATTCCCTGCGCAGTTTTTCCACTAGGCCTTAGCATCACTTACTGCGGTTCAAAAGCGGTTTGTACGCCACGGTCCTAACAGCGAGGCGAAGCACCAAACCCACCCCCGAGGTACCTCGCCGTCTTCCCACTGCGGCCTGTGGATCAGCGGCACTGCACTGTTTGGCATTGTAGCAAGCCGCGTATAGACAGATTTAGATTTCAGCCTGCTGAGCGGTGCCGGAAAGATCCGGTTTTGATCCTTGTCACCTTGGCGATCAGTGCAACTTTAAGCTTGAAGCTTCACTATCAGCGGTATCATGTACTGAACTTCGCGGAAGGTCGTATGGAAGTACCGTGTCTTTGCATTATCTAAATTCGCAGGGAAAAATATGACGCAGATTTTGATCCCGCAAATAGTTCGTAGTCCCGGAAAGATCTGGCTGATGAAGTGGCCTAGAACGATGTGATGTATCCGAATCCCGCGTAGGCCTGATGAAATACGAATGCTTCTGCTCCCAACTATGCAGTCGTTCAACTAATTCCAACAAGCTCCCAGTTTCCTAACTTCAATTTCAACCGCAGCTTCGCTATAGAGTTATTGTATTGGTTTTCTTGACATGTATGTGCATTCCGTGCCTGTGCTGGGGTGAACAATGGTGAGTAAGTACAAATATCCAGAGTTTGCGTAGATCTACCCATATGTCTAGGATCGCCAGTTAGAACCGCTGCCGTCCCAGTCCGGCGAGTCGGACCCAGTTATCTGCGCGGCCGGAACGGGGAGTGCGTAGACAACAGTCGAAAATGTTAAAATTGTGGCGAGGAAGGTGAGTGCGGTGTTGAATTGCATGTGTTTAATAATGCCAGAGAGGTGAAGATGATTTGTTGAGTCTACGTCTCGATTTAAGTACCAGCGGATCGAGGTAAGTAGGCGGTGCACGTCAACATCGTTGCTAGCCTTCATAAATTCATATGGAACTTGCGGCAATCTATCGACACTAACATCTTGATGGAAAGCTAACTGCAAAACCCTCGAGCACTTTCAAAATGAGTTCACTGATGTGATGTGAGTGTTATTAGGGTCAGAGCAGCCTTGGGCTGAAAAATATTCTGGGCCCAGGCTTGAGTGAAAAAATTTTAAACCTGGGTTTCGGTGAGTTATTCAATTCCAATCGTGTTTCCCAAGACATAATACACTTTCAGCAGGTATTGGGCAATGTTTCAAGCCACACGAAGTGCGCAAAAATAAAATCGTCGGCATACATAATGCCGACATATCTGTTTCTGATCGTCCCCGTCCTCATCCCCACTGATTTGACTGTGGCGCGTGACTAAGGCAACCGTTCCCGTCGAACTGAACGAATGCCGAGAGGCTGCATTAGTTCCGGATCTCGGTAACAGGCCGGTATGCAAGCTGAAACACGGCTCCCGTTCCTGCAATTAGGTATAAATGGCCCCGGGTATCTTCTCCGATGCATCCTCAAGGATGTAGCTCCCCGGATTCGTCCTCTGTCTCGCGGCTCTGGAAAACTCATATGTCCGCAGAACTATCGCAGTGGACACTCACTAGCGGATCGCCTTGTCCTGGGCTAGGATGCAAACTTGATCTCCGATGATATAACAGCCTATTCTCCGCCAGGCATTCAGCACGATGTTCAACAGTTGACTTTAAAGCCTTGCAACACGAGTAATGCTGTATAAAAATCAAATTTGGCCATGTGAGAAATGTGAAACTCAAAACACCCTCCCGTTAAAGAACAAGGGTATGTAAATTACAGGGTTTTTAACATGACATCACCGCGCGAAGGGCGGAAAATTAACCCCGCCCCAACACTGTTGTAAACAGTGAAACTACTTGAGAAACTCGTCAATGGACCAGTAATCTGGGAGACCTGCCTGAACACCATCTTACTGGGCCTTGGGCTTGTGTGGGCCTGACTGTTTTGACGGGTGGATCAGTTCTTCCAAAGCCGGGCTATCCAACTTGATGTACTCGGCAATCGCAAAAACGTCTCGCGACCGAGCCACCGCAGGTACATCCGGGTCATTGAAATTGACGTGTTCGGTTTCTGCGAGATCAAAAGGTCAGGGTAGTTGAACAGGAGCTCTTCGAGAGCCTCTTCGTCAACCATCGGGGGAGAAATGTTCTCCTTGTGGATGAGATCTATCAGCGACGGCGCCGACCTGATTTGCGGAGTACCAGCGGGAACCAGGGCCTCGTCAAGAGCAACAAAGGCCTCGTGGATGTAATCACCCTCGGTGATCCCCTTTGTGTATAACTCGTAGAGTCGGGCAGAGGTAATGAGATTTTCGGGCGTAAATACCATATATTCTGTTGCGTTTCCGGACTGTTGAAATTGAATCATGCTTTAAGGACTCTTATAAGTAAAATATGAGAGCACTGCCAGCTCTGCGAACATCAGAGTCACTGGCATTGTTTTGAATGGTCTCAAAGCGGGCCGCATTGAAATTATATCCCAAGCTACTGAGAGATGCAGGTGGAGAGCAATCTTCTGAAGACGAGTTTCTGGATCTAGAAGGCGAACATCGTTCCTGAGTATCTCCAGACCCCCGCAATGAATAGGGAGTCTGAAACCATTGTCAGAACCTTGGAATCACTTTGACGGACATAAATACCTTTACTTCTGCGTCAAGCTGTATAGATGAGATGCTTAGTGTGAAATCAAGAGTGCGAAAGATACGCTGTACAATGGATTAGGCTTGGGTGAGCTCCGCTCTTCTCTTCATATTGTCTTAATAAAGTAACTTCATGGCCCTATATAGACGAACTTCAGTCCTCACAGCCGAGAATTGAGCTTCGGTGGGCCGCATTAAACCAACCGAGCCGCGATGCTGTACGTAGATCTCGGATGGCACAATCGAGAAGATCTTGACCGCAGTGCGCTGAATAGGTATTAATATCCGACGTACCATCACGGGAAGTGAATTACATACGCCAATCTGCTTCGCATTTGAGTGATTGGCCTGTCTTTTCCAATACGCGAGAGGTTTGGTGTCTGCATCCCAGGACTGGCGGTCGAACGGAGCCTGGTTGTAGGCGTAGCGTATGAATTTCGTTTCCAGCTGAGTAGCTTGTTCTTTTCCACCGCTGTCAATCCGTAGCTGTTCCCCCTTCAGGATCTGCATAGCTTGCCGCTATCGTATCGCAGGCGGAGTGTGCCAGCCTAAGGCAGGTTTGCAGGCAGTAGAAGATACCTCTCAAAATTTTGATAGTTCGTAAATTTGAATAATAATATGCTACATGCTGTCGACTCGCTACAAAGTACACCATTCAGCGTGCTGGCGGATTGTAACGAGGATATACAAGATCCGACCGTCCTACACTTATCATATAAGGAAGTCCCACGGCACATTAATCAAAGGCGACACATTATCCTGGTGCTGACCTCCAGCTACGATAGCGGCCATCATCCCGGCAGGCACCCGGCGCACTGGGGGAAGGTTTCCCCAGACCCCGCCCTTTCTCTGGCGCTGCCCTTCCGCCGGCACGGGGCCCTTTCGCTGGTGCGAGGCCTTTTCTCTCTCTTTTTTTTTCGTGGCTAAATCCGTGATTTTTTTTTGACTGATTGCGGCGCCGGCCGCGACGGCTGGGGTTTTCCACTCCAGACTCCGGCCGCTGGGCGCGGAGCTAAGACGCTCGCCGCCGGGCCCACTGCGTGGTGCTGGTGCCTGCGGCACCGGTCAATCGGAGTTTAAATCTGTTGATGTGAATATTCTTGGCACGTTGATTTTGCATTGATTTGCGATCAATGTGTCGCTGATACGGCCAGCGGGCGAATGTGTCGTGGATTCACTCAAATTTGATGAAATGTGCCGTGCCAGAATGTATGTTCCGGTCGGATCTGGTCAATCCCGCCTTACTGCCGGGGTTCATGCATCTTTCAAACCCGAAAATGGCTTTCAAAGATGTGTACCAGTTTCGTTAATTTTTGGGGGCACAGGAAAAAAAAAAAGGCAAAGATGTCGAGTGTTTTCTTCATTTTTCCCTCTTGATAGAAGATTTTCTGACTAATAAAGTGGCTTTGCAGAATTTCTTCCGGTTGAAAATCGATTCTATTCGTAATACCAAAGATTGATTGAACAATGGGCCCCATTGTCCATCCAGTCTTTCATGCTCCAATAGTGTTTTATTTGTGCCACCAAGAAACAAACATCGTTTCAATAACCCTTTGGCCCGATTTTGACCATCAAAAGAGACATTGGCAAAAGGGAGAAGACAATCTTGCGTTTTTCATCTTATCTTTGTCACAGGCCCTAAATTTGGCGAAACAGGCAGACATCTTTGAACCTCATTTTTGGGTCACAAAGATGTGTGGACCCCCGCAGTGCCTGCTTGTGGACATCGCCAGGTTGAATAATATCATCAATGACGGCGAAGTATATAAGCAGGCGCACTGGGTTTCAAGTTCATAAACTGATTGTGGTGAAGATTGAGATCGTTGACGAGGGCGACCTCCGCCGCGATCACGGAGGGTCTCCGGACTCCAATTGTGTGCCAAAATAGTCGTATAAGCGCCTTGCCCTTGTACTCGGCTGCGAAACGCGATCAACCCGCAGTGATATCAGCACATTGGATTATGCAACCGAGTACAAGGGCAAGGCGCTTATATGACTATTTTGGCACACAATTAGCGTCCGGAGACACTCCGTGATCGCGGCGGAGGGCCGTGACAGCATATATGGCACTTCTTTCCACCACAGCGATCCACCGATTTCCTACTTTTGGTCCATGGGAACCTATGGGAACACCCAAGAATCCGCGGGGAACGGCGCCGTACTTCCAATTTGGTTCCCATCATAGCGCCAGCTGCTTACTAACCGTCTGTGCGCGGGGGGGAGACCGTGCACGCGCTCTCTCGTCTTACGGGTGGCACCGAATAACAGCGCTTGAGTGCTACTCGATTTGGTATGAATCCTTCACTCTGTTCCCGTCCGCCTCCTCCATGAGCAACAGAACGCCTAGAACCCACCTATAAAACCAGCCCGAACCGCGAGGCAAGCTCATCCATCCATTCAGCACTCACAGTTCAAGATGGTCCAACTCACTTGTGCCGTCTCCCTCCTCGCCCTGTTCGCTGCCGCCAGCCTCAGTACCCCTTTGAAGCGCAGCATCGAGCAAGTCGAGGCCGACATCGCCCTCACGGGCAAACAGCTCGAGGAATATGACATCGCTATCAGTGCCTTCCCTGCTAGCGGTGTTGCGGGCGTTCAGGTCTGTCAATTTCATCGCGCTCCTGGATACATCAAAGACTTAACACATGAAAAACCGCAGAGCATACACGCTGTCGCACAAGCCTTAGATAGCACCATCGATGCGACGAGGACTGAAGTGGTGGTAATATTTCTCTGCTCATTGCTTCAGGTTGATTGTATACTGACGTTGTATGAGAACACCGGACTCTTCGACGATGTAGACGGTAGTGTTATCTTTGGCGGGATCGAGAGCTTCGTCCCCACCATTCAGGATATCTTGTCCCAGCTCGTCGCTAAGAAGGCCGACTTTGTACGTGATTCTTCCCCTAAAATCATGCAGTATTCATTGGTGCGTGCATAGGACGCGGCCGGCGGCTCGGCCGTTGTCCTCCAAGACCTCATCACGCTCAAAGCGAGTTCGGTGGCATTCGGCGATGCTCTGATCGCTAACTCGCCTGTGAGTGGTTTACAGTGCGGGCTGTACTTGAGGGACTTGATGAAGAATTTGCATCTGTAGGATGACCTGAAGCCCACCGCGACGGCCATCAACGACGGTATACTCGCTGGACTCGGAGGTGCTATTGCGGTCTATGAGGCGTGATATTTCTGAGTCCAGGGGTGGTTTTTAGTGGGCCCGAAGCTGATTGCAGGGTTTATTGTTTAATGCTTTGTCTGACCTGGCAGAAATGAAAGTTCAAACCACACACCATCAAGGAACCGATTTCTCCTCAGAGTTCGCGTCATCTTCGTCACTTATTCGCTTAGTTCTGTGAAAGTTAGTGAGTTTGATGGAATTCTGCGAAAGTTCGTCAGTTCACGCAAATTTCTGCGAATGTTCGTCACTTTCCAAGGATCAATGTAGCGCATGCTTGTCGGCACATCACACAATCATCAGTGTGCTGAGCTCGGCCAGTTAGGTTCGGGTTAGCTAGTTAGGGTTCGTGGCTAGCGGTTAGCGGTTAGAGGTTAGCGGTTTGGGTTAGTGGTTCGGGTCAGAGGTTCAGGTTCAGGTTAGCTGGTGAGGGTTAGTGGTTAGTGTTAGGGTAAGGTATCTATATGAAAAAAACACGCTCGGCTTGCGCTGAAGGAACAATGATGGCCGAGGTTCCGTGTTCTTGAATGTGCCGAGTCAAAACGACGAACTTTCACGCATTTCCATCAAAGTGACGGACTTTCTCGTTCCTAAGCAAAGTAACTAAGTGACGAAGATGGGTACAACTCTTCTCCTCAAGGTCGCAACTGGCTTTGGCATGATTCTTTTCGCTTCGGTTTCGCAGTGGGTAAGAGTCGTCCATAGTGCTCGACCCCTCATTAGTAGGTTGCCGTCGGAGCCTGATATTCATGTTCCGTGGCTGATCCAGCCACCAGCGGCTGTGGGTGGCTGTGCTCAACAGTGTGAATATCAGGCTCCGACGGCAACCTACTAGGATGGAAAAGATCTTGGCGGCAATGAATGGCGGCTGGATCGTGCTTGTTTGCATCTTCCAATTTATCGGCCTCTACGACACATGTTGGTGTATCAGCAGCGCCTTCTCGCTCCGCTCCCGTGGTTACAACGTGGTTACTCTGACGCCAGCAGACATCGCTGGACTTTGGACACCGGTGGTGGGTGGAACAATTCTCACAAGGTGTGTGGTACTATACTCTTTGGTGTATTAAATTAAATGTTTTCTCAGTGGCTCGGTGTTTCTTATTTTGGGGGTCATCAATATTCTGCTCTAGCTAGGGGCTTCCTCATATTCTTTACCCCTTCACTTTATATTCACGCTTCCAATTTAGAGGTTTAAATTATTGGCCTTTGAGATTGACGCTGGACTCGTAGGATCTTTCGATTAAACTCGTCTCGTGCAAATTTGGTCTGTGTTTGCTCCTATGTATTTTATTCTTCGGATGGGGGCCATCCATTTATTTTTGGGGCCAGGGGACCCCCAGCCGGGCCGGCGCCGGCCGCCGAATCACTCCAATTTCAGCTTGTAAAAAGCCGCAACAGTCACACAGCAAATAATTAAACAGTGCGTTGAATACACTAAGAAAGGCCCCGCACCAGCAGAAAAGGCCCCGCGCCAGCGGAAAAGGCCAGCGCCAGCGAAAAGGAGGGGTCTGGGGGAATCTTCCCCCAGTATGCCGGAATGCCGGAACTGATGGCGTAGCCGGCACAGCTGATGTAGCTGCCAAACCCATAGCACATTCTCAAATATGTGCCGAATCTAACAGAAATGTGCTGCACATCAAATGTGACTGTGTTCTATATCTTGTATATCCTCTGAGCTGGGAGTTGTAATAAATAATACGAGGTATCACATGTAGATGGAGATAGCGTATGTAAGGCACAGGCGAGGTGGAGAGAAGAGTATATGCGCAGGATCCTTCATGCATGACTTGTGGAAAATCTGGCATCCCGCGCCAGGGAGAAACACGCCTAATCGAATCCTTACAACACCCCGTCTGTTAAGGGGATGCCGAAGTACTAAAGACAAACCTCAGCGTAACAACCATGTATCACGTACGTACTCACAATGAGATGATGGTGCGGTAGGCCTCCCACGCCCCGCGAGCCATCAGGATCCTCCGCGTAGGAGCCAGCATCGTTGCACATGAACGTCCGGTCCGGACCAGGAGGATCGAGCTGCCAGTACTCAGTCCCTGCGTAGGCGACGTCGGTGTCTGTCTGCTTTACGGGCAATAGATTTGTAATTACCAAAGTGTTGCCATCCCAGCAGAGCCGGCGGGAGGTTCGAGGCACTTGCGTTATAGCGTCAGTGTTTTGCATCCCAAGTCTAGACATGTCCATGATGTCCACTTACAAGTCGTATCCGTGGACGACTAGCCAGCCCAAATGAGATATCGCACCCGTCAGAAAACTAGATGATTAGACGTACCACGGAAGACGTTGTTGACACCAAGGACGTCCGTCGCACCCCTCGCAAATGCGGCATTACCCACACGCGGTGCGCCATATGTGTACAGACGGACGGTTCTGTCAAAGCAAATGTCACTCACTACTTCTTCCCCTTGGCCCCGGACACGCACCTATTTGGAAACGCCCACTTTGCATCGATACTGCCCATTGTAGCTATGACCGCGCCGAAGGAATGACCAGCGAAAGTGACGGTGTAGTGCGGGTGTTTAGCGAGCTCTTCCTCCAAAATTTTCAGTACCTCCGAGCATACGGTATTCCATGCGGCGTGCCAACCAGTGTGAACCTCACCGGCTATTGCGGCGAGTGGCGATGGTTTGTCAGATGAACGAAAGCGCGAGCACAGAAAGAGTCGCGCTTACCCGGCATCTTGTCGCTATTGAAAGCACTCCGCAGGAAGTTTACACCGAAGACCCCATTTTGTGGCATAACACTTGGAAGTCGGCCGCGTCAGTCTGATTCCGGCGACAAGCGACAACGTACCCGGTGCGAAATGCGACAACGATCTCCTCTTGCTCTTCATCGCGTGCGATAAAACCGGACACTCCGCTGACCACACTAGACACCTACGCGTCAACGTCCGTAAGTACAGTTAAGAACACCATGAATCGAAAACACTTGACTCTTCCGACAACTTTCGCGTTGTTCACCGTCTCTTTGTCTACAAGCTTGAGCGTCCCTAGCGCGTACAAGAAGTGGTGCAGTAGGTCGTCGTACTGAGCTGCAATGTTCTGTCAAGTACTCCGATGTTGGTAAATGCCTTGAGCGGTGACACACCTTGGGAAACTGTGGGTTTCCCGTCGGCCGAAGCTCGCACGCGCTGGACGAGAGACGCGCCGAAGTTCAAGGCTTTGAAAAGCATGGTGGTTTGGGAAAGCAGGCCAAGGGTGCAAGGAAATATATATCCGGTGAGCAAAAAAGTGCGAACGGTATACATGAGGCGCAGTTACGATCACTATCCGGACGTGTAGTGCCAGCTCCGCTTTGCCTCCGAGACAGGCATTTGACACGATGCAATCGAACAGTGCTTATAAGTCAGAACGCGCGGCAAACGCACATATTGCATGGTATACTATGACCCAGTTACTCCTCCGAGATCTCGTCTCTTCCGGGAACCGGTGCTATCCGAGTTGCCATCCCCCCTCACACAGTCTTAAATTTGAGGGGCTTACCCGGAGTTTACGTAGTTGTGGCTTCGAAAATGAAAAAAAAAAGAAATATTGTTTCTTTTCTCATCCTAAGTCTGAGAGGAGTCGAACGGCCTGGAATACTACTGCTACGCGGTTTGAACGCCATGTCAGGGAAGCAGGCTGAGAGACAGGCAAACCTACCGGATAACTGCCGTTCTGGGCGATGTCCAGTGTCCTCAAAATACCCGTTCACCCACCCAGGTGCCGCACCATCCGGGGTGCGCAGCTGCTCTTCTTTATCTCGAAATATCAGGCTGGTTTTCGGCCACAATCCGGCGGTTTGTACCCGAATCTACAACGGAATATCGGGGAACTACCTCGATCGGTAATACTCGGACAAAGAGCCCGATGCCTGTCACCCCGGCAGAGTGCTGCCTCCAGGTGAGCCTTGGGAAAATATACCGTACAAGCTGAAGTCCTTTGTGATTACTCCTTCCTCGATTTATTAGTAGCTTCTATTCATTCAGATTGAAGGATGACAAAAAAGAGGGGGAAATAAATGATCTTACTCTGTGTTGAAAATCTAGTTCGAGTAAGCATATATGAATGCCAAGAATCCAAGCCGCTGATCTGACGAAAGAATGGCTGTGTCATTGCCCTTATATTTAAACAGATGTCCAATTTTTCATCTGCACATGCTTGCCATACCCCATTTAGTTGAAAAAGGGGTGTTTGGGCGGCGATGACGGGCAGTGGCTCCCTCTAAAAGCTACAATATCTTCGCCGAAGCCGGGCGGCACGCCGTGCAGGGCAGATTAGCTTTGATACTTCAGTAGCCACATTTTCAGCGCCGTCCTGCACTGGACGATCTGCCTACGAAAACCAACAGTCTTGGGCTCCTGCTTTTTCTCCTTGGCCCATTTTTCACGGTTTTCAAGGCGGGGATCCTGAAGTAAATTTGCGAATCAGGAGGAAAGAAGGAGACCAAAGATGGAGCAAAAATGACAACTTTGAGTACGTACCCTGGGCAAAAATACAACAAGGAAGCAATAAGGAGGTTTCTCCTCCTTCACGGCAACACTCGGCACGTCGCAACATCCATCCGCTCACTGATGCGCTACCGGCAGTACATCTTTCAAGTTTCAAGTTTTCTGTGACTCGGGCGTGATTCCCTTTTTTCGCTGTTTACCACACTCCATCAAGGTGTCACCGCCACTCATCAATTACTTGGCATCGTACATTAAGTAACCTCCCGCCCAACGCCTCCCGACGCTTGCGCGGCAACCACGAGAGTCCTGGGGTTTCCAATACTCTACTTCCTCTTATGAAAAACAGTCTATGTTCTCGTGTTACAGCTCTTCGCGAAATTGATGAGACCTGTCACCAACCTGTCACATCTCTCTGCGCGTGAAATGTTGTCGTTTTCCTCGGGCAGCCGTGGCCTCAATTCTCATCCGTTCAGCTCAAGACCGGGCGCAAATTTTGAATCATGATCATCCAAGCAGGTCTCTTATCGTTAGTTGATATTGTATGGGGAAAGCACGTTTAAATAATTAATATATTCATTGGGGGATCAACATACGAATATCTGTAACAAAATCAAGTCCCAGTATAAACCACGCCTCCCCCGTTGAAATCTGAAATCGGATTTGCGAGTGAATGCAGAATGATCGGTAGAGAGAGATGAGGCCGCATCCATAGAAAAACGGAGGCGAGGGAAACATATGTTGGGAATAGACTGAGCTTCAGACGTACCATTGGCATCGGACCGCTTAACTGCTAGCCTTGAGCGTGAATACAGAAGGAATTACTGTGATACTTACCTCATGAAGCTGTCGAAAAATTCAACAAAGATTGCGGTATGTGTATAGGCATGGCGCGCTACGGCTGCGTGGAAGGAGCGACTCGGAACTACAAAGAATACGCTAACGTCCATGTAGAATGGTAAAACATGTCATGTAACGCACCAAAGGCGGATTGGGAAGCCAGTAGAAACCCATGCTAGAATGTAGGAAAACAGTCGGCCGGCCAAAGATGTACCGCACTGATTTGGGATTTGAACCAGTCAGTTTGTATATCTGGCAATGGGAAAACTCACGGCGGACGGGATGGTAGGCTTCGTTCGATCCATCGGTTATTCTTGATAGCTACCTGATACCAAGGACTGTGTACAAAAGCAGAAATATCTCAGTGCAGTAACGAACCCAGTTATCAGCGCGCTGGATTTGATTCGGAGGATGAGAACAATTTTGAACCGCTGGAACTGATAGCTCACCGAAAAAGAACTAAACACTGGATAGTAGGAGGAGACAGTAGCGCTCTGGTAAGGCAAGGAGATATAGCAATGAAACAAACTGAATCTGATGAAACTATGAGACGGCGAAACTTGTAATAAACAGGGAGAGGAAGGGGGTGTGATACCCAAGCTCGATGCGTTGTAAGGGAAGGGAGCTGTAAACTAACATACTTATCTACGAGCATGTGATATTGTGGGAAAGTCTGACGCACCTCAGAGTTGTACTGCAAGCACGGATAACTCATGAACTCTTGTTACGCTCTAAGAGGAAACTCTGAAGTTAATTGCAGTGACAACACACGAATGAAATCACACAGGGAGCGACGGAGCGAAGCAATATGCGTGGAGCTGACGGGGGTTGGGAACGCGAAAGAAACCGGTCTTTTTTGAACGGAAATTAAGAGGCTGATCGGGGAGGTCAAAATAACCCAGTGGGGGGTCCAGTTCTCTGGATCGAAGTTAATTTCGGATACATCCATTAGCGAGAAAGCCCTGAATATAAAACGAAGGTTTGTACATTGAGCGGTCGACCGTAGGTCAGGTGACTGCTGTAGAGTGGAGCGGTAGGGAATGAGCTGGGGTTCTTCAAAACTAAATTGTGATTGGTTTTGTGATGGGGAAATGCCGGAGACCAAAAAAATAATTTGGTAGGGCTGGAGCCAATGTACTGGAGCGGGGAACATGGTTGAGAGAAAAGTGTTAAATTCATTCTGAAACACTGGTATACTGGTATTCTGGTTCCCAGATGACGGTTGTGTGCAGCGGCCCAGTTTTCGATCGCAAAATGGGGTGCGAATGCGATCTAATGGTCCGTCTTGTGATCGCAGGATGTATAGATAGATATTCGTGCCGATCATCGACCAATATCACGATGCTGTGCAGAGCATACACGGAGATGAGATGCACGCCTGTATGCTCTCCTTCAAATGCACAATGACCTCGAGGCATTGCAAATTTTCAGCCCACACGAGGTTGCGGGGACTTTGGCTCAAGACGAGTCGCAGCGATAACTTATTATCCACTCCCTTCCGCAAGTATTTGCCCACCCGCTCGTCTCATTCAAGATGGCGCCGACAGAACCTGAGTCTCGCACGTCAACCGAGACGGCGGCTCCAGGAACACTCCAAGAGCATGCTCCCGTCACTCTGCCGTTGCCGACCACCATGCCCGCGCACTGGAGGAGCGAGTTCCCAGCCAGCCGCCCATGGATGAGTTTGCTGCTTCGCTTTGCATGGAGTTGGATGTGCGCGGTCGCGACGGGAGGGACCACGTTGGACGGAGCGTGGTCCAGCATTCAAACGAGCGAGGAAGCGTTTCAGGCATACGTTGGAAAGCTCAATACTCGGATATCTACTATCTCGATACTGGTGTGCTACCATCACTCCGGTATTCTGACCTCAATTGATTTGACCTTCGTCAGGCCGGACTATTCCTGGCCTCGATAACTACTCTTCTTACTACCACGCCCCCGCTGCCAGGTTCGTACGTCGTCATCGTCGATTCTGTGAGATTCATAAGCCCGAGCTCCAGACCTGTTCGATTTCCATCAGCGTGCTTGCTACCTCCTCCTTATTTTATCCTTCTCGATCATGCTAAGCGCGCTGTTGGCTGGATTCCTCGTGCAGTACATGATGTCAACGGGATGCACCCGGATTTGGGCCGTCCATGATCTCTGTACCACCCGGCCTCGCATGTGGGTAATGCTTATCATCGTCGGATACCCTTTCATGGCCTTCTTTTGGGCGACGGCCGCGCTGATGATCAGTCTGTGCTTTCACCTCACCATGAATTTATGGATCCCAAACATGACTCCAGGCTTTTTGGTCGCTGAAGTTACTTCGCACGACCCTATCATGATTGTTGTCGGCGCCGTGTTCAATCTGGTGCCCGCCCTTCTTTACCTCCTCACGAAGCTCGTGTTTGCTCCTGTAACACAGATAATTCGCGACTATGCTAGGACCGATACTCCGGTATAAGTTGTACTATCCAAACAATCTCATTTCTGCCATTACTGTAACAGGCGTAGTCCCGCTAGTCGTCAATCTCTTATTCAATTCACCCTCCCTACCTCCCGTTTATTCCTCCCCATTCTCGCCGCTGCCGCAGCTAAGTGTACTCTTTCACAGTCGCTGGCAGTCACATATGGTGAATTGATACATCACGACATGGTGGGCGAAGGATGGGCTCTGATGTAACGCTGCCGGTAGTTAGCTAGTGGTGCTGATACATCACGCTAGAGACTCGCCCATTTTGGACGATTTTTTCTCTCCATTATATCGGATATTTATTTCTGGAACATATTTGAGAGTATGGGAGAATGGGCAGATTATATTTTCGAAACAACACCTGACCACCGCTTCAAAGCCTCCCTTGAATGTGCGTGTATTCAACGGAGTAGTAAGCTTGAGCTGTTGGGTTGGAGAATGATGAGGGCCAAATCCTGGGTCCTTGTCTCGGTTATGTACACGCGGTACTTGGGGGACAAGGGTTATGGTTCTTTCCATTGAACTTGACATCGAACACCAACGTGCGGTTCTCGAAAGAGTAATTTATTACGGCTTTTCGTAAACCTTGGCCGCAGACGAAAGTAACTTCATCGAATGAGACAGCGTCTATATGTATTTTGCATTCATTCCGTCGAGCAGGATGACCTGATCATGCTACCAGTTCGGTGCTGGCCAGTGATGATAAATCTTCCACACAGGATCGTGCTGGACAATGGTAATACATTTTCCTCGTAAATTTGTAGGGTAATATGAGCCAATCTGGCGACATGCTTCTACGAAGGAGTAGGGATTCTATCTTTGGTTGAAAATGCACACCAACAAACCCCCAACTCATTCATCACGTTTGTGAACCGGCAGTAGCTGATGGCGGGCGCCTGAGTGTCCACTTGTAGGGTGGAGGGCGTTGACATAGATGCGGATCGGAATATTCCCCAATCGCGATCCGTCGGTTGGCTGGTGGAAGTAAATGCCATAAGACCACATGAATAGAGGCAAAAATACGTAGTTGTGTAGTCAGGCTCCTTCCTTGTCAGGGCCCGGCGGGGCTTTCGATCATGGATTAAACAGGGCAGGGACATCGAGCGAAGTGGGAGGGGCCCAAGTCAAGTTTGTAAGTTGTGAGCGGCGAGCTGAACCCCATGGAAAATGATTTGGTGCACAGCGTGTTCGTGGGAGCAGATACGATCCCTCAATCGAGAGCTTTCCCATCGTGGAGCCCATGGAGACGCCGTGCTTGCCCCATCACAGTGAAACATGAATGGCACGGGAGTGGTGGAGCCTCAACTCGACGAGCCCAAGCACGCCATACCCCTCCCCGCGAACGGTAATCCTTGCTGCCGCCACGACTCAGAGCAGCGACTCCGAACATGATTATAAGCGGGGAGCTGCACTGAGTATGTGGAGCGCAAAGGATTACCGTTGGCTGCTGGATGGTACCGTGGTGGCTCGAAGATTGGGGCAAGGGAGGAATCGGCGGGGGAAGTGAGTGATGCAGACGCCCTGACTTATGTACTGAGGTGCCAGAGTTCCCGATGCCGATTTCAAGGATTGAATGAGAAGATGGGCGGCGGCTGCTGTTCAGCGGGTTTAAAAGCTTGTCCGACACCTAGGTAGCGGAATATATCACATCGAAAGCGCCAAGAATCTGGCTTCCTATCTGGATCGAGCCAGGTAGTAGACCTCGTGAATGTGGGGGAAATTAACGGTGGTGGAGGGGACTAAGCGAATTATTCGACGATTTGACGTCCCAGATCTAGAAAGAGTAGCACAATCGTAATTTTAAGGCGGAATAAGTCACCTGCGGCATCCATTGCAGTAACCCTATCACGTTTGTTTAAACAAATTGTGTCTAGACGCAAATTGCCGTTTAAACAGGTGTTTAATCTAAACACGTTTAACGGCACGGTGCAGTGATAAGGGCCGTCGAAACCGCGGTTTAAACAGTGTTTAAACATGCCAAAAAGGCATTTTACAGCGGGGTTCGAACTCACGCCTCACTTGCATGAATACATAAGCAGGGCAACGGAACGACAAACAACTGACTGGGCCAACTTAGAATGGTACTTCAACAATTTAAAGCTCTTTTATTATGGGCCTGTGGCCCAGTACATAAGCTCAACTTGTTAAACTTGAACCGGACTTGAGGTGTAGTTAAACAAACAGGCTTACAACTCACAGTTTAAACATTATGTGCGACTTCCTCTAAGTAAAGAAGAACAGACAATTCAAGATACATTTCCGATGAAGTGAGTACTACTTAGTTGGACTTCGAGTTTTTTTTTGTTTCTTATTTTGTCAGACAATGAACAATCTGCTTCCCTCAAGGTTTCCTTATCGCCATTTCAAATACATTATCACAGTGATTTCAGTGCGCCTTGGCACTCCAATCCCCATTCTGTGTGCGGTGAGTAGCCCAGCTCTGATTCTCTAAGCAACAGGTCTGTGGGCTCATTTGAATCTAAAAACATTTTCAATAGGTGTGTTGAGTTAAGATTTTATCCAATCAACTGGCTTGACAGTGCCCAGATTCAAACTTGCATTTCTCGGAATTTTTTACTGCCGGTTGAACAGACACAGTTGAATCAATCAATACTTGAGGATCACACTCTCCACTCCGCATTGAATCTAATACTCTGACTTTCAAATTCTTCGACCGGCTAAGACTCACAATCCGCTCCTGGAGACTATTCTACAGGCACATAACTATCTCAGGACGTTAAAATGGTCCCTTCAAGGGAGCACCGGTTTGCACTGACGATTATTCAACTGAACAAACTTCGCATCTTCAGTCTGTTTCCATATCCTCGTGTAGCTCATAAAGCTACTGAATTCAAATCCCATGCACTCTCGAACAAAATGAGCCATGAATTGAATGTGGTGCACAGGGGTTCAACTCAAGGGTCTGAATTCTGGTCACTAGAATCTATTAAATTATTTTCTGTCGAAATCCCACTGACATAATTATATATCTTCAAACTCCAGAAGCACACAAATTATGTATTCGCTTTCGTGTAGACACACTCCTCCAGAAAATGGTGCATCTTTATTAACATCCTGTATAACGACGAAGAGCTGGAACAATCTGGTGTGGTACTCAGTGCCACACAGCTGCCGCCTTCATCATGAAGATCCTGTAAGAAGACGGGGTTCAACTCGATGTGTCTGACTGCTCTGGGAACATTATTCACTTTGTTTTCTCCGTCTGTCAGGGGATTCTTATTTTTTTTCTAAGGTCCTCCGCACTCAGAAACTAACTCATGTACTGCATACGGCTGGTCCCAATTAATGGGCCGTGGTGATCACATTGCTGTGTCCGAACCCGTTTTGGTGCAATGAGCCTGATTTCCATTCATCCGTAATTTAACAATATTTGAAGTTGGATTCAGAGGTCCCTGAATCGAGTATCACACTCATATAAGTGGTCCACCATGCCCTTCTTAGCTTTAATCTGCATGTTTAATTACCTCTCAACATACTATACAGCCCTGTCTCAGTTTGCCATCTTTGGACTTCTACGGTAAGACTTTGATCAATTTGCTTTGTTGTTTCAATCTACTTAACGACATCATTTGTCTTCAATAATAATAATGCCCCTGACCCAAACAGTATCCAAGTACTCTAGGCAGCCAGGATAAATTCGTTCGCCACCAATTGTTGAAAGGTGGTGATCGTCACGCGCCGTCTCGCTGCGGTCTCGTATCCCCGGCCTCACTTTGATCGTCCTTGGCTCGCCCGCACCTTGTGCATGCTATATATATGTTCTCTGCCCTGTATTCCGTACTTCTACTTATTCTTGGACTACCCCCAATATATCTGTTGGCTCCTCATTTCTTTGTGACCTGCCAGTTCAACACCAATCCCCAAAATTGTGTGAATTCATATTTTTTTCTAACACACCACTCTGGCCCTGAGGCGAAGCACTGGAAGTCCTCTTGGAATTTTGCAGAATCACACTCCCAACATGAAATTTGAACAGCCCTTTCCATGTAATTCTGTGATTGACCTTACCTAAGGGAGAACTGAATGTTTCGGAGTGCACCACTTGTATTTTAAGATCTTCCGATATATTTGCAGCGTTAACATATCTTGATGGCTCAGACCTGTCCGTATATTCCTTGCCCGCTCCCAGATTGGCTGTTCGTCAGATCCACTTGTTCGATTTTGATCCTTGATGCTTCGACATCCAAAGGTATAATATTAAGAGCTCGGCACCTCATACATCATTTTGAGTGACCATAAACGGTTTGGTGTTCTCCCACAGGACCTCCAACGGTCAACTTGATGGTGACTGAGGCTTGAAGAACTTGCTATGGCCACTGCCAATGCTATACAAGTCCGCTTGCATGTGAACATGGTGCAGATCGACTTGAGGTTCCCCAACTGACTCAAAATGCAGGCCTGCCATATTCTCAAGACATTACTAATAAACCTCGTATAAGTCGGACAAAAGGATTGGCAGGAAACTTTGAGGGAAGCAAATTGTTCATTATCTGACAAAATAAGAAACAAAAAAAAACTCGAAGTCCAACTAAGTAGTACTCACTTCATCGGAAATGTATCTTGAATTGTCTCTTCTTCTTTACTTAGAGGAAGTCGCACATAATGTTTAAACTGTGAGTTGTAAGCCTGTTTGTTTAACTACACCTCAAGTCCAGTTCAAGTTTGACAAGTTGAGCTTATGTACTGGGCCACAGGCCATAATAAAAGAGCTTTAAATTGTTGAAGTACCATTCTAAGTTGGCCCAGTCAGTTGTTTGTCGTTCCGTTGCCCTGCTTATGTATTCATGCAAGTGAGGCGTGAGTTCGAACCCCGCTGTAAAATGCCTTTTGGCATGTTTAAACACTGTTTAAACCGCGGTTTCGACGGCCCTTATCACTGCACCGTGCCGTTAAACGTGTTTAGATTAAACACCTGTTTAAACGGCAATTTGCGTCTAGACGCAATTTGTTTAAACAAACGTGATATAGTTTCTTTCCATTGCGGCAATGTCAATGCCACTAATTCTCCTAAGATTTCCCTCATGCTTCAATGGCATTGGAAACTTCGGTGCCCTCGAACCGGATCGGATCTCTGTGGTGGCAGGATACTGGAGGATCGGAGTCTGGCCGAAAGTAAGAATGACGAAATATCGTAAAGAAACATATCTCCTGTAAAACCTTCATATACGATATATGGATCTCACTCACCTGCCGTGGACGGCGGAAATTGAAGACGGTGGTGGGTCCGAACAGACAAAATGAACGCGATAAGGGGGACTGGTGAGGCGCGTAGTAGGCGCCCGTATCAGCAAGTGAGATATGGGCGAGAATATCGGAGAGTTCTAGATGTCATCCGGGTCGAGGATACTGGAAGTCCTGTGAAAGCGGGTAATGCCTGTAAATTATTGTGCTGGGTTAGACAGTTATTTTGACTAGGTGGATGGTTTGTTAGATGGCGGCGAAGGAAGCGTAGGACACGATGGCGCACAGCAAATCAGTCTAAATCGGGCGGGCGGTGGCTAGGAGAGTCAATCGACCAGCACAAAGATCCTGATAGAATTCGGCATGGAGACTATCGGAGAGAATATAAGGATAGTCCTAATACAAAGCACGCTATGCGCACCGAGTCCGTAGTGAGCCAGTATATCTCCGACGATCTCTGACTTCCCAATGAGGAACCGAAGGCGGACCATTTGACCGAGAAGTGCGCAGCGGGTGCCGCGTGAATTCACTCCAGAATACTTTTTTAGACTCACAACAGACATGTCTCCCACAAAACTAAAGGGTAAAACACACAAAAGTTTAGTGGCAGCAAGGCCAAATATAACGCGTTAAATAACACCTTGAAATTCTATGACAAACAATTTCCAGGCGCAAAAATGTATCACTATAATAATAATTAATTTTAATTGTAAAATCTATCTGTTGAACTGTCTAAATGGTCTTGAATTAAATTTCACTTTACATCCACCTCGTTAAAAGCCCACATAAAGTGCTGTGTGGGGGAGGTGATTGTCTTTGACTAGACATAAACACTGAAATTCTTGCATACACGAATAAAATGTAATATAATAAATTTAACATGATGAAACAAGTCTCCCCTATTTTAACTTAAGAGAATCACTCTGAGGTACTCAGAAGACCCATGATATTGAAGACACAATACCAGAGGTGTGCAACACGAGGGAGTCGACGCGTCCAACACGTCCCGATCTCAGATCGTGCTGGACCGAATAGAGCCGTAGAATTCTAGAAAAAGAAGTTTGTGTTGATCCGAGCTATACTGATCGACTCAACACTGATGCGCACCCCATCAAAAGCAACGTATCCAAAACTCTATATCTTGGGGCTCAGTTCTGTGGGCAGATCGGTGGCTGTACATGCCACCCGGCTTTCTCCAGAGTGTACAGCCACCAGTCTGCCCACAGAACTGAGCCTAAGATAAGTATTTCATCTTCGTCAAACCAAAAAAAAATGAACCTGTACCGCCAAGCAATAGGTAAGGGACCGCCGTTGCAGTAGGATTGCTCCGTCGAAAATATTCTCACCTTCCTCGAGAAGTTTGCGGCCGTATGAGGACAGCCATTCGACACCAGCCGGCTTTCGCCTGCCATGCGCGGTATGTTTCTTTTTTGACACCCTCGACGTTGTTTCATAAAGTTCTGAAAGTGGATCCGGAATAAGATAGGCCGCATCCATACTCATCGAACGTGATGTCACATCTTAAATATTCAATTCCTCGAGCACCCGGATGAAATAAACAAAATCTCCCGTCAATCTACTCTAAAACTCACTAAGAATCAGTCGTGAAAAATGAGTAGGACTCCGGTCCGTTCGTCCGACGTGCTGGCCTTCAAAAAGACGGCCTGAGACGGGTGCCCTACGGGGACCACCTGTCTGTCGAGGGGACTCTCCAAACCGAGCGACGGACGAGTCCCGTCTGTCAGACGGGTGCCGGCCGTCAAGACGGGTTAACCAGAGTTATTTATAGAGAACGGGTTCGAAACAGGTTTCTCTTGATTTCTGGATCAGGATAGGTGTCCTTTAATAGCTCAGATTTAATTATGAGATTTTTGTAAGACTTACATATTTTTTTTTCGGGCACATTGAATATGATTTAAATATATTAATGTATACCTAACTATGGTTGCAATAACGTGCTTTACAGCCTATATTTCTCACAGTTCATATTTCGACTCAAATCCTCTGTACCTCTATTCCTCTTCATGTTGCAGAATCCAGGTTCAACCCAGGCTCCTACCCACCCGCACGTTACGGGTTTGGGTTAATACGGAGGAGTGGGGTTCACGGTGGATTTAATTACTGTGTGTGAAAATATTTTGACACCGCTAAAATTTAAACTCCGAACTTCGCTTATCCAAACCCTCCATGGCGTGACAACCAGGCGAGGCACGACAACTTTAGTAGCATAGGCATTCAATGATGCCTATTGATGGCATAAATGCCTACTATCCCAATAACTGAATGCCTATTGCATTGGTTGAATGCCTCGCGAGCTAATCTCCATGATGGCATCACATCAGTCGGAGACGCCGGAGACTGAAAACTGAGCGCTGCACTGAACCTCAACTGTGGTGCAGCCAACATTCATTTCATAATTACTGTTCTTCCCTCAAGAAAAAGCACTGACGGACCGGTACCAGTACTCACGGTGTAGCGGGGATATAGGGCACGGTACAGTGTTTGACCATGCGTGGCAGTGGCAGCGGAGGCTGCATCGTGTTTGGTTCAGTAGAT
Source organism: Mycena rebaudengoi (assembly GCA_029282285.1). Taxonomy (NCBI): domain Eukaryota; kingdom Fungi; phylum Basidiomycota; class Agaricomycetes; order Agaricales; family Mycenaceae; genus Mycena; species Mycena rebaudengoi. Next base: position 198,093 of record JARJCX010000072.1, read on the forward strand.
GTAGATACACAGAACTAGTAGCCATTGTTCGTCTTGGTTCGTCTGGCGGTCTCCAACAGAGGCAGTCCAAATACAAGGCAAGAATTAATTTCATGGATGAAAATAATCATACTACAAATGGCTACGATTCGCGTTTCCGAACCTTGCGAGCTCGCGGCTCATCAATCACATTCTTCAAGTCCACCTCTTGCCTTTGACGTTTTTGGGGAGCAGGAGCAGAAGCGGCGAGGTTGATGATATCGCACAGGACCGACTTCACTACAACGGGGGCAGGAATTGGGGTCGGACAGGGATGGGCTTCCACGAAAATTGGGCCGTTGAGAGGCAGGGGAGGGTGGAATGATCGCACTGACGAGAAAGTCAGCTAGGACTAGTATAATTAATGAATTTACACATACCCTCCTCGTCCTTAGTGGCTTCAACAGATGGCAACCGATTGCGGCTCGTGGGCAAGATTGTGGCTGCCGAATGGGGGGTTATCTACGATGCGATGGGCATTGACGTCTGGCTGCATGCTGGACATCCTAAAAATAAAATCAATTGACGTGACATGGGGAAAAATAAAGCATATCTACGTGTTTTGTACCGTGCTCTCGCTCTTGTAAACGAGATAGTCATGGAATTGCTCGAGCTTGATCCATTAAAGAACATTTGACGCGCTATATGCTGGGTTCTGAGCCAATTGAGAAGGAAAGCCTGCCGAAAAGGTCAGATCCGCGGACTGCGCGTGTGATGAACTCTGGCAACACACCGACCGATCCATTGCTTGTAGTCATCGATATCCGCCCGGGTTAACTGAAGCAGGGCGGTGAGCACAAAATCTTTTCTTTCCATTGCTGGTGGAGGAGAGGAGAGGGGAGGAGAGGGAAAATATGTCCGATGTGTGACCTAGTCACGTAAAATGTGTCATAGTGTTGCGGAGGGCTCGCGTAGCTGCATTAACTGATGGATAGGCATTCATCCAGCAGATAGGCATTCGATTAGGCAATAGGCATTCGTGCCATCAATAGGCATTCGCGGATGCCTATGCTACTAAACTTGTATGTACTCCAACCAGGCGTGTGGATAAGCGAAGTTCGGAGTTTAAATTTTAGTGGTGCCAAAATATTTTCACACACAGTATTAAATCCACCATGAACCCCACTCTTCTGTATTAACCCAAACCCGTAACGTGCGGGTGGGTAGGAGCCTGGGTTCAACCAGGGTTGAACCACATCATCTGATCTCGGTAAATGCCGAACATCGCAGATCGAACAAAAATGCCTTGGAAAGGCGTCTTGCACTCGTGAAATGCCTTACAGGTGATACACAAGTGGATCTTCTTCACCGTCGGTGGTAGCTGCCAAGAGTCCAAGACCATACAAAGGGGAAGATACTCAATTCAATTGTGGTATTGAACTGGTAAGTCTCTCTCGACAGCGTCATTCGGCCAAGTCGCCGCTCAGAACTAGATCCGTTCTAGGGTGAAAGGCGCAATATTCGAATGCCCGGACATCTCGAGCGGAGTATGAATGAGGTCGCTAAATCTACAGTATAAATTGCAAGGTGTAGAGGCTGAAAACTCAAGTCGTTCACTGTCTTCCATCCAGTCTCAGTCCCAACCAAGCATGCAGTTCTCTACCGCTTTCTTTTCACTCACCCCCTTTATGGCGGCAACGGCCCTCCCGCCCACTCCTCAGGTATGAATATTCCTTCATTTTAAATATTCCCGCTCAACGCCCCATAGACCCCCGGCAATGTGTGAGTATTTTCGAGTTGCAGCAGCCTTTCATTTCAAAATGCATTGAATTAGCCGTCTCTGCCCTGACGTGGGGTTCAATGGCGACTGCCTCACTGTCAATGGTGGCAGCACCCAGTGCGTCAATGTCCCTGGCAGTCTCAATGACCAGATCTCGAGCTTCGGGCCCGACGACGGCCAAGACTGCTTCATCTTCGCGTATGTTCCCAACTACAGGACGCAAAATGAAATTGTTTTAGCGATTTCAGAATGGTCCTATCCGCATCCCCGGAATCAGCAACCTCAACGACGTCGGCTTCAACGACAAGATGTTGTCCTGGAAGTTCGTAGTTGATATACTCGCACACATCCCGATATTAAATTTACCCGTACAGGTGCTTCTTCGGGTGAAGGATTCTCATTTGGGACCAAGCTCATATATAATTCTGTGTTCGAAATCTGATCTCCATGGCCATCGATGTTTGTGTGGTGAAATGGCATCTTTGTTTTTCCCACTCCGACTCTTTAATCCAGGTGCTGAAAGCACACGAGCTGATTTCCAGCGTACAAATCAACTTCACTGCGCAATCAATGCCGTCAATAATAATTTAATTGTATTTTTTAACTCGTTCCTTGTCTTTGGTATGCCACAAATGAGTCCAGCATTTATCCAGGTTCTGGATGGAGGTGTTAATCGGATGTGGTGTACGGTACACCGCGAGTGTTTCTATGACCCAGGGATGATATCGATGAGCAAGTTTCTCGCAGTCCGGGGTTCGACTCCCCGCATCCGAATAAGGGCCCTCAGTACCCCTTCCATTTTTTACCTGCCTTGCTGAGAATTTTTCCCATGTAATCCAGGGCCTGAAAAGCGCCACCCCTTCAGAAATCATGGCTTGGCAGCGGGAAATGTCCCTAGCTCTCACTACGCATTCAAAACCGTTAATAATAATTTTATATTACTTTGTTTCAACCCAGCCCCTTCTTCGAAATGCCACGATTTAGTCCAGCATTTATCCAGGTTCTGAATGAGGGTGTTAATCGGACGTGACGTACGGTACACAGCGAGCCCTACTAGATACACCGATTCGAAGTAGCTCGCTGCTCGCAGTCCAGGGTTCGATTCCCTGCGTCCGAATGGAGGGATGACCCCCGGAACTTGCTTTTTGCCTTGCTGAGAGATTTCTCCGGTTATTACAATACAGGTCCCGAGAAGCACCACCCCTTCAGAGCTTCAGATGTCATGGTTTCGCGGCGGGAAATGAACTTCCCTAGTACGCATCTTCAATCCCGCCTTCAGAAATAATTTAATAGGTATTACGTGGGTTCAACCCGGAAAGTATTATGTCGGTTCAACCCGGCCTCTGCCTCGGATATGGTACATTTATCTAGCCACGAAGGAATTTATCTCATCGGACGTGGTGTACGGTACACAGCGAAATCCTCTTCAAGATCAATCATTGTGATTTGCAGTCCGGGGTTCGACTCCCCGCGTCCGAATTATGTTTGAGGCGAAATGGTTGAAAAAAAAAAAAGATTCCTGCCCTCCCCGCTCCCGAAGAAAATACCGAGTTCGTCGGGGCTCCCGGCGCTGGCATTGACATTTACTCGCCGCGTGCCAAGAAGGGGTGTTATTTTCTCCTGCGTTCCAGAGTCAGATAAATGAAAAATGAAAAATGTTTACTGTAATGCAGTGCGGGAGAACTCGCGGAAAGTTTGGTGGTGCCAATGGTTGTTATCATTCGGGCTCGACAGAATATAATTCATCGGACGTGGTGTACGGTACAGGGCGAGGCCCACTGGAAAATCTCTGCGCTAGTAGCTCACAAACCGGGGTTCGACTCCCTGCGTCCGGAATAACGGAATAGAAAGACCTTTTTTTTAAAAAAAGACAAAAGAAATCCTCTTTTGCTCCCTGGTCAAAATGTCTTGTACCTCGAGAAAGAATATACAAGGAGAAAAAACCGACGCGCCGTTATGAATAAAGTTCATTGACTATCTTGAACAATTTTTTAGAGTCTGGCTATGTGAGACTAAGACTAACGCGCCAGACGTTTCAAAAAGAGGAGTAGACTCAACGAGTTTTATGCCCGGACCAACAAAGGTCACCGGTGTACATCGGAGGACATCCACTGTCACCGGTAATCAGTGTGATATGATGAATATGATGGATAAGATAATGCGGATAAGTGATGATCGATGTCCACTGTACGATGATTCATCAGCATCCTATGGATTTATGACTGCCTCCAGTGGAGTGCACTGTACGGCATTAATTCAGTGGATTCCACTGGATTTCCACAATTTGAAATTTAGAGGGGGGGGGGCTCAAACAGAGCAGTGAATTTCAGGGGATATCTCGTTATATCCAGTGTATTTATGCCAACTACGGCTTTGTGGCCCACGTTTTAAGACTCCTCTGGTGGAGAAATGATTGGCGAAAAAAGAGGAGGAAAGCTTCACTGCTGTTTTGGAAGAAAGTGGAGAGCACCAATTCATGTGTTTTGTATTCTTCTTTAACAACAGTGAATTTCAGTGATTTTCCCATCAGATCCAGTAGATCCATGCTCGGGGTACAGTGAAGTCAGTAAATATCCCCTAAAATCTCGTGAGATCCAGTGTATTTGCTGCTTGGGGTAGAGTGAAATTCAGCAAATATCTCGTCCAACTGCAGTCATATCTGGCATATTTATGTTTGGGTTACAGTGAAATCCAGTAAATATCCCCTAAACTCCTGTGTATTTCCTTCATAATCAAGTGATTGTAAGTTAGCTGGATTTACCATGTAGATTGACAATGCTTGGTGGAAATCCTGCAATATACGGAGGAGTTTATGAAGTAAATACACCAAAATTTATCGAAATGCTGTCACATCCAGGTGATTTCTACCCAGAGTTCACTGGATTGTACAGGATATTTGTTGGAATCCAGCACCTGTAGAGCACATATTAAATGCAGGCCACCAATTTATTTACAAATGGTTGTAGCAGGAGATACAGTCATGGGTGCAGTGTAGTTCATTGGATATGTCAAGATCCGGTGGAGGTGGCTGAATGTGAGGACCCGCCACTGAAGTCCACTGTATGCGCAATGGAAATCCAGTGGAGTTCGGTGACTTGGACCGGCTTTGCCGGTCCGCGCATATTACTGGACTCAACACATTGGCTCCGTTATTATATCGATACAAGAGAGATTTGGTTTTCCCTTTCTATCTTCTTGTATACTACGGCGCGAGGTAGGGAAAGAGGGGGGATGTACAACAGAGGAGATGAGTGGAGACTTGAGCTGATGAGTGAGATAAGATGACGAGTGGAAGGGAGATTAAATACGACGCGATGCGTGTATGGATCATGGTATATAGCGGGCTAAGTCAGGTGAGGCTGAAGTGCAGTTCCGGGATGTAAGTGTAGATCTAAATGGGGGGATAGACCTCGAGAGAAAAGAACCCGAAGGGCTCACCGTCCTCTCCCTGCCCCAGCGCTCGTCCAGCTCGACACGGAGCGTAAGATGAACTCAGGCAAGCGAAACCGCGAGTGCGTGAAGTCTTCACCTGGCGGATGTGACGAATGGAACTCACCTTCTGCGCCGGTAATGAGTCAAACCCGTCGTCGTCGTCCAACGCGCTCGAGGCCGACGTCGACCAGAATTCATCCGCACCAGATCGCAAGTGGAAAGCGCGAGCGACGCGTCGGAGCGCAGCCCAAGATCGTGCTGCGCCTCAGACGGGTGCTAGAGTGCCGAGAGGCAGAGGATGCGCTGCGACGAGGAGAGGGTCGGCGTTGTCGGTGGCTGAGGAGAAGAAAGAGTACACGGGGGTGCGGGGTAGAAGGGGTCGCGCGCGCAGGTACAGAAGGCGTGGTTTAACAAACGGCGAGGGAATTCACAATGTCGAGTGCGTGCTGCCAGTGGCCGGCGAGCCCGAGCGCGCCGGGAACCAAGCGTCAGCGCGTCGTTGAATAGGGCAGTGCGTCGGCTCCATGGGCAAGTACTTAGTACCGTTGGCCAGGTTGATGTCTATTTGGTTGGGTACAAACAACTCTTTTTTGGCCTTGCCATGATCCCTGCGCCAAAAAATTGTGCATTTAATCCGGGTCAGAGAAGGGTAAATATTCGGATGTGGTACCGCGAGTTCCTATGCGGAGTGAAAGATTTCAGACTCGCAGTCTGGGGTTCGACTCTCCGCATCCGAATAGGTCCGAGCCATCCGCGTTTTTTTTTGTTCCATCGCCTTTCACACTCCAAAAACTTGGGCTAGAGGGGCGTGGCGGTGCGCGGCAAAACTCGTACTTATTACATTTGATCAGCCTGTTCCATTGTCCCTATTAGAGATACTGTAGCTCAGGAATTCAAGGCCATTAAAAATACTAAGAAGAGACTTTGACTTGGAGCCTGGAGTCCAGACATCGACGATTCAAATTGAGTAATTTTCGTGCCGGCGAGGACTATGCCCAAATTCTATCAAGCACGCTGGAGCAGAAAAAAATCAAAATACTATAGCTTCAGCGCGTTACACATATAAGAACTTGAACACGGCTGAGGATGCGTGCCTAGGAATATCGGTCACCGAAATTTGGATCTTGTAACAATAATGTTTGCACGTGTTATACATGGTGGAAAATCTCATCCTCATATGTGGGGCAAAATGTGCGTTCGAGGGAGGGTAACAACAGTTTCCAAATAGGGCATAGGCAAATCTGATGGCTAAGCCTAAGCCTAACCAACGCAATAACGAATCAGAAGCCGGATTTTTGTCAAGAATAAGCTAGGATAGGAGGTTCGCTACTTCATTGCTGAGAATATATAGCCTGCGCATCTAGGTAGAAATAAATGCCGGACACGGGCGATATCCATAGCGTGGATAAAAACGAGCTGCCTCTCAACCCTTGATGGTTGGCTTGAAGACTCTATTCTTAACGCTCCACCTCAGGTACAGCTCCGTGAGTAGCGGAGAGAAACGTTCATTTATTCCTGGCAATGATGTTCCTCGCACTAGATATGAGTTTGCCTGAACTTGTGCGGGGATGAGAAAATCTGCATTTTCTTCGAGCATATCGACAATCCTTGACTCCTCAACCGTGTTTGTTAGTCTGCACTATATTTCCAGTCGGTCTCCGACTTTAGCGCCTTTTGGCGCTTAGAACTACTAGTGCGCAAACCCCGGGCCGGTATCCCGATAGGAACATATTGACAATGATAAGCGGAGTTTGAAACGGAGCTGCCAGGAAACTTGTCAGGCGCCAGTTACCTACCTACCTACCTACCTACCTACCCCACCCCCGCCACGCACCAGTGGCTCCCGCGAATGGTGCCTCGCATTCTCATCAGTATCCTACGACTGGTCCACCGCCTTCGTTTACGGTCTTTGGCGTCTAATCGGCGGCCATGGGAACGACTTCTGGCGACAACAATCTCGTTCAACCGCAGGATCGCAACTCACCCACAAGTAGCTGAACTGCTACGATTCATATTTCTTGGAACTATTATTGAGACAGGTCGAAAGCTCGCCCAAAATATCTGACTGTGAGCCCACTATAATTATATGTATATGTTCAGCCGCTCCATGACACTGATATCTGTACACCGACAGTATTTGTGGTGAGTCTCCACCTTCTCATTTTATTTTCCGCCCCATTATATTAATTAATTTTAGGTCAAAGCGGAATTTACAACGGGTGATTTCGCCTACGACTGGGTCGACGCTTACTTGGAAAACCATCCAGTATGGAACGAGAGCAGATCGTTTAAAGTCGTCGCACGCAATCCGATGTCTTGTCCCTCTCAGCACTCGACACCTGGCAAAAGTGACGGTCATCCGCATCCCATTTACGATCCTGCCACAGCTCAACGCCCTTCCTTACTCCATTAGCGGGGTTATTGGATGTCAATAGTAAGTTCATTGAGTGCGCGACAGTATCACTCTGACATGTTAAAACCCCGCGCAGAGTAAGAGCTCCGCAGGCCTCAGCCATTATGACACGCAAAGACAACCGGGGTTACCGGAGGGAGGAACGCTACTAACGTTTGATGCGCATGCCCAATGTTTCGCGTGTACCTCATGTAGTTTTCGACAGATTATGGAGTCGTAACCGGCAGAACCTCGACGACTTTGTATCGGCTGCACGGGACTTCTACGTCGAATCTCAAGCATTGCCCCGCAAACAGCTTGATTTCAAACACGAACAGGCATGGTTGCGACTTCTCTATGCCCACATATAGCCCAGTCTGGTTCCCTCCTCACCGCATTCTTTGAGCAATCCGACCTCACGTACAATTGGATGCTAGAATATTTGGTCTATTTTCCTCTCACCTCTGTCATTTTACACCGCGTCTCATGAATCACCACATAGCGATTCTGCCGGGGCGTTGAAATACACCATGAGCTACACGGTCAGCACAAAACAAAACGACATGGGATGGGCAACTGGCGCAAGAAATTCTATTCATTATTTGCCCGGGCGCGATACAGTTCAACAGTTCCTCTTCAAATCTCCTAGAACCAAGCTCAGCACGTGGCTTCAAGGTTGACTTTTTCCCTCTTTTCAGTCGTATTTTATTTACGTACTTTCAGTTTCTGTCGATACCGGACTGACCTGGGAACCGGGGAAGTCGTTCGGCGGGTCTATCATCATCATGTCCGTTTCAACATAGACTGCCACATACTCGTTCCAAAGGCCTAATAATTTCGCAGCTTGCATTCCTCCGACAAGAGTGTCCTGGAAGATCTAGTTGAATGCGCGAGGCAACAATACGAGGATACAGGCGCGTCTCGTGTCACCGTACACCTAATTGACAGTGTATTTCGACCCTTCATTTGCTGCTATGACGCTGACCGGAACATCCAGAACGGGACTTGGGCGAAGACGGTGACCAAGTCGCGGAGAGCGCTATCCACGCTCATGTTGCCCTCTCAAATTAAAGAAACTCTCCTGGCAGATGCTCAAGAATTCTTGGCGAGCGAGAAGTGAGTGGAATTCCGCACCGGCGAGGTGAGAGTTCCTTGCCGTAAAATTGTCCCCACGCTAATGATCGCAGGATATCTATTGTGTATGTAGACCCTGGTTTTACATTGCGTTGCTTCTGATGTATCACCAGATAGTGCGGTAGGGACTGGGAAGAGTTCAACCGTTCATGCAATTGTGAAGTAGCCTCTGTTCTCAACTATTGCCGTCTCATTTATTCCGCAGGCCGGCGAGCCAGGGCTCGAGGTATGCCCTCCTACGCGCCAACTGTTTCCTCCCTGAGCTTCAAATGTCACTTAAAGCTCCACCAGGTGCTCGGCTCTATCTAATTGCTGAACCTTTAGATTTCCCTACCCAGGCTCCAGGGGAACATCGATTTTGTGCATCATTTTTTATCTGTTTGTCATGCAGAATTGGTCATCATAAAAGATGCAGCAGAAAACTGAGGGAAGCTCTCTGTGGCCGCTCAGTCAAAGAGTCAGTTGCCCACCCTTACCATAGCGAGACTTCTTTTATGCCTGAAATTACTGTGAGTGCCATTTCTAACCTCAGCTTCATTGGCCATTTGTCATTTCCGTTTCGTGTGCGGGTCCGCTGATCGGACGCGGAGAGAGCCGCATTACGTCCGTCTGTTTACGTCTGTGGCTCGCAGGGCATCAAACCGTCCCGTAATGTTACGAAATTGCGGGCCGTAAACACGGTTACTTCCCCGTACCGTCGAGCTTTTGGTCTCATTATTGGGCCCTATAAGGCCGCCCGTTGACGGTGTAAGTTGCGGGTCGCCAAATAGCAGCTGCCGAGGCGTGCTGCGCAAGTGCCGACGTGCCAACAGGCACATTGATGATTGGTGAACCTTAGCCACGGCGAATAGTGGTGAATGTGTGTAGCTACGCTCATCGCAACTCTTCAAGTGGCTTTGGCCACCGGTAGCAGATATAAATTGAGGCCTGCCAAGCCCCAAAGGTACTCCGGGTTCTGAAAGGCATATTGTGCATGACAGTATACACTTTGATCAAAGGCTTGACCTGACCCGTAAAAGCGGCGTAAACGGACGGCACGGACGGTACCCGTGCTGTTCAGCCTTCAAGTCCTGCCAGGTCCACCCAGTGCATAAGAAAATCACGCCGTAATACGGACGGTTTGGTGCCTCTAAAGTGAAGTTTGAAAGACATTTCTTTCCTTCATCGCAGTCCTGTTTCTTCAGAGAACAAATTGAACTGCACTCAATTATGGTTGGAATATACATCACACATACACTAAAGATTGACTCAGAGGACTGACACGGCTCTTGGTATCAATCCAGAAACAAGATTGATAGTAATATTGTCTGCCCGCAAAGGGGCCGTCGTCCGTGCATTGTATTAACTTTGCACTGTGCAAAGTATACGACGGTGGAATAGAGTGATGTCTGACTTAATCCTCTGCCCAATGGTGTGGTATCTTGCACTGTATCCATTTACATTTTTTATTTGTTCCTAAGTATCCGAGATCAATTATGAACATCGCAGGTGGTGGCCAGCTGCCAGATAAACCACTACGTGTTTCACGCACCACTCATTGAATCAGGGAATTTGAAATCTGTATTATCTGGTCCCGTTGTACCAATTATTCATTGTTCTCCTAGGGAGTAAAAATACTGTACTGTAGGACCCAGTTAATATATCCTTCATTTCTCCACAAGTTACCAGGTTTCAGTATTCAGCTGGAAATTATCTAATCATGCTGTTTGAAGCCATCAAGCACAGGTTGCAATTGAGTTGCTCAAGCTTTATTGATGCCCATTCCTAAAGGTTCAGCTCCCGCCTCGCAGAGGCCTAATCTCATGTCATACAAAATATGTGGCTGTGTCTTGGGCATCGCCACCGGTTCTCTGAGCGGTGAATTAACAGAGTGTCAGCATATCTGGGCGATTGCTGGACCAGGGAATTCAGAAAATCGGGGTTCAAGCTCTTCTGACTTCCTAATTCATATGCGGGAGAAGGATCGGAGCACCATCACGAGCGATAAATGATGGCAAGAAAACCGTCTAAAGTGTGGCGAGTACGGGCATTTAGCGGGTCCGGTAAGTAAACCGTAAAAGTGACGCGGGCTGATGCGCACTGACGCGGCACTGACGCGCGTTGACGCGGCACTGACGTGCATTGACGCGGCATCGACGTGCTGCCTTTAAATTTATAACAACTACTCCTTGTAAGCTGGGCTAAGTTCCCAAAACATTTTCTAGTGCCAATACATCATTTGGACCGAGAAAACTATTATCCTCAGCATCAGTTTCACCTGGAGAGTCATATTCCATCCAACAGAGGTCTGCTACATTCCTCTACTTGCCCAGAAAACATATTGGAAGCTAGTTGATTACCAGTGGGTATCATTAAGATCTGTCATATCCAAACACAATTACCTTGAATCACAGTAATACACCCTGCACTGGAAATGTCACTGGTCGGCACCGGCATATGCCGGTCATCACTGATGCTTGATCTGAACCTCACTGGTTATTGCTGGCGACCACTGTACTCTAGTGGTAGACATTCCGCTATAGATAATAACCAGTAGCACCCATTGGAATCCAATATGAACCACTGCTTTTGTGAGATCTCTTAACCCGGTGATATCCACTGTCAAACATCAATGTTCAGTGGAATTGCATGCAAACCATTGGTAATTCAATGCACTGAGACACCACTGATATCCACTGGTTTGGGCAGGTAAAATGGTGCACAGTGTTCATATGCTAGCATTTTGGTGCCACTGCTGTGCAGTGACGTTGTTGGCTTTCACCAAAACTCAGTGTATCTTGTCAATATATTCAATCTGGGGGAATTATCTCGGGACTTTGTTGTCTTGTATTGGCCTGACAGTGTGAGCGAAACCGGTATCACACAGGATACGGATGTAAATAGCACGCGCAGTCGTAGCACATGTGAGAAAGGAGCAGTGTTAGTGTTACACGAATGCAACACAAATATCAAGCAAGTGAAAGTATTAGGATCAAGAACCCTTATACAATCAGTCAACACGGGGGACTTCACCAAAAGAAGCCTTTAAACAGGATTTGTATCTCCATTTAATGTGCACTTGGGATAATTCACCAAGTACTTAGGACTGCTATTCTAACAGTAATGTAAGCTCTAGTAGTCGTTACACTAGTGTGTCATGAAACAAGTTCACGACAGCCCCTGTTGTTTTTTTCCAATTTGCGGGATATATTTTGGCAACCCCAAAATATATCAGTGGGCGACAATAACGACGACAATGGACAAAGGGACATAAAGGAGAAGGCTACTTGTCTTGAAACAGACAAGAACGATTGGTTTCCAGATGAACCGATCATAAGAGAGACATATAAAACCCAATAGATAGAATCATGTACAGTAGATTCTATCTTGTCTATACTCTGGTCTTGCTTCGACCAGGGTGCTGCTTTATAGACTTACATCTTGATTCTCCCTTGCTGCAGGATTGCCCCGATTCATATTCCGCATTCCCTATCCTGCTTTCCGACTTCGACACCACTCTTTCACTCAGCATAGTGAAGCATTATCAGTCTACATCGGTATTATGGGCTAAGCAGGGTACGATCCCGCTGCGTGCAAGGTCGTGGTTTATATTAGTCCCAGAGGGCTCATTTTGCGAATACTTTGGCCGACCCAAGGACCGTCGCTGACATAGTGCTAGATAGTAAAAGTAGTAGATAATTTAGTGAGCATCTTGGCTTCACTGAAGATCACACAGAGTATTGAGTTCATTTGGTAATTGTATTGGCAAAGATGTAAGATGTCTCACAGGAGGGAGACATTCCCCTTATATACTACTTGGGTGAGTCATATCTATATGACTCACAAATGCGATACTCAGAGCCTTGCACAGCTTATTATCCGTTCTCTTAAAGAGATGTCTTGAATCAGTTTGCATGTCTTTAGCCATATCCCCTTCAGTCATGTCCCCATTCCGGTGCCTCCTCAGTAGTTCTTCAAACAACGAAACCTCAGCTCCCACCATTCCGCAGCCACGACACAGCACTTCCCCATTTCCACAGCAGAACTCCATACCACAGCTCAGATGACTGACCATGGGAGTTCAAAGGAGTTCATGTGTTGAACTCATGACCCAAGACCAACTGTGCCGCAGTGCAAGCCTGCGGTACTGACTGTGCCGATAGGAGGTGCAATTTACAAGCTCCAGTGCCATGCTGCGCTGCAGGGGAAACTGAGCTGCGGCCACGTATATCAGCATTGCCAGCTGTCATATAAAAGCCTTGCATACCCACCGCTCACAGATGTTGATTCTGCTTCTTTTCCCCGTTTCCTTTCGGCTTCTCAAATATTCCTGTAAAATATTCACGACCGGAACCGATCAAACATAAAAACGCCCTCGCTGCCTGGCTGGACCAACTCAACCATTGTTCAACAAGATTTCTTTCTACATGGTTGGCTCATATTGTGCTCCTCTGCTCCTGCTCCACTTGTTGTACCTCCGTATCTCTGCGCATCTACCTGCTTCTGCGCATTCCGGGCTTTTCCGCATTTTGCTTCTGCCCCACCGCTTCTTCCGCCCACTACGCACCGCTTCAACTATATGAAGGAATGAAAAAGCAACCGATCTTTCCAAGCTCAACCATCTGCTTTCCTGCAATTGTCTCTTCCTCCCATATCCTTCGACTGCAAGTCACTCGGTGGTCTCTCGTACGAGTCGAACACTTTCATTTTAATAATGCGGGTTTCGGCACCACAACCACGATGTATTCAACAGAACACCGCCCATAATATTCATGTCATGGTGAAAAAAGCTAGGTCTGTTATATGCCCCACCATGCGTCTGCTCAATTGGGGTCGTCCCACAGGACTGCAAAAACCTGAATGCAGGTCCTGAGTGTGTCCTATTTGATTCTGTATAATAACTCAACTCATAGAATTCCTAGCTGAACTACTTAGTGGCTAGGCCTAAACATGAAGCATTACAACTTTCTTCATCTGCTACAGTTGACCAAATTGTGCTCCCAGAAAGCCGTTTCACTGATGGAATTAAGGCTCCAACCGTTTCCCTGCATAAACATTTATACACGGTTTTAACCATTTTGATTTCCGTTTAGTGTATGAAAGGGCCTAAACGATAAACAAACCGTTTGTAAACGGTTTAAACGGTAGGACGAATTCAGCCAGCCTTGGGGGTCTTACCAGTGAATCTCGGAGGTCAAATAGTACTCAATTCAGCCTCCCTGGCATCAAGTCCAGTAGAATCACTCAAGACCTCCAGTTGGCTGAGCGGTGGTGGGATGAAAGGCGAATGTTCCCCATTCGGAGGTATGCATGTGTTGTGATGGCGGCCTCCTACTGCCGACCTCCACACCGCTGGCCGTCTCCTGCCTCTCCTGCACACTTCGGAGAAGTTGTTAATCACACCAAAGATCCTCAAGCATATTTCAAACTGAAAACCCATTTCACGGACAGGTTCTTGGCAGTGGAAATCAAACCCTACAAAAATACCGTTTGTAAACTGTTTTAAACTATTTTAAACTGTTTAGGTACTGTTTCCGTTTAGTGTGCCCAGATCCATACACGAAAACTAAATGATTGGAGCCTTAGATGGAATTTGGTGAGATTGTCTCGGCTCCTCCTGTCTAATCACTCTGCCGTTTACACTCGCGGAAGTAACCAGTAGAGATCATATCCGTCATGAGTTTGCCGTACTTGACCTCCTCAATTTACTACTTCTTGCCACTTTTTATTGTTCAAAAATTAAGTATCTGGGCTCAATTAAATTTGCCGGAGCGAAGCGAAGGCATGTCTTGTGTGGGTGTAAGGATTTGAGCTGTGAACCGTGATAAAAATGGATCAAATGTCAATCAAGAATCAGATCGCAGCACGAAATGATTTACTGAGTGCGGAAATAAATACATGGAGGCTCGAAATAAATATAGTAGGTCAGGAAGATAAATAAACACAAGAATAAATAGAAGTTCCAATATCCATCACAATCGCAGAAGCGTGGCAGTGCCGCTCATAAAAATACGACTTCCATTGGACTTCTATACAACAAACTGTGGTAAATCCTTGTAGTAGCAACATCAGATGGCAAGAGCATTCAGTCTGTCAAATCTTTACTCCCTTAAGTTTCCCCACACCGATGTTTTGGGCATTGGAGCGAGTCTAAAACATATTCGGAGTCATCCGGACATCAATCACTGATATTCCGAAAGAGGTAACTCAACCCAAATGACTCCATTGAGTGCCGCCAGTGAGCCTAGGGCTGTATTATAGATGCTAAAGATACAACAAAGAAGTTTTGGAGCTGCAGAAAGGTGTTTTTTTGAGCCATTCTAGGCTCTTTTGTGAGAGAGTGAAAAAGTTTTTTTGGCGGTCTCCCGGAGCCTACCTACAGTCACTGCTCACGGCTGAAACAGGTCTTGCAGTACCTTTCTGCGCTCATGTCTCATAAAATGTACGTTCGTTGAATGCTTCCCCGTTCTCGATCCTGCTCATGTTTCATACAGGAAATTTGCCCTCAGGCTGGCATTCTGTAATTATGTCGCAAAAGTCCTTTGTAGAAGATAAGTCGGTATAACTAAGTATAAGGCGGTATAAGCTTGTAGGGTTTTTGGGGGGCCTATAAACTTCAGAATGGGGCTATCCTGGGTTATAAGGACTTACGGAGGTTATAAGGGGTTACAGGGTTATAGGAGGTTATAGCAGCTTATAACTGGTCGAGGTAAAATTTCGAAAAGATCTTGCTCCCCTCCGCTGGTACTTTGTAGTACCAGCGGGAAGGAGAGTAGTTTACTAGTTAGAATCATTATTATCAAGTATCAGTTAACAAGGTAGGTCAGGGTCAGTCTTCAGTAATTACATTATAAAGTGTTGAGGACTCAAATTACATTCAGAGTATCTATTATCAGTGCAGGGAAAAGCTCAGATGTCACCAACACAGTTTTGCACCGTGCTCAGCGCTCGGGTTGGAGCTCCACTCCACCCAGCTCCACCTGCTCCACAACTGACCGAAGTGCGTGTAAATTCACCTCAAAAACGGCGTTTTTTTTTGGTGACTGAGGCCGACTCGGCAGATTGGGATATGGGACAATATATAGATGCCTCTCAGCCTTCAATGCCCCATAATATCACTCAAGGATATATTGAATTATAACTACTTATACTCTAGTTGTAAGCCTAGTATAAGTCGCCTGTAACTCGCTTATAAGCCTGTAACCCTTCCTAACCCCTTATAGGCAATCAGGCCCTTTTGCGACATACTGTTTTCATGTCGTTGTAATTTTGTTAAGGCAATTTCATTTCTCATTTTATTGGATTGGTGGGAACGAAGGGGAGAACGCAAAGCCTACCTGAGCCCTTGAAAGGGCCGAAAGGCCTTAAAAGGGCATCCAGCCCTATTGGCTCTTCAAAGGACATGTGCCTGTTAGTTGTCATATGAAGGTGTGGTACAAGACTTTAAAGCCTTTAATGCCATTGAAGGGGCCTTTCCAGGACGCAACATATTTGGTGATGATGTGCTTTGAATTCTAATTCCGTAGAAACGGAATCGGCGGAATCGGATCTCGAACCGGTCAGTGGCAGTGAGAGTGCAAAGAAGCCACAACAACCGTCGTCTTTTGCACCGTCTCACGACTCGGAGACAAATTCACCGAATTCTGCGGCTCGATTCTTCGCTCTTTTTCTCGCTCGCTCGAAACTCATCGCCCAGAGCAGTACTCGTGCACTTGCGGTTTGCTCTCATTCTAGCCGCACGCTGTTTACGGTCCCTAAAACCTCCGCAGGAAGTCTGCGCGCATTTTGCTTTACTAGTCAAGTGCTTTTCTTAAATCTGTTCCTCTCCCTCGTCCTTCTTAAGACTCGTATCCGCGATGTCATCTCCAGTCGCTCTGCTCGCCAGCAAACGCGGTTATGAATCAGCTTCAGCAGGGGCTGCAGGAATCGATTTAATCAGCGCTTCTGGATCGCGGGATGGAGTCAGATGAGAGCTTGAGAACTGCTATGTAAGTTCTCCGTTTTTCTCCGTCGCATCCGCCATACTCTTTCTCTTTCTCCCGAGCCAGATGTGTCCCTTTCATCTTCCCTCCGCCTCCATTAGCCTTCTCCTTCCTGCTTCCATAATCAGGATGCATTCTATATGAATTTTCTAATTTGCTCTTGGTCCTACATCTGGCGCATCCTTCCACTTTATTCCGTCGCTTCGCTTTTCTCAACCGCGTTCGTTGTCATGATAATATCGTTCTCCGTTATCGGGCTAATTATATCCCCAGATCCCCGCTTTCCAATGGCTCACCACCCGCGCTACTTGTTCGACATTTGACTATGACGCCATCGACTGCCTCAGCTCTGTCTATTCTTACCGCCTCGTCTGATCCTCGCGTTATCGCATTCCTTCATGACCTCTCGCATCCTCGATGTCCCATATTCATCGTTTGTTCTGGCTCATCTGTATCTCCATAGTTTCTCTTTCACCACAATCGCTTTCTCCATGCCCGCCACCTATTCCTACGTCTAATTCATATCGGGTATGCGCAAGCATCCTCCGTGCGTTTTTATCCCCATGCTCATTGTTTCGCAGTCACCCCCTGGATTTCCTGGGTGAAATACAGTTGCGACGCAATATTCCCTCCTTCTAATCTCACCCTGTCGCGCCTTCCCGTACTTGGAAATCCGCACACTGAAAACGCCTCCGGTTACGGGTTCCGCAACGACGAAGCACCGCTCGTACCCGTAGGGTTCAACACGGGTATCGGGTCTATGCACGGGCTTGGACCCGCGGGTCAGCCGGGTTCGGGTACGGGTTGAGATTTTCAACCCGTCGCAATACCGTGGACCCGCACGGGTAAACCCGCGGGTTTTCGGCCGACAAGAGCTTACCGGTACTTGTAGGTAAGCGCTAGTCAGTCGCCTTCGGCCGTATACGACGTCAAATCGTATAAGTATATACGGCTATTCGATTTTCAAAACTAGTACAAATGGGATACTATCTTAGACCCCGAAGTGATAATGACTTTTGATGGCTCTATTTTCGTTCTGTCCGCTGAGCCGTTACCTCTCGGTATTTGTTCATAGATTCCTAGACATATGGAAAGTAGTATTCCTGAGTGCCATAATTTTTGGATGCTTTTCGACGAAGTTATGAGGTCCCCGAGGATCAGACCTATGAGCATCAGTGAATTATCACTTCCAGTCACGGTGACTGACGAAATCCGGCAAATTGCGAAGAATTCAAGTGCTGCAGGATGATCGCCGCTGATCGAATCAGAGTCCCTCATCGTCGCTTCGTTGACCATGATGTACAAGGTTCTGGCTTCACTCTGGCCGCATATCCACTCAACCTCTCATTCTTTGTTCAACTGCTACATTACACCTATCAAACACAACACTCATATGAGACCTACATGCACTACTTCTTGCTTTTTTTTTTTAGTTGCATACCGCGGGTTGACCCGACGGGTTTGAGGTACCGCGGGTCATGCAGCACCCGCGGGTGACCCGTACGGGTTTGAGACCCGCGGGTTGGTCGGGTACGGTATTGACGGGTCCGGGTCCGGGTTGACCTTTGGGTACCCGCGGGTGGACCCGTGTTGAACCCTGCGTACCCGTCCCACAGAACGGTGCGTCGATCTGCTGGGTTACACTCAGTAAGTATCGAATATTTTGGAATGAGTATTCACTATCTAACCCCCGAGTAATCACTCGCCCACGGACTCCTACAGAAAATTGTCCGCTCCGCTCGTATTCCCGCCGGCCCAGCGCACCCCGACGGCGCACGCAGGGACGACACCCGGAGTGACATAACGCTCATCGCTCATCTCACTGATGCGTTGCACGACAGCCAGCGCCTGGCCTTTTCAAAACTCCACCGGTATCCAGACCACTTGCATCAATAACGAACCAGAAACCGAACCTGGGTCGGTCTTAATAATATCCCGGTAAACTCGGGGAAAATCATTGTTGGCCGACTCTGAGTTGATACGTTTTATCCCGCTGTCGCGGAATTTGGCAACGATTCTAAACACTTCCTGGCCAGATCGGCAAAATTGTGAGTATTTAAGGGAGCCTGCAGTGGGAAACCTCACACGTCCCCTCTCGCCATCGTCTCTACCTCCGTTGTAAAATGTTCTGAGCTCAACTTCCCTCGCCCTCGAAACAGCGTGCGCCTTCAATGCTGCATTCGCGCTATCGTATATGCCCGTTGGCATTTTCGTTGGTGGAACGTCAGGCATTGGACAGGGAATAGCCGAGGCATTTGCGAGGCATACCAAGGGCAACGCCCACATTGTGCTGGTCGGACGAAATCGTGCAGCTGCAGAGGCCATTATTGCACGGTTCCCAAAGCCATCCGTTCCGGGAATCACGCACGAGTTTGTTGAATGCGATTCCAAACTCGTCAAGAACGTCAAGAAAACGGCGGCAGAGCTGCTCATCCGCTTTCCGAGGATCAATTTCCTCGTCTTGAGCGCCGGAGCGGTGTCGACAAAACCGTACGACGAGAGCGAGGAGGGAATCGATAGGCGGCTTGCTGTGCTGTATTATTCGCGTTGGAAGTTCATCTATACCTGATGCCTGGTCTGCGCGCCGCCAAAGCCGCAGGTGAGGATGCGAAGGTGACCTCCATATTGAAAGCAGGGTCCGGTGGACCCATCGATCCGGACAACCTTGGGCTGAAGAAGAATTTCAGTTTTGGGACATTTAAGAATGAAATCCCTGCATACCACGACACTATGATTCAAGTAAGCAAAGCTGGTATTCCTTGCATTCACCAAAAATTCACCCTCAAACTTCTAGAGTTTTGCAGAACAAGAACCAGAGATGACGTTCCTTCACTCATATCCGGGCACTGTTATAATGGGCCTCTGGAACGCAACAGATTCTGCCATCATCAAATCCTTCGCATGGCTTTATCAGGTGTGGCTTTATCCGTTCTCCATAACTCTCGAAACCTGCGGCGAGTGTCAGTTGTACAGGCTGCTTAAATCTGGCCCTGGTGCTGACCGGATAGACGCTACTGGGGAGAGTATTGGTAAACAAAGGTACTATGCAGTCGAGAAAGCGAAGCAGACGTTGTGGGAGCATACAGTGGATGCTACTGCGGTGTAAAGGCAGCTTGAGGTCATAGGAATTATCTGAATGGAGAATGCGGTGTGTCATTCTGGTGCACTAGTGCATCTGGTTGCACTTGCGTACTGTAGATGCTTGTTTGGGCCTGAGGCCATAGGCAGACACCATCATATTGCTTGCTCTTGACCACATTGCGTGTTCTGTCTGGACTATGGTCAGGCGCCATGCCAGATCATACGTCTCCACTGGGAGCTCGTCGGAAATGGTGAGTTCCCCAAGTCCAAAGTTTGTCTCATGTAATACAATGTTTGAATGCGACTTTTCCATCCGATGCACTGGCAGAGATGACGATTAGATACTGGGATTGAAAGCCCGTGCTTGGTTCGGGTCTTGGATGGCTTGGGCTCGACAATATTGACCGACCCAACCAGCAGGGTCAGCCCAGGTCGGGTCGGGCTTGAGCGTACTTTTTTTTACCGGGCTGGGGCTGAGTTCTCCAGTCATAAAATGTGTTTTTTGAGTCCGTCCTCACCTTCGAAAAGGCTCAAGTGATTTTCCTTAGTTCTAAATGGCCTCTTGATACAATCTTAACGGTGCTTGGCTCGCATCAAAATATCGGATCGTTCCGTGCATGTTGTTCCACCGCAAACAAGACACGGCAGATGCCGGGAAATGTCCCGCCTAAATGAAGTTTAAATTGGAATGACGGACAAGAAATTCACGGCGCAGGAGATGCACACTGACCCGGACCCAAACCCGGTTTCGGGTCGGGCCTGGGTCGGGCTTAGGCCTGAGCCCGAGCCCTGCACAACACTAGCTGGAACTTCATGCTCGTTTTGCAAGCCGGTTTTTATTTCATTCTACTGGGTATCAACGGGGACAAACAACAAAAAGAATTCAAAAAAGAAGGAAGAAGGGAGAGTTCAAGAGAGATCGGGGACAAGCTTAGGACAAGCTCAGACAGTCCATATATCAATCGCCACGAATCATATTTATTGGTTAGAACATATAGAAATACAGGATTCAAAAGACAGCGGTAAAACGGCCCGCAACATCGGCGCACCGTCGCATAAATAACAATGCACAAGTACCCCGCAGGTATCACGGACTGTGATGAAGAGAATGGTCGCGTCATTAAATAAGGTAAACTAAACACCATCTTCTTAGCCGCCTTGCAAATAGTCTCATGCTCTTTCCAGGGGAGCTTCTGGAGCAATATCTTTCAATGCGACAGCCACCACAGAGCCGTAGAGGCTGGTCAGTGGACGCTCCGCTAACCTTGCAATGCTCACAGACAGTCATCTTGTCAAGTTCCTGCCGCTCAATAATTTTCCTCTCTAGGTCAGGTTAATAAGAGCAGCCGCAGAATCCTTGGTAGCAACCAACCTTTAGCCGCCAAACGATCAATCAGTTGAAAGGTTTTATCTGCTAATTCTCGTAAATTTGCCTTTTCTCATTCTTGGAATCTAGTTACCGTGTTTCTTTTGATCAAATCCGCTGGGGACATTGTTAGACAATTGATACAGTTTCTTCATTGCTGGCCAAGTTCGCTCCATCTCCATTAATGAGTCATCTTTAACAAGAGTTAAATTTGCTCTCTATGAACGGCGAACACATACTAAACTCTCTCTCCAACTTGAATAAGTCGCGCCACCGATCCGAGCCGTACCACTCTAGTATGAGCCGGATGACCAGCCCAATCGCTTCCGGGGGGAAATCGAGGTAATCCATATGCGCTCCCGCGCCGATCGGGCTGGGCTCAGGCCACTCAGCCCTCTTCACTACGACAACATCCCCTTGCCACAGTGGCCGCTGTCCAGGCTTCTTCGGATCCACCCCGACCAAACGTGCCATACATAAATTGATTGGGAGCTTCGGGCTGATGTTATGTTAGAGGTCGTATTCCCCCTCTGTGATTTTATGAGGTTGATTACTGACGTCCAAGCCCTGATCTCGAGTTGCATGCATGTTTTTCTTGCCATAGAGGTCTCGAAGATCCACGTTGATAGTGTAGAATCCTTTTGGATTTGACTCGGCCCCGTCCTCGCTGAAAGTCATTGGGATGATGCGTGGCTCACCGCCATCTGTAGGGAAGAGCAGAACGTCACGGATGATTGTTTCGTGGGGGTCGCGCATGAGAGGAGAGGGCAAGACGCTCTTCCTCGTGACATGTGAAGTCGCCCACAAAGGTAAAGTTCCGGCAAGATTTACACAGCTTCGCCGGTGCCAACTCATATGGCAACAGGGACTTGGCAACTCCGGTCTTCAAATGGAGGCCAGTGATCTCCCATCACAGTTGCCTCAAGTGGTAGTTAGGACCCCAGATACCGCCTATTGAATACTTACTGTAGAGTTTCGTTCAACTCGTATGTCACGGGTCACAGGGACAAAAATTTTCAAAAATTTACGTGCCTGTCACGGGTCACCGAGGGGATTTTCGAATGTGTAAAAAGAAGTCGCTGGACAGCTCACCCAGGGACGATACTGTTCTCTACACGCAAATTCTTGAGATCCCGAATGAGGACCTTCTCATTTTGTGCAACGAATGTGTCGCGCACCGTGATGGCCCTACAGCTTGGTTTATGACCCCACTGATCGGCATCCTCAAGAAGTTGAAACCGAGTTTTGATCCGGACAGCTACAGGCTCGTTGCTACAGAGAGCTGCACTCTGAAAAGTGCCACACTGCTGATCCTGCAACGCATCTTTGCCTGGGCTGAGTCATGGCAACTTATTCAAGACTGGCAAAATGGGTTCCGTCCCGGCTATTGGACTAACAACAACCCCTTTGTACTCCGATGTGTCAAAAAATGGGCTAGAGCACGCGGCCTTACAGTATATGTAGTGTGTGTCGACGCAACAAACACATTCCTATCAACAGACCGTTCATCACTGTGGCTAAAATTATACCGACTCGGAATGGGCGGACCAATGTTTGACTGGCTACGAATGGTGTATGACAAGATGCGATATTATGTGTGCCATGGTGACATGCACTCGGCTAACGGGAGATCCCGTATCGCCGATACTCTGGAATCTATTCTTGTCACACCTATTAATGATGCCCGACATGGATGATGTGTTCCTCGCTGGGGTCCAAATTTCTCTCATGGCCCAGGCATATGACCTTCTTCTTATCTCGCTTTCACCTCGTGGGATGCGCACAAAACTGTTAACTCTGGAAAAATGGTGTGCCTCAAATTTATCCTGATCAATTAGATCAAGACAATTATTTTGATCTTTGGGTCGTGCCGTTTACCACTCCCAGAGTTCCATCTTGGAACTGCGCTCCTAAAAGTCAAAGTTAAGAGAAATATGTTGGTATGAATATGAACACGGAAACCCATCACATGTCTGCAGATCATTATACTCTAAAGGCAAAAACAGCGCGATATTGCGGGCATAGAATCATGGGTTTAGAAGACATAACAGAAAGGCTTACGCCGAAAGAACTTAAGAATCTATACATGGCCAGAATTGATTGCCATCTGATCCACGGATGCGAAGTCTCCCCGGACAGTGAATCAATCCATATGAAGAAATTGTGTAAAGTTCAAGTAAGCTTCATCTGCCACAACTTGCATTCTCGCTCCATGATAGCGCCTCTATTCACAGAAACTGGATTAGTCCCACTGCGAGTTCGACGCTTCCAAATTGTCCTCGGCCACTTATGCTACTTCCTGAGCCTAAAAAACACCCACTTTGCCTGAGCCGCACTGAACAGTTCGATTGAACTGGCACTCGAGGGTAAAAAGAGTTGGGCACAGGATGTCATAAAAGCGGCTCAAGGTCTCCCATTCCCTTGCCCCATTTTTGTTCTGAACGCCGCAACTGAGGTTGAATATGCTCAAGATTACTCAAAAATGGTCAGCAATTTACTACAGGAATGGTTACAGGAAGAAATTAACTTGTCAGAGAAGCTCTATCTACTTCACGGACCTCTAGAACCACAAAAGGATGAGGGTCCAGCCCAAATCACTTCTATTATGCAGCATTATTTAAGTATGGTCAGAGTACAGAAGCACCGGGAGGCAATTGCCTCCCTGCTGCTCTCTACCAGTCTACTTGCCGTGGAAGTATTGCGCTACGTTGACCACACATACGCTCCCGTCCCCCGGGCGGAACGGCTTTGCAGGATGTGTAAAGACGAGGTGGAAACTCCAGACCGTGCACTGATCTCATGCGACACACTTGACACGCTGAATCAATTACGTTCCACGTTTCTCATGAAGCTCTTCTCAGACGCGCCATCCTTGCAACTCCACATGGCTGATTTGATGAATATTGAATTTGTCAAAGCCATGATCTATAACCACCCAACCATCGCACTTGTGGCAAAGTCTGTATATGATGTCCTTGAACTGTTCTACGCACGCCCCGTGTTTCGTTTGACAGATGCTCTGGTACCCCCTGTTTTTGGTGACTAACTTGCTTCGGTGTGTTGAAGTGGTTCTACAGCGGTTCGTATCGCGAGCTCGGCCATGGAGATACATTGAAGTCCAGGGACTAGTGTACGCAGTGCCTTTGTACATTAGATACTTCCTGGGCCTGGCATTCCTGAGCGGGACCGTGCCGTGTAATCCTACCTACCTACCGGTCTTCAAGTGGAGGCCGGTGATCTACCATCACGGTTGCCTCAAGGTGGTAGTTAGGACCCCGGATACCGCATATTGAATACTTACTGTAGAGTTTCGTTCAATTCGTATGTCACGGGTCACCGAGGGGATTTTCGAATGTGCAAAAGAAGTCACAAAATAGGCGAAAAATCGCCCAAAAAGCCAAATTTTGCGCGGCGTGCGTGCGATTTACTTCCGGAAGCGTGCGTTCTCACGAAATGCCGAGTTTGACATGATCGGGGCTAAATCGCTCTTTTGCCTCTTCCTCCTTGTTTATTATCGTATATCCCGGACCAATGCCGAAACCCTCAAAAGTAATACACACGCAACAGGTTTCAAACTCGACAGTATCATATAAATCGCTACTGAACACAATTGAGCCGAGGCCCCCAATGCACGTTGCAGAGATGCAGGACAGTTGCTAAGCAGCCCCTTTTTGCAGTGCACTGCAGCATGGGCTGTGTATTAGGGCTGCCCTTCGTCCTTGCATCGTAGGGCTCTGTTTATAATTCCCCAAGCAATTATAAATGGTTTTAATTTTTCGTTTGAAAACATGTGTTTATAAACATGTTTATAAACTCATCACCAAAAATGGACCGGAAGACCTTGTTTCTGCGATTTTTTGCCCCAGCCCTTCAGCGAACCTACTCGTTTGCCGACCCGTTTTGACCCTTTAAATGAGGCGGCAAACTAATAGGCATGGAAGAAAAAAAATAGAGTGGGGGACAAAAAATTGCAGCTTGTGTCGTGGATGTGACACGGAATCACGGTCACAAATCGGCCACCGATATTTGCACAGCCACTCTCACTGAGCTCGGGCGTGAATAAAAAAATAGAATAAAATTGGGCATGGAAGAAAAAAAAAATTACTTGGGGACAAAAAATTGCGGCTTGCATCGCGGATGTGACACGGAATCACGGTCACAAATCGGCCACCGATATTTGCACAGCCACTACTCTCAACTGAGCATGTTCGCGAAATGTGTGAGAGGCTTTACCCAAATGTATATTCCCGTGTGACACCGCATCACGGTCACAAATCGGCCACCGATATTTGCACAGCCACATGGGCTGTGATGGGCCATGTTAGCGACAGTGGGGACCTTCGGTATACCCAAATGCAACATTTTTGCGGTTTTTTGCCAATAAACTGGGTCAAATGTCCAACAGGGTTTACCCAAATGCAACACTTTTCAAGTTTTTAGCGACTTCAAAGTTCATTTTACCGCTTACATTTGGGTACCCAAATGTAGGGTTAATATAGTTAGTCCACGAGAGCTTCAAATGGGTGATGGCGCCTCTTCAGAAAGCTGCCTCTATGATAGACTCAAGTGTCCGCTATGAATCAAATGTTTGCATTCGGTTCAACAATGATGGCCCTTACGATGGTGACACAACGACCCCCGACTTGGCCTTCGAAAAACTCACCTCAGATGGTCCGCTTTATTCCCTCATTGTTGAGAGCGGCTATTCTAAGTCCTCCGACAAGCTCGAGAAAGTCGCTCTGAGGCACCTAAACCGTCGGGAAGTCGTTGGTGTAATTACTGTTAAGTTTTCCTGCACTGCCTTTAGCAACCCTACCGCGATATCCACAGCCCGTCCCGTGTCAGCTTCCGCCTTCAGGCCCCAGGCGAAAATCTCCCCCTTGGGGCCCATCAAGTATCTGGGACATAAATGGGCGTCGCGCATTAAAGAAATACACATGAAGATATTTACCAAGAACACCGAGGGAGAGGTGCGGTGTCATCATTTCCTTCTTTCTAAATTGCAGCCGCTGTAGGATGTGACACTGTGCGCCTGCGAGCTGGTAGCGTTGCTCAGACTATACATTTTCATGTTACTGACTGGACCAATCCCTTCCTAGGATGTGACACCCGACCCCTCCAACGATAACCTTGCCGATCACCAGGCTGAGGTCGCCACATCTTTCCGCAGCCTCTTGCAAAAAATTCTCGGAAAGCAAGACTTCGATTCGATCTTCCCCGAGGATGGTTCCTGCAACATCAACTAGGAGGGATTCTATAAAGACCTTCTAGAGCGCTTGATCGCCGACGCATACCGGCACTACTATGATTGGGCTATAAAGGGCCCTCCCCGGTCTACCAAGCCTGCCATTGAGACAGTACAGATTACATCGGGTAAAAGGGTCAGAGCGAATCTTGGCAGTGATTTCGTGGATCCGCCGAGCCCTCGGCCTTCGAAAAAAAAGTCGTCCTGTACCTTGTGCTCTTTTTTTTTCTTGGCTGACGAGGCACAGGAATCTAGTTCGTCGGTGCCAAATGTTACTAGTCAGGATGCAGAGTAGTTATAATTTTTTCGAATAAATTCTAACATCCCTATCTGTCGGCCGTTTATATTTTATCTCCCCAAATTTTTTGGCTGCTCAGCACCTCCTTCAAGAATCAGAATCAGGATGAACGACCGCCATCATATGAGCATTCTCATTTTTATTTTATTTTCTCAGTCTCGACTTCTCCAACAAATCCACTCTCGCCAAACCGCCGATTCTCCTGCAGCATCAAGATCAAGCTATTCGCTGGTGGACTGCCGCAATACAGTGCCGGACCAGAATCCCTCCGCTGTGGCTTTTTTTTTCGACTGACTGACGCCAGATACCCGATGTAGGTAACGACGCGAACAACGAAGGAAGCTATATAGATTTCGAGCAGGATTTTGACGCCTCGTTCGACGCGTTTGACGCGTTTACAGAAGCTGATTGGTCTAATACTGATCAAGCTATAAATAATGGACTTGACGGTAAGCTGTTTTTGTTCATGTTCGGGATGCAGTACTGATTCTTCTTTCAAGACATGTGCATGTCTGGTGAACCTATTTCATTGGGACCATCCTTTGAACAATTCCGTGAAGAGAAAAAATGTGCGCAGCGCAGTGAGTAGCCTTGATTAGATCCCGTTCAAGATGAATGTATTTATTCTACCTGTTCCCTTCTTCACTCGAAATACAGGATTTAAAGCACATCAAGAATCCGATACTGAGGACCAAGGTTCTCCGTCTGAGGGTGAATGTCTGGACACCACGGGAGGAAGTAATAACCAGGCAAAGAAGCCGAATTCGGGTACGTGTCGGCTTCCAGGTTTCCACCGTGGACTTACTTATTCTTGCTGCTAGCATGCACTGCGTTCAGCCGGTCCTTAGACCGGCGAGTTGTCCATGTCGTGCGAGAAAGGTCTAGATCAGTTGATCCTATGTCTATGTGTGCGTGTTTTTACCTAGACCCGCCACCTGCCGAGCCGGTGCGAGAGTAATCTATGTTATGTATGCCTACAATGCACAGGCGCGCCTATGCATCTAGGCACACTCCAGCCTATGCCAGGTAGCAAGAGGTGCCTGATCTCTGGATCAGGCCCACTCATCAACACACGTGATGACCCCCCCCCCCCTCCCCCAAATCGGGACGACAGCATTTTTGCTCATTGGTTAACCACTTGAACCACAGCGTAAATTATGTCTGTGCAGCATATTGTTAGGTCTGAAATGTTGTTTTCAACCACTGGTGGTACAGGATGGGCGGAAACAGCCAGTTATTCGCGCATTTGGTTTCAGTGATCAATGACGCAACCCGGAGATAAGAAGCGCATCACGTGTGTTGATGAGTGGGCCCGATCCAGAGATCGGGCACCTCTTGCCAGGTAGGTTCAGGTCAGTCCCCAAGGCAGGATCAATGAATTCATGAGGCTTCTGGTCGGCCCGGCGCATGTATTGTTAATTCTCCGTTACCATCTGTCCGTTAAGCTTTCCAGGAATGCCCGCTGGCCACTCCTCTCCCTCGTCCCGCTTTCTTTCATTCTCTTTGCACGCCTCAGAGCAGGTTCCCAATGTACCCCACTCTTCGGGTTCGCATAGGCATCACGGTGTCTAGCGATGCCTAGCGGTTGTGCACCCACCTAGGCAACCAGGGTCTAAGCCAGCTAGGCACACGTGAGTGCCTAGCTCCGGCTATCAAGGCCTAGCCCTCTAGGCGCCTTTCGGGTTTAAGACGGGGCTGAACACAGTGATGGTTTGAACAGCCAAAATCCATGGCAGATTGGCTCCACACCTACTTCCACGATACAATACTGCCCATGATTGTCCAGAAGGCAGGTCGAAACTGTGCCTCGCCGCCCTAAACCCAATACCGACATCCGGGCGACACCCACCCCGGCAGAGGCGGCCAACCAATCTCGTCGATGGGCCATGTGGCTTCGCTAACCGCGCAGCGCCTCCGCGGCTACATCCGCGTTTTCGCGAAAATGATCCCCCAGCCGCAATACGCCACTGGGATTATTCATGAGGGTGTGTTCAACCTTCTGAAATTCACCCTAGCGCACCATCGGCCTTAATCAACTCTTCTCCTCGCCCCAAAAATAAACGGATGCCCCCTCCCCCCCCATCCGAAGAATGAAATACAGAATCGGACCCAATTGATCCTCATCATTACTTAAGTCAAACCAGGTGGGGAAAATTTTATAGTCAATATCCAACGGCGTTGACCATTTATAGGTCTTCTTTGCCTTTGCCATGATCCGAGGCAAAACAAATGCCTCCTCACGCCTCCTCCAATCGACTTCATATGGCGAGCTTAAGCTTCCAACCATTGGCGAGCCTATGCTCGAGCCGTAAAGTGACTCACAACTCAAACCTTCCTCCGAGCTGTCCAATCCCAGGCCCCCGCTCTTCGGACCCTGGAACCATTCAAGGTCTCTTCCAGGTCCGAACTACGAATCCTAGGTATAGAATGAACGCTAATTGCGTTCTGATCTGCAGCCGTAGCGCTTGCTTCTGGAAGCTCGCCCACCGCTGCGAAGACCTCTGCCTCGCTCGCAGTCACGAACAAGGTGCCGACATCGGCTGCTTCCTCCAAAACGCTCTTTGGCGAAGTATGAATTGCAGGAGCAACCGAATTGCAATATGGTATGACTGTTTAAGACCGGTATTTCTCGCGCACTGTGTGTAATCGGGTGATCAGTCCGATTGTGTGTTCAACACGAAAAAAATGTGAAGCTACGGTGTTTCTCTTGAAGACAGTCGTAGAGACGGAGATTCTGTTCGTGAGTGGTATACGTAGTAGACCGAGTTGAGTCGATAAAGTATACGTGTTGAACATAAGTCTGGCTACTTAGTAAAGTACTGAGGGTATTTATACACTATGAGGATCCAGCGGATCCGAAAAGAACCGTGAGCTTTCTCCGGAAGTAAAACCCCCTTCACCCGAAGAAGCACCTGTACGAGTGAATTTAATATGGGCATGTGTGTGAGTAAATCTGCCACCAACTTCCAGGATGACATTTTGTCGCTGAAGCTGACGTCCTTGAGGTTGCTGATCCCCTGGAAACGGATCGGACCATTCTGAGCGCCAACACAGCCGGCATCGCTAGAAAGGAACCTGAATGTTAAGAAATATATTTTGTGTACTGAATCTGGAAACATACACAAAGATAAAGCAGTCCTGGCCGTCGTCGGGCCCGAAGCTAGAGATCTCGTCATTGAAACCTCCAGGGACGTTGACGCATTGGGTGCTGCCACCATTGAGGGTTTGGCAGTTGCCAGTGAACCCCGCATCAGTGCAGACATGGCTAATGTAATACATTGTGGAAGGGGATGCTGTTGCAACTCGTGGATTACTCACACATTGTCGGGGGTCTATGTAGCGTTGGGCGTGAATATTGAACTTGGGGTAAGCTCCGCGTGTATTACTGGAAGGAGCACAGCCCTCATTTGGTCGTCGGAGGTTGTCGGCATGATTGGCAAGATCAGCACCATTGAAAAAAAAAAAAATTGAATGATTACCGACCACAAGACCTGCCTGCACTTTGATGATAACAATAGGTTGATATAGTGTCAGGAATTCTAGTCGAAGTACACATGAACATAAAGTATTGGCACAGCAAAAAAAAAAAGAATAATTCATGGCTCCTCACTCAACACCCGGCCGATACTGCAAGGAGGACTGACCAAGGCTTTGATATGTTGATGCTAGATTGCTTATGGTGGTCAGAACATCTGGATGGTCTTCCCCAAGAATTCTTTTTTGCTTCTCAAGAACAACAGCTCCAAGCTCATCTGCCCTGTTCAGCTGACCAAGTCTTTCATATGCCGATGCTAGATTGCCCATGGTGGTCAGAGTATTTGGATGATCTTCACCAAGGATGTTTCTTTGCTTCTCAAGAACAATAGCTCCAAGCTCCTCTGCCCTGTTCAGCTGACCAAGTCTTTCATATGCCGATGCTAAATTGCCCATGGTGGTCAGAGTATTTGGATGATCTTCACCAAGGATGTTTCTTTGCTTCTCAAGAACAACAGCTCCGAGCTTCTCTGCCCTGTTCAACTGACCAAGGTTTTGATATATCCCTGCCAGATTGCTCATAGTACCCAGAGTATTTGGATGGTCTTCCCCAAGGATTCTTTTTTGCTTCTCAAGAACAACAGCTCCAAGTTCTTCTGCCCTGTTCAACTGACCAAGGCTCTGATATATTGATGCTAGATTGCCTATGGTGGCCAGAGTATCTGGATGGTCTTCCCCAAGAATTCTTTTGCGCTTCTCAAGAACAACAGCTCCAAGCTCCTCTGCCCTGTTCAACTGACCAAGTTTTTCATATGTCACTGCTAGATTGTTCATGGTACCCAGAGTCTCTGGATGGTCTTCCCCGAGGGTTTTTTTTTCGCTTCATAAGAACAACAGCTCCAAGCTCCACTGCCCTGTTCAACTGACCATGGGTTTGATATGTCAATGCTAGATTGTTCATAATGGTCAGAGTAGTTGGATGATCTTCACCAAGAACTTTTTTATGCTTCTCAAGAGCAACAGATCCAAGCTCCTCTGCCCTGTTCAACTGACCAAGGTCTTGATATGTCTCTGCCAGATTGCTCATGCTGACCAGAGTATCTGGATGGTCTTCCCCAAGGATTCTTTTTCGCTTCTCAAGAACAACAGCTCCAAGCTCCTCTGCCCTGTTCAATTGACCATGGGTGTGATATGTTGATCCTAGATTGCTCATGGTATTCAGAGTATATGGATGGTCTTCTCCAAGAATTCTTTTTCGCTTTTCAAGAGCAAGAACTCCAAGCTCCTCTGCCCTGTTCAACTGACCAAGGCTTTGATATGTCCATGCTAGATTGCTCATGGTATTCAGAGTATGTGGATGGTCTTCCCCAAGGATTCTTTTTCGCTTCTCAAGAACAGCAGCTCCAAGCTTCTCTGCCCTGTTCAGCTGACCAAGGCTTTGATATATCGATGCCAGATTGACCATAGTACTCAGAGTATTTGGATGGTCTTCCCCAAGGATTCTTTTTTGCTTCTCAAGAACAACACCTCCAAGCTCCTCTGCTCTGTTCAACTGACCAAGCTTTTGATATGTCCATGCTAGATTGTTCATGGTCCTGAGAGTATCTGGATGGTCTTCCCCAATGGTTCTTTTTTGCTTCTCAACAACAACAGCTTGAAACTCCTCTGCCTTTGGCCATCTTCCTGAAGAGAAGTAAACTTTTCCATACTCTGGATTGAAATCTGGTGCTTGGAGTATTTTACCCTCCATTTTACCCTCCATTAATGAATCAATGTGGGGCAAAAACCATAGACTGGCCAGCCGCATATCTTCATCTGTGCCTGCAATTGACATCCCTACTATAGCAACCATTGAATCATGGTACAATTTCCAATCAGTTAGTGTACTTTGGCTCCAGCTGTGCACAAGTGGATGAACTGAGAAGAACCCAGTTTTCACGTTAAAGTTGATTAATGAAAAAGCTTGGAGCTCATTTGTAACTTCCATGAACCGGAATGAGTCCCAGGCTCCAGTGGGGGCCAAAAACTGTGACAATATTTCCATTGGTTTCTGGAGCTCCTCTTCAGAGGGACCATTGGCTCGAAACTGGTATGCAGAAGCATAACTGAATATCTTTTCAGATATTCCTTGATGATGCAGCAAGGAGCACAGTTGTAAAAGCATTGCAGCAGGTTCACTGAGCCGTGAAAAACTGATCTGCCAAGTGGTATAAACTGTGCCACCATAATCATCATGGCTCTGAGCAGGTTTTTTACTGAGCAGTCGGGCTTGATTATGTTTGAACAGTGCCAAATAGCTATTGAGAGCCCCAGACTCTGCTATAAATGCACCAGCCTGGACAATGGCAAGGGGTAGATATGACAGCTCCTAGAAAACAATTGGTATTAAATTTTAACAAGTCTAATTCTTTGTATACCTTTACTATTTCAACTGCCATATCCTTGTTAACAGCTGTGAATTCTTGGGCAGCACTTGTGAGCAGTAACTGAATAGGGGTGCTCAATTGCTATCTCGTGGGCCCGTCCCGTGGGTTTATTTGTCCCGAACAAATAGAATTCAAACTCCGCCATCCAAAAAGACTTTTTATAACAACGGTGCGGCCGCTAACGGTGCATATATCTTGCCCCAAAATCACATGACACATTCTAGAGTACTTTGGTAACATTTCTGGATAGATTTGATGTGTAGAAGCAGGGCTGGAGGTATGAATAACTGATGACTAGCTTTGCGCGCATAGTTTCGCGGATTCATTTCCAAATACCACTCAGAAAAATGTCCATTAGCTCATTAGAGCCTCTTCATGTTTTATAAGCGGTGTTTGAACTCCACTGAGAGCTAGTGTAGCTCTGGAAACGGCATAAATACCGGGCGGAGTTTGAGTTCTATTTGTTCAGGACAAATAAACCCACGGGACGGGCCCACGAGATATAGCAATTGAGCACCCCTAATAGCATCCGTTTCTTCCATATTATCCGTTCTCTTAACGAAATCTCTCGAATCAGATTGTACATGTTTGTGAAGCATCCCCATATGTCTATCCCCATGCCTATTCCTCCTCTCTGGTGCTTCGTTCGGGACATTTTTGACTCCCACACTCGCACAGCTATGTTGCATTTTTAGCTACGTAACTCGTCACCAGATCGTACCTGCCGACCCTGGCAGCTTTGCAGCAAGCTCCATTATTTGAACACAAGATCTGTGCCATAGTTAAATAGAGCCAGGAGAGCATTTTCCGCAGTGCCGCAGCCGGGCGGCGATGCTGCGGACTTGCTGCGACCACCTATTCTTGCGTGGCTTGCTGCGGTATAAAACGACTGGCCCCGTTCTCATCTGTCCGCCCCGCTCTCTGAGCCAAATTCGTCTGCGGTGCATATCTCCATTCATTCACCTTTTTCTGCTCTTTTGGGGCGTTCCTTCTACTGGAATGAATCTAGAAATCAATATCTATCCCCTTCTCTTCAAATTCAACGGGCAGGCTGGCGCCTCATGGCCAACTACGCGCTGCGCTGCCTGCGCATTTCCCACTACGTGCTCCGTTGCACTGCTGTCATATCCTAGATCGGCTGTCTGTGCGCAGAGCCGCTGCGATACGTTTCAAGATCCGGGTCTTCTATACCGCAGCACGTTCATTTATATGCAGCAATTGGTAACCAGGTTTCGCATTCTGCCTCTTGCTTTCCCCCACATCCTAATCATTTTCCGATGAACACTTCTCGCTGAATGGCCGCCATAGTTTGTATGTTTTCGCACCTTTTGGATCCTTCGCTGACCTAATTTACTCAGAAGGCACTGGCTGGTCCCGCGCCGCATCCCGGTAGTATTTTCCACAACGTCCACTGGTGCATAGTACGTGTTTTTTCATCCAGTCCACCGCTGCTGATGAATCTAGCAGGTCAATGACATCCGGTGACATCAAAATTTGCGCATACATTGTTTGAAAACCATGCTTTGCATATCGCCACCTACATTCTCCCACTTTTCAATATTAGGCTGGAGGCTTCTGCAGGGTAGATAATGTAAATGTGAGTTTTCCTGTTTCGTTTTCCGCCGTCGGCTCAGTCGAACCATCGATAGATGACCTTCCCTGGGGACTGTGAGGCACATTCTATTTCAGCCAGAACCACCTGCCCGCCACGGATGTCGCACTAGACTGCACAGCATGGTTTGGAGACATTTCCATTTTAAAAATCTTACCGTACCACTCCAACCACAAGCATATTCTTTGCTTCCCAGCGCCTGAATGTTATCCTCTCAGCTCAACATTCTGGAAAACTCATCCAGTATTTTAATGCGCTCAATTTATAGCAGCTGAAATATGATTTTGTCTTTATACTCTCTTTCATCCTGAAGATTTCGAGCTTCTGCCAACTTATACCATGGTAAAACTCTGTGCTGCCCTCTGCAGCAGTGTACCACTGGACTAGGACATTATTACAAGTATTTTAAGAACCGCTTATTATTGTCCCTCCACGGATCTCAAATGTGGGAATTACATCAGCAACAAGTTGAGAGCTGCGGGACGCAGTTTGACGGTGCTGTGTTACTGCGAGATCTGCAAGGTAGATCTGCGGTCAAGACCGTATGTGGCCAAACACAAAATGTGCACTCCGGCACCGCAGAAGGATCATGAGACTTGAAATAATTTAGGCCATATGTGGCATTGTTGTGGGGTTTAAGCAGTATTTACGTGTCGCCGCTTGCCGCAGCCGTTTTACTCACCCAGTCTGCCGGAGCGGAGCGAAGGCATTTCTTGTCTGAGATAAGAGCATGAGAACCAGCATATACACAAAGTCCCGGATTCCGAGATGTGATGAGAATGTTTCCGTGTTTGCATTGAGGGAAAAAAGGGTTCAGATTTATCTTTGGGTCATCTGCATTATCAAAGAAAAGCAGCCAATCATTTTGTTGACTGGCAAGCCATCTCAGAGCATCCTGTGAGCTGCTTCCAGCTTTGATCACAGCTATATTCTTCAGGCCTGTCTCAATTGTGTCCCAAGTGCTGGTATCAATCAAAAAAATGTCGGAGAAACTGGTAGGCCAAAATTGTCAGCTCAAAACTAAAACGGTGCAGTCCAGAACTGACCAGGATGATTGTTCAATAAATTTGAGGGCAATCTGTGACTTCCCTGCCCCACCAAGGCCATAAAGCAGGAAAATATGTTGCTTCGCCAACTTCTGGTTGAAATATTCATGCATCTTATCAAGAATAACCTGTCTTCCATGAAAGATTCGTGATGGAGGAGGACAATTGTTGATGCTTTGAGTCATTTGAGCTATAGGAATATCTGTACGATATGACGTAAATTGCAGCAGTCCTCTAGGTAAATAGAAATCATACTGGGTGGCACCATTGTCAGCTTCTGCACATGGAAATTGGTGTCAATTGTTGCCAGGAGCTAAAAGTTGTTCGAGTCAACCGCTGTTTTTTAGGTGGATTATTCATACCACAAAGTTTGATCGCAATGTTCGGAGCCTATTCTGGTAACCGGTGATCTTTTCGGTATTGCTAGTCAACTTGACAACCTCTTTGACCCGATCACGGAAGCCCTTGGGTGCTTTCTGTAAATGCTCGACTACGTCTAACACATCTTTCAAGCAACTAGGACGCACCGGTGAACCCAGTTCTTAAAGATCAATCAAACTCGCTCACCTCTCAAGATCCTCACACAGACCCTTGAACTTTGTCGCAGCTGTATCTCCATGGGCTGATATCTGGTCTCGGACAATCTTCATTATTTCGAGTGTATCTCCACACAACTCTTTCAGGTCCTCCCGGTTCTTTTTTGCCTTCTGCAGCAGCTGAATGAGCCACATTCCAACAGGAAACAAGGCAAGTACCAACCTCGACTGTCTCCAGAAGGGTGACAACTACCCCAAAGACCCCCCTGACATAGGGAAAAGGCAGGAATTCTGTGCTAGCAGTAATTGCCTTTGCCATCAACAGTGATGCCCCAACCCAGTCTGAGGTTACATGGGGAGACGATTTGGAGGCCTGAACTGTCTTTTTCTGTGGTGAAGAAAAATTGGATCCTACTGCAGTAGGAGTGCTGCGGGCAGACATGGTGGAGCACGAAAGGATAGGAATCCGTCAGGTGCGCAACGGCTGTTCTTGACAGCTTTCATTAAGGCACCAGTTCTTGAGAGCTTCTATTAGGGTGCAAGTTCTGACAGCTGAGCACGACATATCGGCGCTAGTCAACGTCAAGTGGTTCCTTGACATCCCATGGATCTCGCGATCGTCGGCCCGGCGGAGACAATCCTCGTAATACGCTTCCTGTACTATTTGATCCAAGTGCTCAGTCACCTAGTCACAACAGTCTCTGATTGAACTGAATACTCTTCAAAAGGCTCACAAGGCCCCGGTCACTACCTATGAAGTTGGTCTGCAATAGAGGAAAACAGAGGCAAAGAATTTGGATTTTTCGGTCCAGAATATAGAGTAAGACAGGCCTTGGGCCACCGTAGTCGGTCCGCGATAGAGTAAATCGGGTGGAGCCCGAGAAATCTTTTTAACGTCCGCTAGAGGCCAATTTACCCAGAGAAAGATGGTAGCCCAGAATCCTATGGCGGTGCTTTGTAAGCGAGCGCCAGCCCAGCGGGGATCACCCAATTCACCTTTTGCCAATATTTGCTGGCAGCCAGATAAAGCAACAGCACTCCTCGGCCGCTCTAAGAAGCGCTTCGTGAGAGACCTTGAATGTGGTTCTCGGTTGCCTGGCTGTGGCCACTCTGCAACATGCTGATGGTGCCTACACAGAGCTTGCCGATGATGGGCGAGAACCAGAACACTATCAGACCGACTTTATAGATAGTGACCGGGGGTGTGGCTCACAGGTCACTGGCGTTCTGGATCGAGGTTTTCGTGCGAAGTGAACCAATTTAGCTGTGGGAAATTCTAATTCATCGCCGAAAAAGGCGGTTTGAACACTTGAGGTCACAGGCCGCACCCAGCGAAAACTTGGTTGAAATAGTGGTAACAGTTCCCCTTGCGGAGTGATTTTTCTAATTTCAATTATTTTCGGATGCGGGCCATTTCAAGGCAACATCAAGTTGACTTATTAGATATGAAATGCTTCCCATATCGGATTCCGGACACCGTGTAAGTGTCCACGTCAATGCAACGCCAGGGATGCACTCTGATTGGCCGATAACGACTGAAGCAATCAGTACCGGTTTTTCTCGCGGCTGTTCGGCTTCGCGGCTTCCTGCAGCGAAGACCGTTTTTGGCGGCGGTGATCGAGCCATTGGCCTCGTTTTTTGGCGACGGGCTGAGCTGAGCTGACCAGGGCACCTTAACGACTCGCTAATTCGCTAGGACACTTGCTTGACATGCAGGATGCTAGTCTGTTGGTTACCGCGCCATCACAATAGGCGTCGAGGGTTATTATATAAGCATCTCCTTTAGGAATCGGCAAGGTAGGTACCGATTAGTACGTCGGACCTGGGAGATGAAGGAAAGAGTGAATATCTAGATGTATAAATAATCTAGATATTTACGCAATTATCCGTTCTCTTAACGAAATCTATCGAATCAGATTGTACATGTTTGTGCAGTCCCCATTTAAATATCCCCATTCCTATTCCTCCACTCTGGTCCTGCGTTCGCAGCTTTTTGGACTCCCACGAGCGCGCAGTATGCCTACAGCTATGTTCCATTTATGGCCACGGAGCTCCGCCAACACACCACCGGAGCATACCTCCTGACCTTGAACTGCGGCAAAGTGACTCGGCTTTGAGTCTTTGACATTCCGCAGAATTATGTGCAAGCCTCATGACTTGAACACAAGACCAGAAGCAACCGTGCCGCACTTCAACACAGTCATAACCACATTTCCCGCAATACTGCAGCGCACGGCAGCTATGCTGCGCCACGTAGTCTTGCTTCGCATGCCGCGGTATAAAACGGCTCGGATTCCTTCAATCGACTTTGGGGTTCTGGAATCCCCTTACCTCATTTGCCCACTCTCCTGTGCAAATCCTCCTGGCACTCAAACTGTTTGTTTTTATTCCTATGCTGCAAGCACAAGCCTCAACCCTTACTCTTCAAATGCACAAGCACAATTGGGCACTCGCAAGACGAGACACAACCCCTCATCAAATTGACTTTAAAACCGTGCTTTCTAACCCTCTGTTGGTTCTGCTCAGCCGCCTTGGCTCATGTACATTCCATCACGAAACATACTGGTCCCATCAGAATGAAGGGTTTGTCTTCTCTCGCTCTGTTTCCAGACTGTGCCCGAGATTCATGGTCGCCTGTTCGTTTAGAAGCATTCGTGGGATCGGAATACCTCATATCAAAAACTTCACCAACAGAGTCCCTATCTCTTCTCTTACAGCAACACAGTTAGGTCGCTAATTTATCTCTGCATTATTATGTTCAATATACCATAGATTTATGATGCAGTTCGCTCTCATCCGCCTTGCAGTGACTCTTGAGAAGGGACTCCGAGTTTTACCTCCCAATTTCTTACAAAACTCGGTTATTCTGGTGAGTGCTATGTACTGTCATTTGCTCAGACTCAATTTAGAGCAGTCGGGTTTCCCTGTTCGAAAGTTCAGGCTACGAGAAGTGTTGGAAGGATGGGTTTTATTTTTTTTGTCGCTAAGGTCATTGTAACGTTACCAAGCGCTAAATATTAGTGCGAGTAATATGCCTGAGATTCAATAAATATTATTGTACAAATGCGCCCGAAAGACGTATATACCCGAAAGGGCCCTCGTGCCGGAGCGAAGCGAAGGCATATCTTGTGCTGATATAGAGATGTGATGCGAAGGTGTGTGTGGGTGTGGGGGGGGCTTGGTCGTGGCCGCCCGACTCGGGGGAAATGAGCATAGCCAAAAAGCTGATGCGGAATTTTCCGAGGCGGGAAAAGATGGCTAGCGGACACGGCCAAACCCGTACGTACGCAGAAGGCAACCCGGGTCAGGGATGAAATGTGAAGCGAGACCCGTAGCTACCCACGAAAAGCGAAGCTCCAAGAGCAACGCTCGCACGAGGGCAAGAGAAACGGACCCGAGGTCCCCCACACAGAGCTGAGCGATCGGATGGAAAAAGAAAATCAGATAGGATCAAGATAGGATGAAACAAAAACATGCAGCTCAACGGCTCGACAATGGATAGAGTCTCGATATACTGAGGATGCCCAGGGGTGGGATCGAACTTGCGTCCTCCCAAGCCTCGGATGATGGCAAGAGGAAGGTTTCTCGAGGCAAGACCAAATTCCAATAAACGAGAAACGAAGCTTAGATATGGAATGGAAGACAGCGGCAGTCACGGTGAATGCCCTCCTGATGCATGCCAGGGTGTGCACCGATGGAATACAGTCCCCAGGAGTAACCTCCGAATGACATGTGGCACATGGGGGGCGTGGTACACGGCTCCTTCCCCATGGCGGATATACATATGCGCGCTTCTGCGGAAGTGCGACAGCGACGGCGATGTACACATCATGCTCTGCTGTGTGTGCGTCTGCGCTGCAGAGTCACAATGAGAGTTATAACGTTCCAAGGGAGGCGAAGCCGATAGAACGAGATGAGATTAGCTGCCTGGCCAGTGCGCCGGGAACTGCTGGGTAAGAAACTTTACCATTGCTTCCGCAGCCGGGCGAAGGTGGATGGTGTGTCGGGCAACCAAAGGCGAAGCGAGTCCAGTGGTACCAATGATGAGAAAGTTGTGGGTCGAAAACGGATGACGTATCGACCGCCGACCATGAAACGGGATGTAAACGATCGAAGGGCATGGGGAGACGAGCTGACTGGTTGGCTTGTTTGGGAATGAAAGAAGAGACGAATACATAATGATTGCGAGATATGCGCGCAGCTGCACACCGTCTACGGCGAACTCTCGTCGACAATGAGCCGAGGCCTGAGCTTGGTAGCGCGATCAATAACTTGATAACAGAACAAAGGTCCGACAGGGGCTCCGTTCGTATATGCGGTAATGTCTATATCTGAATGAACCAACAAGTGCATGCCCCGATAGCAGAGAATAGAATAGGAGCGGGCCACAGATCCCAAAAGCCAACTCAGGATGTAGAGGATGACAACATTGAGCCTGCAGATACTAGATGCCAAAGGAACCATGGTGGAACTCCTGCTGCTCGAGCAAAAGAAAACTGCGATCATGAGACTGGATACAGTAACTTGAAGGCGGTAAATAACCGAAGACGAGTCGTCACTGGATGCCGTAGCTTGCACAACGAATGGACGAGGGCCTCGACTGATGCACATCCGAAGCGATAGAGGAAGTAGTTGAGGGACAGCCGCCCAGCCTGCCAAATATCGGCGAGGGCATTGAAGAAAAATAGTTTATGTTGGGCAGGTGTAATTCCAAATGGAATGATTTCAAAAACGCAGGGCACGCAGCAGGCGGGCTGGCGGCTTGCGATCCTGACAGGATAAGAGGATGGATGGAATATGATGATAGTAGAAGAACACGTAAGCGTGAGATGCCATAGCCTGCAAAATCATGAGGACATGAGTCCGATGACATGAATAAAGAGTTCTGGAACGGCGGAAGCGCAATGAGTGCCAAGAAGAAAAAACAAGGGCAATAAAGGCGATGAGTACGACTGCCATGCGCAAAGGCGCGGAAAACTGGGGATAGTGCGAATGATAACTGGGCAAATGAGCACAGCACGATTTGGAACAAGATAAGCACAATGTGGTGCAGAACGAGGAACACAATGGAGTGTAGTAAACATACGCGCACGAGAAAAAAGCCGAATCTCCGGATTCCGCAGGTACAATGAGCCCGAGAACTGGGCATAATTGGCGCGAAAACTGGGTGTAGTTGGCGCGAAAACTGGAAGCGATGTAGGGTCCGGTGACAGTTAGCGTTTGGAGAAAATAATTAATTGTCAGGCTGACAGTCAGGCTGACTGTCAGTTCTGACAGTTGACAGTTCTGACAATTGCGAGCTCGGCGTACAGGACTACTACGCAAAGTTACCAGCCTTCCCAGAGGTCTTGGTTGTCCGAACTGGACGCACCAACGCCAATCACCACTGCAGCGCGGGTTTTCGGTGCAGACAGCTCATCACTGAGAAGCTCCTTGAGTCCAGCTGAGCGCAGGTTGATGTCTGGATCAATAATAAATGTCGTGTGAGCGGAAATACTTTCTTTTTCCCTTTCGTCTTTGCCGCCTGCTTTTTACGATGATACCTGCGACGGATTCTGTCAGCCTCATCGTCCTCACTGTCCGATGGCTCCTCTCCCACGGCAGGAGTGGAGACGACGGTATTCGAGGGAACAGATTCTGCGACGACAGTGGGAGAGTCGGACTCCTTGTCGGAGTCTGAGTCGGTTTCACTGTTGCTGTTGGAATGGTCGGCGGCTTTGTGTTTCACCTTCTCCAAGAGCTCGGGGTTTAGGCGTCGGAAAGCCACGGTTGGATTCCGGTGAGGACATCGCACTTTTACACCCTGTGATAAATAGTTGAACTTTGGGTTAGGAATGTGAATATTAATCGACGCACCTCCGCGTGATATGTATACCATTGCCCGACCAAGATCATGTCGAGTAGATTCTCCGCCTTCTGGTTCCCTCTGTGATAAATAGTTGAACTTTGGGTTAGGAATGTGAAGAGCAAAGAAATTTTGGTTTTGAACTGTCAACTGTCAGATTCGACCACGCAAAAATAATTACCTGTCAGTCAGATTCTGACAGTCATCCTGACAGTTACTGACAGTTGACACTAACTGTCACCGGACCCTAAAGCGATGCGCGATGAATGGCCGTAACTGGCCGCGATAAGCGCAAATTTGAAATGGGCACGTAGAACGTGAATATATTGACGTGATGGAAGCTGGCGCGACTAGCGCGGATGATAACGCTAATTTTTGGTGATGAGCACGAAAGACTTGGTCCGGTGAGCGCGAAAAAACTCGGCGCAACTGGCGCGACAGTTCGGTGCAATATGATGCTAGTAGATGGGTGCACTGGCAATAGGCACGGAAGCTGGACGTGATGGGCGCGAACAAATCAGTCTGTTGAGCAAATAAATGAGCTTAATGGATATAATAATTTGATGCGATGAGCGCGAATGAATAGGCTCATTAAACATGAATAAATGGGGGTGATGGATGCGATAACTGGGCGCGATGAGCGCAAATAAATCGGTGCACTGAAGGCGAATAAACAAGCATGATGATAAATGGGCGCATTGAACATGAAGTAAATGGATGTGATAACTGGGCGCAAATGAGCAGTGCACTGTGGTGCAGGAAAATGGCCACCACGTGGTGCGCAATACTGAACACAATGTGGGCGGGAGAAACAGGACACAATGAGCACGAATCACTGGGAGCGCAGAAGACTGAGCGCGATGAGCGGGATGGATGGAAGCAAAATGTTCAAGGACTCGAGTCTGAGAACACAGCCGATGACTGGGCGCAGTGGGCGCGATGGATAACTGGGTGAAGGCATCTAAGGACATGAGTCCAGAACACCGCTGACGACTGAGCGTGATGAGTGCAACGAATGACTGGACACACAGATTCAGGACATGAGCCCGAGAAAGCCGTTGATGACTGAGCGCAATGGGGGCGAAATGGTTTGGCCAACGCTCAAGGATGTGACTCCACAAACATTCAAGGGCATGAGCCTGAGAACGCGGCTACTGAGCGCAATGAGCACGAGATGGCTGAGCCCACGCTCAAGGACGTGAGTCCGAGAACGCGGCTGATGACTGGATGCAAACGTTCAAGGACATGAGCCTGAGAACGCAGCTACTGAGAGCAATGAACACGATGGATGACTGGATGCAAATGTTCAAGGACATGAGTCCAAGAACGCAGCGGATGACTGGACGCAATAGGCACGAGATGGCTGGGCCAATGCTCAAGGACATGAGGCCGAGAACACGGCTGATGATGGATGCAAACATTCAAGGACAGGAGCTCGAGGACGCAGCAGATGACTGAGCGCAATGAGCACGGCTGGAGACTGGATGCACACGTTCAAGGACATTACTCAGAGAACGCGGCCGATGACTGAGCGCAATGAGCGCGGCTGATAACTGGATGCGCACATTCAAGG
Organism: Mycena rebaudengoi; assembly: GCA_029282285.1. Lineage (NCBI taxonomy): Eukaryota > Fungi > Basidiomycota > Agaricomycetes > Agaricales > Mycenaceae > Mycena > Mycena rebaudengoi. The sequence continues at coordinate 241,252 of JARJCX010000072.1, forward strand.
ACGTGAGCCCAAAAATGCGGCTGATGACTGAGTGTGACAGGCGCGAGATGGCTGAGCCAATGCTCAAGGACGTGAGGCGGAGAACACGGGTGATGATGGGTGCAACCGTTCAAGGACAGGAGTCCGAGAACGCCGCGGATGACTGAGCGCAATGGGCACGAGATGGCTGGGCCAACGCTCAAGGACGCGAGCCCGAGAACACGGCTGATGACTGGATGCAAACGTTCAAGAACATGGGTCCGAGAACGCAGCGGATGACTGAGCGCAATGAGCGTGGCTGATGACTGGATGCAAACATTCAAGGACATGAGCCCGAGAACGCAGCTACTGAGCGCAATGGGATGGATGACTGGACGCGAACATTCAAGGACCTGAGCCTGAGAACGCAGCTACTGAGCGCAATGGGCGCAATGGATGGGCACAAACATTCAAGGACCTGAGCCCGAGAACGCAGCTACTGGGCACAATGAGCGCAACTGGACGCAACCATTCAAGGACATGAGTCCGAGAACACCGCAGATGACTGAGTGCAATGATCGCAACTGGACGCAAACACTCAAGGACATGGGTCCGGGAGTGCAGCTGATAGCTGAGCGCAATGGGCGCGACGGATGACTGTGTGCAGACGTTCAAAGACATGAGTCCGAGAACGATGCTGATGACTGGGGGCGATGCGCGCCAGATGTCTGGGTCCTAATTTCCTGGGACATGAATCCGAGAAGGCCGCTAATAACTGAGCGTAATGTTTGCAATGGATGTCTGGGTGCAGACGTTCAAGGCCGTGGGTCCGAGAGCGCAGCTGATAACTGAGTGCAATGGGAGAGAGATGACCAGGCGTGATTGGCACGCCGTTATGAGCGCAAGATGACGAGTGCAATGTGGCACCGCAATTTGAGGTGCAGGAGGATGAGCATAATGTGGTGCAGGGCGATGGGTGCAATGTAGCGGACTGCGACGCAATGAGCGCGAGCAGTTACAAAACATGGTGCAGAATTATAAGAGGCCGAGTCTGCGGGTGCGAGTGCGGGAAAGCAAATACGAGCGCAAAACACGGAGCTAAGCCGCCGTCGAGACGTTGGGAAAACGCAGGCGCAAATATCCGAGTGAAAGTGGTAGGAAGAAGAGAAAAGCATCGGCCAATGATTTTTATGTCCACCAATCTCTGGCTTAATCAGCGCAGGAGAAACAGTGCGGAGGAGCAGGGAGGCTAGATGCAAGTGCGATTACGGTGGGGGTACGGAAGCACCAGCCACCGTCGATAAACATGGTACTGGGCCGGTAGAAAATGAAATGGGGGGTAAAGAAATGGACACTGCAGATAAAGCCACCAAAACACGGCCCTCGAGTCTAACGGCGAATTATTTCCTGAGACTGCACGATGCCCACATTGGCACGGAGCTGAGTCTGAATGCAGGGCAGATACGACGCAAAAATGCATCGGAATAGAATAACCAACTCTTGTGGCCGATAATGGTGAAAGATGGGTGTGACGGACACGTAGATAAGGTCTCGATACCCAATCCCGCAGACCCGATAGATTGGACCTGCATCGTGCAACGAAACAAGAAACAAGCAGGTGTAGCGATAATGAAGTGGTAACCATTTGCCATAACCAAGAAGCATGAAAAGAAGCCGTAAACACATCGAACCATCATACTAGTACGACGTGCCCCAGACGTGCATGGTAGTAGATTGCCAGCGCAAAACTAGGATTGTACCAAGATCATGGGGAGAACCGAGGAGGTACGGTTATGAAGCTGGAACGAGTGGAAAGAGCCCCGAAAGACAGCTCTCCTCCGACGCCGTCATCAAAGGTGCAAATAAAGCAGCGCCATCACCACCGGGACACCATTACGCCTCCAAAAAGCGTGATATATGCGCGAAATCACACGGCCCCGGGTGCGGGGGGCAACATTTGCGTATCAAAGTACGGGCTCCATATTCAATGGATCCAACGATAAATAGAAGGTCCGTAAGGATAAATGCGCTGCGGGGAGTGTGCACAGCGGATAACTATCGCTCCCAGAAGATCGGAGAAGGAAGATGAAAGGAAGGGCGGATGAAGCAAAATAAACAGGATGAAGAAAATAAGAGAAACGAGGGAACAAGGACGCACTAGGCATAAAATGATTCCCAGGTTCATAGTTTTGACAAGCCAGTCTTGCGGCGTGAAAGGATACAAGCGGAAGTCACCGGGACATACAGTTCAGAGAAATCAGAGCGGAAGGGCGAGGATAGATATCTGCGCCACTCGTATAAGTGCCGGGCGCTACGCAGGCTCGATGAGAGCTCTTGAAAATGTGTTGAGAGTGACCACGGGGGAAAGATGTACTGCCCGCCAGGGAGTCAATGGACACGTCCTGAGGGAGAAAGAGATGATGGAAGGACGAAGACATGTCTATATGTGATGAAAGCAAAAGAATTGAGAGGATATGAATGCATAGACACGAGGAAAAGAGGTCTTTGGTGCAGCGCGTAGACGAGCGGGAGCAAAGAGCAATGACAGGTGGCTGTGTATGATGGTCCTATCTAATCTAATCTACCTTGCCTAACACTGAGGCAGACTCGCAAGCTCGTCTTGCCTCAGCTAACAACGTGCTCCATCAAAGTCCTGTCGCGTCAATTAACGTGCGCGCGATTCAACTGAAATAAGGGTATTCCACGCGTTTTTTGATACCATTGCATGCCAGAAGCCCATTTTTAATTTTACATCTTTGGGTCCACTTTCCGAGCGCTTTCCCTTTTTTCTTTCATGTCAACAGTCTGTGCTTCATTGGCAGCTCCTTCCAAAGCCGGGGGCCCTCATCTGCATCGTAGTGCTCCACCCTCATCTGCATCGTAGTTGGAGTAGCGTTGGGATTCCGATTGCACTAGCATGTCGATGATATCCCAAATGATAAGATACTGCTTGGTGTTTGCGCTCATGCTTCCTCGACGTAAGGTATTCATTGGGATAGCCGTTATTGTAAATGGTGTACTCACTGTTTTGTCTACGTGGAAAGGTCGTCGACGTGGCGAAGAAAAAAGATGAAAATTGTGATGGCGATGAGTTGCAGCGCGCACCGAGGGAACCGCCGAGATTGCACGCGTTCCAGTGGACGCGTCCAGATCCATCAGCTTCACTCATCGCGTCCACCCGCCGCCTTTTTCGGCAGGCGCTTCAATGGCGCCTTCCCGGGGCCGTAAATGGCAAACTGCGCGTGGACGCGCCATAATTGGGCGTATTGCGGAGGAGAAAATCTCCGAATGGACTGGCGGGCTGCATGAATGGCAGGTCATAGTCGTCGTGTGAATCCTCGACGGCGAGGATGTACTATGTGTTATCATCACAGGGGACGGCAAGTCGGCCATCTTCGCCGTGCCCATTATCGTATTACTCGAAGTCGCACGGAATCCCCGGTCTTACCCTGGCTTCGCGCATCTCAAGAAGCCTGTCGGAATTGTGATGGCATCCACGAAAGGGCTCTCCATGAACATAGTACGCAACTATAATACCTTCTGGTGTTCTACTGTACTGATCTCTGCTGCCTAGGTCTAGAGCTCACGGCCCTCCGCGTTCCGCGGAGATTTCTGCCTGTCAATGGCTCATCGTTGTCGTTGACCCGGAACACCTCATTTACAAGGACTGGGAACGCATCTCCGATTCCCCAGAATTTTGTGCGATTAGACAAGTTGCGCAACAGCCATTCAAGTGAATAAATGGCTTTTTTTGTGTGCGCAAACTGATGGCCAATGGCTAAAATGGCTTTGGCACCTGGATAGTAATGTGGGTGGGTTAGGTGCTCATAAGCATATATACACCACATCGGGGTATTAACAGTTTACTTGTTGGGGCTTGTACAAGCTTGTACAGGTAAAAAAGACCACAAGTTGACAAGCCGGCCAGATGGAAGGGAATCGCGCGAAGATTTTGTCGAGCTGTGCGCGGGACACGGAGCCTGTGAGCCGTAGCTCCCGCAGGTTGGGGAAGGCTGTCGGCGGAGAAGCATCGTCTTCGAGCCAGTCTGTGAATATGCTGGAATCAAAGTGGAGGGCGAGTAGGCGGAGCGCCTGAGGGTCAATAACGGGTAGGAAAGAGCGTCGGAGACCAGGAAGGCCCTTGCTGTGGTGCGTGAAATTGCAAAAACGGAGGGAGAGCCGGTTTACACGGATTTTCGCGGCTGGGTTGTTTCGGGAGTGGAAGGAACAACCGGTTATCGCGAGCTCGTCAAGGTTTTCGAGCGTCTCGAGGCCCAGTCGGGAGAGGTCGGCATGAGTATCTTTGGACCAGAAGTATATGTGAAGACTTTGCAGGTTCACAAAGAAAGGGATTGCTCGCAGGGCAACCACGATGCTTTTGTTTCGGCAATCCAGTGAGACAGGGGTCTCCCCAAAATTATCCCCAGTCGAGAGTTGGACTCTGCGAGCGTACGGTGCAATTCCCGGGGACGACAGGAAAGCCATTCGTTCAGAAAACTGCTTCAAGCTTGCGCCCTGAAGCGACTCCTCAAGCTCCAGATGCAAATCTTCGAACAGAAATCGCGAGGAGATATCACGCAAGGCACTCGATACGCAGTGTACGGCGCGGAGGGAGGAGGGACGCAGGTAGTGGAAGATTGCAATCCACAGCTCGGTTGGGAGATGTACGGTGGCCATGGAACGCTTTGATAGGGCCGCTGTGATGGTGGTCAAGAGCAGGAATGGGTGACTGTGACCGTCACCGTGACTGTTCGAAGCCTTGGAGCTCGGCTGGGAGTGCCGAGAAATCATTTGTTTGTTCAAGAGGCTGTATTTTTCAATCCAGTCTACTTTACGGAGAGATATAAGACACCGGAATCCCGGAACCGTGTTTGAATCCAATGGAGTCATTTTGATCATGCTCGAGACCTTGTCAAAAAATGAGTCAGTCTAGAAAGAAGTAGGCAGCGGCAGAGCTTTCAATATTACAAGACAACCCTAGATTGAGCGACGTAGACCTTTGCCAGGATTGACATGTACGGTGGTCGATGTCATGGTAATGGGTATATTGCCCACTTGACAGTGGTACCCAATGCGAGGTGTGCTTTCACAATTGGTCTTGATCTTGTAGAATCAACGGGAGGTACGTTTCTAAAACATATCTAATACTTTCTCAAAACCATTTCTTTCAGAAATACCCATTCAAATCACGGTAGACGGCGGGACCGAGCCGCAATATATGTTCCAACTTCATGAACAGCTTCGGTATGCCAATATTCAATTGTGCTGTTGTTCTGGACAATACACTGATTGTATGTAGGGCTCAATTCCTTCCCGACATCTCATCCACCGACGCATCTGCATGTGTAGCTCTGAAAAGCTCCGACAACATCCCGATCGAAGCACTCTGGAGTTATTTCTTGAAATACACGGGGCACGACTTAAAGGCAGCCATTCTCCTTGGCAAGACAGAGAACTACATCAATGTTGCAAACAAGCTTCACATGTGCGTTGTGAAATTTTGTGTTGTATTATTTTTGATTCAATGTGGAATAGAGATCTATTCCATTGGCTGTGGTCCAGAATCGTACAAATTCCGTCAACCAATTTGTGCGATACTGGAACACTCACAAAACCTCGAAAGCAGAGCAACAAGTATTTGCCCTCGGGTGTTGCACCTGAGGGGATCTTTCAGCATCCCGAGAGCTTTGAGCTTTGCCACGCAGGCATTCCGGTGGATCTCAATGTGGTCCGCGAACTTCGAAATATGCTTCCAAAGTCCAGGGAGGACTGCTTTCGTTGGGTTCCGCTTGACTTTGATTTACGTGCGGTTGCGGCTTACAAATCTCTGGGAAGCCCGGAATTGACAATTTCGGTGGGGTGGACCATTTACCACAGAATTCTAGCCATATTGTAGCACGAGAATAGATAGTATGTCCTTCCATGCATTGCCGTCAGTACTGCTACATCAATATAAGCGACATGTTGATGCCTGATGTCAAAAGTCAAATTCAACCTCGGCCTTTAGGCCTACCCTACGTCATGCCAAGGTTCTACTGTTGCCCCACTTGAACTCTTGTCCTAATCGGCACAACCTATGAGGGGTTTGACAAGGATCGGCGGTTTTTTTTTTTTTGATAGCACTTTGCGGAACTTCCGTCAACGCAAGGCCGGGATACAGCCTAGATGAAATCAATGACAGGCGCTGCCAAAGTGTTCCTGTGGGTAATCTTGGTACCGGAAAGCGCTTACCAGGAGCGGTGGAGAAAGCGAACCTGCCTAGCGGGAGGCACTTCGCTTGGGTATGAACTCTTGTATGGACCCAGTGCCTTTTCTAAAGCTTACACAGCGTCGAAATGATTTAACTCCGACCTTCGAAGATCAGACGTATGCCACAGGGCTGTAGAAATGTTCATCAACGCCACTTGGCGTTAGAAGAAGAGTACCTTTTAAATTTATTAGGTACCTGTATATAATGGCTCCCATCCTCGCCTTGGGTCAGCATGGCTCGCCTCATCTCCCTCGTTCTTGCCGTGCAAACTACTTCCCATCGCAGGTATGTCTGAGCTCCAGCATTATTGGAGTCGCAAAGTTGTTAAACTTGAAGGGTTAGAAACTTCATGGAGAGCGGCATTGGGCGCGAGACGGTCTTGAGACGGGTTTGAGAGGTATTGAGTGTCTTCATTAGGCCTTGACAAGAAGGGAAGTGCTTGAGGATTGAAGTCCGAAACTTGCTGAGCTCCGCGCCTACGTGAACTACGGAAAGGGCAGGGAATATGGCGTAACTATCTTATCCGACAACCTGGGGCCAGGTTGTCGCTCCCAGAGGCCGCTGGGCCTCAAAGCGGTGTTTTTTGTCGGCGGATCCCCCTGGATCGCCTGCCACCTGCTGTTTTGGTTGCTGTGAGGTCGAAATCAGGGTTTTGGGGGCCAACTCGGCCTTTTCCTCGAATTGGGCCCGATCCGGGTTTCTTTAAGGGGCCTGTTGCCTAAAAGAAAGCCGCCCCACCCCGAATCGGGGTTTTTTGCATACCCAACCTAAAATCGGTGGCAACCTGGCATTTTTTGCGTACTCTAAGGTCAAATCATAACCCTAACACATTTTTTGCATACCCTAAGGTCAAATTGGAACCCTAAGGCATTTTTTGCGTACTCTAAGGTCAAATCATAACCCTAACACATTTTTTGCATACCCTAAGGTCAAATTGGAACCCTAAGGCATTTTTTGCGTACTCTAAGGTCAAATCATAACCCTAAGGCATTTTTTTGCATACTGTAGCCCCAAAAATAAACGGATGGCCCCCCCCATCTGGAGAAGAAAATACATAGGTATCCGAACCCTGCTGACCTTGGGAGATGCGAAATTGTCCAAAATGGAAATTGCGGCCTGCGGCGGCTGATGCGCCATCAGAGAACAACTGAAGAGGCCAGTATTTTTTTTTTTATGTTCGTAATTGTCCGCATTTTTAGGGAGCGCTCCTCGAAACTTTTTGTTGGCTGGGGGGCAGCTAACACTGAGTCTATAGATAGGTGTGGCACTGTGAAAACACATCAGAACCATGGTGAGAGGATATATGGACTCATTCATAGCCAACTTGAGAGTTTTTGAGGTCCAATAGTGTCCAGGGGCCTGTCAGTTGAGACTATTGAACACTATTGAACATTGTGCCGCATCACTGACTGGCTTTGACTGGCCTTAATAGGGTTCCAATTAGTTGAATATGACCCTGGTCAGATATCTCCATGTAAGTACGAGCCTTCCAGGGAGTCGAAATTAAGTTTGAATTAGATTTAAGGTGGAGAACATTATTAAAGACCTCGAGAATAAAGGTTGAGATCTATATAAGTAGATTTGAATCTGAATACTAGTCAAATCTTCATTGTATAATAGCACCGATGATTGAGTGCTAAATATGGGCCTGAAATATTTCCTACTCCTTGTAGTTGAATGATTCAATTATGTGAACTGCACTGGTTGAACATTTCGAGTTTTTCAGTGAAAAAATTGGTGAAAGATTTCGAATTTCTTTTCACCTATTTTTCCAGTGAAAAAACAGGTGATAAATGTGAAACATTTTCACATCTTTTTGGCTGGAAACAACAATGAGGTGAAAAATGTGAAAATACTTTTACATTTTTCATCTGTTTTTTTGCTGAAAAACTAGGTGAAAAAAATTTCAAGTCTTTCACCAATTTTTTCACTGAAGAACTCGAAATGTTCAATCAGTGCTGCAGCAGCTTCAACAACCAGAGCAGAAACAAATGAAATCCGAGATGAACTGCAACCACTTTCACGGTAGATTGTATATGTATGATACTCTGCCTGTTCAAATAATGACTTGGATTTGAGATCAAAGGAGTTGTGGTTGAATTTCAATGATCTCAACATGCACTGTACCTCCTGGCTGCTCAACTGGGAAGTTTTTCAATTATACCTCCTGCCCTTCCTCCTCTGTCAGTGCACACCATCTTTCACGATAACATGACCGACTTTGTCTTTCTGCCATTCACTAAGTTTCAGAGTATCAATTTCATCACCTCACAGAGATGAAGTATGAAGCAAAATGTGTCCACAAAATACTTCCCTGATCCGGCATAGGTCCGGCTGATGTGGTCAACCTGTTTCAATGTGTTCTTGATCATTCGAGCGCATTCAATTGACTCCACATGGTGTATATTCACGAAACGAAGTATTCAAGCTACTTTCAGGGCACAGAACACGGTCAACTATTGAAAAATGCGCTGAAGAATCAGAAATTTCATCAAATAAAATAAAGCAGAGGCCCAAATGGATCTCTTGAATCTATCGGCCGTATGAAGTAAGCCATGTACCAAACTACAGCACATATTTGGGATTTTTGCAGTGGATGTTCATACAATATTTTGGCTCAAACACTGTCACATTCCAGTGAGGCCGTTGGAACAGGAACAGTTACTGAAGATATATACACATTCAATCGCTGTTTGATGGTCTTCCCACATTCTTAACCTCTCTCAAGCAAAGGATTAGATGGTTGCCTCTCCCTGTGAAATCCCCAACTGAACTGAAGATGATTGGAACAACCTTAACCATGAGGCTTAGGGCACACAATCATCATTTTTAAATGAATTTGGCAAGCTATCGCATATCTTCCGCTTCGAACTGTGGGGTGAAATTAGCATCCATTCAACACAGTGGTGTTCAAAGTGTTCACTTGATTCTCAACGACATAACTATGCATATTTTTGGTGATTTCCGAAAATAAATATCAACTTGTGGACCGGTTACACTGCGTTGCATCTTGTTTCAGTTACCTTATTGGCTGAGTCGCAGGATCCTCATTTTTATTTTATTTTTCGTTACCATGAACCGCCCTGCGTGCGCACCCAACATGTGGCACGGTGCGTTGTGAATTCCGCTTGAATTCCGCCCATTTTGTTTCTCGAAAATTGGTGTTCCCGTTGTCCTTCCTTGTATCCTTAATGCCTGGCTGTTTCGTGAAACTTTCTGTGCTCATTTTCTGTGCTCATTTTCAAGATTTCATGTTTCTGCAGGTGCTGCCCGCACACGGACGCTCTTTGGACCTTACATTTAGCCATGCTGCAAGCTGACTTCAAGCTGCAACACGTCATAATTTTTTCCTTCAAGCCTCACACGCATCATAACCCCAGAAAACACCCATGATATTCGCCACCAATCCGTTGGCGAGCATTAAGATTGAACCCTACACACATACAACCGGTCCATTCCGCAAAATTCTGGAGCTCCGTATATTACTTCATTAAAAATAATTCCTTCAATCGAACACATTGTGCACCTGTGAAAGATCCACTTTAACTTGTGTCGAGCTGGGCACGCAGTGGCTCAAGCCCAACTTGTTAATTGGGGAGCTTGCGACCCATCTGTCAGTGTGAGACCGAAATTGCTAGTGGCGGTGCAGACGGCTTGTTTCGCCGTATTTGTTTGATGGTGCCCCCGTGGGACACCTGTCTGATAGCCGTTACCTGAGCGTAAACTTCTATAAGCTGCATTTGTGAAACAATGCCTTCTTGCTGGAGCAGTCCCCACCTTAGTGTGTATGAGTTTAAATTATTACAATCACGGCTGCCTCTTCTGCGGCAAATCCAGGCGGAGTTTAAATTTATTTTGATTTTTCGAGAGTTAAAAACTCAACGTTCCGCGCTCTTTTTGTATTGAGCCGGCTTCTGAGACCAAAGATGATTGAGTCAATCACAATGCTTGAGAATGATACAGCATGAAGGGCTGGCCTTGGATTTACATTGGACACTTAGGGTATGGATCTTAGTGAATATGTATGTATTCAATAATTAGATTACACAAATTTTAATATGTGAAACTCCAACTCGGGTGAGGCAAGCTCCCCCCAACTGTAGCCAGGCACCGGCATACAAAACATATTTGACACAAATATGAGTGGGTGGAATATATAAAAAAAGCCAACTCAACGCGGATTTCATGGTGTTACAGTGCCCACAAATGCCCTTAAATTGTTTCAGGACATGAATGGATGTCACTGACAAGGTGTTTCAGTAAGGGCAAATTTAGGACATGCCGCATCAGTGTGCGCAAGTTCCCGGCATTTTTACTGGACTTGACTGACCCAAAATCATGGAATAATTTCTTTGGTCCAAACGATGCACTAGCATGAGAAAACTTTGTGGGAACTGGGCCCAGTGTTCAGGCAACGTTTTCTGGAGAGTTAGAGACAGCGCGTCCATGCTGCGTCAGTGCCGCGTCAGTACGCGTCACTTTTACCGGACCTAGTGGCTGTGCTCCGGCGATCAAACCCCTTGTAAATTCAAGGTAATAAGTACTTCGATTTTAGGATTCGTTTATCTTCCTCTATAGCCCCCGTTAATTTTCCATGCAGGTCATGTCGTTCAAATCCACCATCCTCTTTTTTCTCGGGGCTATCCTAGCGCCAGGTGCTCTAGCTTCTTCTATCACTCCCGAGAAAAGCAATTGTATGACTGTCAACTGCACCGTGACCCTGCATCAGGCGAGATAAGTTCCATTTCAAACATATCATCGCAAAAACCGCAGTTAAATTTAATTACATGGCGGCAGGACTGATTTCCCGTGTCTCTGCACCTCGACCGAGTACCAGCCGAGTATGACGCAATGTGGATTTGACAAGTGTGCGAGCAGCTCAAAGCCTCGTGTGGTACGTACCTCTCAGCGCAGCATTGAACGTGATTAAAAATGTATATGCATCCGCCTGCTTAAGCATTTGCTCTGGGACCGCCCTCACATCGAGTCAATGTTCATCTGCGTGCGCATTCATTCGTTTGATTGACACAAGCTCACCTAACTCTTTATTTGCTAAATAGTACCGATTTCAACTGCCTCTGTTCCCCCAACACAAAATTCGTCGAGGACTATAACGTATGCGTGATCCTTAAATGCGGCCCGTCGCATGTCAATATCACGGAAGATGATTCAGCGGATCGCTGTAAAGGGGCGGTCGATGATGCTTGTGCGTAATTTTTTATATGGTCGATTCAACTCATCGGTGTTTACTTTTGGCGCAGGGTTTAATGCTGAGTTACATGGATCGGCAGAGTTTAACGGAGTGTACAAATGTGTTTCCTTTGCGGTAGCTGCTGTTACTCTGGTACTGGGAGTTTTTATGGTTTAACGCATTATTTTATGAACGTTTTCTGCAGTTTGACACAGTTTTTCTCGAGAGCACAAATGAGAAAAAGGAACTCGAAGTGCATACATAAGAATTTCGCTTCAGTCAATGGAAGTCACATTTTAACCATATAATACAACTGATGATAGTCATTAATTCCATCCCTGGTGCAAATGTTGAGACCCAAAAATGAAGCATGTGTATGTCAATGTGGTTAAGACGGCCAGCTATAGCTAGCTATACCTCTGCATTCACTTCCTCAGTATCATGATCCTCATCCTCATCACTGTCGGAAGATGATTGCTCCCTGGGATCGAGAACCACCCAGACCCGTCGTAATTCATCCAGCACTCCATGTCCACCAGCGAACATTATATCAATTCGGAACACGCCGGGTTTGGGTAAGTCGACGGTAAAACTGTCACGCTTGAAGGTACGATTTTCTGAGTGTGTCAAAAAGTCAGACATCTGTTCAGTGTCTTGAAGCTCCCAGTCAATCATAACACCGTTCGCCGGAGGCCGATGCCACAAATTGACATGGAGTGTACCACCATATCCTGCTTTAACAATGAGAATCCCATTCTCACTTGAAGAGATGGTCAATGCAGCCCCATTGGATCGCGTCCCGGGGGGCAGGTAGAACCAGGAAATGGCGCGCTCCTCTGGAAGCTCAATGCGCGTGTTGCGTGTCCACATGGCCCACTTCTCTTGAACCGATTGCTGAAGCTCTTGGCGGGACATACCAGCCACATCGACTCCCATGATGTGTGTGTTTGTGTGTATCCTTGCAAGCCACTCGGGAGGACAGCCAAGGATTGATATTCCCTGTGTGTTCTGCGTTGAGCACAGATAGGGTAGTACATCAGGATTCGCCGCGGCCTGTGTGGCAGACAAATCGAACACCCCCGATGGATTCCCTCGCTTTAGCATAATATTGACCAATGTAGCGTCATTCGAGGACTCTGGGTAAGTATCGAAAATGGCTTTGACAATGTCCGGGTGGAATGAGGTATCTGTTTTCCACAGGTCGAGGCTCATCTTTTTCCGCTGAACTTCCCGCTGCCACGTCTTTTGTAACGGGAGGAGATAAAAGCGTGAAGGGTCTGAATCCTTCAATTTGTTCCCAACCTCTCCGTCAAAGTCCCTGGTTGCCATCAGCCACCTGATCATGTTGACAATGGCATGCCTTTTCCCCAGCATGGCCTCGTAACCGGAAACCCTTGTGCGACTTGCTCCCTCCCTGGTTTCATGCGCCGTCAACACTTCCAACCTTCGAGTGTGCTCGTAGAACGGATGGTTAAGCAAATCGTCAGGTTGCAGCTTTTTTACGAGCGTTTCCTCGAATATGACGCACTCAGAGAGTAGCAAGGCCTCCATCTGCAATATAGCATTGTCGAAAAAGGGCTCTTTCCTCAAGTCAGAGACGCAATCATTGAGCTCCAGAATTTGGGCCTCTCGCCCGGAGTAAAAATCCTTCCTCCATTTTCGAACAACGACCTGCGACCTAAGATAATTTCGGTCCAGCTCTGCCAGCATGGTTGCGCCATGTACAATTGAGTCGTTGATATCATTAACAACGTCCAAGGCCCAGGAAAGCTTGAGGGCTTTGACACGATTGGCTCCCCCGATACGAGTGGCAATTGTCTGTGAGTGCGTGTCAACCGCGCTGAACCGCCCTTTCTCCATGAATTCATGTCCCACACCAAGCATGTTGTTACATGAGGTGGTCATGATCGCCAAATCCTGGGAATGTATAATCTTGAAATCTGCTGAGAAAATAGTTTTCTTCAGGGAGGGAGGCGGGATTACACCATCAGGCTGTGGCGTCAGGCAGTCGTGCACCAACACGTAGGCATTTCTGGTTTCGAGATCGAGTATGGTGGTGAGGAGGATTTTTCTCTCCGGTTCGATACACCCCGCAAGAGTGTAGTAAACGGCAAGGTGGTGCTCCGGGTCGCTAAATTGCTCTAATGGCCCCGTGTAGGGTGCGATATAGTCGAGGAAGTCTGTAGCAGTCAGGACTACAAACGATTCTCGCTCATCCTCGGGGCCCGTAATGAATTCCTGAAAGTCCTGCCCGGTTGTAATGGTCGGGGGTATAACCCGAAATTCAAACGCCAGAATGGGGTTGTTCTCATCCCATGATGGATTTACACCCCATATAATTATGCGAAGGAGTGACAGGGCGACTTCAACACCAAGCCAGATGTATGTGTTGGTTGGTGTCGCACGCTGTACGACCGTGAAACATCCCAGATATCCGACGCCGGTGGCTGCAAGACCAACCAAGAGCAGGGCTTGGAGTAACCATAACATGGGATAACTGTACGTCCATGAAAGAGCTCTCGTGGTCTCCTTAGGTGAAGGGGGTAGATTTGACGCTGGTTGCTGCGTGCCATGTCCCTTTTCTTGATCTTGTTTTCTGGGGACCGTGAAGCAAGCTGGAGAACTGGAGAATCAAGTCAAGACTCACAGCTCTCTTTTCCAAATTCTTCTTGTAATTTGTTTTAGACGGGATGGCGGCGGTCCATTGTTCTGGGGGGCTGCAGCTGGGGGCTGTGTCTGATATTCCATTTCTTCATTCTGCTCTCTATACACAGCCAAATGAGTCATGAACGGAGGAAGTAATAGACACTGACGGTTTTGATTCCCAAATTGCTTTCATAAAATTTTTGAAACGTAACAGTGTGTTTTCCACAGCGGCGGGGGGTGGTTCTAATTGCTGGGTTCCGAGGATTTGTCGCATACGGATCTGGATAATCATTTGCACCAGTACGACGGATATAGCTGATCCAGCAATTCGGATGAGAGGATAGACCCATGCGGGCGGCCGAGTCTCCCGGTCTTGCAATATAATGCAGATGTACGGGCCAATAGACAACCCGGAGAGAATCAAAGTTGAAAGGCATAGCGCCACATTCCACCAGAGGCAATTGAAGTTCAATTCGAATTGAACATTCGTCTTATCTTCGGGCGTCTGTCTGATGTGCTGCTCCTGTAGCAGCCGGAGAAATCGCTGGCCGGCCATGTATTGAGTCTGAGCTGGTTTTGGATCTGTCTCTCCCTCTCCCCGGATCTTTTCCATCGGTGCTTTTGCGATCATCCCAGCAATGGCCCCTTCAAGCTTGAATCCAGAGTCTGCAAGCATCTGCGCTGAGCGAGGGGAGAAACTGGCGACGAAAACAGCAGCTCCGGCTTTGACAATACCAAGACTGCCAAATAGTGACAGAGGCGTGGCGGCTGCGTAAAGAAACCCTCCCTTCAGTGCCTCCCCGACATGTCGTTCACATTGCTCTGTCCCGATGATAGGCAGGAGTGCAGATATGTCTTGGATTCCGGAGACTAGGCTGGTGCCGACATTTGGATCCATCTTACAGCGACGATCAGCGGCGATTGGATCAGATTGCTGGCGGTACTATGAAAAGAATATACCCACTTTCAAAGGGAAGGCCAATGAAGTCGGTGGGGTATCGCAAGAGAGAAGGGAGGGAGTAAGGCTTCAGAATCCTAGACTTACTTAACCTTACGAGAGTACGTGGGAACGTCACGAGGGAATTGCGCCATTTCGGACTTACGTACGGCCTTATACATCCGGTGTGCCACAACTTTCTCATCTGTGCATTATGCAACCAGGCCGGG
Organism: Mycena rebaudengoi; assembly: GCA_029282285.1. Lineage (NCBI taxonomy): Eukaryota > Fungi > Basidiomycota > Agaricomycetes > Agaricales > Mycenaceae > Mycena > Mycena rebaudengoi. The sequence goes on from JARJCX010000072.1 coordinate 256,464, forward strand.
ACCTGTTCGGATCTTTTTCGGCAACTTTTCGGGGAATAATGCGACTGTTGAGCGATTGCGGCCCAGTCGTGCTTCCTGGTCGAGATTCGATGCAGAAATAGACGACTTGGAGTGAATCGAGAACTTCATTTGAAAAAGATACCGCCCCGTCAGTTCCACACCTCACGTTCCACTTCTCACTATGGGCTCGTGCTGCAGCGTTTTGGCAGTGCTAACCACGCTATTAGCTAAATGCGAATGCATGAACTTGTCAATCGAAACATGAGGCTACTTTATTGGCGCCGTGACAGCCCCAAAAGAGGTCCGCCACAACTTTATTGTCAAGGACCTCAGACACCTCTCATATGTGCAAACTCGAGTCCGATTGCCCGAATTGATAGCGTGATCAATCACGTGATGTAATGACAAGTATGTTTTTTTTTTTCTGCTTTCCAAAGCTATGCGGAAAAACAAAAGTAAATTTCGGGGGTTTGGCTTTAGAATCTCACCATTCATTCTGTCCGAGGCGGAATTAGCAGGCCAATAATCCGGCGGTTCTGTGGAATTCGAGTCCACGACTGTTACGTTCTGCATTACGCAATTGTGACGGCAGCCGGTCTTTCCTCGATAAGTTCGGGCACCGATGTTGCCGAAAAATTGAATGCAATTACAGTACTCTGCACTAACCCATACCTTTGGGGGTCCACCGAGGGGTATGGGTTAGGACAGAGTTGACTGTATGTCGAACAAGGTGTAGTTTGGATCAAAGGTCATGGCTTGATCGCCGCTTGCTGTTATAGGTGCTCTATTTTCTGCGAGCTCTACGCCTGTCAGAGTGAGCTCTTCACTCAGGTCTGGATGTGGATTGTTTGGATTTCATTTTGCGGTCAGGCTATCTAGTAACATCTTCGCGGTTTCAATGCATTCACCGGGATGGCCGCAGCCCAGCTCATTCCGGTCTCGATTGCACAATGGGCAGCCGCAGTCCTTGCACCCCACACCTGATGGATTTATTTGATTTCGCTTTCGGCCCATAAAGAATATATCAACCGCGGCCGACGCCCAGCGCGCGATTTGCGCTTTGATTTCGGGGGTCCACTGGAGAGGTCCTGGCGCATCGACATTAAGAATTGCCATCGAACTTAGTCAATAGTGGCTTGGATTCCCGCCTCATCTGAAGTTCTGCATACACACCATCTAGGTCGCGAGCGAGCGAACGGCCGAGCGAAGCGTTGTTGGTATCAATGGGGGTGTAATTCCCGCTGGAATGACGCATGGATGCTTCGAGTGTACGCATCTCAAGCGCTATCGCTCTGATCTCCTGGGAGAAGGTGTGGTACTGGGTACTGACACTAACGTACGACACGATCAAATTGACCGTGTGGATCAATTAATGCTGGGAAGGTCCGGTTCAGGAATCGGTTCGAACCTGAACCGGACCAAACTGAACGCCGAGTTCAGGTTCAAGGTTCAACATTTCCTTGAACCGAACGCGGCATTCAGGTTCGGCGTTCGGGTACTGAGGGTCGTGCTTGAACGCCGAACCTGAAAATTGAACAATTGGCTCTTTTTTGACACTTTTCAGGGATTTCTACCCAGACATTAGCCCAAACGTGTTGGCAGGAAATACTACTTACCTCCATGAGCATTTCTGACATCTCATTAAAAATATTTAGGACAAATCTTTATCTCTTCAAGTAACATTGAGTATGTGTCAACTGTCAAAGAACCATGGCAAGAGTATTGTGGTCCCCATATACCCGTGGAGGATATTCCCCTGCGTTACAATCCTGGTAGTGCAATTCATTCGAGGTAAAATGGCATCCTTGGTCATCTGGGACCCGATTTTGCGTCGCCGAGAAGGCCGAAATTGGCCGGGTTAGAACGTGTTCGAACGCGAAACCTATCAGAAATATAACCGGTGTGGCAGAAGGCCGGTGGTTAAAAAGCCAAAGCTCGTAAGGAACACGGAGCTATTGGGTGCAAGTGCAGTGGGCACAGAAAGGGCAGACGATGGGTTAAGAGGATAAGATGATGTATTGATGTATAAGTATTGTACGTATGGAAAAACAACCAAAGGAACTGATAGTAATGATAGTGATCATCCAACGGTGAGGTAGCATTGGCTTGGACTAGCATTGTCCAAATACGTTCATGCATTGAACTCGGAAGCTCTGGCTGTGCCAGCTAAAACCTTGCTTGCTGCCAAAAAGGTGTCTAATCATGAAGAGTACACAGCTAGTGGCGTCACAGTATACTGTCTGGAGAGACTAGCTTTGACCAGCTTGATGACTGTCAGGAGAGCGGCTTATACGGTTATATGTCCGATCAAACGTGTGGACGGAGATGGCTGGTCGGACACAGGTCCGATCCCAGATGCTGACGGTTCTTGGTCGCCAAGAGGTCCGATCCACTTGGCTGACGATTTCAACCAAAAAACAACGCACTCAATCACAATGTGTACGAGATTAGCGCGAAAGCCCATGTACGGAAATGGCCAAAATCGGCAATTTCGGATCGGACATATGACCGTATAAGCCGCTCTCCTTGACTGTCGCACGTGGTGAGGTGGCTGTACAGAAGCATAAGGTGAATTTCGGGAATGCTGAACAAACCTTGGCAAGCAGGGTAACGAAGCGAAAGTCAACGATTGGATACCTTCAGGCTAGTCTGTCTAGTCTCAGCCTTCAGAATTACCAAGTAAATTAACGGACAGACACTGTTGGCTTGAATTCACAGGTTGATCTAATTAAAGTTAGTGCAAGGACAAAGATATCACAAGCTCAAAACTACCAAGCATAATTTCGGCCTTTGAAGTCGCGGGGGTGCGACTAGGGGGTGATAAGTAAAGTGAAAAGACAGCCCTGCTAAACTCAGCGGGTTTCCCTTTTTAGATGCTAAACGGTGCGTTGTTTGTACGTGCTCATTATCCTGCAGAATACCACTAACGGAAGCGCAGGGTACCCCGGGGATACAAAGAGCTAAGATGGACTCAGTAAGTTGAAAAATGAACAGACAATTGCGAATTCCGTCCTCCAACTATAAGTCCCGAATAAAAATCCAACACGAAAGCCTTCTGTTTGAATGAGCAATGGCTATCGAAAACTTGAAATTGTGCATTAGTCAATGGAGGTGTATGAAGGCAAGGATAAACTTCCCTCCCAAAGTTGGGGTCTGGTTGCAACTCAGTCGGTTAAACCTAATGAATGATAAGTCAATTAAATAGCAAATAGGGTTGAATCACTCTCAAGCCTCAATTTGTTGAAAAGGATTTTTCCAAACGACAGGTTGATGTATCAACGCACCTCGAGTGCCAGTGACTCAATAGTCCTTGAATTCTGATCAGTGTCAACGATGCTTGAACTGACCGAGGCTTAAAACTTTTCTGTCAGAAAAAGAAAAAGAAAAAGAAATATCAGGGAGTCGCACAAAATGAAGGGCAATAACGACTCACCATGAGTTGGAAATCCTTTTCACCGGGATGTTAAAATAAGGCGCCCTAAGACCCTTACTGACGGTAACGGGAATAAGGACAGTGAGAACTATAAGAAACCAGGAGCAGAGGGCCACCCAAGACTCCCTCCATTCTGGATAGGGAGAATTGCAGTAATGATGTATAAATGCCACAAATAATATATTGTCCATTGTCCAAAGTATGCCGGATATGTAAGTGAGTGGATATCACGGTGAGCGTATTGATCAAGTACTAAAGGCGACGCGAACAGACACGAGAGCATCGATCCCTCAGGAAGGAGGAGACAACAAGTCTTTCTAAACGAACTGATTCTGGTTGGTATTGCCAACGACAAGGGTCCAAACTTGAAGCTAGAAGGCCAGTCCGTTAGTGGAATGAAAACATAACCAAACCAAAAAATCGAACCTGGTTACCCGCTGTGGTATTCCCGTCCGTGAGGTCAATAACCTGTCGCGGTATCAATGCCAGAATCAATGTATACGATAAATAATCTCACGAAATTCGTATTAGCCATATTAGCAATCTCAACAACCGAGTAGTCCCAAAACTGCACCGCATTACCGTCGTTGCAGGGCGCCAGCACGAGCTTGGTACCATCAGCAAGGGTGTTGCCCGTGAGGTGACACACAGATTCGACCCGTTCAGGATCATCTGCCCGTTGTTGTTCGGGTCTTGGAACAGCTGGTTGGTGAAGGAAGAGGTGCAGGGCGCGATCGTGATGGGGGCGTTGGCGGAGGCGGAGGCGGCGGTGATGCAGTTCGGGGGAGAGACGGGGCTGGGTGCGGGGAGCTCCACGGCAAACCTGCAAGGACTCAGACGTGAGCACACCAAACAGGAGCGACGGACACAGATGACGTACCAGACTAGAACTGTATATTCAATGGACTTAAACTTTTGGTTGGTGTTGTTCGTGTCGCAGTCCCAGATTTGCTTTGAGATCAATTAGTGCGTGCTCCCTTTTATATTACTTCTTCTTGGGACTTACTACGACGTTGCCGTTTGACAGGTTTCCGTCGGGGGGGGGGGGGGGGTATATTATACTCGCGTGGTCCAAATGTCTGAACAATGAGTTTACCGAAGACACACGGGTAGTAATGTACGGGTGGTTATCCTTACATATACTACAAGATGTCAACGGAGCACACACTATTCCAGGGGGTCAGTGATGCTAGGATTGGCTGTGAGCTGGCTGACCGATTGTATGGCAGGATATGTGGATATAACCTCGTGGGACCTGACCACAAGCGGAGTGCGCAAGTCACGTCGATGCACTAGAGTTTCCTTAGGTAGGTAACATCGTCAAAGAGAGAGCACCAACTTTGTTGTTGCTTCCGCCATTCCACTGGATATTGCTGCCAGACGTGAGGGTGAAAAACTGGGCTGTAGGGAGATGAGGGGTGCATAGGAAAACGTACATAGGCAGGGCAAATGCTTACCAGTGTTCCTGGGTGAACATTTCCAGACTTGTAATTGAGTACCGTCTGCGTCGACCCCGTTGACCACGTCCAGACACTAAAAAAAAAAATTCAAACCATGAGTTGGAGTGAAAAATGATCGTGGGGGAATGGGAAACGGAAAACTCACAAAGCCATTGGTGGATATTTAGCCTCTCGCACCAGTGCCCCCTGAAATTGCCCACGAGTTGAGTGATGTAGCATTGGCGCCGCAGTATTCAATAATGACACGGGCGCCATTTGACAGGCTGCTTGCGGTCAGGCACTTGGTAGCTGTTGGATGCATATTGACATCAACGCCGCCCTCCATTCGCAGGGAACTGATTCCACACCGAAACCCAGCACGCTCTCGAGCTTGATGGACTCGTTTCGGACGCTAAAGACGCGTAAGTATGCCGGACACGCAGTGGGCGCCGAAATCCCACATACATCTGCGAATTGACGGAGAGCATCAGCAAAAGAGAGGCAGAGACGAGAGGTGCGATGAACATTGTCGAAGGAACAAGGAGACGCGCTGAAAATCGCCGACAGTTCGCCTGTCTATTTATCTGAATTCTCATCTGTCAATCGCTAACATGCGAAACTGATGTGAGGTACACATGGGCCTGCTTGATTGCGTAAAGCAGTGAGTTGCGCGGAAGGAAAGAAATAGATGTATTGAGTACTGCCGTGGTTCCGAGTCGGAGTAGTTTGGGGCCTCGTATTGTGGCCTTTTCAGGCCTTGTGCGGCCTTGTATGACCTAGTAGGTTGCTGTCGGAGCCTGATATTCATGTTCCCTGCAGCAACAGCATGGTTTCAGTTTAAACCACATTGTCTCCAACGATAATGTTGGCTTAAACCAGTTTAAAACCGGTTTATACCAAAATCTGGCTCAAACCATTGTGGTTTAAACCAAAAACCGGTTTCAAACCAAAAACCAGTTTAAACCAAAATTGTTCAGGCTCTTTTGAAACCAGTTTTAAACTGGTTTAAAACCAGCAACCGGTTTAAAACCAAAAACCGGTTTCAAACCAAAATTGTTCAGACTCTTTTGAAACCAAAAACCAGTTTAAACCAAAATTGTTCAGACTCTGTTGAAATGGGTTTGAAACCAAACAACCAGTTTAAAACCAAAATTATTCAGACATTTTTCTTCTTTTATCGCTCAAACCGTTGTAGTTTAAACCAGAAATCGGCTTTAAACCAAAATTGGTCAGATACTTTCTTTTGGCCTCAAGGAAACTCACGGAGTATTTTCAAATATTTTCAAAATATACTTGTATTCATATTTGGAATAGAATAGGCTTCAGTGGGGGGGATGGTGATACCGATGTGGCCAAGGTGTTGAGATATGAAAGAAGAGAGGAAGACACTGTAGGCTCATAGCCAGCTGCTACATTGAGTAAATATATAGAGGCTGCACCAATTTTTACAGGGCAATTGGATGAAAATAGAGAAACATAGAAAAAATGTGTTCTGTTGTACTCAAATGTAGACCTTATTACAGGAAATGCTCAATAGAATCCATGTTACAATTCAATCTAACTCAGAAAATTTTCATTGTCATGATTTTATCATTAGAAATGCCTCAAGGTCATTGAAAATACTTTCAAGTCATTAGAAGTGCTTCAAGGTCATTACAAGCACTTAAAGTCATTAGATAACCCTAAAGTTGTTAGAAACTAACTACACTTGCCTCAAACCAGCCTCTAACCCATCACCCAAATTACAAAAGCGCCATGTTCTTTCAAGTATTTCATGTTTTGTGGCCTAACTAAGAAGTTGCTAAGGGTGGGGCCACCACCATTAGAAAGCCCTTGAAAATCTCTACAACTTTGATGTCAACATCATTTTTGATTAGATCTGACCTAATGTGGTCACATTGGGAAGTTCTTTTTTGGGATTTCTTTTCTAGGACAGTGGGTGTTGGTGAACACATGCACACTGATGTAAGGGTCCCATGGGTATTTTTTTTTCATGATTTATAAGACCCAGGGGAGCCCAGGAGGGGGTGTTGATGGCAGGGCAGTGGATGGGAGGGCTGGACAATGGAAAGTTATTGGTGTTTTATGCATGTAATTATTTGTGTAAGTCCTAAGCTGTTGGCTTCTAAGTAGTGGAGGAAGTATACCCATGCTCATGCCACTAACCAGTGGAATAGTCTAGGATTAACAGGTGGTTTCCCTGAGGCCAAAAAAAAAGTGTCTGAACAATTTTGGTTTAAACTGGTTTTTGGTTTCAAACCGGTTTCTGGTTTTAAACCGGTTTCTGGTTTAAACCACAATGGTTTGAGCCAGATTTTGGTATAAACTGGTTTTAAACCGGTTTAAACCAATGTCATCGTTGGAGACAATGTGGTTTAAACCAAAACCATCCTACAGTACTTCCGTGGCTGTGGGGGCTGTGCTCAACAGCCATGAATATCAGGTGCCGACGGCAACCTACGATGGCGCTGCACCATATACTAAATAAAAAGAAAGCGCCACTGCTCCGCGGATCCTTGATCAAATTGCTAGGTCCAAAGGAAGAAACTGATCCCAACCGACCCCCTGATGTTCCTACAGGGGAGTCCCCGGGATTTTCGGCCATATAAGGGACCCTCCCCGGGCTTTAACGGGGTTTTGGGCGTGTTTGGCCGTAGCGGGCCCAAAACAAAGTCAAATGGTGTCGGGTGACAACCAAAGATGATCTCCTGAATTTTCCGGACGTGCTCCAGGGGGTGTCCCTGGGCTTGGCCAACCTCGACCAAACGGTGTCATGTCTCAAAATGGTTTGGAGACAAGACCGATTCGCATAGTGCAAAGCGATCTGAGAAAATTGATGTTAATGTAAGCGAAACACGTGGAGCATGGGGAAATCACCACCTTATCCAATCCAACTAAACTGGTAACAAACTCATTATGACTCATAACACAGCCTTCGACAAGGTAAATTGCCAATCTGCAATTTAAATGGGTAAATTAGACTCCATAGCAACGGACTAATTAACCGCACTGCCTTAGCACCACGGAAACCAATCAATCACACAGCCATGCACAGCCTTGCACAGCTTGGCCAAAGACAGAATCAATTAATCGCACTGCTTCTGCACAGCCACCACATCTGAAACAAATTAGGGGCTTAATTGCATGGCGACTAATTGCATAACCAGCAACGGTGACAGGATTAATTCGAGTTTCAAGGGGAAGGAAATGAGTCACTAAATTACTTGGAAATGTATATAAACCCCATGTAAATGCTTTGAATGAATAAGACACTTACCAGACATCACATTGATCAACACTCTATTGCTCTAAGCTGACACAAAGGCTTGAGGCTGGTATTTTTCTGCACGTACTACTTCTTTTTTTACTCTATCACTCTCCTCCGCGCTTAGCTAGATTACTCTCTGGCTTGGCTACATCTGCTTTTGTAAGGACCCTCCCCCAGTCGCTTACCTCGCATCTATTACAACGCCCTCTTGCTCCCGCGCTTAGCTAGACTACTCTCTGGCCCGGCAACATCTGCTTTTGTAAGGACCCCCTCCCAGTCGCTTACCTTGCATTCTCTTACTCCGCGTTTTGGTTTCTTTCTTACTATCTGCTGATTTTACTAACCGCTTCACAATTTACTGCTGGCTTGAGATCATCTCATACTAGTAGGATTTTATAGTGAGTAACTTTACAGGACCTTAAGGGAATCGCTCGAACAAAGCCAACTCCAGCGCTTCTCTTGTGTAACAACTTACATGCACGACAACGGGGACCCCCGTTTGGGGAATTATATCTATATGTGGTGATTTGAGTAGTTTGATCAAATATACTCGTTACACTCAGTGGCGGGATTATGCTCGATGGCAGGGTTATGCTCGATGGCAATGGTACGCTCGGAGGCGGAGTTAGGACGTTGCTCAAGAATGACTTATGCAATCTTCCGCATCTCTGAAGCGTGGTTCCAGTTCCAAAGGTATGTCGTCCCATAATATTTCGGAGAGTGGTGGTGAGGGAAGGAAATCAGGAAAACCGTGGAATTTTACATCACGGCGTGAGCGAATGGTTTTGGATGTAGGAAACCAAACCAGATATCTCTTGGAATCTCGCGCGGACCCTACAAACCTCCCTTCTTCACCCCGTGGAACGAGTTTCATCAACTGTCTGATTCAACTTTCCTTCCTGTGACGAGTGCGCCAAATGGCCTGAGGTGAGACAATCTTGGCTTGCGTTTAAACCATCCCTCGAACGGTGTTGTGTTAGATTCGATGGACGAATGTGGAACGCGATTCTTTATATGTACGGCGGCTTGAGCTCCTAATGGCCAGAACCAAAATGTTAAGCCGCTATCAACAAGCATGGTGCGAGGAGTCATGCATTCGATGATTTGATTTGCGCGTTTGGCTACACCATTCTGTTGGGAAGCGTCAGCCACTGTGCACTCGTATGTAATACTGTGCTCTCTGCAGTAATCACGAAATTGGCCTTGTACTAGGTCGAGAGCATTATCTATTCGTAAGAAAATAATCGAGTATCCAAGAAACTTTTCAGCAGCAGTACGAAATTCTTGAAAGCATTTTAGAGCGTCAGATTTGAGTTTGAGAAAATATATGGCTATAAAACGGCAAGAATCGTCAATGAAAGTAATAAAATATCGAAAACCTCCGTATCCTATGGGAAAAGGGCCACAAAGGTCGGAGTGAATGCGAAACAAAGGTCGGTCGGCACGATTCGAAGATTTGCGAGGAAATTTAAAGCGTTTAATGTTGGCTAAGGCGCATATTCGGCAATTTTGTACATGAACGTTGTCGATTGGTAATCCAGTTGTAGCGTGCCGCAGCCCTTTAACGTCTATGTGGCCCATTAGACAATGGTAAAACCCAATCTCTAGGTTTCCGCGGTTTCAGTTCCAGGCCCGAAGAGCGATTCGACTGCTGGCATGGTTGCGGCGATCAATTCAGGTGTCATCTCCACGTCTTCGCCCGTTCCCACCGTCTCCACGTCCATCTTGTACAAATCCCTAACGGTAGACCCAGTGGCGAAAGGAACGTCAGCAGCGTTGAAGTAAGTAATCTTTCCTTTGCCCGTCTGCGTGTTGACTCCCTTTCGATCGAGTCTAGACCCAGATATGAGGTTGCAACGTGCCGTTGGGATATGGAGAGCATTCGACACTGAGAAATTCCGAGTAACACCTTCGTACGTCCCCTTCAATACAACCTTCCCTTTGCCAATCGCCTGAGTGGTTAGATTTGTGCCGAATGCGTGGACGGTCAAGGGAGATTCGAAGGTGGTGAAATCGTGGAACGAATCTTGTTTGTGGAAAATGTGCCGTGACGCTCCCGTATCACCGTGCACACAACGTGCATGATGGAGATAGGTTCGCATGTATGTCGGGTGTGTCGACACTGAGCGCCGCATTGTATCGTAAACCACTCCCGATGAATGATCTGGATGTCAATCCAAGTGCTTCATCATTTCGTTCATGTGCATGTGTGAATGTATGGAATCGCTAGGGTAGACTTTCGTTAAAACATGAATTCTTTGAAAACGTATTATTACAGGACATCACACAAATTTGAAGGATCAGCAGATGCCAAAATCAAACCAACACCGCGAGAACATCCTGATGAGCCTCCTCCCGATAAGCCTGCCAAGTCAGCACAAAATTGTGTGCTTCCAAAACTGACCGGAATCGGAGGTCGAGATGGTGAGAGTCACATTTGTCCACCACAACTGGAAGCACGAGGGCATCCTGCCTAATAGCGGCCAAGATCCCGACCAACAATTCATGGAACAGTTTTTCGTGGTCGACGCCATCCAGATTTACGGGTCCAAATCGTACTGTGACGAGCTCGGTTTCGTGCATCTGGTTGCCTTCCATTGGAATGGCGGATGCTAAGGCTTCAATGTTCCGTATCGTCGGATGATTATTCAGAGCTGGGTCTGTAGACAGCTCTCCCGGCTGGAGTGTGGCAGCATCGACGCTGGTCGGTGAGGACGTTGGCTGAGTTGGGGAGGGTTTGCGCTTCATTTCGGACAGAAAATCCGCGATGGTCCTTACGGTGGGTCGCATGGCGGCTTCGTATCTGAAACACCGTTGTACTAGTTCCCAAAGACGGTCCGGCATTGGTGTCCCTGCCTTGTCGAACGGTGTTATTTCGTAGGGGAGTGCACCGGCTGCGTCAATCTTGGAGAAAGCTGAAATAATAGCGCCTTCCGACATATACTCAAAGGGTACTTGTCCCTCTGTCCATATCTGATCACTTAGATCAATGTCGTTAACCTCAACTTGAAAGAAAACCAACCTCACAACAAACGCAACCGAAAGCCCACACGTCAGAGGCCGGTGTTCTCTTGAAAAGAGCCCCGGGCTGGTACTCATCTGGGAGTAAAAGCTCGGGCGCCATCCAGCGTGTAGAGCCGCCGCGCGTCGAGGATTTCTTTGAGGTGTCCGATTCAATAAATGCCGCCAACCCGAAGTCAGTCAGACGCGCACGGTGCTTATGCATGAGTATATTGCGCTGTATCATGTCTGAGTAAATCGGTCATCCAATAGGGAAAATAGTCCTCCTACAGCACATAAATCCCCATGAACGATATTTTCTGAATGAAGATACATTAAATCCTGGATGGCATCATTCAACTGTACCCGAAGTTTAGAAGTCGAAGAGCAGAAGAAATGAGCACACACCAGCGCAATTGCATATTGAGACGAAGGTGAATGCTGCGCCATGTAGTTTAGCACGTTCCCCTGCTGCATCCATGGCGACACCATGGCCATGGCCAGGCCAGGGAAGGTTGTTCCATCCACACCAAACAAGGGCCTCCTTCACGAACTTCCGGAGGATCTCACGTCGGTCATTATCCGACTGATCTTGGAATATCTTGAGGACCTTCAAGGCGACTTCAACTTGACCTGTGCTCCTCTTGGTATATGTGCCGTGATAGATGTTGGCAAAGCCACCGGCTCTGATTGGATGGACTTGCAGGAGGGTAACACCACGAATGGCTATTGCCTTGGGAAGTATCCCCAACAAATCAGCCAAGATATTGAGCAGACGATGGGCGTGCCGTTTAAACAGGTCGATGTCCCGTATCGCGTCATTCGGCGGAAGTTTTTCCAGGATCTTGAAATGGTAAGGCAGGACATGAAATGTATAGCATGAGGTACCTGATGGGTCAGATTGAGGACCGAAAAGGCCTCTTCCTCTGGAACTACTCCAACATCATGCTTGTACGACTCAACTTCGAAAATTTGTTGCAGAATTATAGCGATTCTGACACTGTCCTGGCGGATCGCCATCCTAATTTCGCCTTGGGAGATAACTGGGAGTTCTGAAAGGAACTTGGGCGACAAGTGAGCACAAGAAATGGCAAAGGTAGATGGGTGCATACCGTTACCATCTTCTTACGGTCCTCCGAGGCTCTGTGAAGGATATTGAATATCGTCGGAATCGTCAAATCATTGACGATCTGGTATGCCGTCGATGAGGATGAGGCGCCTAGCTCAAAGAGCTCAGCCCATATTCTGGAAAACCATCCATGATAAGTGATCTTCAGATCTGAAATATAAAGATGTCTCCCACCTAAACGTGGACGAAATACTGTCTCCAGTCCTGTAAATTCCCTCAAGCACGAGGTTGAAAAGGCCCTAAAGAGCTCATCAGTAATTGCTACCCCAGGTTGAGCGAATATCTACCTCGCAAAAATGGGGGGAGGGGGGTGGATTGCCGGAGTAGATGATGGATCCTGTTTCTGCTATTGCGAGAGTATGGACATGTTTCATGAGATCAACCTCGTGGTTGGCAACCTGACGAAGAACCTGTGGTGAACTGATTGCCACAATGTCGAAGGCTGTAAGACGGTCCTGTTCCCTGACATTCAAACGTCGAAGAATACGGCAAAGTTCGACCGCCTGGGCGCTGTCGCGGATTCCGTGAATTATCAGGGTCTGCCTCGTTCTCCTCGTTTCACGTCTTTGTCTCCGCGGAAGAACACAAATGAAGAATTCAAAAAAGAAGAATTCGAGACAACGCAGGAGCCATGGGTCGGAACCGTCGTAATGACTTTCTTCCCAGACTGCGATATCTGAAGGCCATTTGGTCTCAAGGTATTTAACACTCTCATCCCAGTTATCGATATTCGCCAGTTCTTCTCTGAAGTCCGGGAGTGCAGTCGCGATGCCATGTAACAGAGGCCACCGAACTGTTCCTGTATTGCCTACATCGATTGAAATGGCAGGTTGGGTGGAAGAAAGCAGGGTGCAGGCACCATGTGCGCAAGCATTGACCTGGTCAATCCGACCAGCCGTGATCCATAGAGCTCTTCGCGTGCTCCGGTCACCCGTCAAATGTGTCCAATGACAAATGCTGTCGCTGATTTCTGGTGGGAGTATCCATGGCGAAGTCACGCCCTCCAATCCCTTGTCGATATCTTGTCGAGCAATTTCGCCCTGCTTTCGCCACTTCTTGCGGGAAGTGCAGAGACACCATTTCATCCTGAGAGTCAATTTACCGCGGTGGAGTACAATTGAATCCAGTAAAACTTGTGTTTGCAGCCATTCACGGACTGGACGATGTACAAGCTCATCAGTCTCGCTCGGGCAGGGGGGCGGACATACTAACGTTGGCTATCTGCTCGTTGACGCAGAGACCCTAGTGGGCTCAACTCTGGCCAGAAGAAAAGATTGTGGAGACCAAGCCAAACCTAGGTAATGGGATTGATATTTGAAGGGTGTTAAACTGAGCTAACGCACGGCCACAGTCGCACGTTGGGGTGTCGCGAAAGACCTCCATTGGATGGCGCTGTGAAGTCCATTAGAAAAGGGTCATGTCCGAGAACGGGTCACATACAGAAGAATTATTTCTGCTAATCCCAAACCCTGGTCACATGAAGTGAGACAAGCAAAAGGAAGAGGCGGACGAGTAACCGAAAGTGTCCAGACCATGCGTTTGAAGAATCTTCGCACGAACGCCGAGGAGTAACACATGGACAATGATAAGTGGATGAGGTGCATACCAAGGAAAACGGAAGTGAATACTAGGTAGCCGCGTTCGCACATTAAAAGAAATATGAACATAATTTTTGATGGGCTTCAATGAAGGAGACGTACCGAGCGGCCACCACATCAGCCCGTCGACACTCTTGGCCACATAGGACAACATACAAGTGTCGAGTAACAATGCGAGATTCCATCTATAGACAACCCAGGGAATAAACATAAAGTGCCCGGAGATTCAGAGATAAAACTTGGTGAAGGTGGCAGAAGGGACCAGGCGATGTTTCAAGCCAGCTATGGTCGATAGCTCCTTAAATATCACACATCAGCTGCCTGGTTCGGCAAAAGAACATGCTGTAGAGACCCTGCACAGGCGCCAATCTGTCTATAGTATAGATAGCCGTCATCTTCGTTACACACCAGATAGCATGGAATCACACCACGCTCAGAGTCCTGGACAATCATGGCCAGCCCAGGGTGGTTCAAGTTGAATTTGAATCCGCGCACACCATACCCCTTTCTTGTATCCATTCAACACCTGATTTTGTCCACCAAATTCGTTGACTTTCAATCGGCTCGTGACCAACCGCGCTTGCCAAGCACATGGCTGCTCTGAGCGCTTATCACGGTTGGTTTCACAGCATCAATCTTCTTGCTCCGTGATCCGATGTTTGCCGCAATTCCTGTGTTGAACGACTTGAACTGCAAGCTGCGGAATGATCATGCATAGAAGACCCAACAGGGACACAACCGCTGTTGAACACATCCATATTTGGTGCATCCTTCACCAATCCTTCACACTGTGGCCGAGTGCCCGGTCCCCTTCCACATTCCTTTCTGGTATAAAGCCCACGCCTTTAGTAGCTCTTCCTCCCCAGCTTCTGGCTCGGGTTCCCCCCGCCGGATTCGTGCTCGAATAGAATTCCCACTGCCGAAGCGAAGCGTAGGCACATCTTGTAGTTGTTAAAAAAATGGGGAAGTGACTCCTGTGTCAGCTGTTATTCAGCCTGTTTCAAATACACCTGAATGAATGCCATTAATTTTATCCAATGTTCAATAACAGAGTTGCTGTGAACCACAAGACCAACAGCCTGATCAAACAAAGCCTCAGGATCACATTTACTTGAAATAACCACGGCGAGGGGATACGATACAACATTCGGCTTGTCCGTATATACGCGAAAAAGTTTACTCGGGTCCCACACACACCAAGAAGTATGGATGGGATGTTCTCGGGAACGGGTGGAAGGAAAAGGAAGACGCCTCTCCGTCGTCTCCCGATACGCCCGCAGGAAATGATAGTCGCTGATCAAATTCATTGACATCAGGAAGAAAGGAAGGAAGGATGGGTTGGATCCTTCTCCGGGATATTAGTGGGTGCATCAGGAACGCCGGGCCAACAAAAACGCGGGTCTGCCGCTGAGACGGGTTCTCGGTGTCTTAGACGTGGGCTGACATGAGTGTACTTGGCATGTCGTGGGTTTCGCGTGTAAAATGAGCAGGCGGCGAGATGCGGGAATTAATATCGGAGTGAAGCGGAAGTTAAGGGTCGAAGCGGAATACGGGGCTCAGCAACGCTGCTACGGGGCTCACTCCATGGCATCGTGAGCTCGCGAATCGGGAACGAGTTGCAGCCCATTCAGTACGGCTCCGCTCGGTGGGGTTTTGCGGGTGACCAGCGAATGAGGGAGCTCAAATGGGACGCAAACGCTGCGAAAAGGATAGCGCGCTCGTTCTGTGCAATTGTGGTCAGGGGGCGATTGAGCCGCGTGGGGATAGGGTCATATCTGATGCCGATCGCGCTTAGGCTGCCGAGGATCGACCGTCAGACAACCGTCAGAGCATTCGTTTTACTCAGGGTCCGAGTATACCTGCATCGTGTACAAGCTGCGAGACGACGAACGGGAGAGCGGAGGGAATTTGCAACGACACCACCGCCACAGCAATCACTGCATTCAGCCACCCCCTAAGCGTGGGATCGCCGATGTTGTGTGAGAAGTTGCCGAGATCGGTCGATCACCGGCCTAGATTAGTCTAGCCGCCTAGACGGCATCAGCCAAGGCCACCTCGACGAGTCCGTAGTGCGATGCTAGAACTCCGAAGATCTCGGAAAGGTAGAATGACGGCTGTTAGACACTGCCACAGCTCCTTTGAGCGGTGGAGGCCGACGAATACATGGGCAAACTTGTTTTAAAATGGATATTGAGGATGGTGAACTCCAGAAGAAAATATAAACAGACTAAGATCATATATACATATATTCTTTTTCAATGAAAGAATGTGAAATATTAATGTCGTACTTCGCCTTACTTTCCCCACAAATCCCGCAAGGCGACTCTTCTAAATTCGAAGGAGATTTCCCTTTGCAGTACCATGTAGCGCAAGAAGTGAGATCATAACTTGGCAAGGGGCATTAAGGAAAATTACTGGGAATATATTTAGATGATACAGTCAAGAGCAAAAAAATAATATACCGTGTCACGAGCCTACAACAAACATAGGTGTCCCTCTCTTTTAATTTTTATTCCGTGTTCCAAAAAGACTAGTACATAGTGACTATATATCCAAACATCGATATCGTTTCTCTGAACATATCTGCCGGCGCAAAATGGCTGTTTTTTTTTTTCTGTTACAAATTTATTTTCTAGCTCCCTGATTCAGGTATCAATGGTTTTTTTGTAATATTGGCCTGGATTAAAATTTTCTACAATAGGTTTGGGCTCGTCAAAACAAATATCTTTTTAAAATTGTTCATGCGGAAGCTGCAACATATTGGTGCAGGGGAAAAATACACGGACTGAGGTTTTCCGAGAGAAAAAAAAACATATGGTGAAATTTTACAGAAATGGGGCATTCTTGGAGAGCCACTTCGCTTATTTGAAGAGGTTTTCAACCACCTGTGGATGTGTGTATCGTTTGGGAGGTGGGCCTGTCATCGAATCCAAATGGGGATAGATCTGATGGGAGTTCTAGCAACACTCCACCTCGACCCAACAGCTGCCGATGTTCAAGCTGTGTGAGCTCCGTCGATGACCCCTCCGCTGCCTGCGCATATGCCTGCCTACCCACCTCGACTCATCACGTCTACAGGCCTCGACGACTGCCCCTGGAGGCTGGCCGATGGATTCGCACTGGCACATCATGTCGGAAATTTGTAATTTCGCTTATAAGGTTCCGTAAGGCCCAATAAGGGCATAATAGCTGTGCCCCTTATGAAAGGATTACCCTAGTATCCTCAGGTATTCTTGGCATAATGTGAGCCTAGTTTAAACGAGCAAGTCACGAAACATTGCATCCCGCGGCGACATCGTAGCTGATAGTATTATTTGGTATGTGAGAACAGGAACACGTTCGACCATCTCTCATACTTCGATCCACCATACTTTGATCCACCACTATCTTGTTCTACAACGGACAAATCGTACCGCAGCTTACGCACATGGACCTATGTAAACGCCTCGTACATCCGATATAGATACAAGGACTCACAATTGCTGAGCGTCAGGAAAAGTGGGGGAGTGCAGCAGATCTCCCCTCTGGGACCTGGGATGAACACAAAGTTAATCAGGATGCGCGAAGGGTTGAAAAGGGCCAGCATACAGTCCTGCGGCGTGAGTATCAGTATACCATTGAAGAGACAAAACAAATATTACGAACGGCCGTGGTAATGTCTGTGCGCAGGGCCAGGGACTTTGAGGAGCGATGCAGGGATGATATGTGAGCAACGGACATACATGGTTTGTGGCTACGAGGGCTCAAGACCTGGGGTGCGGATATGGCCCCTTGTGCCAGGAGCAGGGCGGCGAAGGCGGCGGCGGACAGGAGTTTGTTGAACATCGTTGGTGGCAATCCAGGACCTTAGGCAGCCACTTTATATGCCTCCACGGGAACAAACTTAATTTGAACACGGAGCCGAAATCCGTCCCTGGCCAGTCGTAGGGTTAGCAATCCTAGTTTGCCTAATGTTCAAATTGAATGGACCCTGTTATGAATCTCCTGCCCAACCCCTTTTGACCCTGCTGCCAAGACCCAGATTTTACTATTGTTGGCCCACTTATGCAAGATTTCTTTGATCGGCCGTGTTCTCCAAAACCGTTTACCCAATGGCCACTGGAATGCAGATGGAGCATCCTTAATATATGAATTTCAATTGTGTGAAGTGGCCTAATTTCTGAGCTTCAACTGCACTTGCGGGAGTATCGCCGAGGCGAAACGACCAAATACCGGCTTCTGCAAGATTTTTGATTGGTAATTTGGCAGGCGATCATTTCATCAAAATCTGCAGAAAAACTGGATTCGATTTTCTGGTGGGTGCAAATCTTCTTGGAATGCTCTACAAACTTGGAAACAGCATTTATCATATCAGGAGAGTAACCCTCCTTTTTAATGGAGGCTTTGAGTTCATATTCCACCTGCCACATTGAAATCTTGCATAAGTGGGCCGAATTGCATAAGTGGGCCAAAGATAGTATATGACAGAGCAAGGTGAAAAGAGTGACACAAACGGCTCCATAATGAATGCAAATGTCCCAAATCAGACAAGTGTCCGGCCATCAATTGAAAGTGATCCGCCAGTACGGTTTATTTATTTATTAATTCCGCGTGCGCGGGGCCTTGGGGGCCCATGTACCACTGTACATACAACAAGGAGTGGGTGGAAAGAGTGGGGAGGGGTAAATGCCAATGGATATGGATGCTATGAACAGGTGTTGCAAGATTTTGTTCGTAGCCGTAAGAAAAGTGAAAATAAATCTAAATCGGCGCGGCACCAGAGTGCGTGGCGCGGGAAGCAACCCGTGTCGCGCACAAATTCAAGCATTGGCAGCGCGTCGGATTTTGACGAGTAGAAAAGTCTCATCAAGATCAACAGGCGAGCGGCAAGCCGTGTCGAGGCGCTGCGCGGCGACGGTGATGGTGATTTGTGGGGCATGTAAGCTTAGGCCTTATATGGCATACGTCTACGTCCTGTGCCGCAAAGCCACAAGGTGGTACCGCACCGTGCCACTCACGCCCCCGCTGCGCAGAAGATGCGCAGACGTCGGGGCGCAGAAGACGCGCAGCCATCGGGGCGCCGAGGTGTCCATGTCTACACGCGCTGCCCCACTTACGCAGGGCGGGGAGCCCCACGCAAAGGACGACGCGCGGGAAACGCATACGCCTGCGGCGATACATGGGCATGCGGGAGTGGGTGCACCGAGACGGATGGCGGCAATACACATGGCGCACCGTGCCCCGCCTCCAGCTTCGCGCGTCCGGAAAATCGCTCCCCCCTCACAAAAAGCAAAACCCCCCGAAGAAAAATCACTAGAAAAAAAACCCGCCGAGAGAGCGCGGCGTGTCAATCGGAGACAGCTCCCGGCGAGGAACCGCGGCCACCGCGCGCGCTCGTCATGAGCGTCACGCCCGCCTGTCGACAGGGAAAAATAAATAAAGAAGAAGTAAAAATCGAAAATGGGGCGCAGGGGTGACAAAGATCGCAGCACCACCCACGAAGATCTCGCCGAGGAGGATCGCGGGTGGACGACAAGGATCGCGGGAAGCACTGGCACAGTGCGCAAAGGTTTGTGTGTTTGGGGTCAAAAAAAACGGGCGGCGCCACAGCTTCCGCAAAACAGGGAGTAGAGCCCAATCGCGCGCGGCGACACAAAATCCTGGGCCCAGCCTCGCGCGTCGTGAAAACCGCCTGCCCCCAAATAAAGAAAAACGAAGAGAAAGGAAAAATGACGAGATAAAAGCGCGAACCAATGAAGGTGAACCAGAGGGATTTTCGGACTGGATGTCATATTTGATTATGGAGGGGCCAATACTGGTGCGCTTGAACCAGGATTTTGCTGGTGGTAAGAGACAAGCCAGGAACCTCTGTTTCAATACATAAACAATGTTTAAGTACTCGGATGATCCGGTCAGCGCTCTATTCCTTAACACAGAAAGACCGGAAGAACAAGATCTGTTATTTGCAAACGTTAGCGATTCCAATGATTAGCTCCATACAATATCATATGGTTTAGGACACAATATCAGGACAAGACATTTTTGAGGTTGAGAAAGCGGTGCCACGGAGTTTGGCTCTGTTTCTTTCTTCTTCCAACGTCCACCACGGAATCCATGTCCTCCTAGCCATGGCCCTTCTAATACTGAACAGCCGCGCAGCTTTCCTGGGTCTGTCCGTATAACCTGTTCTTCCTCTATCGGACCAATCGGCCACCTCTGGGGACCACAATGAATGCATCGCACCAATAATATTAGGGAAAGAATCGGAGGGTCCCGGAATGTTCCGTGTTACTGTGCCAACGGGAAGTCGTGTTTGATTTGCTGTGGCGGGCAAGAGGTGGGCGATCTCTGGATCGGGCCCACTCATCAATACACGTGATGACCCCCCCCACCCCCCAAATCGGGACGACATCATTCTGATCATTGGTTAACCACTTGAACCACAGCGTAAATCATGTCTGTGCAGCATATTTTTGGGTCTGAAATGTTGTTTTCAACCACTGGTGGTACAGGGTGGGCGGAAACGGCCAGTTATTCGCGCATTTTGCGCGCATTTGGTTTGAGCGATCAATGACGCAATTAGTTGATCCTCAGACAATTCATTTTTCTGGCCCGTACCTTGCGTGTACTTGTGGTAATAATGAAAGATACAGTGCTTGTATTTCTCTTGCGAGTCCCTTTCAGCCTTTTAGAATGTCGATGGTCCTTCATTGCACAGATGAAGGATTTCTCCCGGAGATAAGAAGCACATCGCGTGTGTTGATGAGTGGGCCCGATCCAGAGATCGCCCACCTCTTGGTGGCGGGAGTTGCATTCAACGGTTTCGGTCCCGAAATGACCACGTCACCGTCACAGCCCTGGAGCTATCGACTCTTGTTCTTACCACCATGACAGTGAATTTCGATGTCCTCATCATTCTCGCTGGACTTCTTGCTCATGCTGGGCTGGCGTCAACTATGGACTTGAACCGCACACTCTTCACTCCAGAAGCCAGCGACCTCCCGGCTGGAATGTATATTGCCACTGGGATTGCTGGGGTCACTCAGCTCGCCGAATACTTGGACACCTATCCGGACACGAGGATCACGCGTTTGCTCATGTCTGATTTCACCTTTCAGGATGTCGACGCTAAACACGGCCACCTTTTCACCGATGGGTCCAAGGACGAGATCGATTGGGACGAGGCCACGCATCACAAAGTGTGGGCTGCGGTGCACGACTTTGAAGAACCGTTGAATCGCATTCTTGCCAAGGCGGCGCCGACCCTCGAAGCCTTATCGTACCTCGCGTACATATACTACAGTGCGGAACTTCATGGAGTTATTTACCCAGAGTGGACAGACCCCCGGCTTGAGCCCCTGGTGCAACACAACTACCCGTCGTTGACGCAATTTAACTTTCCGAGCCACCACCTCGACGGGGCCTATCGCGTCCTTACCGAGGCTTACTATCCGCCGTGTAAAAGATATGACTTTCCGACCCACCACCTCGACCCCTGTTACGTGCCTGACAAAGCTTCTCGTTTCCCCTCACTCACCCACCTCCGAACGGCCCGCATCTTTAAAAGCTCAGCCCTTGCATCAACACTCGCATATGTCATCGATGAGTTCCCTCGGCTGACACATTTGCTCGTCACCGATGTTGGGGCGATGTGCGAACTTCTCTCAGAACTATACCCTACCCTTAGACGGTGAACCCCAGGCTGACCTGCACGGGACTTTATCGTTGATGATGATATCTGTCTAGGTTGATCCCAGGCAACCTAACCGTTATCGCCGAGCCCGCATTGAGCTCGATGCTTGATGAAGGGAGAGATTTTGAATGTGGAAACCATGGCATCCAATGCGAGTATGACGACTTCATCTTGAAGTCGCTCCGAGACGATGGCGTACATGTGAAATTGCCTATCGAGGATGATTATGACACTGAACAGGGAAGATTTTCTTTAAGGCGCGCAATCGCGGAGTTTGTGGATCGGGCACGGGGTGGAGAAGGGGAATGGTCCCTCCCTGAACGTATCCCCGTCCGAGAGGAATGGTGGTGAGTTTATTGATTTAAATGTCTGAATGCGACCCAACCGAATCTGCAGCAGGTGGAGGCAGCAGTGCAGTGACCCCCGTGGGTACTATAAAGATGAGAGTGAACTGTAATTTTTGACGAGAACAGGTTTGCCCGGGCTGGCAGAGTCAAGCTTATCGTCTTCGTGCTTATTGCATTAGCTCTCGTATATGTTCAAATGCTGCTACAAATGGTCGAATTTAATGAGGCAAAGAGCATACCTGGTTCCATTCGCTGTCATGGTCCGCCGAAAAAATATCACTGATTACTTCATGAAACTTCCCTGAGTGATTGTTTTATTTTATTTGGGGAAGTCGGTTTTCTTCCCCCCATTCTTGCCTCCTGGCCCGCGCTTGTTTTTTTAAAACTGCCCTGTGCCCAACATTTCCGTAAATCATACTGAAATACTGAGTGTTAGCGCCATGGGCCTCCATGGGTCAAAAGTTCTCCCATGGGACACGATTTACTTGTTGTAGGCCCAAGCTGCACTCGTTTTCGAGCTAACTTTTATATCTCGCACGAAGAAGGTCATTTCGGGCCTTGATTTCCTTTACAGCGACCGATTTAAGAGGCAGTGACCAGGGACCTGTCAAGAATAATCGGTCTAGTTGAAATCCTTTATTCTCCCTGAATTCGGGCCGTCGATGTCCTTTTTGGTTTCTGTTTCGATGCTGCAGGGAACTCCCCATTCAATTCCGCGGGGAAAGGGATTGAATGTCTGACTCGGACTACTATTGTACTGATGTCAGATTGTTCAATCGTTTGTTCCCGAAATAGGGGCCGTTAAAGTTTGTGGCAACTCGGAAAAAGTTGAATTGCAAACGTCAACTGGGGATTCCATCCAGGTCTCGTCAATTCCTATCGGCCAGTCGTATGTCCGAATGAGCCCTCACAGTTCTCGAAACGGACTTGCTCCGCGGTTACGCCGCCGCACGCGACGCGAGGTGGTATATGCTCTTACAGGCGATGGCGGCGACCCTGAGTACATCGCCGACTATATATAGCAGGTGCGCGGTCATTTTCATAAGCAACGCTGAGCTGATGCATCAAATCAGGTCTCTAACTAGGGGCATTTATACACCACGAATCGCTTCTAGCTAAGAGCCCGTGATGGATCATAACGTCATGCTCAGGTGAACCACCAGCAACTGCTCAGATCTCAGATGCTTCGCCGTCACCTGGAGCTGGTCAAATCGCGACACCTGCGGCCATGCATATAACCGCCAAAGGTCGTATCACTATTTACTCGCCTGGAAGGCAACCGTTGCGACCCGCTGCGACCAAAGTTTAAATGTCAGCTCTCTTCTCCCGTCCGACGTCGTCCCTGAACTCTGCGCGCAACAGGGCAAAACAAGAAGGCTTTTTTTGTCCCACCACGATGGATTCTTCCCGATGCCTGCTCCAAACCCCGCCCACATCCAATGTCGGAACCACTGACGTCGCGAAGGAGTCTTCTTCCTCCCCAGGCGCTTCTTTGGAGTCAGCCACGTCTGCCACGCCACCAGCGCAGCAAGCGGCGGATGCACCCCGCCCCACGACAGCGGCGGTTGCCCTGCGCCCGGCGACTAGCGCTACTACTAAGCCCACCAGTTTGCGATCGGCGGGTGGCTCCGCTGCTGCTATGCCGGGCGCTACTACTCGCATGCAGGTGTCGGGGGCTGCGCGCGCCGCCACTTCCGTAGCCTCTAGTAGAACTCCCATGGCGAGGACAGCCATGGGCGCGCAACCTGGGCGCGCCGCCGTCCAAACCAACTACGCAGACGAGTACGCGCGTCAAGCCGCCGTCCACACCGCCCACATGCCTCAAGCCACTGACAGCGCGCGCCAAACCGCTACGCAGACGAGCATGCGCGTCAAGCCGCCGCCTACCGCACCCACATACCTAGTAATATGTTACATACAACACCCCCCCGTGCCGTAGTATGCTTAGCCAGCCCCGAAGCACTTGATTTGAGCATGATAAACCCCAACTACGACATGGGGGCGTCGTATAAAGTATATTACTAGGCGAGACGTAGTCCGCCTCTGCCGCTCCCCACTGTTAACCCTGTGCCAGCCCGCCTCTTCCTGGCATCAAAGTCCATCTCTGCGCACGGTATCGCCTCGTTCCCTCCAGATTTCCCCGGTCTTGCCTTTCTGCCGCCACCAATACACTCTAGAGGATATACAGAACTCGGCCGGCAGATACATTCAATAACCCATCAGTTTGAGATCAAGCGCGGCACATCCTCATTGATGTGCCGCCTTTGGCATCAAAGGCGGCACTTGCCATTTTGGAATATTCGTAAGTGTGTCCCACTCCCGCTTTTTTCATCTTTTCTCCTACCACTACTGACCACTGACCACCCATCCCCCGACGCTTCAGTGCACTCATGCGGGAGCAGAGTCCAAACACACGAAGGCGGACAGAGAATACCTTGTCAGCCTGTCAGCTCGTCATTTGATAAACTTCAAGCCGCGACTACGTGCGTGTTTCCGCAGCATGTGTACACCTACATACTATTCTGACGTGGGCTTTTCTCTGCCACGTGCATCGCGCACAATGCCAGCAAGTTCCTCAACCATGAATGGGTGACTATTTCCCTTCTCCGCGAGTATATTGGGCAACCACAAAATTTTGCATTGCCCGCGCGTCTACGACGCGTTCAATCACGATATCCGATCCTGCTCGCGTCAAAATCGAAGCGCCACTGCCCTCGGTGGTCGAAGCGGAGCCACAAACGATCAGATCGCCCCAAGCTTCTGCCGATATCAAGATGTGTACCCTGGTCGAGAAGTTTTTGAGCCCGATGCAGACGATACTTGGAGGTAACACGTGCACTCCAGCGTATGTCTCGATCTGTTCTATTTTTTTTAGTTACATACGTCGATTTCTAGTGGCTCGAGGTTGAAAGAGCGGTGGATCGGGAACGGGAGAAGATTCATTATTATTTACTTCCCTCCTTATTAGTTCAAACAATTGTGCACCTCCCATCAATATTTGCCTGTGACCGTGCCTTCGCGTTGCTCGTTTTACAACAGGGCGGGGATGCCGCCATCAAACCGGGATGGCAAGTCCCGGACACCTCATTTTGGAATGTGCCGAGTTCCCGCACAAACCTGGCACATCCTTGGAAAAATGTGCCGCGTTTGAAGGAATATGCCTTGCATGCAGCGGAATGTGCCGTGCATGGAATGTACCTGCCGTCCGACTTTTGTTGGTCCCGATACACTCTATGCTATTCACCCTCCATCTATCTCCCCCATACTGAGTACGACCTCTGGACTACACGTCTAGAGGAGTCAGAGGCCGATGTTGGATGGAGTTGGGATGGAATGCTGCACTACATTGTAACATGCGGAAGGTGCGTCGAATCAAAGAAGTAGTCCCTGCTTCCGCACTGCTAACATCTATTTCACATTCATTCAATTCCGAGAACTTCATGCCGCCAACTCCTGACCAACTCGCCAAGGGCGCCGAGTCCATCCCTGCAGTTCACGGTTCGTCTGGCCCGGTCCATGCAGCGTTCTCGCATGGCAGGTACGGTGGCCCGCAACAGCCAGCCTTTGTAGCCTCAGCGACGGCCGCGCCCGGCGTGGTACACTGCCTGGAACTCAGGGCCGGGAATCCTGCGTTTCCATGAATCCCGTCGTATGCACCCACTCCTTCTTCACTCTATTTATTGTCTAGCACGTTATTTGAAGTCTTTAAACTACCCCGACGACGACCGACGCTCTTCCTCCGCGGAGGCATATCTCACGCCTAATTTTTGGCATGTCGTCCGGTGGTACTAAACAAGTGGCTATGCCCAAGACACAGCCACAGGTTTTGTACCACAGAACGGAGCAGCGAATTAATATCGAAATTAGTTCAACGGTCGGCAGCTGGGCTTCCCTGCTCCAACTCGGGTTTGAATCGATGCCCAAATCTGCGACCGGGCGGCACTCAGCCGCACACACGTTCACTAACAGTATCGTGACAGGCCGTTCTGAGAGCCTGACGGGAACGAAAGCGCAAGAACAGCTGATATACAAATAATTTCGCTACACCAGAACCGCGCCCACCAGCAAGGAAACCGTCACAGCCGCTGCTATACCCACGCCTTTTTGAGAAGCGCTCTTGATCTTGGAATTTAGAGACGGCTGGCTAGCCACAGCAGTCGCAATAAACGAGGCCTATGCAGACCTCGTCGCAGTAGGAATAGTCGACGTACCCGCAGTCATCGAAGACCCAAAGAATATTTCGTCCCCGCCAGGCATGCGTCAAATGTCAGTGCTGCATCAAATCCTTTTGCCGCACAAGCTATGTCAATTTTTCAATAAGTGAAGAGTTTTTTCTAAGTGGGTCCAGTAGCATCCTACCATCATTTCTGCACATTTATTCTTTTGAAACAACAAGCCGACAAGTTGTCATATTACTGATGAAAGAAAAGGCTTGACGATCATTCCAAAGTCAACGCAAGAATTTACTGGCCGTAGGAGACGTTCACTCAATTTTAATGTTTATATGGAAAACCCGCATCGTTCATTTCAATCAGTGTGATTTTGATTGAGAAGGCATCTTGGTTCAAATGTTCTAATCATTTTACAGCGAGGTTTTTGGCCTGAAATCTCATATAGGCGATGCAGATCTGAAATATTTACTTGGATACCTGTACAGTCTTCTACCGGCCAATGGGACAAAATTGGGACAATGCAAATTACATCATAATTATTCCGATCATTGTAAATCTGAGGAGGCAATAACATGTATACTGTTGTTTTCTATCATAGAACTGCAGCTCAGATTTTTTACGGCGCTCTTGGAGAATCTATCCACCAAAGACTGAGAGGAGCGAAATCAGCTAATGGGACAGTCACATCAGTCATGTTAGTAACAATCAGTCACCTATTTGCTCTTATTATATTCCAAGAAAGCGTGGTAGGACCTGAGTCCTAGCGCGTCGGGTGACAACGTGACACGACCATGTCTGAAGATTATACGTACCAGGAAAGCTCCCCCCACTCCTCGGATTATGGGATGTCCCAATTTGACTATCTGCAACGTCGCCAGGAGCGTTCAGCCCAGCGTGCAGCTCACGCCTCCCCCATCCGCCGGGCCAAGGAAGAGTCCGTCAGCCCTTCAAGAAGTGTCGTCTCTTGTTTGTATCTCATCGCCAACGTAGAGCTTTCAGCCTACTATACATTCTGCATTGAATCATCGAACCCTAAACTTCAAAGTGAGTTGAATGACATGAAATAATGCATACAGTTCCCTGATAAAATTCAATTGACTGGTGGTCACAGCTATCCCTGGCTCCTTCCATCGTTGAACCGGGAGATTTCCTGCATGGATAAACGGCACTTCAACCTGACTCCCCGTGATACATATCCTATAGAGGGCAATCATGCAAAGGATAATCAAGTAAATGAAAGGAGGTGTTCGCCCCTTGAAGCGATTCTACTATGCGTACTTCCGACTTTGATTGGCTGTTTTATTCCCAACATTTTTGGAGAGCAAAAAAACTGGACAATGACACTGCGCGGATTATCCAGCAGTCAACTGCTTCGGGTGTTCTAGAGAACGCAAATGAGATTCCCTTCAATTACGCTTCAAAACCAGGCCTAACGTCAGGCACGAGCAAAAGAGAAGCAACAGGAGTCAGAAAAACTCACCGGCCATGACACTAAAAAATGCACACAGAGCTGAAGGCGGAGCAGCAGCAGGCAAAATAGGAAGTATTTGGAGATCAAAGGGCTGCGCCGTCAAATAGCGTCTTTAAGAGAAACCAATGACATTCAGCAGCATACTCCGAGGAGAAACTCTCAGCAAGCGGTTGCGGGTCCATCAAGGCCTGGCCGTTGCATCAGCATGAATTTATTGCCCTATTTATTCTCCGCCGTTGAAGAACCCATCAGATACTCGCTCGCAGCATTCGAACCATTCCCAGTGCTGCATCCTCTCACTCCAATTGCAGAGCCTCAATCAGATTTCGACTACCCGGGTGCACTCAACCCGGATATAATGCACACGGCACTGGAGTCAATTCTGGAGAGGCACCCAGCATATCCAGTTGGCGGTGATGACGAGGTTCTAGCAACCGATGCCCATAGAGTAGTTTAATCTCTCTCAATCACTTCATCTGGACCGTTCCTTACTACATGAAGCTACTTTTTATGATACAAGAATAAAATTTCCAAACCAAGTCGCCATTAAAGGCCAGAAAAAATGTTGATACTAAGTCAAAAAGATAATGGAGACACAAGGGATATTAGAGGCGTGGCCCAATGTGCGTTCAGGATTCTGCTAATGCGTGTGGCCCGAGATTGACCCCGGTTAAGTTGGTCGTGCGTGGCTGCGGAGGCTACAGAGTGTTCAGTGGTACAATAGATACAGTGATACACTCTCAGTGGTCCACCCTCAGCTTTCTCTACGTCTCGACGCATCCGTACTGATCGGATTTACCGTTTCGAGTGTAGCTAAAAAAATCCTATCAAAAATTTATTAGCCTGAGGCCAAATGATTTGCTCTACAAAAATTATTGTGCCTGAGAACCTATTTTTAACGCATCCCTATAACATACACAAGTTGTTCTCATGGGGTCGTGCATGCTGATAACCCATGGCAGTTTGTATCCCCACATGCAGGTACCGGTCACGGGGGGTCCGGCACTATGCGGCGGCGGCGATGGGTTAGGAACCGCTTGTCGTCGCCCGGGAATCAACGGCCATCACCTGCATCATATATATAGATATGTTGTCGTTTTCGTTTCTTGTATATACTCATACTAAGTCAAATTGTCACTACTGTCGCCTGCACATATTGTGCCAACCTAGTAGTATTCCAGATACGACACCCCCCAGTGCCGCAAATTCAACAATAGTTCGCCCAGATGAGGTCCAATTGACAAGAGCTTTTTCTAATGGATTCCTATCTTGATTCTTATGGTCAAAGCAATTCTTAAGAGTGTTATCCATCCTTATATGGCTGCTTCGTTCCCCTGATATTTAGGAATCCATGAAAAAAAATCTTATCAAGCGGACCTCATCTGGGAAAGCTATGGTTGAATTTACAACACTGGGCGGTGTCATATCTAGAATACTACTAGGACAAGAGCCATTCAAGCCATATCATCGCATTAATCGTAGTTGCTATCCACGACCTCAAACGCGACCTCAAGACGCATGTGTGTCCAGCCCTTCGACCTTTCCATTAGAGCTCGGACGACTATCGGTATGCTATTACAAGATAAAACGGCTCTTGCCCGCCTCTCCTCTTGTCATTTTCCGAGTGCCGTCGGTTGCACACACTTGACTGCACAAATTTCAGTCCAAACTCGATGTAGAAAAGATTCTCACGCCATCGACCCGGATCAAGACAACGTCGAACACATGTCCCGCACCCCCCGCACGCCGGGGGCCAGTAGAAAAGCTGTTCGCAGGTGTCGAATTGCGGGGTGCACCCAGTGTCCGGATCGAGGGTACATGGGCAGTTAAACTCGAATACGCAGTCTGGCAGACCTGTTACTTCGAGCTCGAGGGAGGAGAAGAGGAAGACTCACATCGCTTGGTTGAGCTGGTTCCTGCGCCTCCTGGAGCCGCCTGGGCGGATACAGCAAGGGCCAACATAGCAAGGAGAGTTGGGAAGAGGTGCATTGCTTTGAGAGCATCGTTTGCGCCACAACCGTTACACCTTTGTGTGTCTCGATCCAACTTCTATAGTATGCGATGTACATCCGCATGTCAAGGTTGTCCCTGGGCGCTGGACTAGAATATCTGACATGACTACCCAGATGTGTGTTCAAGCGCGATGCCATATCACCTTGAAATGAACTAATTTACATTTCCCGAAATACATAATAAGTGACGTCAAAGTTCAAAGCGATTGACGGCGACAAGAGGTTCATTTGACAGAATCTGTACGTTGGGCGCCGGGCTAGAAGGGGAAAATGCGCTATGATCGACCGAGACGAGATGGATTACTTGTGGCATACATGGGTGCTATCTACTAAGCCATGCATGCCACCACGCATCACGGTGGAAGACATGACCTGACGTTCCTCACTACGCGGACGATTCAGCGGATGATTCAGGCGGAAAACAGACAACTTTGGGAAGTCATTAGTTCAGAAAAACACCAAAAGCCGGAGGAACTCTTACCGGCATCAAAACACTCCGAAACGCAAGGGGCGCATCCGGTGCAGCTCAGAGGCCAGAAAAATGTACGGGTGCATTCGTCGAAGGTCAGAACACATCTCTTAGCCTCATTGGGGACACAAGAGCAGGTGCTCTCATATCCGCACCCTGTAGGGAAAAGCTTCAACAAGCGCAGAAGTAAGGTCTCTAAATGGAGCTTACAGTTACGCTGCGTGAGGGAGGAACCACGCTCGGAGCCGCTTGCACGGCCGTCAACGCAACAAGGGCGACGGAGAGGATGTAACGGGAGAAGTGCATTTGTAGGTGTTGAATCGGATGATGCCTTCCCTCGATGGTCCGGTTTTATAGGTCCTATGAGATGGGTATCTCGCCGTTGGCGGCGAAAAGTTCTTGGCATGCACGCTGTACATTTGGATATACGGCCCTAAACACTCCCTTCGGTGTTCACTAGAATAGTACTAGAATGCACTGAAAGGAATAATTGTTGTCATGATGGCAGAAGACTACCCGAGTGCCACGCTATCCGGTCAGAGTAGATGCGTGACCAAGCCAAGCAAATCCATTTACGACACCACTTCCTTGCTCAGGCTCACCCCGGGTCGAGATTAATTTTCGTTGGGTCAGCGTCAACGCAACCCACCTCGAAATACGACTCTCTTCAAGACAGCTCTATGCGATTGTAGCCGAGCAAATGGCTGGACAGAGGAAGAAACCCCATTGAAGATCTCAACTGCTTAACAAGAGATGAAACATCTAGCCATAATGCTCAGCCGGTGCGAACATCCATCGAACGTCGGAACGCACCGTGTCCCATCAAATTCGCAACCTGAAAGGAATGGTGGCATTTGAATGAGATGGTTAAATGTACGGTCAGGGGAAACGTCTCCCATCGGATGCATATCTTGCCGTCCATGTACGGCATAAGTGAAATGTTATATAAAAGCAGTGAATACAAAGCAAGTCCGGTCATTGAATGGAGGAACCAACAAACCCACCATGCCTGACGGGGCGTAGCCATGAGAATAGATAAACGAGGAGGGGCGAGAGACAACTCGTGTTTGGCTAGCAGGTGCGGACATGGAAATGTCTTAAAATTAGACGAGACCCGCCCGTCGTGCGTCAATCATTATCAGCGCCGTTGGACCAGGCGCTGTTTCTCCATGCCCGGCTCCGGGTGGGCCTTCACGGTCTGGTAGGTAGGTAGGTAAGTAGTATTACACGGCATGGTCCACTCATGAACGCCGGTTCCCAGGAAGAATCTTGTTGTACACGCACTATTTACAACTTCGTCCCTGGACCTTTAAGAATTCGATCCGCCGAGCTCACGGTCGCAGTACACAACTGAAAGTAACGGAAACCTTTGTCTCCGTCAGACCTAGAAACCCTCCCCGGACAACCACCACTGCACAAGACCCAGCGTCTCCTTGGGCTTGTCGTACGGCACCTATTACACATCAAGTTGAGGCGCATTCACATGAAGGAACAATGCTGAGACTGACCATGTGTCCAGCACCATCGATTGTGACAAACGTGAGGCCCTTAGCCCTACGAGCCAACCCTGCATGGCCCTTCGTAAAATCGCCTCCGACAGCCATGAAACTCTAGGAACTTTGATTACTCAAACAGCGTCTCAACA
Source organism: Mycena rebaudengoi (assembly GCA_029282285.1). Taxonomy (NCBI): domain Eukaryota; kingdom Fungi; phylum Basidiomycota; class Agaricomycetes; order Agaricales; family Mycenaceae; genus Mycena; species Mycena rebaudengoi. The sequence continues at coordinate 288,119 of JARJCX010000072.1, forward strand.
TGAAACCGTGTTTAAACACTGTTCTGTTGAACACTCTAAGGCATATTGTAGGTTGTGGCGTGGACCATAAAAGACGGTCAATGGCTTAAACGGTGTTTGAATCGGTGATCACAATTTAAACAGTCTTTTTAAAAAGCGTGTTTAAACAATTTTGAGTAACAAGTAAACCGGGATGAACAGTGTTGAACCATTGACACAAAAAGGGACCAATAGAAGGGGGGTTGATGTCACGGCCTCGGGGGACAGACGCGGCAGGAAATAAGCAGGAGCAGAGTCATAACCACTTTTCCACAGAACCATTGAAAAGTCTGAAAGGAACGCTTCCTTAAACCTGTCTGCTTCATATCTTCAAGTCAACATAATTTTCCCAGCTGTGCTTTTCCAATTCCACATTTATCATCTCGAATGAATAGAGTGGTTGGTATGGAGCACTTGAAAACTTCAGTAGACTTCAAGTTGAGAATTTATATCCATCTATTGCACAAATCAAGTGTAATCAACCAGGGAACTGAAAATTACATTAACCAACTATATGTGGTGCATAAGCAGTAGGCTTCGCAGTTTTTAGACCTTCCGGAACCTGACTAGTGACTGAGCAAGTCTCTTGGCACGCACTTGAGAGGATGGTGCAACAAAATAACCGAATTGTGAACCTGAAAATTTTTACTTGGGATGCTGAATGCATCGGCGCGATGTAGTCGCTTAAATTTGAGACTTTTCCGTTTGGCTTGGCCAATCGGTTTGCCCCTATATCGGAGTTTTAATTTGGCTCTGATGGCTCTTTTGACGTGCGCAAATTGGCTTGTTCGGCGGGCGTGGCTTGTCCTCAAATACCGCCAGCCATTCCACTGTATTACCTTTTTTTCTTACATTGCCGATATCAATCCAAATGTGTCTACTACCGCCAGCATGTAATTTGAACCCCACGGGCACCGTCATTTGAACCAAGTTCGATCACATAGCAGCACTGACGATCCAACTGATATTGCCAATGCGCTTCTTGCCCGTCTACCTTCAGGTTCCACATTGTGATGATCCAACCAGCATAATCCTGCCAATGTTTATATCATTACGGTGAGTGACTTCAACCACACCATTTACGGATTTCAGGCCAATTTTTATATGTACCTACGTGTTCGCCAGTTCTAAGTGAAGTCGACTGCTGATGATTGTAACCTTAAATGTCCAATGCGCAGGTGCCACCAGCCAAGATTTGAATGACAACTCCGACTGGCCGGTATACTTCCTGTATGAACTAGCGACTCTTTATACCACAACAATGTCTTTAGAATCAAGCCTTGCACCTTATTTTACCCCGTACAAGCCAGCTAGGTCTCTCTGAATGCAAGCCAATTTTATATATGCAAGCCAGTTCATTCACGCCAACACTGGCCCGACACGACACTGAAGACAGTGAATACCGTGGCAAGGGTTTCTCCCGTCTGCTCACACGTCAAGATGACTGCTCGGTCCTTGAGGACTAAAATATTCAAGCTATATGGTTGAAGATATGATTCCTGCCGGCCAATTGGCTTGGTGCACGCCAGTTGGTGCCCCAAGGCCATTCAAGTATGGCAGCGTTTACATGTCGTCCCCGATGTCCCAGACCTTTTCTGAACCTGCAAATTCTATCCGACAGCATATTCACCGCACCATAAATCCCGCGGCCGTAATCCCAGCTTGTCCGGGACAAGTCAAATGTTTCGAAGCCCTTATACATATATTGCAAAAGCCCATGCCAATTTTAACCTCATGATCCGCAAGCCAATCACAAGCCGATTCGCACACAGGAAGACTATGTGCGCTCAAGCGTATATGTAATCCAATCAAATGACCCTGATTATCCCGCAGCTGCCTCACCACAGCCGTACAGCTGATGATAAATAAATTAAAATAGGTGCGTGCAGCATCAGACCAGAGGTTCAGAGGTGATTCTTTCCAGGCACTTACCTCATTGCATTGAATAAAAAAGGCTAATGAGCGGATTTATTTGTCGGACAATGCCGCAGACAATGGTCCTCACAGCAAGTAAAAAATGAGCGAATTTAGCAGGGACCGGCCGCGCAATGTGGGCCGCAGAACGCAATTATGGTTCGTTTCCGCCCCCGAAGCAGATAAGGCAGTCTTCTCAGCGGAAAGAAAATATTTTTGTTCGTTGTATCGCAGGCTAACTACTAACTTACCCAGTAAAACACTCGAGAATGGTTCCGGACAATTTTATTCACCACATTTGGTTGATTCAAACACGAGAGAAACCGTATTACATATATACCATAATGTCAGTGCGTTGGCTGATGTGGAAAATTTTGAAGACTTTGTAGGCCAGTGGGCTAGCGAACTGAGCTGGTTAATTCAACACAAGACAAATCTCATTCGAACCATTTTCTTTAGTCGTTAAGATGAATACTGCGCAAATTCCCAAGGCATAACAATGCAATGTGTGGGATAAATTTGAACTGCAGAAAATGAACTCACATTGAGAAACACTTCTTTTACCGTTGTGTTTACAACTCCGTACATCATGTGGGGTATTTGAGTTCCAGTTCGACAGAGCAAGTATCCAAAAGTCATGCTGGAGGTGATGTTCAATGTCTCAAACACTGGACTACGGTGAAATATTCGAAGCTCAAATGCACAAGCCAAGGTGATACTTGGCGTGGGGTGATGCAATCACGACAAATGGTTTGTGAGCTTGAAGCATGTTCCAAGACCCCGAGTGTTCATAGCATTGAATATAATCAGGGCTGGAGTCTATGCACTCGGGACTCGTTTCAAATGCTCCAAATGTGTGTGTAACAATGAAGTGGTATTGAGAATCTGCAGTGCGCTCCATCATCGACGCAACATTTACAGAGCAACAAGGAATCGATTGGAGGTGTCCATAAGGTGTGCACAGAGACAATTTGAGGGCATTGGGACCTTTGACTTTGGTTAATTAAAGAAAATGATGTTGGCGGCTCAAGCCGACACAATGGCATGGGCTTGATGGGCGTCAGCGGATCGGTTTTTCCCACCAAAACTCACGCCTAAAGGCTCCAACTATTTCCGTTCGCAACCGTTTGCGAACAGTTAAAACCGTTTTTATTTCCGTTTTGTTTGTGAGGCTTGACGAACAGTTCCAGAAATGGTTTGCAAACAGTTTGTGCCGATTCAATTTACAGCCACCAAGGGAAGCATTAACCTATCTCCAAAAAACTCCTCTGGTGAAAATAAATGATTCGTGCTAATAGAACTCAGCGCTGACCTTTCCCACGCATATCAAATACCTGAATGTCGGACATGAGGCTCTTGTGCCGCATGTGCGTTACAGTTGGGCAATACCCCGCCGCATCCGAAATGCCTCCCGATCACTCTGGGGCCTCGGGAATATCTGTTTGAAATGTCCCAATAGCCTATTCCGGTCATACGACACCGGGTGCCCCGAATGTAGCCAGTATGACGCAGTTGCTCCAAAATACTGTTTTAAAACCGTTTGTAACCGTTTCTAACGGTTTGTATACCGTTTCCGTTTGGTTTTCCCAGATTCGCAAACGGAAACGGAACGGTTGGAGCCTTAGCCCATAAATACAATTCGCGCGGGCACACGGGGTTTTTACAAGCCAAAAGTAGTCTCAACTTTCTTGCACATCCCTACTCCTCCTACATCAGGAAAACCGTAGCCGAGCCGTAGTTGGCTCATAGCGACTGATGAGCTTGATGAGATCGATGACGAAACACTGGTAGTTATTGTTGATGATATCGTAGGCTTCGGGCATCGCACCGATTACTGCCCTCCCTAGACGAGTGAACGCTTCGGCATGATTTCACGCGGTGGCAACGCAACGATGCGAGCGAGCGGAGTGCTTACCGGCGGCAACGATCGCGGCATCGTTGAACTTGGTATACCCGACCTGCACCCTGCGCATCCACTCCTTCCCATCCTCAACCTAGACTCGTAACCAGTCTGTATGCAATGGCCGAAAAATGTGGCAAGCACTTCGGTGTATACAGACTGGTATAACTCGGGTTGTTGCATTGGGCTGTCCACGGAGTTTGAAAATTTGGTGAAGGCCCTGTTCTGGGATGCAGTTTGAGTATGAATCAATTTGGAGCACACATGAGCTATTTTACTTCAAAAATGGCTCAATCTGTCTCCTCACTTATGTTTTAATCTAGCTTGGGAGAGTGGAGAGTGGAAAGAGCCATCAACTTTCGACCAGAATTGATGGGGTCTGATGGCTCTCGTGCCGGCCGATCACGGCACCTGCTAAATTTGAAACTCCGGGGACAGGTCAATCACTTTCAACGAGTTGTACCAGTCTGTAACCACCGATGTGCTCGCTACATATTTTCGGTATCTGGTTACAGACTGGTGACGAGTCTATCCTCAACCTTGCCATTCTGGATATGCATGAACACCACTCCACCTGAAATGCCTTTCGGGTACAGTTCGTGGTAGTAGTCGCCGACCATGATGGCCTAGTGGCAAGTTAGATGCCGATTAGTAGGCCCACGGTGGGATCGTGAAGGAAATATATCTGTAGTAGACAGATATATTTCTAGATGAGGAAGCAAATATTCTGGGAATATTTGGTGGATAAGTCCTCTTGAGGCTCTCAAGTGGATATAGTGTGTGTGTGGTGTGGGGGGGGCTTCGCCGAGGAGGCCGAACGCGATATTCCCACGCCGCCGGAAAAGCCGGGGAATGCAACTGGGAGGTTCGGAGGCCGAGACGGCGAAACCCGTACGCGAAGGCTACCGAGGGCCCGTGTGAGGGGACGGACCCGGAGCAACCCGCGCATTAGCGCCAAATACAGGGCTGTGGTGGGTGGGAGAAAAGCAAGCTAGAAGGCTTGAGAGAGCGTAGGAAACGCGCTGGATTTTGCTGTAGTTGAGACGGAAGCAAGATGATGAAAGGCGGCTGTGCCGCTGTCAAACAATTCACACATGGCATCTAATCTAATCTAACTTGCCTTCCACTCAGGCCGGCTCGCAAGCTCGCCTTGCCTGAGCTCCCAATAAGTCGGGTCGGGGATCGATTTGCCTGTCTCCTTTTCCACCTTGTCCAGTTCATCCTTGAGCAGACCACCGAGACCGACGCCGACCGGATGACAATCGATCACGACGGGTCGAGGGGGTCCGTCACGCTGCAGCTGTGGAGGCCACACTGCAGATCAGTTTGGCTGTGTTAGCACTCGATGATGTAGCTTACGTGATTATCCTTGGCTTTCCTGAGATCGTCGACCGCGAGAGCTTCGTGCCTCAGTGTGACGTCTCCAATGCGTAGGCTCGGCGGTAGGAAAGTAGTATCAGTGATCAGAGTCTCTTTTCTCTACAATATAATCCAACCGACTCGGGGGCCGCTAATTCCGAACATGAGCATTATGGCACACTGTCAACATTCTGCGACTTACAAAATAGGACAGGGACTAGGACCATCTAAATGAAGTGTTTGGAATAATATCACTCCGGGCCCAGAGCAGTGGGCGACGTCGGCTTGTCCCTTTAGCCGATTGTGTCAAACTTTTTCACCGTCTTACAAAAGAGTGGGGAATGGCTCAAAAATGCATTTCCACAGCTCAAAAAAATTATCTGTCTTTTTCTACCACTCACGTCCATGATCCAAAGCTTAATGAGCCGACGCTAACCAGACCAAACGTCAAGCAGCTGACAGTTACCTTTTGGGAATACACACGTGTGAGATACTTCAGAATGCCATATTAAGAGTGCCCAAATATTACATCATTGTCAGGATGGGGAAGCTCAAGCCTACGCCAACCTTACAGACTAAGAACTATTGATATCTCACATTGTTCTCACAATTTATTCTCACTTGGGTTGAATTTGTGTAGGGTGTTGAATCCCTATGTTCGAAAACAGTGTGCTCAGAAAACTAAAAGAATCTGAGTCCTCAAAAGCGACATTTTCACATTGAGGGTAGTCCTTCGCACTACAGAAGCTATACCACGGAACCCTAAACACGAGATTTTGCACCAACCACGAGTTGAGTTGGCCTTGTTTGGCATGATTGATGGCATCAAAATATTGCGGGTGGGAAACTCCTTCCTCATTTGGAGGGCAGGGGGTGGCCTCAAATTTCGGTCTTAAAAAACTTTTCAACCCCATATCTATTTTTCGAAAGCCGACGGCCCCTTGTTGCTAGTAGGTCGTCCGACGCTCAGTGGTGTCCAGATCAAAGTTAACTGTCGGGAGACTGCTGGGTCCGGTAAAAATGACACGAAACTGACGCGCATTGACGTGGCGTCAACGAGGCGGGGACGCGGCACAGACGCGATGTGGCTGTGCCATTGACACGGCATGGACGCGCGGCCTCTAACTCTTTACCAAATGCCTCTACACTGGGCCAAGCTCAGACGAAGTTTTCTCATACCAATGTACTGTCTAAACCAAAAAAACTGCTTCTTAATTATTGGTCAGTTGGGTCGAGTATAGTGGCGTGAACTTGCGGCAGTGGAGGGGGTGTGTCCTAAAATGCTGCCACACCTTTTCAGTGACCTTCATTCATGTCCTATTACATGCACAATCTTAGCCTACTGTAAAACCATAAAGCCAGTAAGGCCGACAAGCAGCACAGCCCTCTACTGGTTGCCAATAATCTTCGAGCTACGGAATCATGTTTTCTTGGGGCAATTCTTGGATATTCTCAGTTGGAAACAAAATTAATAAATCTATGAGTGTCCGGAAGCTGGATAAATCAATTGTAAAAGCATTCATCAAGATTTTGAATAAGTAGCTTTATTTTTTACCTCGCAATAGCCTTATATATATCCATGTCACCATACTTACGCATCAGTTGCTGAGGAAGAATCACTGACGGTTTCTCAGGCTTGAGGTGACAAAGTGCAGCACAGGCACATCAAAGATGCGTCACAGACGCACCTGTACCACTATGGATGAGGGGTAGATACACAAGAGGCTGAAGCCAAGCCTGCCATACATAACTTTAAACCCCAGGCCTCTTTGAGCAATTCATACTCACAAAGGCATCCCAGTCAGGCCGTCGGGGAAGGATTCGACACAATTGAGTTACTCAGAAAATGTTGTGTCTATTGAAATCTGTTCGGGGGGAGGATCCCTTCACAGAGTTCTACAAATTCAGATAGATTCATAATAGATTGTCTACGTTAAAAGTGAGAAAGTGCTGACAGCTACATCGACATCACGGCAGACAATGCGTAGATAATCCAAGACATTTATCTCGCTGTCAAGCGAATACCCTGTCAAACTCGGCAAATTCCGCTAATTAAACACCGAGTCTCTCTCACTCGCTCCCTCCGATTCATGCTCCGTCCAGATCTTCCGGTACTCGCATCGCCTTATGCCGCAATATCGCCCGAGTTTTTCCAGCGCATATGTACAATTCCCCATTAATATTCTTCATCCACCGTCGTCCCCATCATCGTTGCCGCGAACTGAATTGACGCCAGATCCAGTGTGTTGAGTTCGAGCGTGTCGATTCGTCCGGCCCCTGCCTCGTGCAAGTTGAGCATCAGCCTGCAGAGCAGGGTTAGGGACAGGCTAGGAATGACATGGAGGGTTAGCGTTGTGATAATTTGGAAACAATGGCAGAGAGCGGCACCTCGAGGTAAACCAGGAGAGGAAGCCCGAAAGGAGGATCTATCTGTCGCTCAAGTCGAAGGCAAATAGAAGTCTGAGAGACGCACGTCGCCAAGCTGCGGAGGCGATTGCGAATGAGGGGAACGTTCTATCCGGGAACTGTCCATGACTTACATAAAATGTCGAGATATTCGCTATAGTGGCCAGGACGATCACCCTATATCATTTTGGTCAGTCATTCATTCTACTCCGGCCTGAAAAACACACCCAAAATACATGCTCCCTGCGCACCCATGAGCACAGCCGAGTCAGAAGAAAGTAAAACGAAGGGGGCTGTTAGGCACACAGACCGTCCTTTAGCATCCTCTGGATTAGCGAGCCGGCGTATAGCCGCGGTATATGATGCTGCATGTATGCTTGTCGGACGGTCAACGCGAACACGAGCACATCGCAGGCGAGTCTGAATTAAACGGGTCGTCAAATTCCAACCGCGTCTGACGAAGTTGAAATGCACGGACATGACCATCCAAGCTTTTGCCAGATCTGGAGCAATCAGTTGAATTGAGGCGATTAACCAAGTCACCTACGGTGAGCCCTGTACGCGGGACGTCAATAATAATATCGCCATGATCTCAGAAAATCAATTAAATCTCTCACGTAGAGCGCGGATATGGCGTGTTACATCCATTTAATCCAGGTGCTGCAAGGTTCTGTGCAGGGCCGTCAAGCTTGACGGCCCCAACCTGGACGCATTCAAGTCAGCCAGCCTCAGTTCATTTATTTAAGTGGAAACTGAATTTCTACTCACCACTGCCAGGATCCCGCTGATGCACACCAGGGCCAGGAGCGGAACGAGCACCCACATGTTCCTGCCGTACATGGCGAAGACACGGATACTGAGTGTCGCTGCGGCAACATGAATTATATGACCGAGAGCCCAACGTGGGTAGGCCGTGCTCACTTTCAATGAGAACCTCCTGGCTGATGATGAAGATTTCCCAGACGGTCAGCATCCTGATGCAGCTTTCCGTGGGATCCGTTCAGTATTGGGAGAGGCGGTAACAAGGACGCAGTTCTACCTACCTCTTTGAAAGGACGTAAAATAGGACTTGATTGAGGCCACAGGAACGGAGCAGCAGATGCTTGAACACACCTCATGGCTTAAGGCGCCAAAATAGAACACCGACACAATGATGTTCCCGATAAGCCCGATGTATCTGGCTGCAAGGAACCAGCAGGTGCTCGGCCGCAGCTTGGTTAACCAGATGTATTTTACCTCCTTGCTGAAGGTCAGGAGGTGATCATAAATGACAATGACTATAGCATGAAGTGAGGCTTTAAAACTTAGTAGTATTAGCGCACTCACCGAGGCCGGCGAGGAAGACGTAGCGATAAATTCGACTAAAGGTTAGCATAAGCATGAACTGATGTAGATGTATGCGATGCAGGCACGGACTAATCAGAGGTGAAGGTAGCATAATCCAGGTCTGTTGAATCTAGCAATGCCTGCAATCGGGAGTCAGACATCATGAAAACGGTGGGATCTAATGTGGACAGTGGACATGCGGTGGTTCAGCTTATTACTCGTTCTATTAAGATTTACTGCCCAATTCATTTGGGTGTGTTTGGTGTTATCTCCTCGGAGCTTACTCCACAGCTGCTCGAAATTTTACAGCTTCAGCTTCGTTAACGAAGCTTCCTGATGCTGTACTAGTGCTGTGTTGCTGTTTACGCGCGGCCTGGCCGACAGAATCTTTGGGTGTAAAATGAACTGCGCTGTTCATTTCCCACCGGCTCGAGAGATCCAGACCACGAAAATTCTGAACTGCCAACAAGTCTGCATTAGGATCATTCTGGTTGGCAGCCTCATCATATGGGCTGTGCATATAACGTGCCACCCATTTTTCACTGACCACATGTCCATGAAATACACCGCTCAATGCTCACTCAAAAGGGAGAGCTGTCTACATGCGGCCTGGCCGACAGAATTTTTTGGCTGTAAAATGAACTGCGCTGTTCATTTCCCACCGGTTCTACACATATGACTAGTTCATTTGGCTACCCAAATGAACCACACAAACAGCTCAAATTCAAACGAACGTGATCGGACTTTCGTTTCTAAAGTTCTGGTTACGAAACGGAAACAGTGCGACGTCGCTGTCTTCTAGGCACCCAAACCTTGACTTTCCATTAACCGCATCCTCGAACATTCACCATCTAGTTTCCCCTGGTTGAGTCAAGATTCCATTACGTACATCGTGGTTTACAAGTACAGAGTCGGAGATAAAACTATATTAGGTTTGCTTAAGCCATGAGCATCTCAGTGTGAAACAGGGTTTTCCTGGTACCGACGTAGGTTACCAGGTCTGAAATCCATAATTCCAGTTTCCAAAATCTCGTCTCGATCATACCATTTTTGATGGCAACCCCATCTGGCAACCATAACACTCCGGATCATGCTTCCTTCTTTTCCCGGTACGGCAAAGTCCTTGATGGAAGTGATTTCAGTCAATGTTCATCGGTTGCAACCCTTGATTGGTCCACTTCTGTTGCTTTCGTCCCTCATCTTGCCCTATAAACCTCGCTCGCCCATAAACCGTTCGCATAACTACTCTACCAGGCGTTGGTAGAGGTGAAGTGCGTGTTGCGCCGATTCGATCAAAGTAAGGAAGGGGTATCTTTGTTGGGCTACTGTGTTCTTGCTCAAGATATACGTCTTCTGTAAATCTATTGCTCAGGATGTAGTTGGTCTTTAAATATTTTTCACATGTGCAGACGACCTGTTGAGAACTGGTGTATGAGCCGAAGACTGAGGCAATTAAATTGGAGATCCGTCAACAGCGAGATCAGCGAACTGTTCAATGTCACTCACGGAGTTAGGAAAGGGGACCCGCTTCCCTTCTTATTATTATACCTGGCTATTGAGCCCCTCGCTTGTTTGATACGAAGTTCGGAAATTAAAGGTGTTAAAATACCGGGTAAAAATGAAAGTCTGGTAATTTCCCTCTTAGCAGACGATGCAACAATTTATCGAACATCCAAAGACTCATTAGAAGAACTCTGGGAAATTTTGAGGCTATGGTGTGCGGCTTTGACTGCAAAATTCAATGAACACAAGACAAGGCTCTTACCTTTGGGCCAGGCCTCCTATCGGACGAAGGTCATACATCAGAGGCAAATTAACAATGGAATGCACATTGGGGTCATTTGCCGAGAGCATGAGGATAATCCCCGATGGCCAAACCTGCCGCATGCTAGCGGCTTGGATCAGAAATAAGGTGCCATATAGTACACCCTGACCTTCAGTGCTTGAAAAAATTACGGCAGACCTGGAGAGATGGAAGGCATCGGCACCAACTCCGGAAGGAAGGGAAACACCATATCATAATTATAAACATGGTAATTGGTGGTGGGACACAATATTTAACCAGGGTACAAGGTATGCCCAATGAGATTGAGGAGACACTAATCAAGGCAGAGAATGTCTTCCTCTGGGACGGAAAAAAGGCGAGAGTTGCCCATGAAACTATGTTGCGGGACATTGCTGAAGGTGAGCTACCTGAATATCAGGCCAGGCCAGGTTTTGAATGTTTTCTTACAAGACATACATGTCCCCATATTCTGGAGAACTCCGTTGCCGGAAGACCTGAAGCGAATGGTACTGGCAGCTCGTAAATATCGCTTGCAATTCACGGGTCTGTCAATTAGCGAAGAAACAAAATTAACAATGCCTATTTGGAGACACCCCGCCACTGATAAGCAAAGCTATAACAAGGTGACTTGCCGAGACTCTGCATGTCTGAGATTAAACCACTTAGTACGGAATGTGTTGCAAGAAAGCCGCAACAGGTGAATCCTTCGGGAATAGGTCACAGGAACTGCGGCTGCCCATTGTGCTATAAAAACCGAATACAGCACGGGTGCCTGAACCCAGGGGTGTTGAAACTGCTAAAATGTTGATAGACAGCATTTACCTAAAATGGAACCCAACTGTGCGAAATACGGCTTTATGCGAAGAGATGGTTCTGTCGGGCAATGAGCTTGAATGCAATAACCAGCCAATAGAGACGAATCAGATCATGGTCTTTGATCCGAACTTCCTTCTGTCTGACATGACCAATGACTTCCGCATCTTTGCCTTTGAGGAGTCGCTCACTGAGATCTCAGCAAGGCGGTATAAATTTCCTGGTCACCAACCAGGCCTTACGACAGTGTTTTTGAATGCACGTAGCACGTATCCTCCGGAGTTTGTACTTACCAATCATTGAAATTGAGATCCATATGGAATCCAGCGGCGGACAGAGAAGTGAAATGCTATCGTTAACTTTTAATCACCCCCAAATACCACTGAATTATCAAACCGCACTCTTAGGAGGCCTACTTGTTTTCTTACGAAATATGGACAGAAATGTTCCACTGTTCATTTGCTCTGCCTCCGATTTTTTACTCTTAAGGACAGATTGAGGTTTGAGAATGACTTGCTAGATTTAAAGCTTTGTCTATGAAAGCGGTGCTTGCAGCTTTGAAAGAGAGAGTAGCCAAATTAAGTTCAAGAAGGTGGATAACCCCACTAGATTTGCAACAAATGTTAATGCACGGGCCATTGAAGTGGACATAGAAATTGATATTATGTTTGAGTGCCCAGGCGTGCCTGTATCACAGGACTCACAAAGATATTTTCACGGATGCGACAACCCAGACCTCACCGGAAAGCTACATTTATATATTTGAATCGCAACCGCTGTTCAGTCTAAGAGATTTCGGACTACACTCCCACCCATGAAACCATTTGGAAATCAAAACGCTTGACTCGGGAATTTCAATGGAAGTGCATACATAACATATTTCGGGTCGGTGATTTCTGGATCCACCTCGACATATTAGAGATAAGGGGGAGATGTCATCCCTGTGAAGTCTCCGAATCATTAGAGCATATGAATGTGATGCACACGGCCAAAAATTGATATGGAGTCTAACACAGCAACTTTGGTCGCAGAAATATGATGACTGGCCAACATTGACTGGGGGTTTGATTTTAGGGTGTAACCTGGTGAGATTCAAATCTGATCAAGGTGCCACTCCACAAGCGAAGGAGAGACTATTTGTAATCCTGGTTTCAACTGCATGGCATTTAATCTGGAACCTCCGAGTGAACTGGGTGATTAAAAGTCAAGATATGATACTCAATACGACACATATTTATGACCAGTGGTTGAATACTATCAACAGTGCCTCAACGCGTGATCACCTCCTGAATGATAAGATTAAATTTGGACCACTCACGTTGAAAAAGAACTAGTATTAAACGCATGGAGTGGCCTACTTTTGGATGAAGATTCACTGCCGGATGGTTGGACATATGAGGGGGCTTTAGTGAGTATGCGGCTCATAAACAATAGAAATGGGATTGGATAAATATTCGGGCCGGAGTCCCACACTGGTGAACATGTGCGTAACATTATTTCCTCCTGGACAAATTCGACCGGCAATTACTGGATAAATAACCAGCGACACAAGTGGATGAGCTTGGAATGCTTCTGCAGACTGAGTTCCATTATCCCGAACACCCCCCCCCCACCTCCAAAAAAAAAAAGGAGATCCGTAGTACATTGTATAAATAAATGTGTTCTGTAATGTAAGCATTCGACCCATTTAGGAATGAAATTTGCTCTGTTTAAACAGGTACTGTGTGGCGTGGTTCCAATCAAAAACAGGTTGAACACGATTTGATCAAAACAATGTTCTTGTTCAACAGAACCCAGTTCCTGTTTAAACCAGTTTAAACAGTGGAAAAGCCAGAAAATTCCTGTGGAGGGACTCGAGCTTCAAACCTCCGGATTTTTGTGCACAGAGACATCGAGCATTAACCACTTCACCACGGAAGACATGGTAAGGCGCTCTTACTGGTGGCCAACTACAACGGTTAACTGAACCCAAAATGAGGGAGTTATATATCTCCAGAGCTGAGGATAGCACAGATACACATCTAGAACCAATACATCTTTTGCCACGGCTCACAAACCATTCATGGAGAGAATTTAGTGTACTTCCAAATTGAACCATAGGTCAGATATGTCGACAATACCGACTCCCCAGCTTAATGCCTGAATATTTGGACCGCATTTGACAGCAAACCTGAAACTTAGTAATTAGTTTATCAGGGTAACAAATTGGCCAGGCCGGGTTTTGGATATGTTGGAGCTATAACCTCCCAGTTATTTGAGGTATGTGTAAGGTCTGGTTCTCCATAATTTTCTTTCTTACTGAACTGTAACAATAATTACTTGTACATGCAAAGAGAATCAATGGAGATGTACAGTGGTATCTTTCAAGCATGGCAGTTAGCTACAACTTTGACTTATCACAGACTAGCTTATTCTTGGAAAATTTTAGGCTTTGAATTCACTCTTGCGTAGTTGGGGTTATACATCAGATTTTTATGTACCCCATTTGGAAACTATTGTAGCCCTCCCATAAACACGCATTTTGCCCCCATAACCTCAGCCCTAACCTCAGCCCCCCTCCCTATATTACGCAGATCAGCAACACCACATCCCCGTTGCGTAACAATTTTGCCGTAAACAACCAGCCCACTACGCAGAGCCCGATCAATACCACCCACTGCTGTCCCCCCGATCATGAATATCTAGGGCCGTATGGGTATATCCCCCCTCCCCCTGATAAAAATTTCAGCTTTTTCCGACACTTCCCGCAGCTCATACAGTGAATTCTATCCGCCGCCATGAAAACCGGTCCGTTCGACTTTCCCAAGGTCCAGCATATCGAGTATCTATTCATTCATTCCAAAAAACTCAGAATCCACAACAGCCCATTCCCCCCTCCATAATGAGCCCATATACATGAAATTCCGCCCACCCATTGTTGAACAACAGCCAAATCAGGAAGCCGCCTCAAAAACAGCGTCCTCCCTGCCTAGTACTACGCATACCCAGAAACCCCTGCTGCGCAGACCCTGCCCCATGTCTGCGCAGCCCTGGAACTCCCGATGCGCTGCTGCACATTCGCCTCGCGCGGCGCCCCATCTACGCAAACCCCTACACACGGCCGGCAACCCCCGCTGCGTGCTACGCAGACCAGCCCCACCCATCCCTGCGCAGCCGGCAACTCCCGCCGCGCATTGACATTCACACGCCGTCCCATCCCGATGCACCCGGTCGCTCCCGCTCCGTTGGCCTGCGCACCAGCCCCATCACCATGTTCCCATTCCTGCGCAGCTGCAGCTCCCACCCGCGCATCCACGCGCCATCCTCGCCCACCTGAGTTTGACGCGCACGCAACACTCCACCCGCTCACTCATGCCCGCCGCAAGAAAATATTCCACCACTGTATAATTCCGGCCGCGCTCTTCCCCACACTCCCGGGCGCCGGCATTTCCCGGCATCAATGTATGTGCCTATTTATCCGCTCTCTCCTCGCTACCACCACCAGGCGAGACATCGTCCGCCTCTGCTGCTCCCCACCGTCCACCTTAAGCGCCAATATTTACCCAGATTGCTCATGGTCATCCTTCTCTACCATATCCACTCAAGACTCTGTGCCAGCTGACCTTTTCTCTGGATCAAATGCCATCTCCGCCCGCGCTTTCGTCTCGAAAAGTCCGTACTTGTTCGGAATTGTCCTGCGGCCACCACCGATGCGTCCTACACGACCCTAACTCAATTCTGTGTCCCCATTCTGCCCTGTACGCTCAAAAATGCGCCCTCTGTGCCTGCTCTGCGCGCTTTTTAGTCCTCCCCGCCGTTCTCCTGCCCTTCCTGCTCCTGGTTTATCCATCCCCTATACCCACCCGGCGACGCCCCTGGACCAATCCCCAAAGTACTCTCCACCTCGAAATTTTGACCCACGGAGATTTCCCGTTCCGCCAATCGGGCGCTGCCGCCGTGGCCTGCGTCTCAGCTGCCCGTTTCGCCTTCGTTCGTCGTCGTCTGCGTTATGGAGTCGGGGTGTGGGTATATTGAACAGAATAGGTCGGTTTGGGGATATTACTGGTCCTTCAGGTACGTTGTATGCAATTATATTCCAAATTTCACTCTTTTTTCAACTATTCGCCCTGGCCCCGTGCGGATCCTCATCGATTTGGCATAATTATAGCTCCAGTGAATCGTCCCGTGTCTCCTCTCTATCCCTAGGCTTAGTGCATCGTATTTACTGGCCTCACAACGGCTCGCTTGTCCATCTCCACGCCATTGCGCGTACCGCCACACCTGCGCGTCCCGATCGCTTCGCCGGCGCCATATCCGGATTCCGCGACCTTGAAAACTCTGGTTGGCTCATCGTTGCAAGCTCCCGGCGGCTTCGGTGCGTCCGTTAATTTTAATTGCTGTTTCTGCACTAATCTGGCCTACTACATGTTTTCCCGGCCATCAATCGCCGTCGTTTTCGTTTGGGGATTCAAGGAGGAGTGCCGAGGAGATGATAGACCAGTTTGGGGACGTAGCGCGGGCTCCAGGTTGACTGGTCTGCTTGATCTCGCGCCAATTGATACCGGCTTGGTCTCGTTTTAGCCTCGGCGAGTTTCGCCATGTCCCCCCTTCTTCCCTATGCCAGGCGTCCCATTTCTACTGCTGACAAAGCCGCTCGCTCATACCCATCCCCTGTCGTCGCCCGTATAGCCACACCCTCGCGTCGCGATCGTTCCACCAACGCTATATTCCCGCGTCGTATTGAGCTGAGCACAGCGCATCCATGGCCGCGAAGTGCACCGATAGCGCGCTCAAGTCAACGGCGGCTAGGTGTCTCCATTTTGGAGTCATTGCGCACTGCTGACTTGAACCGTGCCCACTTGTGCATCACGCGCCCGAATCTTCGCCATATACGAACTCTGGCCTTCAAAACGGTGTATGCCACACCTGCGTGAGTTATCGGCAACCCCAGTATGTCTGCAGAATTCTTTGTGCCCTAACTCTGCGCATTTGTCGTTCCTACCTACCTGGGTTGCCGCAGGTGTGTCGAAGATTGCAAATATTTTGCTATTCTAGCCCCCTTCTACACGAACGTACCAATATAAATCGCTCACGGGCGTTTCTTAGTGCTCAGTCAATTTCTTATCGATTTGCTCAATCCGAATCGTAGCAACCCCATCCACTCAGCGAGTGGTAACTGATCCATTGGATCTCCTAGGACCCCTACCCATGATTTGTTATAGCATCAACAGTCTGTCGCGTTATTATTTCAGCCCTCCATCCAATTCGCCTCTCGAAATCCCTGACACCTGTAATGCCGCGGGTCCGCAGTGCGAGTGCTGCGACCTGAGTCCTATTTTTGGGACGTACCTTTATCGGTGGTTATGTCTTGGAACCTACCCCAGCCATATCTTAGTAGGTTCCAAGACAAAGCCATCTGTTCTGGGGTACAGAACGGGCAGTCTACTAAAGTCGGTCTTCCTTCTTCAATCTTCCTTGTTTTCCGTTCTTCCCTTGCGTCTGAATTGAGTTCCATACTCGGATCCTCGAATTTCGAACACCACGCCCTAACGTCGAGTGAGCCCACCCATTCATTCCATAAATTCATGTGTCTTTTATTCAGCTGACTGTAATTCCAAATGTTGTTTTCCATTCTTCCATTGCGTCTGGATTGAATTCCATGCTCAGATCCTCTAATTTTGAATAACGTTGAGTGAGTCCACCCATTTGTTTCATAAATTCATGTATATACAGCTGACTGTATGCGCATTTTTAGCGTGTTTTGCGCATTCTCGCGTCACAGGATAAATGTCCCCATGCGTATATTTATTGGAATTCCTCGGGAGTAGCTCCCGTTGTCTACAGTTCTGGTCCTGAACCTCACATCAAGACCCTTGTATTTCTATTTACCTTTCGGCCAGTTGAATGTGTGAAACGCAGGTCCAAGGTCTAACAACCTCGACCCCAAACTCTCCATCCAGGACACCACCGTCGACTTTGGCACCCCTCCGTGACGCCTAGCGGTTCCTTGTGCCACGCCGCATTCAAGTCGCCCAGGCTCAAGGGAAATCAATCTAGCATGCGTAGACACGCTGGAAGAACCTTCTGTAAAAAGATGGCGCAAATTGGAGCATTTAGGTACGCAGGATTCCCATTCTATTCACTTTCTTCCAGTGTTGTCTTTGACGGGGTCTGACCGGGCGTCAAGACCCTTTGACCGGCCTTTGACCGTTTCGTCAAGGCCGGATTTCCTTTTTTGGAATACCCGTTTTAAACTCGTAGAACCACCGGAAAAATCAGGGTAATATCGGATCATTGAGAGAATGGATATACCAGTCGATATTGTACCAAACGGTCCTATAATGCGAACCCATTCGGAGAAATATTTATCTCGCCCTGGCCATGACTGTGTTTGGACTTACTTTGAAGCTCTCTGCATCATTCTTTGGATGTTCAAAGTCACCTTCGGGCATGTAGTGTGAGTACAATTGAACAGATGGTCTTTGCCGTGTATTGCCAGATTATACCACATTTCTTATTGCAATGACAACATTGATTCCGTTGACCGATTTTGATCTGACCGTCCCGCCACAGTTTTGAGCCATACACATGTTATATTAATTCATGATCTGACATCGGTATCACTATGAATCTTTTCACAGGCCATTGCAGTGCATTTGGATATGGGGTTGCCCTATTGTTCACATAGCAGTTTTCCATACCGGTAAATCTGACTATCTTTCAAAATTGATACTGTAGGCAGGAGATATTCGCCCTGACCACTCAGAACATTGGATTATGGTCGGGTAAGGCTTGCTAGCATTGCACACGACTCTTAACAGCTGTAACGAAGGACTTTTCCAAATTTGGAAAGGGTCAGGCCGAGGATCAGACCCGGTCAGACCCCGGTCAAAGGGTCAAATGGGTCAGACCTTTTTGACTCTCGGCCTGGCCTCAGACAACACTGCTTTCTTCCACCATTTTCTCTTACTCGCTCTAAGCAGTGATTCCTTCCGCCAAAATCCTCCGGCTTTGTTAGTTCGGCATTTGAGCCGATGTTTGCCGCGACAGTTCGTAATTCGGCTTAGAATAAAATCCGGCTCTGTCGCTCTCGCTCTCACTCCTTGTGAAGTTGAAAGCCATCTTGACTTCTGTATCAGCTATGCTTTGCAGCAAGCATTGCTAATATTCCTGTGTTTTTCCCAGGCTCAACAACAACTTGAAGATGAATTTACAACATGCGAGACGGTGTATGAGAGCCTCAAGACGGACAGGTTCCGTCCGCCCCCTGCATAACGGCCGTTTCAATAGGGTCTGATAATTTGATTCTCTTACTTGCGAGTATTTTACTTACAACCATATACAGAGACTGGGTGCAGATGGCAGAAACCCATCAATGAGTCGGCATTGAATCATTTTAACATGGGTGTGTCTCTTGTAGCCATATACTAAAGTCGAAATTAGAACCTGCTGAATCTTTTGATGTGGTAATTCAAGAATGCTCTCTCCATCCAAACTGTTGACCAGATAATTTTGAAGTGTTGCCCAAAGGGAAATAGTACTCTAAGGCGCCCCCAGAAGTCAGGTCTTGCTTGAACACTTATACTGGTGAGTGTTATTCACATGAGCCCCTATCCACGCCTCACACATCAGCGACTACTGGATGCGGAAAGGAGGGGGTCAGTGTCCACTGGTACTGCAGTGGAAAAATTCGGATCCCACTAATGATTACGGCCAAAAATATTAATAGGTTATAGCTTTGCCGAAAAACAAACCTGAATATATGAGCCAGCCTCAATAAAATAAACTCAACCATTGGCGAGCATCAGCGGCCACTGGCCTTACGCCCCTATAAATAACAATACTGTACTCAGTCTTCTGCGACCACATACAGTCCATATAATTACAATTTTTCAAAATGTCCAAACATATCTAATGTTCAAGTTCCGCATTATATTTGCTTTATCTTCGTCCTTTGTCGGTTACTGTCAGTGGGTCCTAAACACCCATTGAATTCCATCAGAGTGCACTAGCTACCATTAACTGCATAATGCTAATGTTTTCGGCTGGGTGCATACGCGTATTCAAGTTAGGGAATAGTATGCGGAAAAGATGAATACGCACTAGCGGGGTGGATGTGACTGATTCAACAGGACGCGCCCTGTCAGTACAAGGCCGACAGAAATAAGTGCATGCACAGCGACGAACCGCAATAGAAATTCTCGGAATGCGATGAAAGTTGAGGGCAGGAAGTTGCTTCATTTTCACGAGGAACGCGCACAATGGGAAGGGAGGTGAGAATAGATAGAAAGCAGGGAGGAAGTTGGAGAAAAACTGCGCTATTCCCAAGATTAGGCCAACACATGAATAGGAATAGCTCTACAAAAACGCACTTGCAGAGTTTGGGAGAAGGCGCAGTCCCGGGCAACTCCAAGAAGGCCATCGTAAATGAACTGCGCGGGATCTGTTGCAAGTAAATAGGAGGATGAAGGCGGTCGCCCAGCGCTATGACCGTACAGTAGCCATGCGAATATTCATAGAGGGGCCCCTCTATCCTTGAAGAACATGAGTGGAGATACTTAGGTGGGGGGGGGGGGGTATATTATACTCGCGTGGTCCAAATGTCTGAACAACGAGTTTACCGAAAACAAACGGGTAGTAATGTACGGGTGGTTATCCTTACATATACTACAAGATGTCAACGGAGCACACACCATTCCAGGGGGTCGGTGATGCTAGGATTGGCTGTGAGCTGGCTGACTGATTGTATGGCAGGATATGTGGATATAACCTCGTGGGACCTGACCACAAGCGGAGTGCGCAAGTGTACGGGAGGAGTCCCCTCCTCCCAGGTAAAATTCCCCACACACCACCAGTCACAGTCCATCGTTGCGTGTCTTTCCCTTTGCAGAATGCATGCAGCAGCAGGCCAGTGTGTTCAACTCCCGAGGAAGGTCCACAACCGACAAAAGGTCATCTCGAAAGATGGATAGGCCAGGGTATTCGAAGGTCAGAGCGCACAAGAACAAGAACATCAAACAAGTACAGCGGGGCGTGGCCAAAATCCAGTCGACAGAAAAATCGCGAAATTGCAGACCACGGTGTTGAATGAGAATAATAGCCACGAAAGCTTTAAGCAAGGGCCACACAATAGGAATGTAACAGTGAACACAGTCAGACCGGAGCAGATCACGACCAAAGGGGAAACATGGAGAATCACGGAGAGCAACCCGGTGACAGTTCTGGATGACAAATCGTGGGGGTCAAACGAGGCAGAATGGCGATGGCGAGCAACGGCCCCAAAAAGCTCCAACGGGAGCGAAACGACTTTACCCTTCTCGTACGGTTCCACACCATGCAATCACCCACAGGCAGTCGATAACACGGGTTTGAAGGGATGGCCACAAGGTATAACCAGCAAATCTCTCCACTTCTAGGGACCTCGAGCGCTGGCGGAGTTCATCGGTGGCGGTCGCAGGCACCTCACGGAGAGCTGCCGCCCCATCTCGATTCACTCCATGGCGCCATCGAGTCAAAGGCACCCGGAGACGACCAAAAAGCTGCGAGGAAGACCCCAAACATGACCCAAAATGAAACCAAGAACCGATTCTTCGTCGTTCTGTGAGTCAGGCCAGCCCCAGGAAGGTAGAAGAATTCGACATGAGAGCCCAGTCCGGAGCGAGTTCGATCAGATGAATTCCAGAAATCGGCATGGTGGTAAGAGGCAACCCGGTTTCGTGCATGCAAGCATGTAAATTCCAGACATGTCTTGGACCAGTTTGTGCGAAAAGGCGCGTGATGCCTCCTCCTGGAGCCTAAATCAATGTGTTCAACCTCCACGGAAGGTCCACAACTGATGAAACAGCGTGTTCAACTTCTGAGTAAGGTCCACAACTGAAAAAGGCAGGTAATAACAACAAAACCCAACAAGACATTCGGGTGAGACCTAGATTTGAGAGAACCGTTCTTCGTCGTTCCTGCACGGGACCATTGAGCAGGAACTCGGAACGGAAAGCAGTCGAGAGAACCGTTTTTTCGTCGTTCCTGCACGAGACCGTCGAGCAGAAACTCGGAAGAGAAAGCAGTCGAGAGAACCGTTCTTCGTCGTTCCTGCACACGGGACCATCAAGCGGAAACTTGGAAGAGAAAAAAGTCGAGAGAACCGTTCTTCGTCGTTCCTGCACACGAGACCATCGAGCGGAAACTCGGAAGAGAAAGCTGTTGAGAGAACTGTTCCTGCACACATACAAAGACCATCCAACAGCAATTCCGAGAGGAACTAGTCGCAAGACACATGCCGTAGCTAAGCGCCAAGCGAGCACGCCAAGCCCAAGATGAAATCACTGATTCCGGGGATGCGATCAAATAGTCCGTGCGCATCAGGACCAAAGACGAGCGGGATCAAGCAGATCAAATGTGTCGGCTATTGCCCACAAATGAGCGGAGTGCAAAACCGACCGAGTACGGACCCAGAATGGCATTGAGGGGGGCCAAGTTTCCAGGAAGGACCACAGAGAGACACGAGCAAAGCAATCAAGAGCCCAAGTCCAAGAAGAAACCAGATTTGGAAATCCGACATGGTGGTAAGAGGATGGGAGACCGTGCCCGTTATCTTTCTGCTTCACACTCTTAGCTGATATGAAGCGCAGGACTGGAAGGCTCAAGACCCGACCGAAATACCGATGGCGTATAGCGCGGTAAGTCTCTCAGTCACTCTTCAATGTTATAACCACGCCTGCGTTGGTGCTCCGGCCCAGTAGCTCGCCCGGCGACGGCCTGTTAAAGTTCTTGTGGGAAAGGAAAGGAAAGCGCCAGTTCGGGCGGTTGATCGTGGCCCAACGGCGCAAGGATTAGTGAATGATGTAAATTCACGACAAATTGTATTGATTTCCCCTCTTATCTCGCGTGAAAATCCGGAAGTTTCGACCGCAATTAGGTCACCGACCACGCTCATTCAATACCAAATAGACTGAGATTCAGGTCAAAACACCCTGGCCTGACCCCCTGGAATCTTTCCTTTTCTACCTGACCGCCAAGTGCTTGGATTTCAGTATTTTGAACTGAAATTCAGGTCGTTTCTCATTGGATTACAATATGATTCATGCTGATTTCATTCCCGGAATGTCAGGTACTTTACGGCCCCCAGTGGGGATGTGCCCGCCACAGAATAGACTACTACATTCACCGGCAAATCTATACTGGGACGCTCCATTTCCCCTTGCCGCCTAGCGCACTAGACTCCAATATGATGGATACGCATAGGGGGATTTATGATCCATACGCGTCGTCGAAATAATTATAAGAAAATAGAACGGCGCAGTGAATGACGAGGACTAATGGAGAATTAGGATGAAAACAGGTGAAGCGGCGAATATCATCAGCGAAATACACGTGCCCGAAGCGTCGTGTTCCCGATCCCAGTGCTAGTCCCAGTAACGGTGGGCTTCCACGGAACGAAATGGGCTCTGTATCCCGGTGATATCAAGGCGTGGGACATCATCGCACGGAGCTATTTATCTAGACGAACACTCTGAAGGTCGGCGTTCCTCAATTGGATTGGTCATCGTTGATGCAGAGATTAAAGGCAGCGAAATTCGCCCGTGTTTCGTGAAGCATAAGGGGAACCTCGTCGCATCTGCAAAATTAAATATAAAACGAGAAGAGAGCTCGTGGGTTCAGACAAACCGGATCGACACACAATACACCTTGCACGCACCAACTCCCAAACGATATACCTGCATGTCGACGTCGGTATTTGTGAGTAGAACGGCAGCAGTAGCGCACGAGGATGAAACGGACGACGCACGAGTTCCATATTGCGAGCGCGAGCGCAGGGCATGGCATGAAGGAGATGGTCAACGTGCGTTGGACACGGTGTATGGACGCGGAGTCGTCCCTTTTTGGCCGCGGGAGACATCGCGCGCGCTCGATGCAAACTCGCAGCATGCACAAAGTAGATAACCTAACCCACCGGCAGATACACTGCGATGTCGACTGGCTAGCGAAAGTCCTCCCGTCGGCGGAGGGAATAAAATATGCAGGATAATCAAACTCGTCCGCGGATACTGATTTCAGCAATGATCCAGCAAACCCCGCAATTCAGTAGATGACTCGCGGCGCAGCGAGAAAGGCAGTGAAACCACGTAGGCCGTGCACCCCAGCGTACAAGAAAGCCATTATGGGACGGTACTAAAACAAGGTGGGTGGGCACAGCGTGAGCGGAAGCACGTGATGGGTGAAAGGCCGTCGGCCAAATAAACTCGCGGCCGAGGCGGGATATGTTGGAGGGATTGATGATACATATACGCATCGGAGTAACGGCCGCACGAGGAGAAATTGATGAGCGCAGTGAATGACGAGGATTAACGCATAATGGAAATTGAAGCACGAATATCATCAGAGCCAGTTCCCCGGAACGAAACGTGCTCTGTATTTCGGTATGATCAGCGGTTGACGGGAAACATAGCACGGAGGTATTTACCTAGTATCGATGTCCTTTCGATGATCGGCGAATCTGAATTTGATTAGCCATGGTGGCGTGAGTAAAGGTAGGGAGTGAACCTCGCCCGTTTTCGTGCTTAGGGCGCACTCTGTTTGTTCCGTCGCATCTGTAAATCAGATAAAAGAACTTGCGGGATTTGGGAAAGAAAACAGCGCGGGTAAATAAATGACATACAAAAATGAATGTGGGAATAGAAGTGCCGGAGGCTTGATAGAATTTAGGCAACGGCGGTGAAGAAGATATACGGTGGATACTATCAGGGAGGGACGACAGAAAGAGGGAGTTGAGTTAAGTGAAGAATCGCACATTGCGCCTGGGAAAGCGCCGACTCCCATATATATTAATAACGGAATTTTGCGGCTAGTCGTAGATCAACAGAGTCCACCGAGCGAACTGGAATGCGTACGCGCAGTCCACGCACGGTGAGCGATGGGAGACCGGAGCGCAGGCAAATGGCAAGCGTACCAAAATCAACGTAGCAGTGAAAGTGCTGGAGACTGAATCGAAATTGGGCGACGGTGGTGAAGAAGATATCTGATACGGATGATAGAGAAGAGGGAGCTAAGTTAATTGAATAAACGCACAATACATCCGGCGGCCCTCCGATTGCCATATATGACGGAGTACTCGATGAAATTTTATGGCTCGCTGCGCAAGTCGTAGGTCAGCAGAGCGCATTGAGCCAACTGGAATGCGCACGTGCGGACCACAAACAGTGGGGGTAATGGTGGTATTGTGGTCATCAGGAAAATGTTTTCCGTCTGGTGCGTCTGGCACCAGACGCGTCAAGGCCGCCATAACGCCAGAATGCGCACTGGCGACATAAAAAGATGTCAGGTGCCAGAACGTGTTCTGGCGTCAGAATTACATTATCTGGTACTGCACAACATTTTCTGGGACCCGTTCTCTTGACCCAATCATACAGTGTAAATGGCTCAATAGAATGTATTTGGGTCAGAACGATATATACATGCGTGCAAATAGGTTTACATGGTCCACATACAACCAGCACCTCGGCACGAACAGAACCTCAGACCAACCCTCAAGTGCTGGAAGGGGGAAGCATGGAAGAGAGTGCTGAATGAATGTACATCAGTGAAAATTCAGAACAAAGCGATACACACGTACCCTGATGTATCGCATGCCTTGGCGTCCAATCCCGAGCCGAGAATGTCGAGTGAGCGGTGCGCAGAACAAGCAAAACAAGAAGAACTGGAAGACTCTTGAAGGATTTGAAGGACTTGAAGACTTGGGGATTCTCTTGAAGTGCTTGAAGAGTCTTGATTCTCGAAGAATCTTGAAGAATTGGCAGCATGTTGTCTTGAGGCACGGCCATACAGCGCATCCAAGGGAAAAGAGATGCTTGAGGAATGGTTTGAGGTCAGAAAGGCATCCCATCGGTATCTTGAGCTTGAATTGAGCTTGTTGAGGTGTGTGTGTCGAGCAGGGAGGGACAGCGAAGAGGGGGGAG
Organism: Mycena rebaudengoi; assembly: GCA_029282285.1. Classification (NCBI taxonomy): domain Eukaryota; kingdom Fungi; phylum Basidiomycota; class Agaricomycetes; order Agaricales; family Mycenaceae; genus Mycena; species Mycena rebaudengoi. The sequence goes on from JARJCX010000072.1 coordinate 313,572, forward strand.
GTGCACAGAGGTGAGCGGAGGAAAAGAGAGGCGTTGACGTGGCAGTCACTGATCAACAATGATCACGCCATTGATTGATTGATCGAGCGGAGTTTCAATTGGACTTCGCGAAATTTCTCCGAGTCCACTCTGGTCCACTCTTAAAATACGGATTTCGCTATTATTACCACCTTGCAATCTAGCGCATATGGTAGCTGACATGAATTCAGATGCTTAGCGTGTTTCATATGAGTTTTTTTCTTCTCTTAAATTCTGGCCTATCTGGCGTTTGTGGCGGAGAATCACGCCAGATCACCAGATCAGCCAGATGCCGCCACAGCCGCCAGACGGAAAACATTTTCCTGATGGTGTATCTTCAGGACGATGAGGAACATACTGTGGGCAGAGAAAAAGAAGCGGACATTAAATACGAGACGAGCGCACCCGTCCAATGTGGATCCCATGCTCGCGCTGCACCAGCTCGTGGAGCCCCTTTGTCGCCTCGCCTGACCAACTCGCAAACGGCGCCGGGTCCACGTCCACCTCCATAAATAGCAGTAGGGTCGCGCGGTAATCCCCTGCTCCTCGCCGCTTCTGCGAGACAAGCCCCGGCGCGGACTAAAACAGGCCTCACGACGCGCGCGAGGGTGCGCGCGCTGTCGAGTGCGGTGTGGTGGATGCTCGTGCGGTACTCGATGCGTCCCTGTGCACTGAAGCCGTGCAGGTGGATGATCTTCATCTGGGGCTCGACCGGTCCATGTTCGCCGCAATCGAACCGTGCATATTTGGAAGTAGAGTTTGGGGGAGCTGATGGAGAGAGGCTGTTGTCGTGCGTGGGCGCTGGGCGCGAGGTGGGGAAGGGGCAGGAAAGTAGAGGGGACGTAGAGTGAGGGAGGAAAGAACGAACGGATAGTACGGCTCGTCGGGATGTACGGCGGCGTGAAGGAGTAGGAGTATGATAGTATCCGATGCGGCAACGGCTCGTCGGTGGGCCGAAGTCGGCCAAGGCGGGGTTATCATGACGCAACGGCCCATCAGGAAAAAACAAATACTCTGTAGTCAGGTGAGAATTCATATAGTCACCTGTAGCGAGTATTGCCCGCCTATAGTATCTGTAGCTTCATGTAGTTGTCTGTAGTCAAGAGGCTGCTCTACATGGGACAATATCTGATCTGTTGTTTGAGGGTAGTATTTGTGGACTCCGTCACTTCTGTAGAGAAATGTAGCACACGGTCAAAAAAAATCATTTAGTTCCACGGAATAATACAAAGTCGATGTGTCGAAGGTAACAATTTAAATAAAAAGACGTGCATGTATCCAAGACGTCGTCCGTGGTCCAAGTCCGGTCAATAAGGTGAGGAAAACGGGGAATAAGGTGACAGCTGCGCGATATCTGAGTTACTAGAATGATTGATGCGCGTCGACGATGAGCTTGTGTGGCAGGTGAGATTTTGTACATCCCAAGATCCGCATCAAGTTGAGTGAGCGGCTTGAACCACTCAACGTACGCCAATGGAGTCGGAAACCTGCCGTACTCCACCGGGAGAGCAAAAATGGCACGAACACGCCCCGGGAAAAGGCCTAGAACGCATATCATATTAATATACATGTAGATTGTAAGAAAATAAACTCACCCTCCAAACTGGAGCGCTTAGGGACAGTGGTGGGCTTCTCCTTGTAAGCGAGGATGGTGTCAAAATGTGCCGGGACCGCTCTCTTCAAACCGCGTGATGGAGTGGAACGTGTGGCGCGAACGGGATCATTAGTGATGCTGGTGGAGACCTGAACTACAGCGGGGATCTTAATAACAACCCGCTTGTAGATGGCGAAGGTGGCGGAGATGTCGCCAAAGCGCCGCGGAAGAAGGGATTCGGCCCGCAGAAAGTTCTCGAGGTGAGAAAGGAAGTCCTTCGCACCATATTCGGCTTCAAGCGATCCGATTGTGACGCGAGGAAAGGGCGCCGTCTTCGCAATGGTGAACGTCGGCGCAAGAGGGGAGGAGGCCGAGTCGGGTGCGGTGATGGGCTCCTCCTCCTCCTCCTCGGCTTCATCTTCGTCATCATCACTAGTCTCCGCGGCATCGTTGAGCTGGACAAGGTATCCCGGAATCGCCCACTGGAGATACGAGGCGAAACGGTCGATCGCCTCACGGCGCATGAGGAAGCGAGTCATCTGGACAGTATAGTCCTTCTTGCTCGAGGCGCCGTAGCCTAGCTTCGCGCAATCAATATGGAGGCGCTCAGAAAGCTCGGTATTGTATCCGTCTGCAGTTCCTAGAGCCCGGATCATGTCGACGTAGTGCTTCATGGAGTGAATCTTGGGAATATTAAAGTGCTCTCGTATTTCCTTGGTGATGAAGATCTCCTTGTTCGCATGAAAGAGGTTCCAGGCGTCCTCGAGTTTAGCGAGAGATTCGTTGGTGTGAGTTTCGAAGTGAGCGTAATAAATGAAGTCCAGAATGGCACGCACAGCGCGAATGACTTGAGGGTCGGCGGCGCCGTTGAGCACGCCCAGGAAGACCTTCTCCATGCCCTTGTATTCGTTTCCGGTCCACTGCGACACCAAAGATATCCCAGTCTTGAAATGGCGAAGACTAGGATGGCGCGGCATGCAGCGGAAACGGAAGTCAATCTCCTCCTCGTTGGCTGGATCTGACCCTCCCAGAGACTCGGTAGCCCAGCTGACGATGTGTTCCTTGAAGACGCCCTTGTGCAGTTGGTGGAGAATGTCGGGGGTAAAGCACTCAAAGATGTCGCAGTGTGGGAGATCCTTCCAGAAGGGATCACCGGCCCGTAGGCCCTGCGCTTTGAACTGTTTGGGCGCCAGCCCTCTCGCTTCCTTCTTCATCAACTTAATCGTCTCGGCCGGGTCGCGCAGCGCGGAGTACACGGGCATCCCTCGCTTCTTTGGATCGACCACACACTTTGGACACCGGTTCTCCTTGCAACACGCTACGAGGCACTGCTCGGGATAATCGGCGATGTAGGCGGCGAGAATGGGGTGGACACGTCGCACATTTCCGTCCGCGCAAAGCATGTCGACACCGTCCTTCCCGGCCTTGACCAGTGACTGTAGGAGGTTGCGCATCATCTGGTGGAATAGCTGGTATCCTGCAGCGGACCGATTGGCCTTCGAGAAGCAGTGGAGTTTGCAAACGGGGATATAACCCAGCAGGACGGTGGCGCGTTGGGTTGGTTTGCGCCGTGTGTCCTTAGCAATGTTGCCAATTGAAAGGTACACAGGCCAGGCTTGTTTGTCGCCGCTAAATCTCGATAGCTGTGTTTTGTCGGAGGCAAGAATTACGGGGCAGATCGTAACACCTTCAGGTAAGAGTTGCTGATTTAAATCTCGACATGAGTTATTCATCCGTGACTAGCGCTCTTTAGACATACCTGAAGCTTCCACCACCAGTCACCCGTCCACATCTCGTCAAACTCTCGCCGTTTACCCTCTGCGTCTCGGTACACTTTCTGCGGTGCATAACGCATCTGCTCTCGAAATGCTGCGTTGCTAGTGATGCCCGTGGCCCGGCCTCAGGCCGTGAAGCCCGCCAGGCCGGGCCCGCTCAGGCCCGAGCCAGGCCAGGCCCGATGCACAGCTTCTGACGGCCCAGGGCTCAGGCTTGAGATTTTTGAGGCCCGAGCCAGGCCGGTGAGCCGCGGCCTCAAACCGCGAGAAATTGTTAATACAATCTCGCGCGTAACCTCTCGTAACATTGCGGAGCTGCCGTAGTTGTTCCAATCACCGCATGTATAGCTCAGAAACTCGGCGGGTCGTTGTAGATTTTGCATCGTCACATCCACAGTGACTATCAAAATCTTTTCTTCTTGGCAACTTTGACACTTGCTTCCCAATGGCGAGGCGCACCTGCCCAGAGAACCTCCTACCCCTCCGCTTTTTAGCACTCAATGCGACCCAAAGGCGAACCTATACCGACAACAACAACTAATGTTTTCAATGAAATGCGAGTATGTTTTATTTCCTTGTTATATGATGCTGTTTTAAATCTAATTCACGTCTAATTGTCGCCGATCTGGAGGCCGATGATTTGGAGACGGTGACTGTGGATAGGGCTGAGCGAAAATGAGGTTGGGATCAAGTTGGGATTGGTTTATTGGCGACGATGAGGGTAGCAGGTAACTAGTTAGAAAAAAAAACATTTCTTGTACGAATTTGGTAAGCAGGCCGCGGCCTGGGCCCAGGCCGAGCCGGGCCAGGCCCTCCTTGCCGGCTCGGGCTCGGGCCCCAGATTCTTGAAGCCCAAGCCCTGCCAGGCCGGGCCCAAGCCGCGGCTTTCAGGCCGGGCCGGGCCGTGGGCATCACTATGCGTTGCCCATCAGCTCCTTGATGCACTCAACCGGGTCCCGCTTCCAGAACTCGACCTCCTCCTTCTTTAATTCGCCTTGCGCATCCTTTTCATCCCCGGTGATCTCAAACATCTCGCACTGCCATTCGGGTCCGCTGGGAAGGGCATCAATCTTCTGGAAGAACGCGCGGGTGTTGTGGTATGAAGGCTTTGCGCCGCCTTTGATCTTGGTGGACAGCGTGAGTTCGACAATCTATAAAAATTCTCGGTATGTTACGTACTTTCTTCAGCTTGAGAAATTCGTTTATATTTCCTCCACTGACGCCCGACTTGCTCAGCCATCGGGCGAGGTCCCAGTCTTCTTCACTCTCAAATGGCGCCCACGGTGGAAGGCCTTCTTCCTCCTGCTTTCGTCGGATTGCCTCGAAGACAGTATCAACGGGATGGCGCTGCTCCAGGACACACCCAGCAGGTAAGGACCCAAAATCACAATCCTCAATCCATCTCGCTGCGCCCGGAGCATCCTCGTCCTCGACCTCCTCAATGGAGACTCCGCGATGCGCAGGGGGCGGATTGAGCGGTGGTACGTTAGGTACGGGCGCCTCTAGTTCTGGGCCGTGATCCGGAGGGTCTATATCCATCCCCTGGTCGTTGTTTGAGAAGTCCTCGGTAAGCTGCTCGGGAGGTGGAGTCGGCGTCGGACTGAGCGCATGTGCGCTCTCCCTCGTCTCAGACAGCATTTCCTGCCGCTTCGCGAGGCAGGAAGGACTCTGGGAAATATGCATGTTGAGTCCCCGCGGAGTGGCCACCTTCTTGCCGCAGAAACGACACTTTATTTTCTCGCTGCGGGCGGGCATGGTGGACTGATGGCAGGGCTCCCGAAACGGCGATGGTCTGTGTGCCGCGTCACGTTTGTTCGTTTCTCGATCGTATGTCTTTTTTTTTTTTTTTTTTTTTTTTGAGGAACGTTTGGAGTAGTGGAGCGTACGAATACGCATGAAAACGTTTCTGCTTCCCGATAGTGTTCGTCCAGTGTCCACAGGGCGGTCACTTCCGATCACATGATGTCGGGCCGACATAGGTCGGTCACTTCCACCCGTTGTTTTTGAGGCCTTGGACTTGGAACCCGGCCAGCACAAAAAAAAATCACAATCTCTCTAGGAAATGCGCAGTGGCACTTATGTCCAACGACACGTCGTGTGGGGCTACGGCCAAATCCAACTCCAGCGTTCCGGCGGCAAAGCCGCCGGAACACTTTCATCACCAGATCAGCCGATACCCACCAAAACCCCGACCTCCCGCGTTCGCGTCCACTCTTTAGGGAGGATAGATTCGTCCTTCAGGACACCTTTCCAAGTTTGCTTTACCACCGCAGTTTTTATGGCTCTCTTGCCATACTTGTTCCTGTTGGTCATAGCACAGTCAATCAATAATCTGTTATTTATCGCGTGGAGCCATCTGTTGTGGATCTCCAGGATGGAGGCTGCGTCCTTCTGCTGTATAACCCTCTCGTTGCGCAGGCGCCATACCAAGTGTGCGGACTCCGAGACGAGTATCCGGTATAGGCGGCTTGTCCCGGCATCTTTCTTCTTGGTGGCGGCGCACGCCATGATTTGTCCCATCGTCGGTTTGGGGAGCTCCTCGCCCGTTTTCAGCACCCAGAGTTCACTTGCAAGCTCCCAGACCTCTTTGTGGCCTGCTATATCACATTTTGTGAGTATGTGTTCCATTGACTCTGTTATTCCGCAGCGTGCACATTTTCCTCGGTCTTCAAAGCCTGCAATGTTCTCCCAGTACCTGCCAATCTTGTAGCCTTCATGGGTCATCATCCAGAGGAAAAAGCGTATACTTCTCGATACATCCTTATTTTTTGTTGACTTCCAGATTTTGCTTCGCTTTGGTCGGACATCGTCGTCGCCGGTCGCTGCGGCTTGTGCATATAGCATGTTCCGCATTGTGGCCCGTCTATTCAGTAGGTTCGTGTATTTCGGCGCGTTCATCTTAATCTTTCTGATCAGTTTGTACGCTAGTGATTGTGTCATTGCCTTCAACTTGGCCCCTGGGAGGTGAAATGCTCTATTTATTCTTGTGTCGATCTCATCCACGTCAGGTTTGGCGCTCGCTTCGCCGGCGAGTTTGTCCGCGCCTTCGTTCCCTGGGACGCCCGAGTGGCCTTTGACCCATTTTAGGGAGGTCCTCGCTCGCCGTTCTCTTAGCTTGTTTAGAGCTAGGCAGACTGTTTCCGGGTTTTCCAGCAGCAATAAGCCTTCATCCTCCCACCGCGTTATGTGTTTGGTAAGGCCGTCTATCACGTATCGTGAGTCACTGATTATTTTTAGTGGGTTTGCGCGGGGGACGGCGTCGACGGCTGCACTTATCCCGATCATCTCGGCCACCTGGTTGGATGGGTTTAGCTCGTTCGGTGTCCGCAGACTCAAGTTCCTGTCATCGTTCTCCCCGAAGAACACTCCTGTTCCAGCGGCCACGTCCGCCGTTCCGTTGTTGAGGGCCGAGCCGTCGGTGTAGGCTATTATCTCTGCGTCATTTGGGCCCGTTTCATGGCAAACATCAGGTGCGTAGGAGTATTCGTTCCAGTCCCCCATGGTGAATATCCTGAAGGTGTCTGCAATCGTCCCGTATGTTGTTATTCGCGGGTCGAATTCGACTGTGTCCGGGTCGTTATTTGCTTGTGGGGCGATTTCATCTTCATCGTCTTCTGGTTGCTTATATCTCGGGTCCCATTTTTCATCTAGCACGTCAAGCATTGTCTTGCATTTTTCGTAGCATAGCCCTGGGTTTTCGCACCCCGTTACGACCCGTGTGAATGAGCACGACGCGCATCCGCATTCATTCTGCCCTGGGGTGTGTCGACGTGTGTTCAGTTTCTCCGCTAGGAGTTCGGCGTCGCCGACCGTTCTTATTTTGTGGTTTTCTTTTAGGCATTCAATTATCCCTTCGCTCCTATTGAAGATCCCGCGGGATCCGTTCGAATGGGCGTGGTACCATATAGGCATATTTCTCTGGATTTCGCGTGAGACGGCTATCGCGTCTTGGGATATGCCGTACGTTTCTCCTACACTAAACATGTTTTTGAGGTCTTTCCCTATCCCCTTCACTCCTGTTTTGTCCTTTAGCTTAGGACCCCATCGTTGCAGGTATGGGTTCGTTCTCATCGCTTTGTCAACTACGTTAGCGTCCACTGCCAGCGGGAACAGCGCGAGCATCTCGTCCACTGCAAAGCACCATTGCGGGCGGTCATTGCCAAAGCTCAGGTAAGTTTTGAGCCACATGATCGTTATTGCCTCGTTCCTGCTCACAATGTCGAGCAGGTTCTTTCCGCCTTGGTCTGCGGGTGCGTAGACCGTTTCTTTGTTCACGGTAACACTCGTTTTCTCTGCCCATAGGAATTTCCTTATCCTCTTTTCTAGTTTCTTCTCTACCAACGGAGGCATGCCCTGTACCGTCGTCAGATATTGTGTCATCCCTCCGATTACCATGAGGACGATGAGGCGGCGTCCCTCCATCGACGGCTTCCCCATTTCCCATTGGTCGAGGGAAGCGTCGATCTTATCTATTGTTCTGGACCAAACATCCACCTGGTTCACATCGTTGCCCACCCAGGCTCCCAGGGTGCGTATGGCTTCACCCTCCCTTGCTATTTTAATGTGTGGTGGGATTCTTGTTCCGTCCAGGCCATTTATGTACCTGTTTGCGCACACGCGATCTCGGTGAGTTTTGGCTCCTATTGGGAGCATTTCAGTCTTATTGATATTAAATTTTGCACCTGCAGCTATGCACCATTCGTCGAGGACTTGGAGGAGGTCTCCGAAATCGTCCCCTGCATCCAGGTAGACGACGGTGTCGTCTGCAAATAGTGTTGCGATAAGTCTGTCCCGCACTCCCTTTATTTTAATTCCTGACAGGTCACTTTGTCTTAGAGCTTCCGCCAGTGGCTCGATGGCCAGATCGAAGAGCAGGCAGGAGAGTGGGTCTCCCTGTCGGACGCCTCTCGTTACTTTGAATGCCTGTGAGCTTACTTCGTCGTTTAGGATAACGTATGTATAGGCATCACTATACAATGATTTTACTGTGTTTATGAATTCGTCGGGAGCACCGAAGCTCTGGAGTGAGCGCCAGAGGTAGTCGTGTTCAACCTTATCGTAGGCTTTCTCCTGGTCGAGGAGCACAATGACACCGTTCCGTTCGGTCGCTTCTGCGAGGTCGATGATCCGTTTTGTGAGCCAAATTTGGTCCTTGATCTGGCGGCCAGGTACGAATCCGGCCTGGTTGGGGTGTATGAGGCTCGGCGCGACCTGCGCTAGCTTTATGGTGAGTGCCTTCGTCATTATCTTATAGTCTGTGTTTAAGAGTGAGATGGGGCGGTAATTGGCAATGTCACTCCTGTCGTTCTTTTTATAGAGTGGGCACATCCAGCTCCTGGAGAACCCCGTTCCCAGTACCATCCCGTGAGTTTCTATATCATTGTAGACTGTGTGCATAGCGCTGAGTATATGGAATGCCGGTTTGTCCAGGGACTTGGCTGTTTCATAACGGGCATGGAGGACTTTCCATATTTCATAGGTTATTCCATCTAACCCCGGCGCTCTGAAGTTGGATGACATTCTTAGTGCGAATATCACGTCGTCGAGGGTCAGTTTGGATCTCAGTATGTCGGCTTGCTCCGATGTGCACTTTTTGGAGGTGCGTTCCAGGACCGTTCGTATCTTCTCTTCCCTGACGTCCGGAGGTGTGTTTGAGCGGTCTTTTTGGATCCCATTGTGGTAGTTCATTGCTATATCGGCCATCTTCTTCGAGTTTGTTTCGTACCGCAGTGGGGCATTCGGGTCGTTGCTTATTTTACGTAGGCGGTGTATGACTTCGCGCGGTTTGCCCGGTTTGTTTACCAGTGACCAGTACCGGCCTATTACTTCACCCTCAAGGCGATTGCGGATCTGTGCACTGAGGCGTGACGCTCTGTAGCGTTGTTTTTGCAGCCGCACCAATTTCTCCACTATTACGGCACTGGAGAGTGTCTTCAGCTCTTGCGGGGTGTCTCTGTTCGCCAGTATGTTGTCCAACTTCGTCTCTAGCTCTGCAATCTGCTTTATTATTACAGGGATCACTATTTTAGCCCTCTCTCTTGCTTTGTCGCCTATTCCTGTCTTGAATTTTGCCCATAGGGTCTGCGCGTTGTAATGTGTTGTCCTTTCCCCCGGGTTCTGTCGGAGTCTCTCGAGTTCGCTTTCAAGTTCCAGTCCCTTAGCGTGGATGAATTCTGTAAGCACCTTGTCTCTGATGATGTGTGCTGGCCACACCCATCTACCATGGCCCACTGTGGGTGCGTTTGCTGTCGTTACTTTGACCGATACCATACGGTGGTCTGTTTCTATCCCCACTGTTTGTATGTCCCACTCAAAAGAGTGCTCAAATAGAGCTCGTCGGATGTTTAGCCTGTCGATGCGCGACTGGGCACCTCCCTGGGTGAGGGACTGGCAAAACGTGTACGCACATGTTGTGGGGTGCGTCTCGCGCCATCCATCAATCATATCAAAGAACATTTTCAGGTCATCTAGCGCCTCTGCAGGTGCGGTGTTCGGGTCATTGTGCGCGGGGAGACGGTCCATCCCGTCCTCCACCATATTCGTGTCCCCTCCCATTATGTCGGGCTTCCGTACGGTCGGGTGTCCTATAAACCAGTTTTTTATCGCCGTCCAAAAGGCTGCATTCTCAAATGGTGGGTTCGGGGCATACACTCCAAGTATTGAGAGTGGAGTCCCATCTCCATTCTTCATCTCTAGCAGCATTGCTCGCCCTGGCACGACCTCGGTCGTTTTGATATCCTCGCTCTTCACGAGGTGTTTATTCAGGACGAACGCAACTCCGGCACGTCCCGTCGCATGGACTGGGTCACCGGTGAACTCGAGTCGTATCACCCGGGAGAACAGGGCGTCGATATCCGCCTTCTTTTCGTCGGACATATGTGCTTCACTGACTACGAGTACACCAACTCGGCCCTCGCGCATTATCTGCCATAGCTCGTACCACTTGTTATCTCTGTGTCGCACATTCTCGTGTCCGTTGCCCTTTATATTTAGTGCCGCAACCATTACTGACGCTTTTGTGTTCTTTTTTCCAGTTGTCTGTCTTGTGCGCGGGGGTACTGGGTGTGGGTATACCCGTGGGGGGTTATTCCTTGCTCCGTCTGACGGGTCGTGGCCCCTGTCGTTCCTTGGGGGGGGGTGCTCCCTGTGCCGCGTTTGGGCTCGCGTGCCTCCCGTTATTACTCTCGGGGCCCCCGTTATCTGGGGGTGGGTGCTGGTTCTCAGCCCCACGCGCGTTCTGCGCGTTAGCGTTTCTGTTATGAACGCCCCCCGGTGCGCGCACTGCGCCCGGGGTTGCATCGGGTTCTCCTTCATCGGTTCGCCGGGGACTCCTTCCCCTGGGGGGTCGGTAGCCGTCCCGGTTCACCTCCGGGTCGCCGTCTGCCATATCCCCTCCGTTGCGAGTACCTTCGTCAGGGCGGTGACCGGTGGCGGAGCTTCCCGCCCCTCCAGTGCCCGCGTCGCTGCCTGTGCCGGTATTTTCGTCGCCGTGATTAGATCTAAGGTTGTTAATTATATTTTCAGGGTTAGTAGCTAAAAGGAAAAAAATTGAGACACGCCAGCACCCTCGCTAGGAGTACTGGCGCAGAGTCTCAGTTTTTTTTGGGGTTGTTGATCGTGTCCCGACACGCCTCTTGGGGGCGCGTCGTTCACCGATCAACGTGCCAGGACTGCTGGCCGGCGGACCCCGGCCTGAATAGGCCCCGCCGTTGCGGTGTAGTCGCCGTCTAGAGATTGGCCCGCGCCTGTTACAGCTCGGCCCCATCTCCTTCCAGCTCCTACACATATCCCTCACCCGTTTCCTGTCCCCCACCCGTGGTGGGGTCAGTGTATTTGGCGGGTTCGGGTTGCGTATACTGCATATACGACTTCTTCCGATCCCAGAGTCGGGCATTTCTTTACTTAGTCTTTCCCAGGTTTTCCCAGATCAAATGAATTAAGATTCAGGGGGAGCGCAGACAGTGAGCGAGTAGGTAGGTAATGAGCGTGGGTACGTAGGGCGACGACGGCGCGTGACGAGTGCATGGCGCGATGTAAGGAATGTGAAAGGTATCTTAGACCTATACGTGCTTTACACACACAGAGATAACTTTGAACAACGTATATTGTTAAAGCGTATGTGTATAGTGTAATAGTAAAGGTAAGAGTCCCGTATGTAATGTAAAGTCGAGTCTTTTATACAACTCGGGAGCTTGTGATCTAAACAAAGCCACACGAACATACATAGGTACAAGTATACCGTAACGGGAATCCTTACACTCTCCCGTGTTAGACTAGTCCATAGTCTCACAACAAAAGAATGTAGTACAAACGTGTTGTCGTCTTTGTCCAAGAATATCGTATGTATCAATAGCTACTTCACGCTCCGTAGAACGTATCCAAGAAAACACCACGCGTTCGCAAGAAATCAAGAAATGGTCCTATCCCTAGCTCCGTAGAGCGCGCCAGAATTTATTCGCTTGATGCGTGGAGTGCGTCGTCGATGCGTCAAGTGGGTATTCCATCGCCTACGTCCACCGACCCCATTTCTACCTCCCCATCGTCCCTAGTGGGTGCGCTAATAGACGCGTGTCCCGAATCGGTGGTGGTGCCGAACGTAATGGGTAACGACGGGGCATGAATACTGGCATGTAATGATCGTCCGTACGCCGATTGCTGCGGCCAGAAAGTGTCCGGGGAGAAATCCAACTCGTAATTGTTATCAATGTTATTGGCGATCGTCGGAAATAATGTGGTAAAATCAGGATGCTCTCCGGACTCGGCTGACGACACAGAGTGGGTGGTTTCCGACGAGGACGATGATAATGATGGTGCAGATACGGGATCAGCCTGGATTGGTTGCGCCGACGTGCTCGCATCGGAATTAACCGCAGTTGAGTCAACAGGTGAAGACGATGTGTTGTGTGCCGACTGCTGAGCGCCTGCTCGTAATGCCGCTCGGTTAATCTGTGCGCAATGCCGCATTTCATCCAGTGCGATGGAATCCGCCTTCGTCCTCGATTTTGGGATACCCGGCGCATCCTCGTTGTAGCGAATGGAAATGCTGAGTGGCATCAACGGGATGGGAGGTTTGTTAACCACACGGCGTGTCTGCGAGTGCTGATCCATCTTGTTGCTGAACCGCAAATCGCATGGACGAAGTATGATGCTGTCGGAGGGAATGGCGGACGTGGGTGGTGTTTCGCCGTCCTGGATCGATCCATCACGAAATTCCTGCAACTCTTCGCGCGTCCAGCCCCATGGCGTTGGCGATGCATTAATCATGTCGTCCAACAATCCCTGCAGGAAATGCCATACTTCCACCGCCAACTCCGCCGTGAATCCCATGTTTGCTAACCTTTCTGTCGCTTGGGAGTCTCGAACGCCGCCCGCTTCGTGGATGGGCCATGGGGTCAAATTCAAAACCGAGTTAATTATTAACCCACGACTGCGTACTTCGCACATATATCCGTTGGTCACCACAAGCGCGTTCAGAAGCGCTTTCTGCACGTCTAGACACGCAGTTTTGATTTCAGAGTCCGAATAGGTGGTCTTGATCTCGTCCGACGGTTTGCAGGTAATCGAATCCCAGATACAACGTCCGTAGACGCGTCGTGCGCTCAATGTCCCATATGGGTCCAACGGTAGACAGCCCAGCAGGCTCAATTCGCGGTATTGGATCCAATACGCAAACTGGAACATATTGGGAAAGCCAGGCCGCCGTAGATCTCTGTATTCCCGGGCTATATTCCAGACTTTGTCGCTGTGGCCCATCGACATATCACCGAGTACATTCCGAAACCATGGAGGAATCCAGTAATGGTCTACCGCATGCTGTTGCACCGCGGTACGGAGACCCGCCGAAACTTCAGTAGCATGGTCCCAGTGAGACAGTAGTATAACCGCGACAGGCCAGACGTGATGCGCGACGTGATACGCGAACAGAAAGTCCCATGTCGGAATATCGAGCGGTATTCCGCGATTCATCACGTTCCATCCAGCCACCGATGGTGGTCTCTCCAAGATTAACTGGCCAACTTGTACGATGGGGAATGCGATTGACTTGATCACTGGCGGATTCGTTGGCTCTCTCCTGACCATCTCGGGCGGAGGCAGCCATCCTGGCAATGCTGGTGCTTTCTTCGGCGTGGAAGGTCTCGCAGCTATCATTCGTCCTATCCCAGGCGAATTAGTCTTGTTCATTCCTTCGGTTTCTTGCAACGTACTTGGTGCAGTGGGCACGACTCCCCGCATAGGTATTTCTGGTGTCCCAGATTCAGGCCGTGTCGCCGCACTCCGCTTCCTATATCTGCCCTCTTCGGACTCGTTCGCCATACTCCGTTGTCGAAGACTTGCGACATGTCTCTGTAGGTCGTCCGTTCTTGCCAAGGCCGTAGCCAATTTGGTACGCTCAGCTTCCAGTTCCAGAGCCAGATTCTGTCGCTCTTTGCGACTGCGCTCATGCCGCGCCGTAACACTATCCAGCGACTTCTGCAGCTCCTGCGTTTGTGTGCGCTGACTCGCACGCTCCTTCTCCAAAATCTCCAGCTGCCGTTTTATTTCGGTTACTTGTCCGACGGCGTCCAGTCGTCCCTCTATCACCGCGCGCAAACTCGCGTCATCCTTGATCATTGACGCCGCGACATGACTGACAAACTCCGAGCATTGCTCGCACCGATCGTTTCCTTCATGCACAATACTCCGGTGGACTGGAATTTTCATTCCTTCATGCAGCATCCACGCATCCCGTACCTGTTGCTGCTCCTCTGTTACTGGATCCATATCGGGCCCGTCCATAGCTGTCGACACCAGCGTTTCTCCCCCTTGACGAGTTGTACTCGTTGATCCGTTGTCCATGCCCGGGCCATCCTGTGGGTCGATCACCATTCCCTCGGTGTTGCTTTTCTCGTCCGTCTCCAATGTCGGGCTGTTCATTGTCGCGTATAGCGAGCGAGCAATCGCGGAAAAGTACGTGGTGTACGTCTCCCACAATCTTTTAAGTAACAATTCTTTGTCCATCTCCCACGATATTGCCTCGCGGCACTGGCAGCTTCTCCAAAAACGTGACCATCCCTATCCAGGATTACTATTGCTCTCGCCGACTATCTTGACTCCCACAGTACTCCACGTGTCTCTCTCATCCACGGATCCGCGCACCTCGTTCCTGTAGTTTCCGAGGCAGGTTCTGCCATCTTCTCACTCCATGTATCGCATAGTAATCATCCAATGCACTCAGCAGTTTTACTGCTTTAAAATTTTCCCAGGTAGTATCTCCCTGAGTCCACTTCACGAGAAAATCTACAGCATTATCTGACCAGCGATGTGCCAATATCTCGTCGACTTGCCATTCATCAGTAGCAGGCGCACCAAAATCATATGGCCCGGGAACGGCCCGGTTTGGAAAAAGTACATCACTACTTGCAACATATGGCCGCAGCAGACTCACATGAAACCGGTTATGAACGCGTCGCGACGCAAGCACTTCCGGCAATTCAAGCTCGTAATCCGAGCACTCAGGCAATGCTTTTTGTACTCGGTACGGTCCCACGAACTTTGGCAACAATTTACCGGCTCGTCCTTTAGGTAGTGCCAAATTCTTGGTTGACAAATAAACCAACGATCCTTCGGGAATCTTTGGCTCATCGCCACGCTTCTTGTTTGCTTGGTATGTGGTAAATACTCTTGCTCCAATTATTGAGTCGTGAGCCTCGGCCAGATTAAGTAATGCCTGTTCCGCGAACTCACGAATACCTTTAGGTACTTTGTTCGCCGAACTAAACTCTTTTATCATCGATGGCATGTAGCCACCATTGAGCTCAAATGGTGCGTAACCTGTTGACACACTTATACTGGCGTTGATAGCGAATTCCACTAACGGGCATTTCTCCACCCAATTCCGTTGGTCTGGCTCTACCATAGATCGCAACATCTGTGATATTGATCGATTCGCCCGCTCTGTAACCCCATCCGTCTGCGGATGAAAGGCCGTGGACATCAACAACTTCGCCCCTAACAGTCGGTGAACTTCTCTCCACCACGCTGACGTGAATTTTGAATCCCTGTCAGAGACGATACTACTTGGTAACCCGTGCAATCGCACGATCTCACGTATGTATCTCTTGGAGAGTTCTGTTGCCTTTGTTGTGGTGTTAATCGGGACTAGATGTACGGCAGACGTGAGTCTGCAGATTATTACCCATAGGTAATCACACCCTTCCGATTTCGGAAACGGTCCTAAAAAATCCATTGCGATAGAGTCCCATGGACACTTTGGTACTGGTAACGAATGCAACTTCCCTGCTGGCAATTGATTTGTTGATTTATTTATCTGACATACTGCGCAACTTCTGCAAAATTCATGTACCTCATGCGATACCGTTGGCCACCAAAACCAGCGACGCACATAGTCTCCAGTACGCTGTGGGCCATAATGGCCTAAGCTCTGATGTGCTTGTTCAATGACCGCTCCTCTCAGCGTTTGATCTTTGTACTTTCCTTTTGGTACGCATAGTACCTCTTCATTACCACGATTCTTTGAATATATTAGACCGTTCTTGATCGAAAATCCTCGGTATTGCTCCGGCGCCTTTTGCACTTTTGCGAACAACGCATCGTCCGCGTAACTGACTTTGATTGCCGCTTCAAAATCGCCGTCACTGCTCTCGAATAATTTAGGCGGCTCTCCGCGTGCACGGGACTGAAATACGGTGGGATCTACGGTCGGCTTGGTTTCCGCCCGTATGGTATCGTCTACAGTTTCCGCAGCCGCATCCAGCTCCATACTTTGAATATCCCTTGTTTCCACTCTGTTATTGAGTCGGGCACTACGTCATGGTGCCTCCATTTCTGCGCGCATCAACTGTTCTACTTCCTGCCGCCGATCCCAAGGTAATTCGTCCATCTCTCTGTCCAATCGTACATCCGCATTCACATATACCGAACTGTCGTGAACCTCGTCCCACTCATCGTTCTCATAGTATCGTGACAGACAATCTGCCCCCTTATTCAACTCGCCTTTAATATATCGAATATCAATATCAAAACGGGACAGATATTCCATTCATCGGGTTTGACGACTTGTCAGTCGTCGTTGCGTCATGAAAAACTCAAGCGCCTTATGGTCAGTAACCACATGCACCCTATAACCCATGAGCTTATCTTCCCATTTCAGAAGCACCTCTAATATTGTGATTGTCTCTTGCTCAAAAACACGATAATTGTGCTGTGCCGATGTGAACTTTTTCGACATGAACCCTGCAGGCCGGCAAGTCTGCCAGGTCTTCCCTTGCCCATACATAGCTCCCACGCCCGACACTGACACATCACAGATAACCCATATAGGTTCTTCCAAGCTTGGATCAATTGGCTTTAGTATAGCTGTGCGGCAGCAAATATTCTTAATATTATCAAAACACGCCTGGTGTAATGGGTGCCACCTGAACAGTGCACCATTTCGGGTCATTGCAGCCAATGGGCCAGTGTAAGCCGTGATATCTGGCAAGAATTGCGCAAGGTATTGTACCAGTCCTAAAAACCGCTGAACATCGTGGTACGTGCGCTGGTGTTCTCCACTCGCGGATACATTGCATCTTGTCCGCATCCGCATGCAACCCACTGATCATCAATAACTGTGGCCTAAACAGTCCATTCTTGCCGAGTACAAATCACATTTCTCTTTTTTGAGATAAAACTGGTTCTTCCGCAGGGTGTTGAACACTTGATCCAAATGTTGCTCATGCTCCCGAATGGTCTTAGAAAATATGAATATGTCATCCAAATATACATGGACATCGTCAAATCTGAACACCATTGTCATTATTTGTTGGAATGTCGCGGGTGCATTGCAGTCTCCAATTTGCATAGTGTGGCTTAAATAGGTGCCATACACCTGTAGCAAACACTGTCTTCCAAACATCCTCTGCCACAATTCTGATCTGCTCATATGCATCTGACATGTCAATTTTTGACTGGTATCTAGCTTGCCCGCAATCTAACCGAATTTGATCTTGATCTGGGAATGGTGTTACATCTTTGCACGTATTTTCATTCCGCTTTCGACAATCAATTGCAGTCCTCAACATTCCTGTCTTTTTGGGAATACACAGCATTGGTGCTGCTTGGTTGGTCTGCACTGGCATCCACCAGCCGGCACGGACATATCATCCAATCTTTTCTAACAGCTGTTCCTTCATGGCATCAGGGCATCTTGGTAGGTGATAATTATAGACCTTCGACTCATCAATCAGCGATATCCGGTGATTTACTGCACTGAAGCGGCGGCATGGTCTCTGGTACTCCCGACATAATGTCGGCACTAATCTCCATCCATCGGTCTTGTAATCGGGGAATATCTGCTTCCGTCAATGTTTCAGCATCCACCAATAGTTCTTGGGCATGAATTTCCATAGCAGCTGTGGAATACCTCTTTTATCTGCTCCATAACTGCGGGGGACAACTTAAGCGCTTCAGCTGTTGTCTGGCTGATGCCCAACACTGTCTTGCCAGCCACTAGTATGCCTCTGTGGAAATCTTTTCCTGTGAAAACTCTTGCAATATCTCCTGCAAACCGTTCTCCCGACTCCGCAATTATTTCAGCTTTCTGCTTCAATTATTTCAGGATTATCACAATCCAGACACACCCGCTTCATCTCTGCGAAAAATTCCTCATCTAATTCTTCTTCAACTGTGACTGTCCCATTTCTGGTTGCACGACAACTCGACGATGGCGCATCTGCCTTTACTGCCGGTGTACTGGCTGTTAGGCTTATTTGCTCCGAGTCATTCAGTCCGTGCTCAACCGTCGCGCCTGCATTTCAGGCGCTCAACCTCAGACATTTCTTCTGCTGCTGTGAGCGTTGAGGTTGGGACTCCACGTACTCAGTATGGTATTGAATTGGAAGTCTAACGACATCTTATGCCTCCTGCATAAAGCTTCGTTCCGATAATCGCGTCAAATCAGGTCAAGATTAACGATATCCAGATACTCCTCGGATTTTATATCAGCGTACTCCATCTTGGCCATCATGCCATGATTTATTTTGGCGCAGCTTCCTGCGGTGCCCAGCTGTAGCACAATCTCAGTTTCTATCTGGAACACTTTGATTCCAGCTACACATGCAAAATCTGGGCTACATGCTTCCATTGTACATCCTGAGTCAAACAACGCAAACATGTCCATGCCGTTGATGCGAACATATCCTGTCAAGTAAAAATTCTCACTCTTCTGCTGTGTAGGTCGAGGTACGTGCCATGCGGGACCGATGTAAATACACTTCCCCGAGTCCGAGGTTGTGCGTCTACATTCTCCGTCCCTACGGCACTGAAGTACTCGATTGTCTCCTCGAACGGTGCATACTGCAGCATTTCTGCCATTTCTTGTGTCAGCAAATCGAGATCTCTTGCCGTCACGAATTCTTTGTCTCCCCAGTCATTAACCAGCTCGAAGTATTGAGACCGCGATGCTGCAGATGGTGATGACCTTTCCATACTATCATCACTCCCAGGACAGGTTTACCGATCTCGGGTCAGATATTTGCGATGGTGATGCCCCGGAGTCCAGGTACGTATACTCTTCTTCCTCATCCTCATCTGCTGCGTATCCATCACTGCGGTCATCGTAATCGTACGAATATACTGAACGACGATCTTCCTGCTCCGACGCTGAGTCATATAGTGTTTCTATATCCCAGTCAGTCTCTTCGTCCTCGCCTATCTCCGATTCTTCACCCGAATCATCAGACGAATCTGACACCTCCTGCAGCATCGGTAAATCATCGTAAATCTCGCCCCGCGCGCACCGCTCTGCACCCTCATCTCCTGTACTATAATCCTCGTAACTTTCAAGGAAGTATTCCCCTTCGGAGGAATACTGCTCTCCCGGCGCGCCACTCTCGGATTCTTCCCGTGCATGGCGAATCTCCACCGTTTCCTGCTCTGTGGCCGGCTTCTTGGGCTTTTCCTCCTCCTCTTCCGAGACGTCATTCACAATATCTCGTGCAGCAAACATGGCCGGCTTCTCTTGTGGACAATCCTTGAGGTAATGTGGTCCCTTGCACTTAAAGCATTCAATACCTGCAGGTGCCTTAGGTGGCCAACACTGCGGGGCCTTCTCTCCCCCTGTCACGACTCCTCAGTCTTGACGCCCCCGACATTTCTCGGGGTATAATCCTATTATTATCCGGCCACCTATCAAATATCTTCGCCGCCTCTCGTGAAACAGGCTCCTTTTGCACCATTCGCCATCTCCAGTGTCCCTCTTCGGGCTGCGCCCCTGCAAACTGAGGTGAGTCCCTAGCCTCATTCCCCGACTTTGTGTCTGTGTTCGTGGCCGGTTTTTCGTTACTTGTGGAAGCTAGCGGATGCGAGCGGCGTCTGTCCACACGAATAGCAGTGTATCGCTGCAGCGACATTGTCATGCCATTCAAAGTTCCTGGCATTCTCCAGTATATCCGAGATATTTGAATACTCTGCTGTAATATTTCTGCGAATCAAATCATTCACCATGTCAGCTGGCATATGGCTCATCAACTGCTGTTTGAACGTGTATGAATCCGGCCTCTTGATCATCCTTTGCGCAGCATTCATGAGCTCATAATAATACCCCATTATCCCAATGTCACAAGAAAACTTTGTTGACCAGAATCTCTCCGTAGCCTCCTGAATGCAGGATGTATCTATGAAGCGATCAAATAGTCCAAGGATCATGTCCAAGTATGTCCAATTGCGACGTGTGCGATGCAGTCCAGTGATGTTTTGATCATACCAATCTTTCGCAGGTCCCGTCAAGTAGAAGGAGTGATTAAGCAGTTGCTTATAGTCATTCTTTCGACCACCAAGCCCCATAACCTGCAACCACCGGTACATAGTCATAATATGCTCATCAAACTTGGTAATATCTGACGACCCGTCATATTTAGGAGGCGCCGGGAACCTGAAATTGCGGTTTTCATCAAACACACTTCCGATATTGCATTTCTTCCCCAGCATCTCTTTATCGTATTCAATATAAAATTTATGGAGACTGTGCCTCCATTTCTTCATCTGTTGCACGGGTAAACCTAGCACCCACCGGGCCACCCGGTTCTACCAAATCCTTTTTGGGCTTCTTATGATGTTTCCGACGTGAATTCTGTCGCTTACTGTGCTTCTTTTTTCGGGACAACGACGAAGATGCTCCACTATCAGAAGATTTTCCACCTCCTGGAGGCTTGCCCCCACCACGACTTTGTCTATGTTCCCCATTCGGTGTTGACGACGAACCACTGGAACTCTGGCTGTCCGACTCCGTATCCAGTGCACTATCCGTGACTTCAGACCGTAAATAATTCCGCTCTGGCTTGTATCCAGCCTCATCTGAGGATGAGGAGGACGAACTCGACGAACTATCATCTGATGGCGGTGCTTTGGGCACTTTCTTGGGTGCTGTACCTGCTCGCTCGTAAAATCCGTTGGTCTTCATAGACTCGCACAGCTCGCATTTCACCTGATTGGTTAGCGACTGCTCCAGCATCTCTTCGACTTTAGGCTTTGCAGGTGATCGCGGGCCATTCTCTACCTTGACCTTGGTCGTTGTTGACTTCAGGAATGGGGTATCACCCTTAATTGATGTATCTCTACTCAATGCAGGCCGTGTCTCATACGGCTTACCATCCTCTCCCCACTGAATTCCCTGGTCAGGAATCTGGGAGTGGCCTGTTTTTGCTATGTCTGCGATACGGTACCACTGCAGAATTACTCTGTTCCCAAAATCGAGTTTAGTCCCGCTCATCGGAACGCAGGGTTCTTCGGGGAGTGATGTCCCACTCAATTTCTGGGCCTTGTTGGCTTGGGCTTGCTATCCTGCAATGGTGTCTGTACGCTCAGTTGGGCTGATTTACGCTCCTGATTGCGCACTAACTGACTCATATTGCTCAGCCTTCGCATGTTCCAATTGTAACTGCAGCTCAACCGCAGCGATCTTCTGCTGTTGTTCCGCTGCAATCCGTTTGGACTGCTCTAACCCATCTTCCTGGTCCGCCAATTGCTCTGCCAGTTGTCGATCCTCCAACTCCTGCAGGTCGTGAAGCAACAACTCCTCAGCGATCTCTCGGTCCTCGCCGACACGCAACTCTAATAACCGGCGTACATTGCGCTGCGCCGTCTCACGACTACGCTGTCCATCGTCCGTGTATGCACGTGAACGACGGTCCTGTTCCACAGCAAGCGCAGCTAGTCGCTTGTTATTCGCATCCACCCCAGCGGTGGCTCCAATTCATCATCACCTTTCCATCCGTCGTCATGCGACGCCGCTGCACTTTTACCGACCGTACCCTTTTATCGCGACTTCTATCGGACGACACACTGATGGGTGTCTGACGGCGTTTGCTGTCCTTACGCTTAGCCCGCATCGTGTCTGACATCTCGTCCGACTCATAATCCTGTATAACATCCAACGTAGGGTATGGTGAACTAACATCAAATAAATTCTCATTTTATCTTGACCTCGCACTCGCTGCGATTCTGACTTCCTGGACGACGTACGACTGCCACTACGACTCAGCTTAGCTCCCGTAGGTGCTCGCAATCCTGCACTGCGTGAACGATCGTTAGATCGCATCCGATAAATATCTTCTTCATCAGTAACATTTTCCACTGTTACTCTACGGCGCTCATCACTCGGTGCAGTCCCTACACTCATCGTCTTCTGTCCAGTATGCTCCAGGTGCTTGCGGTTGTTGGTCGGCTCACTTGCCGGCCTCGACTTGGGCAACTGTATCGCCACCAGATCTTGCGCTGTATGAGCTCGGATGTCTGATCGGTGTGTAGATTCGAGAAGCAAGGTCAACAGGGATAATCCACCAATCAGATCGTGCAAATCGACGGATCTGTGTGTTGACATCGGCGGAGGTTCTCTATCATCGTCTGATCACCGATGATGACCGTCCGGATCAGGCGGATCCAAGCTACGCTGGGGCGACGCTGGTTTCCGCCATGACTCGCTAGCTAGAACGGCTTGCACTTGCTCCAACTTTTTCTGTTGAGCCTTTGCTCATCTTGTTTTTAAGGTGACATTTCGTGCAAATGTCGGTGACTATACACACTAACGATTCAACTTCGCATAGAAGTTAAAAAAGTGAAAGGTAATCTTAGACCTATACATGCTTTACACACACAGAGATAACTTTGAACAACGTATATTGTTAAAGTGTATGTGTATAGTGTAATAGTAAAGGTAAGAGTCCCATATGTAATGTAAAGTCGAGTTTTTTATACAACTCGGGAGCTTGTGATCTAAACAAAGCCACACGAACATATATAGGTACAAGTATACCGTAACGGGAATCCTTACAGAATGTGAATTTTAGAGAAATTAAAATTAGAATAAGAGAGTCGCATTACGCGCGCCCCCGCCCGTTCTGACGACGTCCGTTCCGGCCGCCTCGATTGGCGTTTGATCCTCCGCGGCCTCCCAGGCCTCCTCTGCGAGGTGCGGGTGTACGTCCGCCTCCGGGTGTTTTCTCGTCGGGGGGGACGATCGACAACGGGCCTGTCGTGATCTTCGAGTACTGGTCCGGGGGTCCCCACCAAGGGTTGGGGCCGTTGACGAATGGGCACATGTAGGCGGGGTGGGTGTCGAGTAGACAGATGACGCAAGATGTTGTTGACATCGGGACGAATTCCGCGTGTTCGCCTATAATGGTGAGCCCCCGGATTTTTTCGTTGATGCGCTCGTTCGCGGCTTTGTTGGCGCCGCAGGGCTTGCGGTATACCACGTAGATGGGTTTGTTGGTGCCGTATTGCTCGTGCTTGACGTGGACGGTGAGTGCGTTCGCGATCGCACGTTCTAACGCGGTGCCGCCGGCGATGCCCTGTGTCGCTTGGTCGACTTCTTGGACAAAGGTGGGGTCCTCAAGTAGCCCCGTGACGATTATCGCCCGCGCGATTCGCACCAGGAGGGTGGGGTCGCGGCTGTCGTTGGTCTGTAGTATGGCCGCCACCCAGCTCATCCGCGTGTCGTCGAGCGTGGTGAGGTGGAACGCCGTTGTGTTCCCCGGGAGAGCGTATGTCACCTGTCCCCCGGCGAGCGCCACGTACGTTGCGGCGTTATGGCAGGTGACAAAGGCGGAGCTAGGGGGCTCGTATTTCGCGCTCCCAAATCCGGCGGTTTGGCGGACGGCGGGGATGGCGGGGTGGTATGTGAATTCTGCCGCGGAAACCAGGCCCGAGATGACCTGTACGACATCTGCCTGGAGGTTGGGGAGGGACTTCATGAGGCGCTGGCCGCCGAGGGAGAAGTTCACCACGATCGTGCGGGCGGCCTCGTTCAGGACCGTAGTTACCTGCGACGGTGCTACGCCCCGAAGTATCGTTTCGTTGGTCAAAACGATGTTAGGCCGTTCGCCGCCTACGCAGCTCTGGTACGGCGCTTTTCCGTCCACGTCCAGAGCGGGGGGGGGGGTGCGTTGGCTGGGTGCCAAGGTGCGGGTTCTGGGGGACGTGGGTGGGCTGTCCGTTCTTCACATCCTGGAAGGTGGGGACGACGATGGGGGGGGGCGCTGGGCCGGCTGCGGCAGGCGGTGGGGGGTGTTGAGCCGCAGCGGCAGCGGCGGCGGCTTGCTGTGCTACAGCTTGCTGCGTTGCAGCTTGTTGGGCGGCAGCTTGCTGTGCTGCAGTTTGTTGGGGGGCGGCCTGCTGTGCGGCGGCGAGTGCGGCCTGCGCCGCTTGCGCCGCTTGCTGGGCGGTGGCGGCGGCGGCCTGCGCGGCTTGGGTGTCCTGCATCATCTGCTGTGCCGCAGCTGCGAGTGCGGCGTGGTCCCCGGCGATGTTCTGCACCAGCGGCATGGGAGCGTCGGCGTCCGCGAGAGGGTCTTGTTGCATGGGTGCGCCGTCGCCGTTTGCACCGGGCGCGCCCTGTGGGGCGGCGGGTGCAATAGGTGTGGCTATTGGCGCGTCGGGCGCGGCTATTGGCGCGTCGGGCATGGCGATTGGCACGTCGGGCGCGGGGGGCGCGTTCTGCTGCTCTTCCTGTGCCGCCGGCGGCGCGAGGCTCCCGGTTAGTACGATGGGGGGCGGGGGGTTGTTCATGTCCATAGGCTGGTGTTGGGGTCAGTCTCGTCAAAGTGGCGGGGGGTCGGTATGATTTTACCTCGATGTCCATGTCTTCGGTGTCAGACTGGTCTGCGTCGGGGTTGGGTCGCGTGGGCCGGAGCGTCGGTGACTTATTCGCAAGGGCGAGGTACCGGTTAAACTGGGGGTTGTCCCGGCGACTGTTGGGAGGAGGTGGGGGAGCTCTGTTGACTATGAAGTCGGGGTCACTGTCGGGCGGCAGTGATCGGGCGGTAGAGGCGAACAGGTCGTCGTCGACTGGGCCGGCAGTGGAGGAGGAGGGTCGGGACTGGCTCAGTTTGTTGCGGTCGCCTTTTCTGACAGCTGGGCTCTCGCGGATGGTGTCGCGTCGGTCGGCGGACGGGACGAAGACGCCTGTGTTGTCCTTTTGGATTTTTTGGGCTGGGCTGAACTGGGTGGTCGTCCTGTCTATTTTGTGGTGAGTTCAGGGTCCTGAGCTCGTCTCCAGCTTACATTTAAGACTTATTGAGGGTGTTTTCTCTAAGTTTTTTCCGTTTCCGTTTCGTCTCGCGAGCTCGCTCCGCGCTGTTCTATGGCGGCAGCGTGGGAGTCGCTGCATAGTTGGTAGTTTTCATGCTGCGGCGCTCGCCTTGGTTCGCGGTCTCTGCGTAGGTTCTACGGCGCCTCTGGCGGTGCGTTGCGGATGTGTGGAGGTAGGAGTACGTTGGCTGTTTAGGCGCCTGTCATCGTACGTATATTTCTATATTTACTCGCTTTTTTCTCGCGGTGGTTTCAGCGTTCTGCTGTTTTTAGGGTCTTTACTCTGCCCATCCCATCTCGGGTTCCACTTGGACGTGGGTAGGACGTGTGCTACGCCTACGCTGCGTACTTGCAGCGGAGGAAACCCGCGAAATCTTCCAACACCAAAACGAGATGGTGGTGGTAAGAAGTCACGAGGCCCCCCTCGATCGTATGTCTTGTTAACAGATATAAACAGAGCACCGCTCTTTCTCTTTTCCCCCCACCACCATGCCTCCCAAGAGAAACGTCGTGGAATCCGAATCTGACCTCGACAGCGACGACTCCGTGTCGGCCTCTGTAGGCTTGGCAAGCAAGGCCAAGAAGCTGCCTGCCGTCGACTTCACGGACCAGGAGTCATCACGGCCTGCGCGCTCTCGAAAGGCGAGCGGTAAGGTCGCGGAAAATCATATGTACATTCTTCCCTTACATATGTGTCTCCTATCCACCTTCTTCTCCTCATAGTCGAGCGCGACGCGGAGTCTAAAGACGCGCAGATTGAGAAACTCAAGAAGCAGCTCAAGAGCCTGTCCCAGAAGCATGAGAAGACGAAACGTACGTGTATCACAACACATTGTGACCTGCATATAACACGTTTTTGGCCAGATGATATCCGCGAGCGCGACGCAGAGCGTACACCTCCTGAAAGCGAAGAAGAGGACGAGGACGACACCATCCAAATGTCATCTTTTTCAGCTTCTGTATGTTACATTCTACGCGTTACTGAGCACTGTCTAACATATTTAGATTGTATCCAAGGGCACCGTCGGGCATACCGGCCAGAAGACGGCTCCCAAAAAGCTGCGCAAGTCGGGGGAGGCACCGATCGCCACGCCAATGGCTCGCAGTAAGCGGTACTATTTATCATGGTAGCAACTACTCTTCACACCTTCATCTAGTCCCCCTCGCTGATCGCGCTACGGACTCCAACGTGGAAAGCTCTCAAGAGGACGAGGTACCCGGTGAGCACGCCCATTCTGCGGTGTACTTAGATCTTCATTCCATTTTTAGAAGAAGAAGCGCCTGCCGGCACTGAGAATGTGACGCCAGCGCCCTCCCGCAAGCGTAACCGATCCTCGTCGCCATCATCGAAGAAGGCTAAGAAGAAGAAGACCAAGGTCGTCGAGGAGCTTCCCAAGGCCCAATTCGTGGCAGGTAAAGCTCCTGCCGGATCCCGCACCAATCTCAAGGACTACGCGGAGCCGGCTGCCACGCTCATCAAGGCAGCAATGCACAAGTATGAGGTGCGTATCTGGACGCTTAACGCGTTCCCCAGCTCCGACTTGCAGACGGATTGGGTGAAGGAGATTTGGGATGAGGTCTGTACGGAGGCGGAGGAACGCATGGAACTGACCGAGCGTATGGCGAGCATGGTATGCCTTATCCTCTCATTATTTCGTCTTACTACTTCTCACCGTGTGCCAGATCAAGAAGTATGGCTCACACGCCCGCAGCAGCTTGAAGGACGGGGTGCGGCCGCTCATCGCGCCGACCTACAAATTCAAAGTCGGCGACTCCGACAAGACCATCGCCAAGAATATCAAGATCTGCGAGGCGCTTACCAACAACTCCGCGTTCCATTATGCGGTGAGTACATCAGGGGCGATGTTGTAATAGCATGTACAGTGCCGTGTACCTACCTACCTACATCCGGCTCATATACGATCAATTTTCTAACCTACTGCCGCATTTAGGATCCGAAGACCGAGACCGGCTATATGGGTAGCCCGATCATCATCGACGGCATACGCACCATCTGGTTTAAGACCAAGGCGGGTCGCGGCATCCTTTACTCAAAATATTTCAGTCCGATTACCCTCGTTACCTTGGCCCTCTTGTTCGCTGCGGTACACATTCTAATTAACAGCTTCTTCACGCTCTAAAGTATGTATAGATTGAATTTACCATTGAAGAATATTCCACCGGTCGTTTCAAACAGGGAATCTTCGACGAACTGCTCAACAAGGATCGCTACGAGACACACCTCAAGGATCTTACTGATTGGGCCGCCCTCAAGCCCCCGGTCACGACCGCAATTCGTCAACGAATGCATGATAAATGCCGGTGCGTATTGCTATGTGTCATTTCTTCTTATGCTCATGCCCCTTTTCAGTTCTTCGACTGGCGCCGCACTTGTCAAAGCCACCGGCCGACTGACTGAGAGCAGCCGTGCCCGAGCTCTTGAGGAGCTTGAGGCCATGGATGTAGAAGCTAGTAATGATGTCGATTCTGATCTTGATTCCGAGTAGTACGAATATTATATTGTCCATTTGCCTTTTGTCGTGTGTGAAACGCAAGTTACATGAGCTCCAAAGTGCTACGCAGTGCTACAAATGAATACGGCCGCCTGACTACGGCGAATACAGGTATGGTTACCTAACTACAGACGACTACATGCTGCTACGAAATTTTAACCGCAGACTACAGAGGGCTACATAACGGGGTACCTTTGTACAGGACTACAGACAATACATAGCCTACATTTCACTATGTCGTAGTTAGCTTTTTTCCTGATGGGAGCAGAAACGCGGATATCGGACCGGCACTGCCTCATCCAAATACATACCCTCAACGCCAGCCCTTTCTTCTCGCCACCATCCCGTTTGCATGCGTCCCTTGCTGCTCCATGGGCTCAGACCCCTTTCTCGACAGATTCTGTGCTTGATGCTGCATACCCTGTCGCCGTGCGGCGTACTCCCGTGCCGCTTGCGATTTGTCAGCGCAGCAGACGGCTGGTCTTGCGTCGTTCTTCTAACTTCCATCTAACTGTACTACCTTTATTTATCGCTTGGATCCTCCTTTCTCCCTTATTGC
This sequence comes from Mycena rebaudengoi, assembly GCA_029282285.1. Lineage (NCBI taxonomy): Eukaryota > Fungi > Basidiomycota > Agaricomycetes > Agaricales > Mycenaceae > Mycena > Mycena rebaudengoi. The sequence continues at coordinate 341,595 of JARJCX010000072.1, forward strand.
TTTCGGCTCTATGCGGTGAATTTATATCTTTGCCATTGTTTATTTGCACGCCAATCTTGACGCCAATGCCAATGAGTCTCCGTGACTTCTGCACCGTGCTCGGCCGTTTCGCCGTCTTGGAACGGCGTCTTGACGTTTCTGGACGTGTTTTATTTGTTTAAGTGTCTCTGCTCGCTCTAGCATCCGTCTCGACTTGTGGGCACCCTGGCGGATCGGAGACTATAACGGCGCTGTGATGTATTGTTCTGCATAATACAATGACCTTCTTGCTCTATGGATCCTACTACCATCCTCTCTTATCCTGCGCTTCTTCCCCCCTTCGCACTCGCTTACTGCCGTCGTCGCAAAGAACTGTGAACGTCTGCACGCCGCCCTCGCATATTTATTTCAGTACCGTCGTTTAATTTGAAACTCCGCTTGCTTCTCGAATGAATTGGCTTTGATCTCCCTCTCGAACTTTTTCCGATACCTCGACTTCGGATGAATCTTTGGGAATGTCGACGCCGTGAAATTTTCAGTGCGCAGAGATCAACTGCTTGGGAATATAAGACCAATCAACAACGAAATCAAGCAGAAGCGCAACTCATCCGTTGAATATTGGGTGAGATGTTGCCGTTATTCGTGCAAGGCGAATAGGATCTCGCGGTTGGGCCAGCAGAAACTTCGAACACCGCTGGTGAAATGAAAAGAAGATTTCACAGAGCGGTCTGAAATGAATCTAGGCCTTTATTTACCACCCTTCCTTTCACGCTCCGAGTCCTCAAAAGTCTTCGGCGATCCCAGAAGTTCGCCGTTAGCGCAAAATGAATGCAGGATGTAGAAAAAAGAGAAAAAAAATGCCATTCAGATGCAGCTGCGCTAGAGCTCCTGCGCATCGGTGTCTGCAAGTAGCGAACAGTCCGCTACTCGTCGCTGCGAACTGCAGGTTCGCCCTAGTGATCTCGATGCTATGTATCGAGGGGAAGGAACGGATGACTTCATAACCCTGCAATAGAATTATATCTTCATGAGACATTAGGAACATAAGGCCTCCTTGCTCATGAGAATATAAAAGGTAGGAACGAATGGCGGGCTGCTTTGTTTCGCGGGTCTTCAAATAGACTGGCGATGTCGTTCCCTGGGAAAAATCGGGGGGGATCGGCTCGCCGAAGAATATTTCCTGCTCCAGGATTTTGTGGTATTCTTTGGTGAGGCCGTTGTAGACGTCCTGCATGGCGCGCAATGTAACTAGCTCAGAGTTAAAGGCTAGTTCGTGCCCCCGGGCGTCGGTCATGTGCGAGTTGGAGTCGGTAAACTCTTCTCCACGAAGGGTTCGGATGAGCGCGCTCGCATTGTAAACGCAGGCCATTGGCGTATCTTGTCCTTCCGTGAGATATAGCTGACAGCGATCGTATGCCATTGTGGTTTTGTATCAGCGAATGTTATTGAAGGATGAAGTATTGGACTTACTCAATCGTGCGTATCTTTTCTGCCTCCATCAACCGCTCCATTTCAAATAAAACGGACCCACGCGTAAGCTACATGAGCTTCGCCAGGATTCGCCTAATTTCCACTATCCGGATCCACTCCGTCTTGCTCATGGAGCGAGCGACCAAAAATGCTACAACTGGGAGTTTAAAATTGGAGATCCCTCCGTGTTCTTTTTCTTGTGCGAGAAGGGAGAAGCAGGCTTCGTGGAGGAACATTCCCACGGAGGCAAGGTTTGTACGAGAAGACTTGATAACATTACGAAGCGAGGTAAGGCTACTCGGTTTCACACGGGCAAATTGTCGAAAACAACATAGGGTTCAAGCTAGTCATTTGGTGTTCAGTGCATATCTCCATCGAAAAGCAAGGCGAAAGATACGTGGAAGAAGACATACTTGCGCACTTTCTGTCACTTACAACATCTGCGAGTGGAAACGGCTGAATATGCGAGTCCCTGGCCGATATCGGTCGGATACGGAAGTATACTCAGCGGTAGAAGGTGTCGAGAAAGTCTGTTCTCCGTCCTCCGCGCTTCACACCGGGACCAGCGTGCAAGTCGCGTCAGTCATGGCCAGAGACTGGTTGGAACTGAAAACATATGCGTACGATTTTCCGCTGTCACAATGAGTGGGAGCGAGTTTTCAACCTCGAGGAGACATCGCCAAAGAGTTCGAAGACGACGAAAGAAAGTATGCCATAAGTAACGTGTCTCTCAGTAAGCACCACCGACGAGCTCGGACCTGCTAAATGGTGCTGAGTAACCAAGAACAAGTAAACCGGATAAAAATACTCCGACGACCCATGAGCAGGCGACCGGCAAGGAACTTGGTAAGAGAGAGCAGGAAACGGGATATTGACGGTCGCAGACGGGAGAAACAAAGATTTTGGATGAGTCTAAATAGTTAAAAATTTACGCCGGTGTTCTCAGGGTTGACTCCCGACGAACTAAAGCAAACATATACAGTTGAAACTAGTAAGTTTGGCCTTGTGGCGGACGCCGCCAAGCGAGATATCAGAGTTTCAAGCAAGTTGGGAGCAAGCCGGGAGCCAATCGGGAACAAGGTGGACACCGCTTTGGTCTTGTTAGTGTTGCCAAAGTCGTGACGTCAGTCGCGCTTTCTTCCGCCTTCCATCTTCAACAGCCATCTCCAGCAAATCTCCAGTACTTCTGTCTTCCTGGAAGTTTCCATATGCATTATTCAGCCTCAATAATTTGCCCACAATCCACTTTGACTCCAGTTTCCTTCAAAAAACGGGGGAGTTTCGGCAACGTTTGGAAGAAATTCAAAGAAGACTATTTCATGATCAAGCCCCGGCGACGCACCCAGGTAGCCTCTTTTTTTTTGGCCGTTCACCACCCGCATACGTACGGTAATCAACGTTTCTCAGTGAATTTTACTCCATTTGCAGCAGCCCCGTACTCGTCGGAGATTGATAGGCGCATATTTATGGCAGAGCGCAGCTGCAGCTTGAAACCCAGGAGATTTTACCCGTCTTCGCGAACTGGAGAAAAAAATGAGAAACGGTGCTCTCAATATTATTTTTCCCACGCCAAGACAGTGTCCGACTTGAGGTTTTTGAGCTCCAAATCATCAGGTCTTTTAGGCCAAAATCTAGGATTTTTCCGGACAACCCTTAGCTGGAGCTTCCCGGGGCCTCTAATGAGCGGGAGCGGAGCCGTGGCCCGACCGTAAGCAAGGTTTGTCACCTTGGGCCGCAAGCGGCATAATGGGATGAAGACAGAGGCAGCTTTGACGAGGAGAAACAGTGCAGCAAATATGCCCTGCGTCATCATATGATCGGTATGGGCTCGCCAGGGCCGGGGAGGCCCTTCGAGTTCAATGATGAACATCTTCGGTTGGAACTCCCGCCTATTCCTCGTCGCTATTTAATAAGGGCCTGGTTCACCCAGATTCACACAATCCAACTTCCCATGGCTGCGTTTTTACTGCTCAATCTCGCGGCAATCTTGCTCAACGCTGTGGCTCAAAATATCACTGACTTGCAAAACACCTTGTCTGCGCATGGAGTTTCCACTGTGTATCCTACGGATGAAAACTTCACGACTGTCAGTCAAGCCTGTGAGTTTCTCTCGACTGAAGGGCACTAAATTCTCATTTGTTGATTGGCTTTTCCTTAGTTAATAGACGATTCACAATTTCCCCAATCGCTGTCGCCTTTCCTACCTCCGTCGCCCAAGTTTCAGCCGCCGTCGCTGCTGGAGCGGCCCAAAACCTTGAAGTCGTTGCGCGAAGCGGCGGGGTGCGTAGACGTACTTCTTGCTGTTCAGTCTTCTTCTAACCGTTCCCCTACAGCACTCGTACATTGCCAACGGCCTTGGTGGAAAGGACAGAGCCTTGGTGGTGGACATGAGCAAGCTCAAAGTGATCACCATCCGGTCCTCCAACAATACGGCTTTGATCGAGACAGGCAACCGGCTCGGCGATGTGGCTCTGGCGTTGAATGCCAAGGGGCGAGCAATGCCCCATGGGACGTGCAGCTACGTGAGTCGAGCAGCTTCAAATTTGTGTTAGGGATATCAATCTCATTACATTACTCCACTAACCAGGTGGGAATCGGCGGACACAGTGGTATGCCTTTATTGGATCATTTGTTAATTATCAATTCAACGTGGCTCTAGGTTATGGCGGGTTCGGCCTACTGTCTTAAAAAACAGACGTGTCAACTATTCTAACTGGTCTTGTTCTAGGTTCGGGTTCGCCTCACGAATCTGGGGCCTCGCTCTCGACGTTGTGAAGTCTGCAACTGTAGTTCTAGGTAACGGCACCATCGTCTCTGCTTCCGCGAACGTAAACCCGGACCTTTACTGGGTGTGTTTTGAACCCCGCGCATGCCTCAACTTCTCTCTCTGACTGAGTCCAAAATACCTGCAGGCCATCCGCGGCGCCTCGCCGTCCTTCGGAATCGTCACTTCCATCGAGGTGCAAACCTTCCCCGCGCCGCCCTCCGCCATCGTCCTCAAGTACATCTGGAATGATCTAGACATCTCCACAGCCGCCGACAACATCACGTCCTTCCAAACCTTCGCCACCATGAACGTCCCCCCCGAACTCGGCGCGGAGCTCCTCTTCACCAAGGGCTCCTCCAGTGGCAAAGTCAACTTGCAACTGAACAGCGCGTGGTACGGCGCCCCCGAACTATTCAACGCGACATTCGTGCCGTACCTGGACACACTACCGGCGACGAGCTCGGCGAATATATTTCCTGGCTCATACATTGATAGTGTCGTGACGCTTGCGAGCCCACAGGGGCTGAACACGAGCGCGGCGCCAGATGAATCTGACACCTTCTATACGAAGTCGCTTATGACCCCCAGCGCGGCCCCGATGTCCGCAGCCGCCATAGAGGCATTTGTCACATACATGACGACAGAGGGATTTTCATCGACCACGGTAAGCCTAGCCCGACCATCGCTTTTCGGATTCATATTGCTTATAATAATTACGTCCCTCATAGGAGTGGTTCGCGGAGGTGGAGCTGTATGGCGGGTCGGCTAGCGCGATCAACGCCGTCCCTCTCGATTCAACCGCGTTCGCAAAGCGCGACACCTTGTTTACAATTCAGTTTGTGTCTGCAAGCGCTGTACCGCCGTACCCGGCTGCTAGGTTTACCTTCCTTGATGGGATGGTTGCGAGTATCCTGAATAATGAGCCTGCCGATTGGAATTATGGGTGCGTCTCTTGTCGTGTGCTGGTGGAACCTGAATTATTATTATTTTTTTCACCGAATTAGCACATATCTGAACTACATCGATGACAGGCTCCTAAATGGTATCTATCGTTCTCCGTTTTTGATTTCTTCGCCTTTGCTCAATTACTTATACTTCATCAGCGGCGAACTTATACTACGGAACACACTACCCACGTCTCAAAGCCCTCAAGGCTGCGCTGGACCCGAAGGATACGTTCCGGTTCCCTGTTGGTGTCACTGTCGCTTAAGGCGGGACAATATTCCTGTTGTAGGTAGCGTACCGGTTCAACTTGGCAGAGTTGTGGACAATAGAAATGATGATGTCCTTTTAAACTCCCATCCCAAACTAGATACATGCGGGCTAGCATTATTCCAGTTTTTAAACAACCCTTCGTTGCACACATGGGGTGACCATGCTAGAACATTTCTCTCACCCAAAGTCGTTCCCATGGGGGTCCTTGTTTCGATCCAGCATCAGAAAAAAGGAGCACAAAATGCACGCTGACTGGATTCCGCACCCTACACCAGCCGACTTACACCAACCTACGCACCGTGTTCCCCCTCAGCAGGTGACCTTTCAGACCCGTCAGAATATTGATTCTGACAATCTATCAAAATTCAGGTCCAACGCCATAAGCCACATCCCCTGTGAATAAAATGGTGCCAACAGGCTGAAAGTACAGATGTTCGCCGTATATGAGGCGAGTGCTTTTTATATTTGCGGTTCTCGAAATAAAAACTATACAATCAGATTCGCCTCCGTTCTGCCTTCTACTGGCCCCCTAGCCTCCCATATAATACCATTTTTCATCCAGAACGGCCACAGGAATGCCATTGCTCCCGCAAGTAAGTTCGTTGACGGGCTGACCCTGCCGAGTTCCCGAAGTGCCCGAAGATAACAACCTTACTGTCCTATCTCCTCAATCTACAGTCCCTGTCAACTCAGTGTTACTTACATTAACAATTAACTAACCGGATCTTCACCCGCACGCATGCTTGGCGCACACGCAAGCCGCTGACCGGCTCCTTAGCTCAGTGCGCCGAATATATGCGACGCTGACTTGATTCAACTAACCACCACTCGCATTTTCCAATACATTCTGACCAAACAGCCTCTAGTCCCTGGATCTTAACCCAGTAACAATCTACTACCACTGCCCCACAACAACACCTCTCCCGTTCCAAACTTCCCCAACTCCACAATCCTACTGGTTTGCCGCTCCGTTTTACCCCACAACACGGATGGCTGTGTTCCGGAATAGCCACCTGTTCTGTGGTGCAGAATGGCGCGGCAACCTAGTAGGAAAGCGATCCCGACATGTGGAATTCAAGTCAGAGAGTCCAATAATTTAGCAGGGAACCCGTTGAAAACGCCGCGCGAATTCTACACGACCGGCTGGACATAAGTGCGACTCTACAATAATCAAGGTACGAATGTCGTTTGTCAGTCTAAGGGCACAGGAACAGTAACACAAAATACGGCATGAACGGCGGGGACCTGGCAACGACTTACCCAATACCAAAATGATTTGAAAGGCTATTGAATACGAAGACGATGATGATAAGGGCTAGATCTGGAGGATGAAGAAGAAGAATTCCATTTTCCTGACGAAAACGAAGCCGGACCTAGCCATATCTCATCATCACAACCACCAGTACCCAGCTCATCGTTATCTTCTACCAAGTCGCCTACGCCTGGTCAGCGCAAACGAACGCGTGGAAAACGCGTCGGAAGAGCAATTCGCCGCGATGTAGGAAGCACTAGCCCTACAGGATGAATGAAAGCTGCCAGTTTTCCCGGCAGTTTACTGTGGCTAGGAACGACGAAGACAGAAGGAGTACTATCACTACAAGCCTCGCAGGAAAACAACTGGAAGATTTCGAGCACTCAAGCGTGTTTAAGCGGTGAATTTAGCAAGAAATCTGAGTTCAATCATCGAACTCGTTCCTCATTTTAGGCGCTCAGTACATCAAATTGGGCGCTTCACGACAAATACTCCAAGACTTCGCCTGGACACTGACATATCGGTGACATATCGGTGGAGATACCTCACCGAGCCTCTCACCTCAGATACTGTACTATGTATGTGTCACCAATCTTAAGAAATCTTGTATAAAAACGCTCTCGCTACTGTCCCTGCTGCTCAATTCCAACCAACAGTTCTTCTTCGTTGTCTCGAAATCTGCTCTGCTGTACTTCAATATCATGTTTCTCATTAAAGCCCTCGTTGCTCTCGCTGTTTCCTACGGTGCTGCTGCAGCAGCTCTGGATAAACGAGCTCATGTCGTTGTATGTGCCGATCCTACCAACAACGCACTCATTACCCAAGAGTACGTGCAGATTTAAATTTCTCGAGCTCATACTTGTTATTTACTAAACACGCGCTCACATAGATATCAAAACGCAATGATCTTGGTCAGCGACGCATCCCAATACATCGCTCAGAACGGCGCTGACGCGCTCTTCGTTGCTTACTTCAAAACCAACGATCCAGCCGTGGTCAAAGCTAAATACGATGTGAGTTCGAGATTCATGGATTTGATGTTAAGTTTGTCTTCATATAATGTCTAGGCAATCATCAACGACGTCGGCCCAGCGGATATCTACTGTGAGCCATTCCCCGCAGGTCGCAATGTTACCTGCGTCGGGATCAACGCTTTGACTCGCACACCTTCTGGGAATATCTAGTAAGTGTCCCAGTGTCTTCTCAACGCCGATGGATCTACTACTAATACTTCTGTTGATTCAGCTTATGCCCGCCCTGGTACAATCTCGCAGCTCAGAGTGCTCTATGCACTCAGTCTACCCTTGTTAACACTCGATCGGGTACCCTCGTTCATGAGATGAGCCAGTAAGACAGATGATCAAAGCTGTCAATCCAGCTAAAATCTAAACTCACAGTGCCGAAGCTGGAACCCATGATCCAAGTACCACCTGCTCCGGCTCAAAGAGCTTGTCTGCTGCAGATGCATTGGACAATTCCACTACCTTTAATGTGAGTATTACCTTTAGAGCTCGATTTACCTGCGTTGTGATTTACCCGCCGCTGCTTCCAGTGCTTTGCTCGCGAGGTGTTCAAGAACACCCAGTGTTGATTGGGGGGGGGGATATATTATACTCGCGTGGTCCACAGGCTGAACAACGAGTTTACAGAAGACAAACATGTAGTACTGTACGGGTGGTTATCCTTACAGAATTCTACAAGTTGTCAACCGAGCATGATCATCATTCCAGGGGGTCGAACATACAAGACGCTGGCTAGCCGTGGACTGGCCGGCCGTTTTTAATGGCTGGACTTCTGGTTAGAACCACGTGGGACCTGACCACAAGCGGAGTACGCAAGTGTACAGGAGGAGCTTGACTCTCCTCCCAGGTAAAAATCCCCGGTGTCCACCAGTCCACAGAAAGCTGTCGTATGGCTTTCCCTTAGCAAATGCATGCAACCACAACTCCAGTCTGCTCCAAAGAACAAACAGGGCCAGAGATTTTGTTTAAAGACAGCCATTCATCAAGAATATGAAGCAAGAAGAGCACCAGGCCCGTGAGGAACAATCCGATAACCAGATCAAGGCCCCGCCTGTGGCTGCAGAAATAGCATTTAGCATCATATATCCGCAGAACGTTGAACGCAAGTTTAGCCAATATCGGTGTGACTTCCCTCTTGGCAAGGACTGCCCGAAACAATGCCATTGATTCCGTGAAGGCACATTGAAACTCGGGGGGGATCTTCGCGTCTAGGTCGACCAGAAACGCTTCACGTACTTGCATGAGGTCCGGGACCACTATAGGGCGGTGTGATATAACACCCCACTGTGATTACAGTGCTGGCGTGTTATATCCAGATCTCTAAGTTAGAGCAGTGGATGATATAACACCACAGAGGTCTGTCCGTTTCCAGCATACGGTCGCCTCGGTGCTGCCTTCACTGTCCTCGACGATGACCAGAGATATAGCCATGTACGGCTACACCTTTGAAGCTGACATAACACCATCATTCTCGTACATGTACAATCGTCCGTACAAATTTAATATAAAATTTACTATAGAAATGTTCCAGTCATTGGGGTGGGCCAATCACTCCCAATTGGGAAAGTTCTGGAAAAGCTTGCTGGCACTCATATGGGGGGGCCCAGAAAAATCAGGGGAACAATATCGATTGATCCCTCAAGATGTTTTGCCTTGTATTAGCGCCGCTATGGCCGAAACGGTCCGAAATCCCACCTTTCCTTGCTGGCAGGGTGTTATACATTGGAAAAGCTTGCTGGCGGCTATGCAGCAAAATCTGGAAGGTGATTCCGGCGGGATTCCATTTTTCATCTCAGCGATTTGGTCAAGAATCCGTGCAGCGCTGGAGCATTCTTTATATTCGTGAGGGCTCAATCTGCGATGCACCCCATCAATGCTTGCTGGCACAGGGATAAGTCGGGGAAAAGCTTGCTGCTGGATGTGCAGCAAAATCGGGAGGGTGATTCCAGTGAGTTTTCGCTTTTGGTCTGAGTGGCTTGGTCAAGAATCCACTGGGTGGTGGGCCCTCCATTATATTCATGCCCTTGCAGCACCAGAGGCAGTGAGTCAGACACCAGAAAATGTTGCAGGTGGCTGTTTAGAAAAATCAGGACAGTGATTCTGATTAGTTTCCACTTTGGTCTGAGTGATTTGATCAGGAATTCGTGCAGTAGTAGCCTGTTCATTATATTCATATATGGCCCTATATTCTGGTTGCTATCAATGCTTGCTGGCAGATGCTTAGACACCAGAAAAGCTTGCTGGCGGATGTGCAGTAAAATCAGGACAGTGATTCCGGTCAGTTTTCACTTTTGGCCTGAGTGATTTGGTCAAGAATCCGCTGAGTATCATTATCCTTATATATTCTGGGTTCACATCAATGCTTGCTGGCAGATGCTTAGACACTAGAAAAGCTTGCTGGCGGATGTACAGTAAAATAAAGAGAGTGATTCCGGTCAGTTTTCACTTTTGGTTAGAGTGATTTGGTCAAGAATCCGTGGAGTAGTAAGCTGTTCATTATATTCAGGTATGGGAATATGATCCAATCTAATCTCGGCACTCCCAATCCGGATTGGCTGATATAAGCCAAATTGCCCGTGACAAAAGTAACAGAGGTCACAGATCAGAAAGAGAGAAAAACCAGGGCTGCCTTGGTTAAGTCACAATACTTGAAAAAAATCAGAGCATTTGAGCTCTTTGAAGCATTTATTTGAAGTCTAATAAAATATGAAGTAAATATGGAAGTTGTAGCTCTTGAAGAGGGCTTTCCAATGGTCTTCGTCCCATCCTTGGATCTGACTTGGTCAAGTCCCAAAACACAAAATACTCGGAAAAAGTGAGTTATAAACCCCGGACTGGAAAGTTTACTGGTAGCCAACAGTGAACATCACTGGCCAACGGCGGCCACTGACGGGCATTGATGCTCATTGTTGTCCGCTATTTACTGTCGATCAATGAGATTAGATAGTGGTTTCCCGCGATCAGCATCAGGTATAAACAGTCCGCAACCCGATTGACACGTACCAAGAGCCAACAAAATACACTGGCTCCCGCCGTACACTGTCGGTTCACTGTAATTCAATCACATTAGGGGGTAGTTAAGAAAGGCATGAATTTATCCGACGAGTTTTGGGTACAGGCATTAGGCGAGTAAATTATCACTTACAACCGTTTTATTTTGATTTATTACTCTGCTCGTAACTCTTGACCGCCACTGTTAGTTGTTAAAGTCCATCGGGATCCAGTGCAGTTCAAACATATTTTTCTTGAATGGAATCCATTAGGACTCGTTGTTCTCCGGTGTAAGTTGGCTGAAGATGTTACAGTGGTCGGCTTTTTGTAAGTTTGCATATGATGGGAAGTAATTAGGATTGATATACCCCGCCGGTGACCGCTATGCATGTACATGAGATTCGAGACCTGAATACCCATACTGCTTCTTTACACAAGAAAAATGTGTTACACTCGACATTTTTAATAATGTGGAGCCTGTGGGGTGTGCAATGATCACGACTGTCAGTGCAATACAAGACAACCAAGTCCTGAGATAATTCCCCCAGATTGAATATAGTGACTAACTAGCATGGAGCTGTGGTAGGTACATGATAGACTTGGGAATTGCAGCCCGAACCAATAATGGGGTTCAACAAAATACACTGAGTTTCGGTGAAAGCCAACGGAAGTCAGCGGGTAGCAGTGGCACTAGAATATTAGCATATGAACACTGTGAGCCATTGGACCTGCTGCAAACCAGTAGATATCAGTGGTGTCTCGGTGCATGGAATTCCACTGAACATTGATGTTTGACAGTGGATATCACTGGGGTAAGAGATCTCGCAAAAGCAGTGGTTCACAATGAATTCCAATGGGTGCTACTGGTTATCTATAGCGGAATGCCCACCCCTGGAGTACAGTGGTCGCCGGCAACAACCAGTGAGGTTCAGATCAAGCATCAGTGATGACCGGCACATGCCGGTGCTGACCAGTGACGTTTCCAGTGCGGGGTATATTACTGGAAAAAGTGGACACTTTTGAGTGTTTTGCAAGTCCATGTTTAGTTCTGATTGTCATCACTCTACTTCTATCATCTCACCCTGTCACCCCCTCATTGCAGCCTCCCTGCCCATCCCCTGCCCTCCCACTGTTTTCCATTGTCTCTTCATGTCTTCCCCACCCTCTTCCCAAGCCAATCCACCCATGTGAGTGATCTTTTTTTTGTTGAGTAGCACAAGTACATCCAGCCTCCTAACCCTAGTGCCACTGAACTCAGTGTTGATATTGTGGGTGTGGTGGGCTGTGATAGCATTGTGCAGTTACCTCGGTCATTTTTTCTGTCCCATCATTTCTTCAGCTGCAGCTGTCCATATGGCACCAAGGGCATCTTTGTTTATGACAACAATGAATCATGCTCCAAGGACCATCTCGGAATCGCCCATGCCGCCTATTATACCACCAACCTAAACCAAGCTAGTTTGTACTTGTTTTGGAGGACCAGCGATATATTGCTGATCCCAACTCTAGTGGTCACGATACTCCGCAAGCCAGATGAGCTTGAGTGCTTCTTTGATGACTGCGAGTTTGTCTCAGCCACAAAGCACAGACTCAAGGAGCACCTTATAGGCATGCATCAGTTCCTTGCAACGGTATCCGCCCACGACACACCCGGCATACCTACCATACCAGGAACCCACCAATTGGGGCAGCGGCTGAGAACCATCTATGCCGCATTGCACTGGTCCACAGCCTCCGTGTGGCAGCAGTTCTTCAGGCCATGACTTTGCTGCAATGATAAGTTCCCAGCAGCTGGCCGCAATGCAGCCTATCTCTCCCCAACAATACTATCTTAGACCCCGAAGTGATAATGACTTTTGATGGCTCTATTTTCGTTCTGTCCACTGGGCCGTTACCTCTTGGTATTTGTTTATAGGTTCCTAGACATATGAAAAGTAGTATTCCTGAATACCATAATTTTTGGATGCTTTTGGACGAAGTTATGAGGTCCCCGAGGATCAGACCTAGAAGTGATAACACTTTTTGGCGGTGTTTTGATCATATCAAAAATACAGGTTTTCATTTTTTTCTGTCCGCCTAGTGGGCTCCAAGACTCAAAGAAGTTTACAAGACCTTCGAGAATACATCCTTGCATGTCATTCTTTTTTCTCAGAGCATAGGAGTAAGAATTACAGTGAGCATCAGTGAATTATCACTTCCAGTCACATTATCACATCTGGGCCTATTATAGTAACATCTGTATGACACCTGTGCCGAGCCTCAGCCGACTTCGCACTCCTGTATCATCTGAAAGCTCTCTACGCATTGGTCGCACACCCTGTACGCATGTTGTTTCCCTGTATGCATGCCGCACCATCCTGGAGGATGTGCAGTAAAATCAAGACAGTGATTTCCGGTCAGTTTTCACTTTTGGTTTGAGTGATTTGATCAAGAATCCGTGGAGTAGTAGCCTGTTCATTATATTCATCTATCACCCTATATTCTGGTTGACATCACTGCTTGCTGGCAGATGCTTAGACAACGGAAAAGCTTGCTGGCAGATGTGCAGTAAAATCAGGAGAGTGATTTCCGGTCAGTTTTCACTTTTGGTTTGAGTGATTTGATCAAGAATCCGTGGAGTAGTAGCCTGTTCATTATATTCATCTATCGCCCTATATTCTGGTTGACATCACTGCTTGCTGGCAGATGTGCAGTAAAATCAGGAGAGTAATTCCGGTCAGTTTTCACTTTTGGCTTGAGTGATTCGGTCAAGAATCCGCTGACTATCATTATTCTCATATATTCTGGGTTGACATCAATGCTTGCTGGCAGATGCTTAGACACCAGAAAAGCTTGCTGGCAGATGTGCAGCAAAATCAGGAGTGAGATTCTGATCAGTTTTTTTGTTTTGGTCTGAGTGATTTGATCAAGAATCCACTCAGTAGTAGGCCATTCATTATATTCATGTAGCACCCTATATTCTGGTTGCCATCAATGCTTGCTGGCAGATGCTTAGACAATGGAAAAGCTTGCTGGCAGCTCTGTAGTAAAATCAAGAGAGTGATTCTGGTCAGTTTTCACTTTTGGCCTGAGTGATTTGGTCAAGAATCCGCTGAGTATCATTATCCTCATATATTCTGGGTTGACATCAATCCTTGCTGGCAGATGCTTAGACACCCGAAAAGCTCACTGGAAAATGTGCAGCAAAATCAGAAGTGAGATTCCGATCAGTTTTCACTTTTGGTTTGAGTGATTTGATCAAGAATCCGTGGAGTAGTAGCCTGTTCAGTATATTCATGTAGTGCCCCATATTCTATTTATCTTGGGCTCAGTTCTGTAGGCAGACTGGTGGCTGTACACTTTTGAGTGTAATAAAATAAAATAAAATCTAAAATTCTTGCCTACAGAACTGAGCCCAAGATAAATACAATATTCTTCACCCTCTCATCTATATTATCTATATTGGCTGCCATCACGCATCAGCGCGGGGCAGATCAATCGTGATTGCCGACAATTGCTCGCATCAGCCTTTTGACACAGAAGTTTTCAAAGTTTTTTGGGGTTCAACAACCCCAAAAAACCCCCAAAAACCAGCTAAACACGAAAACTTGCAAACCTCTGAACAACAAGTCAAATTTGCCAAACTTTGAGGAAAAAAAAAAAAATCTACCATTGCCCCTTCAATCACTCATCATTTGAGAGCCTTTCCTTTTTTTGAAAAAACCCAGAAACCCTAAAAATCCCCAAATCCTCCAAACATATTTGTCAAAAGGCTGATGCAGTACCACTTTGACGAAGGGGGCAAGTGTGAAGGCTCAATGATTCATGGTTCGCTGCATACTCCAAGAGGTTGAGCTCATAAATTAACATCTATTGACTCATAAATGACATCTATAAAAATTTCCTGGAAAAAATGACGAAGTAAAACCGAATGAATAAAAGCGTACGAAGATGTTGAAGATACTTATCTCGATCCACTCATTTCCTCCAAACTGTTTCCTTCCTTTTCTCAAGTCGCTCACTTGTTCTCTACCATCGGGAAATTGGATGGTGAACACCCATGGACACATTGTCACGAGAACGGCACCCGTATGTTTGACTACATTTCCTGGCTTGCCATCGTGGACTGATGCACATGTAAAAGTGCCGGAAAATCTCCGAGAAATCCTTCAGCAGTTTGCAACTGACGCCAAGCCGCTGTAGGAGCGCTGTGAAATCCTGCGCATGCAATATAGCTATAACATCAAGTTTGTGTCTCACTGCTATCTCTGGTCATTTTTTTAGACATGAATGGTAGAAAAACAATATTGAAAAACCTCAACCGTGAGCACGGCATAGTATCTGCACACTGGCCGCTTCCAGAACATATCTGCACGACTCTGATTGCCAAACAGATGCCAGAGAATGTGATCGGTACTAATGGACCGAACAACATTCAAAAAAGAATTGCTCTCAGGATGGTGTTCTTATTGCTCGGCAAGTTTAGTGATCTCTTCTTCGTTCTTTTATCAGTGTGTTCATTATTTTCAGGGCAAAGGTTCGCAAAACGATGCATGCACTCGATCCAGGCGGCCCTGCCCGTCGTTTTCTATCCAAGCGGCCACCAAAGTTCGTTCTACATTGACTGACACCGCCGTGTATTATGAAATTCACTTTGATGGGCATGAAAAACTCAACTTCAAGGCGCTACGAATGGGCCGTGCCAGCGTTGACATGTATGGTGGTCGATGTCATGGTAGTGACTATATTGTCCACATGACAGTGGTGCCCAATGCGAGGTGTGCTTTCACAGTCGGCCATTTGTATCTTGATCTTGTGGAATCAACAGGAGGTATCGAGTGCTTTGTTGAAACTAAGTCTCCCAGAAACCCCCATCACGCTAGATGAACCGAGCCACAATATATGTTCCAATTTCATGAACAGCTTCAATTTTCAGCTGTGCTGTTGTTCTGGATAATACATTGATCATACTATGTAGGGCTCAATTCCTTCCTGATGTCTCATCCACCGAAGCACCTGCATGTGTCGCCCTTAAAAGCTCCGACAACATTCCGATCGAAGCACTCTGGAGTTATATCTTGAAATACACGGGACACGATTTAAAGGCGGCCATTCTCCTTGACAGAACAGAGAACTACATCAACGTTTCAAACGAGCTTCACATGTGCGTTGTTAAATTCTGTGTTGTGTTGTTTTGATTTCATGCGGAATAGACATTTTTTCCATTGGCTGTGGTTCAGAATCGTGCAAAATGCTGTCAACCAATTTGTGCGATACTGGAACACTCACAAAACTCGAAAGCAGAGCAGCAAGTATTTGGCCTCGGGTGTTGCGCCTGAGGAGGTTTTTCAGCATCCTGAGAACTTTGGGCTTCGCCACGCGGGCATTCCGGCGGATCTCAATGTGGTTCGTGAACTTCGAAATACGCTTCCCAAGTCCAGGGAGGACTGCTTTCATTGGGTTTTGCTTGATTTTGATTTACGCCCGGTTGCGGCTTATGAATCTCTGGGAAGCCCCGAATTGACTATTTCGACGGGGTGGACCGTTTATCGCAGGATTCCGGCCATATTGTAGTACGAGAATAGTATGTATGTATATTTGTTGCCGTCAGTACTGCTAGATCAATATAAGTGACATGTTGATGCCGATGTCAAAACTCAAATTCAACCTCGGCCTTTAGGCTAGCCTAGGAAGAGAGAGAGGGAAGAAGGAAGGACTCCGGAGATGAGCAAGGCATCACATCCACCCCCCGAGGTGAGCGTGATGTACCAGGAGATGGGCACAGACTCACGAAGTTACGGCCCGATCCTGAGTCACCTGATTGAAATCCTACCGTAATCTGTCTGCTCCGTTTATAGGCAATTACATTCGGGCCCGGTCCCGTTAAGAAATATTAATCGAAGGAAGACTCAAGAGCTATCGAAAGACGCCTATCTTAACACCATCGAACGCTTTACGCAAGTAAAGTTTTGGGTCGACTTTATCCCGAACCAATCAAATTAAAGGAGAGACTCCCGGCCCGGCCCGCTTGTTGTCGAACGCTCGCTCAATTTCCATCCGGGCCGCCCTCAGCTGGCCACATGGCCGTGATACGTCGAGAGCGTTCATATTAAATTGGATGCTGGGCGTGACTTTCCTTCTCCTCAATGTCTCGCCTCTACCTCACAGCCTTCCTGGCATTTCTATGCGCGACGCCGGGAGAATCGAAGTTCACGGGCCAGCACCCCCCGCCGCTACCTAGAAAGCATTGCACCGTTCAGCACAACCACAACGGCGCCGATGACTCTGCACACATTCTGAAGGCCTTCAAAGACTGCGCAACCGATTCCGTTATCACGTTCCTACCTGCAAACTACTCTACGTACACGCCCATTACACTCGCCGGACTGAGTCCGTTTCCGTCTCTTTGAGAATGTGGTGGGATTTAAAAGCAAATAGACAACGTCGTCATCCATTTGAACGGAAACCTGTTGCTTCCCAACAATATAACAAAGGTTCAGCAGGAAATGAGCGTTACGACGAACCAACCGAACGTATGTTTTTTCCCTTTCGTTATTACAACGGTACCCTTGCTCGAACAGACAATTGCGACGCCTTGGTTTTACTTCCACGGTAATACTATTTTATCCTGCGGTAAATTATGTTGACCTCTTTCAAAGGCAGCAACGTCCAGCTCATCGGTTCCACCGACTTTGAATGGGGTAGATTCTATGGATTCGGCAACCATTGGTGGGACTTGGGAAACCAAGTCGGTATTTCCCGCCATCCCGCTCTCCCAGACCTGACCAAATATCATTTAAGACACTCAGGCCATACCTGGCCACGTTTAACGTGACGAACGGTATTTTTTTCCCCTTGACAAGCGCCGCTCTTCAACAACTTATATCATTCGATGAAGGTTTGATGCGCAATCTCAAAGTCAGCTGGAGGCTACTACTTATCATGTGCTTGGCATTCCGTTAACCATTCAGTCACAAGGTTATTAAACCTGTCGCCTGGGGTTGGAATCTGCCTGGAACGAATCTTCGAGTCGAAAATTATTTCATGGATGCTGCACCGGATAATGGGACGCGCTGGAACACGGTTGTATGTGGTCCATTTTTTTTCTGGTTTTGGGCAAAAACTGATGAGCGCTGTGGCTATTAATTATAGAGCTTCCCGTTTAACACGTAAGTTGCTCTCTTCAAACCAGAGACATGGGTTGAATCGGAAACGACGCACTTTCCAGCGACGGTAGAAAAATAATGACCCCAGTTCATTACCATTCTTAATTTTGTGTAGGGATCAATATCTCCGGACAAAACATCACCGTGGACGGGTATGGGTCTCCTTCAACTAGAGTATAGCATACTTACTTTCCTCCAGATACTACGGCCGCAATGGCGACGACTGTATTTCAGTGATCAATGGAGCACGACATGTCTTCGTGACCAACGGCTTCTGCGGATTCTCTTCTCATGGTCTCAGCATTGGGTCTTTGGGAAAAGGTGGCTCCTTCCAGACTGTGCAAGGAGTAGTATTTAAAAACTGGACTATGGATGGAGCAGTTTACGGCGCGAGGGCAAATCTCTCTCAAAATTCTAACACTACATCCTATCTTACCTTGTTTCAGTTCAAAAGTTGGACGGGCGGCGCCGGTTTCGCAGATAATGTTACCTGGGAAGATATCACGCTCGTGAACGTTTCAACTCCTATCTTCCTAACTCAAAAGTTCGTCATCGTCATTCTACTCATTAGTATGCGCCTAACCTAGGTGATACCGAAGCTACTTTGATCAGGTACGGATTTAACTCCTTTTGCGAGTAGTCTTCTTCAAAAACAAATATTTGTAGAGTCTGGGGCCCCCTCCGAACGTCACAAGCAACAGCAGCACACATATATCCAATTTCAAGTACAATAACTTCAAGGGTAGTCTGAACGCGAATTGGAGTAGGCTGAATATTTACCAACATTTATCAATTGGCATTTCTGAGCTTTGTTATTCATAGCAGACGGATGTGCGCAGGCTCCAATAAGAATCCAAGCATTTCGAATTGATACGATTTCTTTATTCAGCATGCATCACTCCGGTGTGTTGGAATTTCGTCCAGGGTGGAGACGCGACGCAGAGCATCATCTTCGATCTCTATCAAGGGACAGGTTCGTTGAAGTTTATTCCGTCTGGGATGAACTCAACATCATTACTGCCGTTAGCGGTCAATATCTCGGTGGGGAAGATCGATGTTCATCCATTCGAGAAGCCCGCAAATGAGACGACTGTCATCTGTGACCCGGCGACGCTGGCTCCCGGCGAACAATCGACTTTGGGATTCAATTGTACTCGGGGACCTTATGTTGCGACTCCGATTGTTTAATTTAACTCATAGCAATGCAAAGAACGAGATATTCCAATGTTATTTTTCCAAAAGATTTGGGGCTCGTTGCGACTTGCGCTACATGGGGATTTTTGATTGGAAACCTGTTCTGAAACTTTAGGGGTGCTCAATTCTTAGGTCGACCCGTTTAAAGTAACTCAATATTTAGGGCTGCCACCCGTGGATTCACGGCAACGGCCGTGTGCTCGACGGGTTTTTCACGGCACGGCCCGTTTGGAGACATCCAGCAGCTCTGACGGGACGGTACGGTCGACGGCACGGCCGGAACGGTAGCACGGCACATAAAAAATCGATTTAAACTGTTTACAGCGCAGAAATGATGTGTAAACTACCCCAGGATCTCCTTGACGGCAGTACGAGCCAAGCGAAGGCGTTGCTTCACCAGCATGAGAGTTCTGATCGTCTCAGGCTTCAAACTCGCACGCCTGAGGGAGATAGTGTCCCGGCCACCGGAGAAAATGCGCTCAACGGCCACGGCGGACCCTACAAATGTGAAAGTCAGAACCAGTAAATGAATAAAGTAAAATGGCTCACCAGGGATGGTCATGAGATCTCGTGCAAGGCAAAAGAGGTTCGGAAAATGAGCCTTTCGGGCGAACCACCATTGAACTGGATCGCAGGTGGCAAAGTCCTCGCGGGAAAGGCTGTAGTAGTCACGAAGCTCATCAACGACGTCACGGGTCTGTACCTCGTAACGAGCAAAGAAGTTCTTCTGGGGCGACGCAAAAGGATTAGTGGAAGAAGCAATGGGCTGATGGACTATCGGCGCCACGGTTCTGCCTGCGTAATGAGTATCGAAATGATTTTGAAGGGCGCTCTTGGCACTCTTCAAGTGGTCAAGAAGGTCCTTGTCGTGCGCGAAGTCGCCTTTGAGACCCTCATAGGAGATGCGAGGGTCAAGGACTGCCATAAAATAAGCCAAACAGAATTATTGAAAGAATTATCAGAGCTTACGTGCAGCCCAAGTGTAATACGGCGACTGATCAAGCTTGTAGTAATAATCACTCAGCTTGCGGTGCGCGTCGAGAAGGCCATTTCGCAGAATTGATGGTGTCGCCAATGAAAGCTCCTTCAAACTCTGGCGCAAATCTTCCTGGAGGCCACGGAAGATGGCGTGGGTGAATGAAAGCATCGGCCGCTTCGTTGTAGACATCAAGGTGGTGGCCGTTCGAAAAGATTTCAACCATCCAGTCACCAGAATGATCGACTCCCAGTCGGTATCCGTGAGGTCGTATTGGTGGAGCTCCCGATGCTTGCCCACGAAGTCGTTGATGATTTGACGATGATCGATTGCACGGCCTATCAATAGATTACATTCAAACATCTACGGGGCAAAGGAAGTTCCTACGAAGCATTTGGTGCGTTGAGGACCATCGGGTTCGCACATCCAAGATTGGCATAAGTGGCTGCTTCCCGAGCTTCCCAGCTTTGAAAGGAGCAGAAACATTGACCTCACCAATCCATTCCTGACGACGTTGAGGGCTGCTACGGATCGAGCGAATAATTACGCGAAGCTGAATGTTTAAATTAGCAAATGAGAATATGCGTGAAAATGTTCATTCAAACCTTCTTGATGGACTTCAGCTTTTGCTGGCCTCCAACTCCAGCATCCACATTGTCTTCATCCTCCTCCTCCTCCTCTTCTTCTGCGTCGTCGTCATCTTCTCGTGCAAGCGGAGCTGTTACGGAGTCCTGGTACGTGGCGGATCTTCCTGTAGCCTTCTTACGGGCTGCCTTGGATATAGCGCCGATAGCTTCGAGCAACTGCAAAATAGTTAGAACAGAAGTTCAAGAAGTTCAGAAAACACACCTTTAGCGCAGCGAGGTGAGCGGTATGAGGCATGCATCGAATGCGGGCAGCTATAGCATCGAAGAAAATGCCAACACTCTCAAACTTGCGGGCCAGGTGCTCGAGAAGAGTGTCGTTGTTGGGGGCATTGTCCATCGAAACTCCCATTAGCTGACGGATGGATGAGAACAAGTATGGCCGAAGAATTGAGACGTACACGGTCGCCATCGAGGCCGTACAAATCCAGGCATTTCAGGACCTCCTCGCCCATGTTTTCTCCGGAGTGTTCTCCGACAAGCTCACGAAAATCGATGAGAAGCTCCTCTGAGATAATTATTAGAAGGATGTGATAGATATATTCGTTTTTCAGACGCACCAAGAACTCCGTCGTTCGTAACGTAGTGGGCAACAATAGCAAGGAACGGATGCTGATTTGGCGACGTCCAGGCATCGAGGGATATGCTGACCTTAGAGTCGAGCTCCTAAACATATTCACATTAGTACAAAAAATCGAATATCAATATCTTACACACCTTGAACATTTTGCGCGTGCCTTCGACAGTATCCTCGCCCATCTTCATGATACGAGATCGAATAGCAGTGCGTCCGGGGATTGAGAAATTGAGAGTGGAGCCATGGTGAGTGTACTCCATCAACCGAATAAATTCAGGGCTCTCGACGATGCTGAATGATTGGTCCGTGGCTACGATGTATTCTGCGACGAGATTATTAAACACTGCTTGATCAAAGTCTCCCTGAAAATAAATGAGAAGCTAGCTTAATAGCGAAGCAGAGAATTAATTACACGAGCTTTCTGCGCCTGTCCTTGAAGGGCCTGGATTATATTGGCTGTTGCTGTCTCGACATTTCCCAGGAACGCTTTGGCGGCTTCTGCATCGACAGGAACGGTTCCTTGTGCCAGCTGAACCTCCTCTGCGGTAGGAGACCCATCCCGTCGAGTGTAGAGAGCCTGGTACAAACGGTACATGACAGGGAACTCGTTTTTGAGATGGGTTGTGAGTCCTGTTATTTCAGTTCAGTTTTAATGCATCTATGCGAACGGATTCACGCACCGCTAACGTTGTAGCGCATCGCTTTTGTAACAGTGACTATCTTGCGATTTCCATGGCGACATTTATAGTGCTTGTCGCCCGGTTTACCCGTGGTTCCCATCGCATTTTTGTTGACAGCCTCGTAGAAGAGATAAATCGGGTTTTTGAACTGCTGCAGTATAATCAGTACAAGGTGATCGATTGAGACGTGTCGACACTTATGGTGGTCTTGGGAAAGTCACTCTAATCCTCCACCTCCTCAACAGTTGCACGAGTTGATTTCTTGGCCGCCGGCGCAGCTGCAGACTCTCCGGATTGCTTTCGCTTCTGGCCAGAAGACTTTCCACGAGTGTGTGGCTTCGATGAGGCGCCGCTGCGAGCTGGAACCGTTTTCGAGGAGAGCAGGTCCGCAATCTGGAAGAGCTCACATTAAATATGAATGGATGGCTAGATAAAATATTACCTCGTCATTATCAATGTCCTCATCTTCACTGTCCGAGTCATCGGAGTCAGACACCTCCTCCAAACCAGGCATTTCGAAATCGTCATCTTCCTCCTCGCTGAGTGTCTCCGGGACAGTCTTGACGCGAGGAGCACGAGGACCGGAGGCATGATGAGCGCTCTTAGTCTAAGAATTGGTCAGTGTATGAGCTGGGCCACGAAATAAGACATCTGACCTTCGCATTGCCATTTTCATCCGCGTGTTCCGCAGCCAAACTCTCCGTCAGTTTGTCCGTGTTCCTTTTACGACCACCACGACGAAGAAGACCTGATACGAAGGAACACATTAGTCTATGAGAAAGCAAAAGCATGAGGATAAAAATAAGAACTCACCAGTGAGGGCATTTGGAAGAGGAATATCGTCCGACTCCGAGTTATAGAAGAGGATTTCCGAAGCATCTTTGAGGCTGTTATCAGCGTTGAGTGCAGACTGGTCAGACATGGTACTGATGCGGGAAGTTGAGCAATCTCTTTTATACCTCCTAGACCGGATAAATTGTTCCGGAGCAGTAATAACGATTATCGTGGCTCAGTGCCGCGGCACTGAGCGGCACAGAGGGTGAAATCCATGTGAATATCCAGAAACCAGACTTCAGCACTCTTGAGACCGAGAAAAGCGCAATCCGTCGTAATAAGAATGACCAGAGACGAGGCGGAGGCGGAGCCGCACCAGATACATGTGAATCCCAAGCCCATAGTCCATGAGGTGAGCATACGCAGCTGTAGAAAAGAGTACCAATCATCATGATGATAGGTACATTCACCCGAAGCACTTGTGCTGGCCAAGAAGCCCCGTTAACTGGCACACATTCATTCAACAATGTACAGAGCACATTCAGATAGCTTCGACGCGTCTAAACACATCCCAGTGGCAAGCAGGCAATGGAGGAGGTAAGAGCGCAAAAGAGACTGATGCCATCAAATGATCTCGCTCGGACTTCTCCGAAAGGGTTCACACACGGCTCGCAGAGCCGCAGAATACATCTAACGCACTTGCGGTGACTCTGCGGTGCTTACGGACACTGTTTTGGATGACTTTTGCTCCCCCGTTCACGGCCGTGACGGCCGTGTTTCGACGGGCTCGACGGGTCTAAACCCGTGCCGTTGCCGTGCCGTTGGAAAGCATCCAAAATGGCTCACGGAACGGTACGGTAACCCGTGCCACGGGTGCCGTAGAACCGTGGAAACGGTAACGGGCGGTAGCCCTATCAATATTTGTCAAAATTCAAACTCCGACACAATTAATAATCTTCACCACAGCTTTGCCACACATCCTATGAAGATAAATCTGGTACTGGGTAACTTGATACAGCTTACACAACACATGTAAGATGCTACCGGATGACAGAGAAGCAGAGAAGTGAAGTGGAGAAGTGCCACTCAAAGCGGATTTTGAATCTTTATTTGTTCCACACAAATATTGAATTATTTTGAATGACCTGACCGGGTCGACCTAAGAATTGAGCACCCCTTTGGGAAACCTAAGCTCATTTTTGATTCTGCACCTGCCCCAGATAATGTCGAGAGTGTCTTCTTGTCTTAAATCACCAGTGCTAGTAGCCACACAAGTCTCATTATGTGAAGTGATGTGTACCTGTCAGAACTCAAGGGATTTGTCGCGCATTATTGCTATTTTCAAATATAATCTCTTCTGCCGAAAAAATATATATAAAGAAATGAGAACGGGAGCGCGTTCGAGCCGGGCTCCGGTCATACTTTTGTCACTCTGTGTGACACAAGTAACACATTTCTTTCCTGGTACTGTCGCCACTGCCAACATTCACGATGGTCAACCGCGGGATATCGAATGACGCCAAACGCATCGTTGTCCGCTTAGTTGACCGAGGCCACGACACCCGTCAGGAAATAGCAGATGTATGTGACATGTCAAGGTGCACCATAAGTCGAGCACTGCCTGGCCGCGCTAGCCGCCTCTAAGGCTCCAATCATTTAGTTTTCGTGTATGGATCTGGGCACACTGAACGGAAACGGTACCTAAACAGTTTAAAACAGTTTACAAACGGTATTTTTGTAGGGTTTGATTTCCACTGCCAAGAACCTGTCCTTAATATAGGTTTTCAGCTCGAAATATGCTTGAGGATCTTTGCATGATTAACGACTTCTCCCAAGTGTGCGTTAGATGCAGGAGATGGCCAGCGGCGTGGAGGTCGGCAGTAGGAGGCCACCATCATAACATGTGTATACTTCTGAATGCATCCTTTCTTACAGACACATCCATTGATCCCTAGTAATATGCTACATGTGACACTCCCCCGTGTCGTAGTATGCTTAGCCAGCCCCAAATCACTTGATTTGAGCATGATAGACCCTAACTACGACACGGGGCGGTGTTGTATCAAGTATATTACTAGGATTCTCGATCGAATCGATGGGTCCAAACTGGGAAACCGATGGGAACGTGGCCGGCTTTATTGGGGCAATCCCTCCAGGATGCTGGGACATATAAGGCACCGCCTCCGTCCTTTGATGGCGCTGCAATAAAAAGAACGGCCTAGAGCTTCGCGGAGTCTGGACGGAATCGCTGGGTCTAAAGAGGGAAACCGATGGGAATGATCCCCTCGATTTTCCTGCGACAGTCCCTCCGTGATCCTCCGGCCTTTGCAGGGCTTTTGGACGGTTCTGGCCATAGCTGGCCCAAAACAGGAGCAAACGGAGTCGGGCGACAATCGAATTCGGTCTCCAGGATGGTGCGGACGCTGCCTCCAGGGTGCCTCCGTCCTCCGAACGGGGCGGCTAAAGCCGCCCCCCCGTTTGGGGGGGGATATCCATAGCTACAGTTATATGTGAGTATTACTAGTATAAATCCTTGAAATGGACCTTAAATAATTGTGGTCCAATTAATTAATTGTCTGTCCCATTGACCCATCCAACACGGTATCAATATGCTCACACTCAGTGGATACATTCACTTTCTGCGAAAACGTCGGCAGGAAATAGCAACACTAACAGTGGATATCTTGACTTGCGGTGATCCGGTGGATACATTCACTTTCTGCGAAAACATCGGCAGGATACCGGATACAGAGATGCTGGTTCACTCATTCGCAGACCAGACGGTTTTTGGTTATTTAAGGCCTTGAGGGCGCTAAATAAGAAAGCTGGGTTCGAAACAACCCTGAGGGACCACTGTAAGACCTAGACCGGGCTTTTTTCACCCGGTATTTAATCCGGTGGTTGGACTATTTCAACCCGTTCAACCAAGGATATTCACCCATATGTTAGCAAAAACACCCGCTGAACGGGTTAAAATACCGGGCGAGGACCGGGTGAAAAACGGGTGGAAGCGGCCCGAAAATCTTTCCTTTTCACCCGTTGAATTGGCGCAAAAGTAATGGCTCACTGTAACCCGTTCACCAGGTGGTTCTTGAATGGGTGATACTAATCCGATTACAGAGTTATTATCACTCGTTCTAATGCTCACAAGTTCGTGCAATGTAATCCGTTAAAATGATCATTTTCACTCTTTTGTGAAGGGGGCAACATATACATTCATAACTACAGATACATACTAGTGCATGCCAGGTGCATGTCACCCAGTACATCCAAACGGAACAAAAGCACAGACCAGAGGACAGCCTATAATAGTCTAGTAAGTAGAAGCACCAAACAGTGTGCCGATGACATACTGACAAGCACCATTGCTGAGCGGGGGGGAAGGGGGTGTACACAATGATCTGGAAAATAGTTGTAAGCTTACAGCACAAAGGGAAAGCCTAGAACGTACATTCATCAGTAGCTATAGTCTTGCTGCTGAATCAAGCTGCAGGTGGCGACAGTTGCAAACAGGCACGTCATATGCATAGAAGTAAAGTAAGATGACAGTGAATTTCCAAGCAGATGTTGCTGAGCCACAAGTTCCAGAAGCCAGCTGAGTCCCCTGAAGTTGAGCGCAATACATAGGCTAATAGTCCGCAGCGAGCAGTAGGAATGGCGCCAGCTTGGAAAGCAGATGAGCTTGAATTGTTGAAGTATTTGAATGCTTGAGGGTAGAGGAAGCACATTTGGGGACTGGTTGAGGATTGAGTGGCGAGGGGGAGCGGATGCGAAGTGAAGATGAAGGCAGGAAGAGAAAGCGATGTGGCAATCAATATCAACCCCACGTGCCAATGATTGATTGATTGTCGGAGTTTGAACAGACTTAGCAATTTTCTTTCCGTCAAGATTCAAATGCCAATCTTTCGAAGGAGGGGCTCAGAGGAGATCGCTCGGTGCTGGCATTCATTATCCTCATGCATAGCATGGATAGATCCATGTGATTTAATTTTCAGGATCGGGTTAATTTCACCCAGCGTGGATGGTCGACTCAAATTAACCCGCCGAACGGGTGCTAGATGACGGGGTATACTGGGATGGGTGAAGCTCACTGCTTCAGCGGGTGACTCCACATCACCCGTTAAACCTGATCAACTTCACCCACTTTGGTTTCACCCGGTTTTCCCCCGAGAAATGGTTGAAGAGTGATCTTAATCCGGAGACTGGGTGAAAAAAACCCGGTCTAGGTCTTACAGTGGACTTCCTTATACTGGTCGGGGTGGAAAGCGGGCCCGCTTTCCCGGGCAAGAGAGATAGGTGTTGGTGTACACCATTCGCTCACCCACGAATGACTTGTGGTCGCCCTAGGTTAATGCCTTTAATATCCCCCCCCCCTGTTTTTAATTGGCACATTTCTCATTCAAAACAGCTTTGTTTTCTGAGATCCGGATGGGTTATGGAAGAGCACTTTTCTGGCTTGGACATACACAATCTTCACAAGCCATCGGCATTGATAGAACAATCTACATTCATGCAAAATGGTTGCCAGCCTTGTAGAGATGCAGACACCTTTAATGCAGACCGAGGGCCGTTTGATGCAGCAAACCGAGGGCCTTTAGGTTATTAGGGGAAAAATGTGCGTTCGAGGGAGGAAAATAATAGTTTCCAAATCGGGTATGGGAGAATCTGATGTCTAACCCCGTTGATGCAACAACGAATTCAAAGCTGGAATATTTTCAAGAATAACCTAGGTAAAATATTGCGCCATATGGGATAGTCCTAGAGATTGGAATAAGAAGCGGCGTTGACGGCTGATGGGTTAGGATTCGAGCAGTCAGCAAAATTCGCGAGCCCCTGCGCTGGTTTGAGCAGACTATGCGGGATTTATCGCATAATTAATATTATTTCATCCGTCACTGAAGTGAAAATATGCGTCTGGAACCGATACAATGTGCAATAGGAACGGAACCAACGCGGATGTAGCCCACGCACATCGAGCAAACTCCTCCGGCTGAACGTGCGGCGCCTGCATATACCATTTTTTGATGGACAACGGTTCAGCGTTCAAACGCGTTCTCGAAATTCTAACCTGGGCCGAACTCCGGACCGAAATTGCGGTTCAGGTTCGGGCAGTAACCATAGCACGATTGTTTAAACAATTTGCGTCTAGACGCAAATTGCCGTTTAAATGCATGTTTAATCTAAACATGTTTAACGCAAGCGGCGCACGGGACCGTGTTTAAACGGGACGGTTTAAACACTATTTAAACCGACAAAAAAGCCAATTATGCACCGTAGTTCGAACTTGAGACCTCATGTAAGAGGGGTACCGTAAGCAGTAGACGCCATAACCAGCTGGCCCAAAAGGTCCTTTAAATATTATAATTTCGGATGCCCTTTCTATTGGCACGGAGCGATTAGATATGGGCCAAATGGCAATAAAAATATTAATGATGGAGTACAGAGCATTAAATATCGGCTTCCCCTAATAATATATTCAGGCACGGGTGCTCGACTCTTGGATTAAACAGATGCTCAATTTGCTCTTGATGTGTTTATTCCCCCAAAATACAAGTTCTTATATAAAAAGGAGACTCTAGCCATACCAGGCTAGACTCTGCTGTTGGATAAATATCTGTATCTGTGATGCCATGCCAGTTAAATATAACCAGTGCTCACAAAATGAATTGGAGTCACAATTAGTAAGCAGGTCATTGTTTTGCAGGCTTGAGCGATTTGGAAGCAGGTGCAAGTGGACTTGCCGGAAACCAATGACTCAGTGTAGTCGTAGACAATATTTCCCAAAGGCATTGTAGATTTGAGTCGCTTCATTCAGCTTTTGAGGGACTGCAACTTGAGTTACATTAGACACAATTCAACTTCAATGTAGCTCAATCACACGTAATGCAATATAAAGGCAATGACACAGTCCAGTTGTTCAGAGCGTGTATGAGAACTCTGTGTTCCCAGCACGAAGACCTAGGCATTAGAGGTTGGCGGGTCAAGGTAGTTCGCCGAAATTTGGGAGGGCTCAACTTCTAATGAAGTTGAGGTTGGACTTGCTCAGTACCCGTATGTTGCTCTATGGGACCAATGCGGTTATACCTCTTCCTTCCTTCCATTCTTCTTTCAACAGGAGCCGAACAGTTGTATTACAGCATATTAAGATACTTAGTTTGATGGTTTAACATGTTTGTAGGTAAGTTAGAGAACATCAAAGCTGAAGTAGGATGGAATTAATGCAGGTCCAACTGCCCAGGTGGTTGAATTTTAGTTGTTGAAATAATTGACCCCATTATCCTACATCCTTCTCGTCAAACAGCAATAACCGCTCCAATGGTGCAACATAAATTCAGGATATTGATTGAAACGTGTTCTGAGTTTGAACATCTACCATTAAAGCCCAGAAACATACTCACAATCAGTCAATTGGAAGGTGGAATCACTGTACTGAACAACGGTTTTCCTGTCCATACGCATCTGAATCTTCATTTTCAAACAGCAGTGAACAGTTTGAATAGCCTTTTTGGGAAGCTTGTGGCTTCTAAAATCACGGCCTCGGCAATATTTTGGTTCACTGGTTGAACATTTCAAGTTTTTCAGTGAAAAAATTGGTGAAAGACTTGAATTTTTTTTCACCTATTTTTTCAGCAAAAAAACCGGTGAAAAATGTAAAAGCATTTTCAAAATTTTCACCTCATTCTTGTTTCAAGTCAAAAAAATGTGAAAATGTTTTACATTTTTCACCTGTTTTCTCACTGAAAAAATAGGTGAAAAAAAATTCAAGTCTTTCACCAATTTTTTCACTGAAAAACTCGAATTTTTCAACCAGTGGTTGAAGCTGAAAGTGGTGTAAACTAAAACAGTGTTCAAGTACCTTCGTCGAAAGCTGGTTTGGCTCAACTGAGGGTGGTGCTCAGCAGGTGTCAATTATTCATATTGTTCTGCCATCTTCCCCAGCACTCAGTAAATTGATTTGCCATGTAATTTATGTTAAAACCCTTCACTAACAGTTACAGTGAGGACCAGTGATTATCCCTTTCAAGATCGGATACAGGGTCTGGCCAAAATTTGAAATGTCGGCCACCAAGGTGAGCGCAAAGTCTGGACAAAACTGAGGACAATGTGGCCACCACAGATTAAAAGTCCGGACAAATGGGTCAAGTCACCAGAGGTCAGAATCAAAGTCCGGACAAAGAGATCTCGGATGACTTCGACCATTGATGGACACAATAATTGCCTAACTTGTATGAACTTGAACAATGTAATTCAGTCCAATATGCTGGGTTCCTTGCAGCGTAGAAATTCTTATTTGCTCCCGGTTACCACAACACTGAACTCCTCTATTTGTGATTAGCATTATGGAACCCATTCGAAATGACAACATTCTGCTCTGCACACTCCATCTTGACTCTTCTTTCAGGACCATGTGAAGATTGGGGTGTGCACTCAGAAGTTATTTGATGATCTGCTCAACGGAATAAAAAGGTCTGGCAACCGCCGCTGCCAGCCCAAGTTCGAGGGAAGTCCAATATCAACATTGGAGAACCTGACGAGGGCGCGGAGGACATAGAGTAATATAATAATTTCTTTCCTACTCATTTGACCTTGCAGGATAAAAATTTAGGTCTGAACACGGACAAAATGTTCAAAAGTTTAAAAATCGCACCCGACCTTAAAAGGGATAATCACCGGTCCTTTGCAGTGGGATGTCGGACACTGCGGGCAAACACCATGACGGTCAGATTTGACCGCCACGGTGACGGTTGGTTCACGGTCAAAACCTTGGTACCTTGTGTCATCTGTGATGCACCATGAGGTTAATGCATGTTTGATTTCATAACTTGTTCTCTTTTTTACGTGAAGTGCAAGGCAATACGCAAAATATCCTTCGCAGCTCTTCTTGTTCATTTTGAGTGCTGATTTCCCTACCCATGCCGCCCAAAAAGACAACCAACCTTTTACCCAATTCTACTTAGTACAGTGGGCCCAGTCTGGAGGGGTTGCTGTTTATTTATGAACAGTCTTCACCTTTGTTCTTACATGTGTCCGCCTCGTGGCCCATCATAAAATACATAATACAGTAAAAATTCAGCCGCTGGGCGACCGTCCAGCAACCGGCACCGTGGCGGTCAACATTTGACCGTCACGTCATTTGCCCGCAGTGGGAACCAAGCTTGAAGCTCAACGGCAGAGATTTCAGCTTGGATTGCATTGAACTTCTTATTCTCTGGTTATTGAACTCTCAAAACCTGCCAGTGCAGGTCTACTACAGCTATTAGGATTGTAAGTGGAGCTACTCAATGGATACTTGTATCTGAACGAAGGCTGTATCCTCTGGCAATTTTCAGGCTATACAAATATATTGAAATTGCCTGTCTATATTTTGTGCTTGTACATCACAAGGGACCTTCAATTTTGTGATCAAAACACCCGTTAGGTTGCTTCCAGAAGGAACGGTGTGCATTATTTCGGGAAACCCTGGGCCGTGGCTCAGGGGGATATAATCGACTCCAGATTTGCAGGATTCAGGCACTCTGTGTCATACAGGACATCTAAGAAAAGATAAGCCAAGAAGAGTAACAGAATTTTGGAAATAATCATGTCACAGGGGTGGGCTATAGCACACCAACTGTCCCACTGAATATAATCATGCCTTGAATCAGTGTCGACTACACAGCGTAAATGTCACGAATGCACACACAGTTCTCTCTGCTTAAACGGTGTCACGGTCATTAACTAGCATTTCACAGGCCCGCGGTCAGGACATAAGATATATAGAGTATTACACTGAAAATAAATGAAATGAAATTGCCTGTACCTTGGCCTTGATATCCCAGCCCTGTCTTTTCAGGCAGGTCTCGAAGGTCTCCAATCATTTGGATCAATTGTGCCAGATACATAGGATTCTCTAAGCTTGTTAATGACAATCATGACACAATGTCCGTGGCTTGATGAGGAAGATCTCATCAATATTTCTGAGCACGGTTTTCACCTGCTGCTTAATCTAAGAGTCGAGCATCCTTGCCTGAATATCATTGGGGAGGCTGATATTTAACACCTTGTACTATTTATTGCCCTTGGGGCCCATATCTAATCGCTTCGCGGCCAATGGAAAGGGCATCCGAAATTACAATATTTAAAGGACCTTTTGGGCCAGTTGGTTATGCTGTCCACTGCTTGCAGTACCCCTCTTACATGAGGTCGCAAGTTCGAACCACGGTGTGTAATTGGGTTTTTTGTCGGTTTAAACAGTGTTTAAACCGTCCCGTTTAAACACGGTCCCGTGCGCCGCTTCCGTTAAACATGTTTAGATTAAACACGTGTTTAAACGGCAATTTGCGTCTAGATGCAAATTGTTTAAACAATCGTCCTATAGATTCTTGTTCGGGAAATTTCTGAACCTGAACCTGAACCTTGCGTTCAGTTCAGTCCAGTTCAGGTTCGAACCGAGTTCCCGAACCGGACCTTGACAACACTACCATGGAAAGCTGACAGGTCTTCGTTGAATTCAACTGTGTGTCATTTTATCGTTAGCATATTTTGTGGAAAATTAAAGCAAAAATAAAGCCTACCAGCGAAGAAGTCTAACGACTTCAGTGCGCGCGATTTAAATTCAGACGAGACTACACCCGGCGCCTCGAAATACTGCCTTAGTAGTGGCCGAAGATGCTATGGAGCGAACTTGACGCAAGGAGCCTGCGTTGCCAGGTATAAAGAGCACCGGAAGACCGTTTGCGACCTTTGTTCAGCCAAGTCAGCCTTGGTTGTCTAGTTTCCAGTTTCGAAACATACGTGGGTAGGCCCCCATCCCCTGCCGTGTTCATTGACCTCACGGTACAACCAGAGAGAGTATCCTTTAGCTAGAGGACTCCAGGACGCGTCGAACTCAGACTGTAGCACGTAGGATGGGTACATGTAGGACATTCGACACAGTTACGAACCGCATACGTTGAGGCCAAGAGAAAAGTATACTGTCATAATCGAAGATCAAGGCTGTCGTTGGAAATGTTCATGGCGATTTAATATATGTAAGATGTTTCTCTCACTTGAGCAAAGCTGAAGCAAAGTGGATTCATTATTTTCTCCTCCAACCGAGTCTCATGAAAATAAGAAATGAAAAATTGATGATTGTGGAGTATACGAGATGTAGCGGGGGATGGGGGGAGCATGACGAGAGAGACAACAAGAAATGACGCGTGTAATAAAAAGAAATCTCTAATCCTCTGTCGGTGCTGAAGCCTCTTCCTCCTTTGCGTCGGGGGCTTGTCGGCTGGAACAACAGTTAGGGGTTGAATATCATATCAACTGCGCAGATAAGGCTTACCAGAGTCTTGCATGTCCGAAGTCCAGAGCGTCAGGTTATCCCAGAGGAGCTGCATGATGAGGGTTGAGTCCTTGTAGCTTTCTTCCGATAGGGTGTCGAGCTCAGCGATGACGTCGTCGAAGGCCTGTTTTGCGAGGTGGCATGCGCGATCGGGGCAGTTCAGGATTTCATAGTAGAAGACGGAGAAGTTCAGTGCGAGGCCAAGACGGATCGGGTGTGTCGGGGGCAGCTCAGTGACGGCGACATCAGAAGCGGCCTCCAAAGACTTGTCGGCGTTGTCCTTTCGCTTGTCGCCGGTTGCGAATTCGGCGAGGTAGCGGTGGTAGTCGCCCATCCTGAAAAATGAAAGACGTAAACAAATGAACAAAGTCACGGATGGCAAAAACTTACATCTTGTGGTAGAAGACCTCGGACTCCCCGGATGCGGCAGAACTTGAAGGAATGAGGTATTTGTCGAGCACGTCGAGGATGTCCTCGCAGATCTTGGCGAGCTCCTGTTCGATCTTCTCTCTGTAGCCCTTGATCATGGATACCTGGGCTTCGTCGTCCTTTGACTCTTCCTTCGGCTCGATGGAAGAAACTATTCTCCAGGACGCGCGGCGGGCACCGATGACGTTCTTGTATGCGACAGAGAGGAGATTGCGCTCCTCGACGGTGAGTTCCTGGTCGGAGAAGGCGACGCGCTTCATGTTCTCGACCATCTCTGCGTGTCACGATGAGCGAGTGGCGTCGGTAAGGGGCATGAGTGTACCTTCGTAACGCTCAGCCTGCTCAGCGAGTTTGGCGAGGTAGACAGAGTCTTCACGAGATTCAGGCATCTGGTGGCGAGTGTCAGGACGTGACGAGACGCGTAAGGCGCGCGAGGTATACGTACAGTAGTAGGTGGTGGCGGGGAGCTGTGGAGAGGAAGGATGAGCTCGCCCCAAGTGAGAACTTCCTGCAACAGGCTCGGAATGTTAGAGCGATGTGTTAAAGTTATATCATACCATCTTGACTTCGGCGCGGAATTTAGCACTATACGCAAGACTACAGACCTTGTTGTGCTTGCTCATCCACTCGACCCGTTCTCGCAGACGATTACAAAAGCTGCACTGAAGTTTAGGCTCTGCCAGAAAGACATGTGTAACTAAGTACCTGATTCTCCGATCGTTGTAGATGACCGAATAACGTGCTCCACAGGTTCTACAAAATGCTGGAGTTGAAGTATTTGATCAGGCATCGACGACTTGAAACGGGGAAAACCACACAAACCACGCCAACTTTCAACGTGGATTTATTAATCAGTATCTGTCGGAGTTCCAGCTGCGCTAGTCGTTGCAGCATTTTCTCAGCATGAGGAGAAAATGGAGGAGTAGCAAACTTGTTTTCCATGAGTCAATCATTGTTTAAATCTTAAGCAAACATCCCACCGTCGCTGGAGCGTAATCAATGCTAGAGCCAGCATTCTGTGCTGCTAAAGACGGGCATGTTCGTTGACTGTAAATGTCCCAGTGACACAAGATAGCTTACATTGATGGTATGGCGACACATATTGAGCCTCACTGGTGGTGCAGAGGGGGGTTCAGTTATCAACGCTGGTGCTTGTGCCGATTGTGTATTCGCAGGGGGGTTTGGGTGTCCTTGTTTTGAGGAAAATAAGGTAGAGCTTTTCATAGTCAGCGTTTATGATTTATGACGAGACGAGATAGAGCTCACGAGCCAGAAGGAGTATTTTTACTGGACTTCGGATGGGCCACGGCAGTATGCCGATGCAGCAACGAAAGCTCCGAGAAGCTGGCGGCGTTACAGCCTTTAACGCCACACTTGAAAGCATCTCTTGGCGGGGGTTTCGGTGACGAATGGGAGACTTTAGTATGCTGCTGCAGCAATGAAAGCTGCGGGAAGCTCTCGGCTTTACAGCCTACAACACTGCACGTGAAAGTCTGTTGTTTTGGCAGGGGTTTCGATGGCGAATGGAAGTCCTTAGTATGCTGACGCAGATGCTCAGGTTTCTCAAACTTTCGATGACAACCAGGAATTCCGCATTGGAATGGCAATGGCTGCACGGAAGATTAGCAGGCATGTTTAGCATTTGAGCAAATCCTGACGGGTGTTGGCATATCAACCGGTACGAATATTCGTGACAGTACGGAGAGATGGGAGGGCGACAAAGGGTGCAGACGATCCAGCGGGTCCACCACGTTGCTACGGCGTGCTTCTCCGATTCTCGGCGCCTAAGGACCGCCGGCATCATCCGGATGCCTTTGAGCCGAAACTGAGCTCGAAACGGTAAATTTGGTACTACTGTACTATTTCAACCAAAGGTTCAGGTGACAGGTGACGGAGTGAACTGAACAAATTTTCACAAACCAAAACTTGTTTTGAAAGCTTTGTGTCTTCCCAATGCCATGTCCAGGATTGTCCGACCAAAACGGCTGATGTAATCATCACATGGACTGCTCGGCAACCGGGCGAGCGTGGGCCGCGCTTTGCGCGGCCCGCGGGAGCGGGTTTGGTTTGTGCCTCGCCGCTTGCCGGCCATCCCATCAGTCTTGAAGAGGGTGATGACTTTGAAGAATTTTGGCCCAAATAGGCCACAAAACTGCCAAAAAACCGGTGCGGACGTCCCCTTATAGTAATTTCTCACGCTAAGCGAGGAAGGAACACCTTGCAAAAAATGTTCACGGAGGTGACGGTGACATGTGGTCTTCAGGAAGCCATCCAAGCCTTCGTTTGAGCAATGTATCTAGAGGTACTGACAATCTATTATGCACCCAATAGGCAGATATATTTGAGATCAACAAAAGAAACCTCACGCAGAGTTCGCGCGCGCGCAGTTTTATTCTTGCAACATCAGGAACGTCATACTTCCAGGACTCATTTCTGCGCTCTTTTTTTTTTTGGAACAAGAGAAACAAGTACACAAGAGCGCAAGTTTCTTGTCATTTTGCTGATATATTTAATTAACCATTTATGCTTCCATTGTCCCGTGAGGTGCACCTGAAATAGGTATGTAGGGATTCCCCATCGAACGCGCGAGGACTTATATAAGGGCGGATCCCCGAACTAACATCTGGAGACTGGCTGGTTTATATCCGTGCTGGAATCGAGGCTCTGACAGACCATCAGCGCAGGAAAAGCTGAGGATAATCTTGCTACTCTTCCACCGTCAAGTAAAACAAAACTGAACAAGCAGAAGTTATTACTTTTAGGAGTAGAATAATTGCATGTTCTTAAATTTCCTTCAAAGCAAAAAGGCATCCCAAAACACAACACTCCCAAAAATTTCAGATTCCGCTGTCAGCCCAATATGGTTTCTGAAATTGTAGCGGCAATTGAGGCGCAAATCGATGGCATCACTATGCGCGGCATGATCGACAATCCCTCGTGTCAACGGGACGCGTCTTGTATAAAATCAATTTTATCGGCTCTGGCATAACTGGGTGCACCGAAAATCATCAAAATACATTCTACACATGTTATTACAGCCATTGGCAGTACTGAATGCGCGATCAAAAAATTTCCGGCTTGGGACATTTTCAAAGAATTACCTCAGTTCTTCATGGATTTGGATGCCATGCTAGATAATTCAGGCCGACTCATACACAATTAGCGATACCGTCTCAGTATTCAGATCGCTGAAAGAGTGTCATGTAAACACGGTGGCTGACGCGTTTAATAATTTTAATTAGTTTAATCCACATTATTACTGTATGTGTCTTAATCAGGAGTTATGACAGTTACAATGATAGTTCATTGTCTATTCCTTCACCATAGTTAATGCACGTACCAGTACATGTGCAAAGGACACTTGCCTACTAGTTTGCCGCCTGGTTTAGAGGGTCAAAACGGTGGCTATGTCCATCTGTTTTGGCCCTCCAAATGGGGCGGCAAACCAGTAGGAGTTGCTTGCTGCTAGGGGGGACGAACTAGGCGCCATGTTCTGTTACTGACGGACTCTGAGTCACTCTATGAGAGCGATTCTGAAAGTCGATTCTGGGAGTTCCTCCTCGAGAGGAGGAACTCGATTCTCATTTCGATTCTCGATTCTCGGTTAAATTTGGTCCAAGAATCGACATCAGAATCGATGTCAGAATCGGCCTTCCTGACCGCTTTGACTTCCCCTAATCAACACACAAAAATGGCCATTGTCAGCCTGGGTGAGACTTTCATCCAATCACGCTGATCCCATAATACTAGTCGGCACCGCGCGCCTTTGTTGATGCCGGTGGTCAGAACTCTCCTGTCCCTCGCGTCGATCAACGCTTCAAGCGCACCGGTTCTGCGGGGTGTCTCTAATGTATGCATTCCCGCCTCATGCACGTGTACCCCACTGCACCAGTTCGTCCTTCCGTCCATTTTTAATCCTCTCCTCAACTCAATTTGTCGTTTCACTTATCCAGCTCCCCGGCGCGCTTATTGTTTACAGCCGCTACCGCTACAGTACGTCGTCTCGATTTCTTTTCGCGGCGTATCTGCTAACCCTCTCCGTACCCACGCCCTCGACACGCATTTACAGCCGACGTCCCGCTTCTTCACCTCCCATGCCCGGGTCTATCCCTGAATTTATATATTCGACCTAGCACTGCGGCTCTTCTGTCTTTCCTACTCGCCAAAGTTCGTTGCGCATTTCTTTTTTCAAAAATCATGGGATACTGACTTTTGCTTTCTTTCTTTCGTACGCCGATTCACTCGTATTATATTTTTTTCGCGTACAACCACCTTGCACTGACACTACGCAAGCCAGTGCGACCGTGGTCTATGTCTTTTCCGCACGTTTGTCTCGTTTTTACTTGGTCGGTGCCCAATAAGATTAGTGACAAATCAGGTAGTTTGCCAATTTGGCGGTAGACGCAGTGGACCTTACCTATTCGCTCCCTCGTCTCTTGTTTTTCAGATTAAGGCTTAGCCATTATTCAAGTTGCATCCACTCCCCCAACGTCGACGCTAGCCATCCGTGAGTCGCTTTACTTATCCGTGACGTCTGGTTAATATCGTCTCAGTTGCTTTTTTCTGGCCTACACAAGTCTGTCGTTAGCTGTAACTTTACCTAGCGAGCTAATCCTAACCACCGTTCTCCACACCTACAGCTAACTCATCCGGCAGATTCACATTGCTTCCTCCCACCCAGTGAGTTGAGCCAGCGGTGCCTCTGTTACTCCAGCGGCTGTGTTGGTCGTCTGAGTCTGAGAATGTGAAAATACGCCCTCAGTCAATTGTGAGACAGGAAAGCTCTCGAGTTCCTCGCGAGCACTAACGTGGAGCATACTCCAACGCCAGTTGCTTTCAGCTATCACTTTGTAGCAACATTTGCAATCTATACATTTTTCCGCCAGTGTGCGTGTTGTTGTTTCATACCCCGCGCACACTTGACACTTCTCAGGAACAATACTGGGTCTACATGGAATAATCTCAATGATTTGCTCGACCAGACATCGGCAGAGAGGCATGGGCTTGAGGCTCCCCCAGATTTACCCCACTTGTGAGTTGGGGAGTCATTTTTGACTCCTTTTTTGGGGGCTTTGTTCCAAAATCTATTTCTTGGGTGACTGCAAGCGAGCACGTCGCGGGAGTAAGCGGCACCGCAGTCGATGCTGCAAGGCGGAATAATTCTCACATTATCTCTTTGAATGGTTTCCCTCTGCAAGTCTGCAACTACTTTTGCAAACAAGTCCGGCACGGGACGGCTTCACGTCACTTATTCCAAGTGCTGAATATGTCTATTCAAGGAATCCAACGGCCGTCAGAGTTTATTGAGTACGAGAAGGGAAATCTCGTCTGAGGGATCCCGCAGTTCTACATACTGCATTGAGTATCGCTATAGCCACCGGCTCTCAGGACCATTAGTCAACCACACAAAAAATACCCAGGGCCTGCTGGATACCATACAACAGTCGCCCAAAAAGAAGGATACCGCAGCTGATAGACTGAACAGATTGAATTGTGGCGTATGGCAATGGTACATGCCTCTGCCGCGTACCACTAGCCAGTCAACCACGCCACATCTCGTTCAGCGAGACCCGTTGCAGCCGCGTATCTGAATTTTTTCTTCGTTGAGGAAGTGAACGCTTCTTGATTATACCGTTGAAGTAGATGTTTCTCATCTCGAATGAGAGCAGGCGTCAAGTGCGAATTTGAGAATCCGAAAACATTTGGTATAATTTGTCTGGCAGTTCGCGTTCAAAATCAAGTTCAAATGCCTTTTAAGTCTATTGTGAAAATTCGAAACCTCTGTTGACTGTCTTTCAGACTCGGTGTCAAGAAAGAGTCCAGTAAGAATGTAGATTTCCGCCCCTCCGAGCAGCCAACGAATAGCCAGGGTCCAATTTTGTCCTATCACTGTGGGCGCAGGAACCAAGCATGATTATTACTTATACTGTGTAACTTGTTCGTCAACACGGTTGTCGGCTACGAAATAAGTATGTTATGAAAACCACTCCAAGGACAATTTCAACCCTCTTTAACGAAGCCGATATCGGTAGACCCCGTCAAATAACAACCCAAAGAATTCACAGCCCCAACGCCGAGAGCAGCTTGTCGAAATCGGGTGAACTCAGCCCCGGTGACGCTATCCCACCCAAGCAGTGCCTCAAATCCACTCCCGCGCATTCTACATGCGCACCTCAATTCTCAACGCTATCAAAAGGATTCAAGTAGTATTACAGAGGTACTAGCCCTTTTTTTGTGGTTTTATGTTTTTTCTTTCGAGCAAGCAGGCAATATCATCCCTGACTCCAATTTCTTGCGATCAGCCTCCGTTTATTCCTCATTATCCCAGTGTGATCGCCCTGAACTTGCTAGTCTGAAAAATACTGATCAGCCATTTAGTAAGGTTGAAGGCCAGGTGTTCACCTTAAACAAATCCGGGGACGGTTTGTACTCGTCGAGGGGTTGCAACATGCTCAACGCAAAGCCTTGGATTTTGCGGCCCTGGGGAAAGTTATGATTATCAGCGAAACGTTCGGCCATGCATGAGGGTAATATGCTGACCCTAACCAAGTCCGCGACCATCGCGTCGACTGCGTGCCACTCAGAAGGGAACACTCCGTTATAAATCGCGTCGACGATCCTAAATTTTGGTTATTTCCCCGTCCACAAATAAATACCGCGAAACATCCTACATACCTTTCGAACGACGTAGCGATTGCCGAGCCCATTTGCTCGACCACCTCATCTTTTATTTTCCCCCCAAAGCCGCGATTAACCTCAGAGAACATGGTGGTCATCGCCTTCGAGGCGACTTTGTCGAGCCAGGTCTTGAGTGCGCCGGCGCCAATGGCCGCAGAGATGGTGTTGCGGATAGTCTCGAAGATATAGCGCTCGATAGTGGCCGTCTGCTGTATGGGGGAGAGCGTGGTCTCGAGGAAGATGCCAATGGGGGTCGTAATGGCGGCACCAATCGCGGCACCCCAGGGCCCGCCGAGTAGGCCACCAATTGTGACGCCCACCATGACGATTGTGGAGTTGGCCGACAGGGAGACGGCGCGTTGGGCGCCTTCCTAGTGCCATTTGCGTTAGCGGATACAGCGACGGAAAGCGGTTAAATTACCATATCGCCCATCAGAGCATAAATTCCAGCGATGACGAAACCAACAAGGGGCCAGCCTTCGAATGCCTGGAGGAACTTTTCCCAGAAGCTGGGCGGCGGGGTGTACCTGGAAATGGAATTAAACCGATCTCTCTTCAGCTATGCTGTACTCACGTGCCGACAAACAAGAGCCTCGAGTAATTGTTCACAATATCCACAGCAAGATTGACCTCCGCGGTACGCCAACCCGATCCAACTTGCAGCTCTGCCTTCAAGATGAATGACTGGCCGCCCTCGCCGAGGTGGACGTTGCGCGCGCTGTTGTAGAAGCCGCTGTCGCCAGCGTTGGAACGGAAGTATCCGTTGATGTTAGCGTAGTGGTCGTTGAGGTTGAGCTGTTGGTAGTGCATGAGGCCGTCGGAGCCCATCAGGAAGGCCGAGAAGACAGAGCCGGTGAGGCTGACGGCTGTTGCGCTGGTATCAATGGCCTGATTTCTGCACACAAATATCAGCGAGATGACAACAAATATCATAACGGAGCTTACGTCACGCTACAAGGAAGGAAAGCAAGTCAGAGATGAAACCACACACTGGCAGAAAAACACTTACAGCCGCCTGAACAACAAAACGCCGCCGGAAACTCCGACGAAGACTTTAAGGTCGATGGATGCCAAGTTCCGACCGCCTGCGCCGTCATCTAGTTCGGCGGTGAGGAGGCCCTGGTTGTCGACACGCAGGTTGTGCGAGCTGCCGTAAAAATTCCCATATTGCGCCAGGGTGTCGAATTTGCCGTAGAGATTCTCAAGATAGGGATTGAGGTCGAGCTCGTAGGGATTCCAGGAGGTTCCATTGGGAGCCAGGACGTCTGCGGCGAGTTTGGAACCGACGATGCGGATGTTGCGCGAGTTGAGAGTGAAAGCCATGTCGGTGAGACTGGGAAAACCTGAAGGACAGAAGGACCTGCCAGTGCCGCCTCAGCTTCTGAGAGGGCGTATATAACTGGTGAGCGTGGTTAGAACGAGGGAAGACGAAGGGGTCAAGAAGATGATCAATAACAAGCGGAAGATTCCCTTCTATGGTCCGAGGCTCAGCCACAAGCCAGGATCATCAATGTGTCCAGCAGTGGAGTGTTCGGCAAAGACGCGGCTGCTTTTTAACAAGCGAGGGTAATATGAGCTTCATATGTTAAAGCGTCTGTCTACGAGAGACTACGGCTGCTTCTGATCAGCGGAGTTTAAAACGCCACAAAAAAATTCCATGATTTCGACCTCCCAAAACCCGCAGCTTTGGCACGGGTACCCGACCCGTGCCACTCGAGCGGAGCTACGGAGCTTCAGGCTATAGCT
The DNA here is from genome assembly GCA_029282285.1 of Mycena rebaudengoi. NCBI lineage: Eukaryota > Fungi > Basidiomycota > Agaricomycetes > Agaricales > Mycenaceae > Mycena > Mycena rebaudengoi. Next base: position 383,440 of record JARJCX010000072.1, read on the forward strand.
TTTTTCGGTGTCACCCAGCCAAAGGCCAATTTTAGGGCGGACCGATGAGGTAACTTAAATCATTTGTTTCGGAATCCAGTTTCAGGAAGCACTATTGTGTACCTTAAATAATTATTTTCGGGACACCCAATTATGTAACCGAATGCCTTACTTTAAGCTACAGCTTCAGGAAGCCTCAAACTTCAAGTTTAAGTTGCAATTTCTGTGAGGAATCGGTGCTTTAAATTACAAGTTTCAGTCGTGGTTTGATCAGAGCTGAAATTACAAAAATAAGGGTCCCCAAAATGTGAGACCAAAACCAACAATTTCAGCAACAGCATAAGGGAGCCTTAAATTACTAGATTAAGGCGGACTTCCCCCTGAAAACAATAAATTCAGTGGGAATTCCGCCTTAATCTATTAGTTTAAAGCTCCCTTATTCTGATGCTGAAACCACTAGTTTCAGCCTCAAATTTGGGTGCCCTTATGTAATTCTCCAATTTCAACTATGATTAAATTGCGAATGGAATTTATAATTCAAGGCACCGATTCAGTCCTGCATAAATTGTCCTTGAAATTTAAGGTTTCAGGTGGTCTGAAGGTGTAGCTTATGTAAATGATTATTTTCAGAAACCAGTTTCAGGAGCTCATATTTTGACTTTATGTAAGTTGCATCATCAGGTCGCCTGAAATTTTGCATTCGGCCGTGTGTGTGTCTACTTCTTCTGGAGATATAGCAGTCTGTTAAGTCTTTCGCTCGGAGTTATATTTCTTCCGGAGATATGACAGACTGTTACGTCTTTCGTTCGGACTTCTACTTCATTCGGAGATATAACAGTCTGTTATAGGACCCCTGATAATAGGTGGGAAGGCCAAGTCCGCTGGCGGACAAAGATTTGAGAATTTTGGGCCCGGAACCCAGGACAAAAATGGTGTCTTGGGGCCAGGAAGCCCAGGTCCGTGGCAGACAAAATTTTTGGGACTAGAGCTGAGAAACCCAGCAGTAATATTCTTATGTCAAGGATCAACTGCTTGCTACGCCGGCTTTCATACTCTGATAGTTCAAAATGACAAAAGGCGGGGCGGAAACCGGCTCAATGCACTAATGTGGTCGCGATAACCCATATTTAGCCCCGCAGGGCCGAAAGAAATGGTATTTTTCGGGGTAGGCTAGGTCCGGGACGGACAAAAATACGGCCAATCAGCACAAAACTTAGGCGGACAAAAGGCGGCCAATCCGTCAAGTTCGGGACCTGGCCTTCCCACCTATTATCAGAGGTCCTTCTGTTATGTACGTCTTTCGCTCGGAGTTATACTTCCTCCGGAGATATAACAGTCTGTTACGTCTTTCGTTCGAGTTCTACTTCTTCCGGAGATATAGGTGCGCCGTCGCCAAAATTGGCAACGATATCGCGTAGAGCTACAGTTGGGCAAATACCAGATGGCCGCTATTTGAACTCAGCAGTGACTGGGAATTACGTACCCACCCCATGTTAACGTTGACTTATTGAATCACAATAATTTTGAACATGCGGACGTGCCATGTAAAGTGCAGCATGGCCCGTAATCGGGTGCAGCGATAAACAATGATTTTTGAATGTTCTTCTTAAATTACGTGCTTCCCACAGAGTCACGCAATGCAATGACCGATTTAATGGACGTGACTTGTGGCACCGTGCAGTTACTCTCAAGTCTGAACTCGCATTCCTCATGTTCACCATCGTCACTGCTGAGCCCCGAAATGACCAATTTCATCAACTCATAATGCTGGATAGCTATGAACGAAAATAATGCCCCCTAGCTGCTCTTGAAGACGCGGAAGACGTCATTTCTTGGCGGGTTGTACGTTGTTTTTAATTTGTCTGCGAAGACAAATTTTAAAAAATAGAAGTCATTCGGGTGCAAACCTGTTCGAACCTAGACTAGACCTCTTTTGAACCGCACCCCAGGTTCGGTGCGGGCTTCGCAAAATTGGCGAAAAATTCAGATTCGGTCAGAATTCCGGGCAAAAACCGAACCTAAGCAAATGGGGGCAAATGGTAGGCATACATCCCAACCTCACCCACCCAAATTTCTATATATTTGCCCAACCATCCTGACCCTCATATCGGTGGCTATGTTCCTGCCATAGCCACCGTTTTGAGGGTCAGAACGGCTGGCCAAAAATGTAGGGTGATTGACCATTTTTGCTCTTGAAGCCATTGGCTTCTTCTGGCTTAATGGGCACACGGAAGATAAAGCCAAACCTGGAATTTAAATAAAATAGAAGCACGAGCACGAGGCGACAGGTACCTTTCACTAATCAACTGCTGCTCATTGAATTACGTCCCCAAAATTCAAAATTAATGGAATGGCCGTGTTAGGCTTCCCTGTCAGAAGGCAGCGTGGTACGGGCAGGAAAAGGAGATTCCTGGGTGTGTCGGAGGTCATTCATTCGTCAATGCAAGAATGAAATGATGACGGGATGGACCGATGGAATCTCGTGGAATGAATTTGGGCATTGGACGTGACTTCGCTCTGCAGCACCTCGTTGAGTTCCATCCTACCCAGGCTGGGCTGAGACACAGCATGTACCTCCGCATCTGTGAGTAAAGTGAGCTGGCCATCGAGTGCCGACCGTTCGTCCGGAAAGGTTGGGATACCACGGGCGAAGGGAGAAAGGAAAGCAAACTGCGAAGACATTAGCCATCGAAGGGGAATATTAGAATCATAGGACCGGCGGCATTATGCGTGCGATGCAACAATTCAGCAGACAAGCAAGATTATATCAAACAACACAAGTACAGAAAGCATAAGTGGCAATGTACAGCTCAATTATATCCCGCCTTCTCTGCAGCCTCTTTCTTGCGCTGTTTCTGCTCGTCCCACACGACATCATACAGATCCTCCATGTCATCGGGGAACTCGTGTATCGTCCCTTCGAGAGGAGGGTGACGATGGATGAAGGCCGCGAGGAAGTCGTCCTGTGATGCAAAGGCGTGCCCAAAATGGATCAAGTAGTCATTACTGCCTGTGTCGAGATAGCAGTACTCGCCGCCGGCCTCAAACACAATGCAAGGCTTGTAGTAGTCCAGGAACGCAAGGGGGCGAATTGTGCCGGGAATTTTGAAGAGCCGCTTGACAAAGAAATCCATCTCGGTGAGGTCGTGCCAATCAGAGCTCACAGCAAATAACTGCTAGGCGAGAAAATTTTCCCAGTCGCACGAAATGGGCCGAGATTGATCTTGGTGCGGTAAAAGTTGAGACAAAGGTTCTGGGGGGGGGGGGGGTATATTATACTCACGTGGTCCAAATGTCTGAACAGCGAGTTTACCGAAGACAAATGGGTAGTAATGTACAGGTGGTTATCCTTACATATACTACAAAATGTCAACGGAGCACACACCATTCCACGGGGTCGGTGATGCTAGGATTGGCTGTGAGCTGGTTGACCGATTGTATGGCAGGATATGGATATAACCTTGTGGGACCTGACCACAAGCAGAGTGTGCAAGTGTACGGGAGGAGTCCCCTCCTCCCAGGTAAAATTCCCCACACACCACCAGTCACAGTCAATCGTTGCATGTATTTCCCTTTGCAGAATGCAAGCAACAAGTCAGTGTGTTCAACTTCCAAGGAAGGTCCACTGCTGACAGAAAATCATCTCAAAAGCTGGATAGGCCAGGATATTCAAAGACCGGAGCACAGGAGATAAACTGAGTCAAGTGCAGAAAGCGAGGCCTCAGGCAGGACCCAGTCGACGAGGAGGACGAGAACAAACACGGTGAACAAAACATAAGACAGTGGACGGAGTCAAGTACCGAAAGCGAGGCAGGACCCAGTTAGTGATGGTTTGGCTTTGGCTTGGCCTGAAAGCCATGGCTTTGGCCCGGCTTTGCCTGGCTTTGGCTCGGAAAAATCCCAGGCCAGGTCAAAGGTGCTGGCTTTGGCTTGGTTTGGCCTGGCTTCGGCCTGGGCCATGGCTTTCAACCGGAGTATTTACCAACTCCAATTCGGCCAGAAAAATATTAAAATGCTGACATGAGCCTGGTGAGAGGGCTTACCAGCATGTTTGAACTCAATCATAACCTTTCCTGGAACTGTAGATGACTTCCTACAACATATGATCACCGACTATACTCAGATTCAGTCAGATTTGGGATGAATATAGTACTATATCGGAAGCCATGACTTTTTGGCCTGGCTTTGGCCTGGGATATTCTCAGGCCAGGCCAAAAGCCAACCCAGGCCAAACTGTTGGCTTGGCTTTGGCCTTGGTACCAAAGCCAAAAAGCCCTGGCTTTTTGGCCTGAGGCCAAAGCCAGAGACCATCACTAGACCCAGTCGACGAGGAGGAGAAGTAACACAGTGCACAAAACATAAGACAGCCGGACGGGGTCAAGTACCGAAGGAGGCAGGACCCCATCGACGAGGAGAAGAAGAACGCGGTGCACAAAACATAACACGGCCGCATAAATCACGTCCAATGGGGAAACACGGAGAAACACGGAGCCCAACCGGTGACACTTTTCGATGACAAATCCTGGGGGTCAAACGAGGCGGAATGGCAACGGCGGCAAAATCCTCACAAAAAATCGCGAGGTCGCAAACGGCGGCGAGACGATCATACCCTCCTCAGGCGGTTCCACGCCGTGCAATCACCCATAGGCGGTCAATAACACGGGTTTCAGGGGATGGCCGCGAGGTATTACAGGCAAAGCTCTCCACTTTCAGGGATCTCAAGCACTGGCAGGGTTCGTCTGTTGCGGTCGCAGGCACCTCACGGAGAGCTCCCGCCCCATCTCGACACACTCCACAGCGCCATCAAGCCAAAAGGCGCTCGGAAACAGCCAGGAAACGCACGAGGAAGACCCCAAACAATATCAAGAACCGATTCTTCGTCGTTCTGTGAGTCAAGCCGGCCCGGGAAAGTAGCAGCCCACAGCACAAGCCAATAACCCAGAAGCATCAGAGCAAACACGGAGCCAGAATTGAGCCAAAAAGCCAAAAAGCAGAAATCGAGAATTTGACATGATGGTGGTAGCTGTGGTCCTATCGTGTGTGGGTCGTTGGCTGAGAAATGGAGTGGCTTTTGAAGCCTACTTTCACCACACCGTCCCAGATATCTGGCGTAGCGGGCACGGTGGACTGGGGCAGCGTAGTCAGAGCCCCGTAAACGATCCTAGCAGGCCAAGAGTGAGCGAGAAGACGGGTGAGGAAGTATAGCACATTACGGATGACGAAGAGTTGGGATTGGAGGACGCAATGCCAGTTGGCGCAGAGCACGCAGACCTTGCCTGATGGAGCGAGATGAGCGAATGGTGACACGAGTCACAGTCAAGGGGCGGTTCCCAAAGTAACATGTACAAACTAACTTTCTTCCACTAAAGTCTATATAGTCGTGTTATTTGGGTACCCAAATGCAATGCCATCAATCCGACTTGGTTTTTTTTTCGGCACCCTTTAGGGCTCGCAAACATCAGGAAAAAACCTCCTTCCCTAATTTAGAGGTAATTTGTTTCCTGTTGTCAGATTAGGCAAAAAGGGGGGAAAGTGACCTAATTGTGCGAGTTACCCAGGCCAGCTTGTTCCAGAGTAGTTGAATGGTTTTAGTATTGACTAAACATGCCTCGGAACTATTAGAAAAGTTCAGCATAGCTGATTGCAACTTTGAGAAATTTACCAGAACTGTTTGAGAACCGTCGAACAAATGTCTCAAGTCAATTTCGAGCCGACCCTAATGTCCACGTGCAGACAAACATTAACTGTTTGACAGATGTCAAACAAAAGTGCTTCGTATTGATGGGAAGACAACAAATGTCAATGCCTTTCTTCCTTTCCCCCCTGTGCCTCCCTCTCACAACTCGCGCTCCCATCTGCTCAGCTTCCTCTTGCTTCCTCTGGTAAGTCACTGACTGTCCTGGTTTCCTATACTTACATCCTTGATCCGAAATTAGCCACGACCGCGTTACAAACTGCCTTCCTCGTCGACAGGAGATCTGTCTCTGCTACCCAAGTCCTCCGTGTAGATGTAGTCTCTTTTTATCAAGCAAGTGCATTACTGAATACACGGTTTTCCAGCTACTGGTCGCGACAATCCACTCCTAGCCCATGCGCACACATACTAAGTCGCTAGCAAGCTACGTAGTACGGTGGTGGCATCGCCATCATTTTCGTGTTTGGTAAGTACACCCACGATTGACGCAGACGGAGTCGTTCACCAGTCATTGTCATGCAGGGTAGTATGCAGCTGTGGCAGTACACTGCCAGCTCCGCGAATACAGGCCCACAGGGGTGGAGCACTTGCGATGCAGCACACAATGTATGCCCGTTCCTCAATGTAAGTATTCCTTCTTCATACCATTTACATACCTCTCACTCATTCTTCTATCTGCATCTCATGGTCGCGGCTGTGCCCTCGCCACCGCGTTGAGCAGCACCCACACCGTCCGCGTCATGTCTTGTTCCATGTAGATCACAGCAGCCCCGCCCGCAACCGTCCTCCGTCCCTGCTGTAAGCTATTTAATCAGTTATATTCTCACCCCTCTTAGCACGCACACTTCCATCACCTCAAGCAACGGCTATGCTTCGGCAAGCACATACATCCACCCGTGCTGTGTTCTTCCGTCCGTTCTCCTGTGAGTTTTTTTTTCATATTATTTATCCGTTAATGTCCTCACTCTTTCTTTAGCTACCTTCATCTGCACGTCATGGCAGCGGCCGTGCTCTCACACCTCCGCGTTCGGCACGCACGTCTGGCATCAGCGGGCGCACTTGCGATGCTTTCTCAATGCCGACGGAGTCGCGCGGGAATGTGTCGTGTGCGCGTCGGCCTTCTGTTTCCCATGTGATTTTTTTTTATCTCATCTAATTGTTGCGGCTGCTCGAGTGAGATATCCTTCGCCATCTACCACATCCAGCGTTGACCCGTTTTTCTTTCGGTACAGACTCTTACATATTCCCTTGTATAATATTTAAGTTTGGCTGCAGGCTCTTGGCTGGGTTGTAGTTACTCTGTACCCGTACATATGTAGCTAGCATCCAAATATATTTGCCCTTTTCCCTACTGCATACCCAACGTCAAATGAGCCCAAAATACCCCACTGCCCGTACTATAATGGCTGGGGAACCTGAATAATTTAGTTCCTATTAGTAGTAATTTGTTTCCAACGTCCGAAGAAAGCTAATAGAAAAAATAATGGTAATCAGGCCACATTAGCCAGTTTTTAGAAGTAATCCGACCTTATTAGCAAAGGAGCATATTCCTGATGAACCCGACTTTGGCCCCCATATCGGCCCTCCCATTGCACTTTAATTTTTTTCCAGGCTTTGTAGGGCTCCCAGACCCTACTTTAGCCCCTATACCGGACCTAGATTAATGCCCCTAAATGGCACCCCCCCCCTGTCTTTAATTGTCACCTTTCTCATTCAAAACAGCTTTGTTTAAGAGCACTCTTGTGGCCCTGACATTCACAATGTTTACAAGCCATCGGCATTGATAGAACAAATCTACACATTCATGCAAAATAGCCTTTTGATGCAGACACCTTTGATGCAGACCGATGCAGACACTGATGCAGGCGCAGATGCAGACATGCAGACACTTTTGATGCAGACAGAGTAAACGGATGCAGACATAGGGCCTTTAGGTTATTTGGGGGAAAATGTGCATTCAAGGGAGGGAAACAATAGTTTCCAAATCGGCCATGGGAGAATATGAAATATGATGTCTAACCCCATTGACGCAGCAACGAAGTCAAAGCCAGAGTTTTTTCAAGAATAAGCTAGCAAGCGCAAACATTATTTTACACAAGCTCCAAATTTCGGTTGCCGATATTCCTAGGGCACCATGTATAGCGATGATGCCCTGCCCTATCGAGCAGACCTCCAGGAGTTGGTGCGCCAAGGACTTCAGATTCAAATGGGCATCAACTACCTAAGTAGCGCCACATGACCATATCTGAACCTTTCAACCTCTCGGTATTACATTCAGGTAAAGTTGTACTTGCAAATCATATTATTGTTCCCCGACATCGTGTCGCCTGGCATCCATAAGCTCATAAAAGATGGATGTTCACCTTCCAATTGATTTCGAATAATTGTAGGCACACTCTGGCCCATTGTACCATCCTCCGCACTGTCACATTCTTAGTACTTTGTGGCCGTTTTCGTTTCCATCTGCCATTGGGCCTAGCAACCAACCAATCAGCCAACAACGAACACATTCTTCAAAGTAAGTAAAATACAAAAGGTGCTCGTTGATCAAGTTGGAATTCATTCTCATTTGAGTGTGCTAAAAGGACCCTCAGCCCTTCCAAAAAAAGAATTCCTCGCAACCTTCCCCCCCACTAATTACCGGACGCCAGGCCAACATAATTCACGGCAACTTATGCCTCTTTCCTCTCCCCATCTATCAACCTCCACTACAATTCGCGGGAATCCTGAGGTCCATTTGCCGTGACAACACCATAAATCCTCTCAGTTCGCCCCGTGCGAATCGATACGAGGCAACGGGTGCTCAAGTCGATGCGTCTCTATGCTGGCCGGGCGTGCACATTATCGTGTCGTGGTTGAGATAAAAATTAGTAAAGGTCCTTAGAGCACTGGCACAGCGCAAGGCGTGATGGGTGTGTCGAGCAAGTCCGGTGATGCGAGCGTATAGTGCCAATCACTCCATTTAAAAAATCTCGCGATCATCGGCGCCTTAATATCGCCCTTACAAAGAGTGATCAGAGCGCACCGTGCAAGTAAGCAAACCCCATATGGATCAAACTCCATTTAACGTGACCACCGATATGGTGCTCAGAAGAGCGGGATGTCGGGATGGCAGGCGGGCGGTGTGCAATCACCTCTACTCACCATACTCAAGGTGGCGATTAAAAAAAAAAAAAAAAAAAAAAAAAAAACCCGCCGCCCATTGGGCGGGGCGGCAGGATGTCGGGATGGCGGGCGGGCGACCTCTACTCACCCTCACCATACTCAAGGTGGTGATGAAAAAAAAAATCCCGCTGCCCGTTGGTCAGGAGGGCGGGATGGCGGGTGGGCGGTGGGCGGCCACCTGTACTCACCGTACTCGAGGTGGCAATTAAAAAAAAAAATCCCGCCCCCTGTTGGGCGGGATGACGTGATGGCGGGCGGGATGGCGGCGGGCGGGAGGCGGGAGGCGGGCCATACCGACTTCACTGTAGCAGCCAGTACGTGCGGAGCGCGCACTCTGATGGGGCTGACTGCCGGTGGACCCACCGCAATGGTAATTCCCATGGAGAGTCAAAATTTTCAGCCTTGCAAATTCCCGGATCTTGGCTCTGGACGGTGACTAAGAACGAGCCTTAATTACCTAAGGACTCGTAGTATTATCTTATTCCAGGAGCCCCCTCCGCCCCTCTGCGCCGCCGATCCTCTTTTCCTCGCCACCGTCCTGCCTCTGCCCTCATCTACTTCACAAACCTCACAGAATGCACAAACAACTCAGCAGCAACAACAGCAAGATGACGGGACCGCTCTCCCCGCAGCCCTCGTATGCCTCCCTGCGTAACTCCCCACTGGCGCCCTCCCCCCGCAGGACCTCGCGCCCCTCGTGCCACGGCCCATCGCACTGCTGCGTTGCTTTTTTTTTTCATTCCCTTCTGTTTCTACTGTTCCTATTTCATTCGTACTGTTCCGCTCTTATCCCTCCCGTTTCTTTCTTCTTTCTCTCTCTGGATTTCTCCTTACCCTGTTCTTCCGCATCATCGTTCTATTTACCATCCCTTGCTTTCATCATCATCATCATCCTCATCATATCCTTTTTCGATCACGACGGGAGACAAGAGCAGGCTACATGCAAGGAAGAGACCGAACCAATCCCAACTTGAAGATGCCAGAGCTGGGAAAAAAAGCTGATGAGCCAAACTAAGATCACAGGAATAGGCCTATTCATCGCAACACATCGCATCTTGAGGTAACCCAGATCAGGATCTGACAAGCTGGCAGCCTGAAGGGAAATTGGTTATATTTGCTCACATCCAAGTCGAAGTGGGAATTGCCGCAGAAGCAAGCGCAATATCACGATGAACTGTCAAGCTCTTGTGAATCCATGGACGCGCTTGCAGACACAATAATAAAATCTGGAACTACCACGAGCTGGGATACGGCTCTATCTGGCCTCCCAATTTCCGCCTGGAATCGTTCACATTGACCGCAGCTCGGGCCTCGTCTGAGGGTCATTTTACCACAAGGCGGCAAAGGAGAGATATATCTGTGATACATAGATGATCAGATACTGACGAAGGATATAAAAGTCAAGCGGCCGTGCGGCTCTTGCCCTCGCACAACTTCCGCTACTTCCTGATGCCAGACATCACCATCCTACCTGCTAAGCTCACCAGTCTGGTGCTGGAGAGCTATCTCTACGGAATTCTGGTCCTTCTTTCTACATCCACCCTCTATTTCTTCGCGACTCGGCGGACCCTGGCCGGGAAAACTCGGGCTCCCCGCCATCACTTCACATCACTCGTTTTCTTGGGTATCGCTAGCCTCTTCCTAGTTGTCACAGCGGTATGTGGCCCTCCTTCCGGGGTCATTCGAGTCTGACCTTCGAGAAGCATTGGGCTATTGTCATCTATCAGGCTTTTTTCGCCTTCATACATCTCGGCACTGTGGTTGGGGAGGACCTCTTTTATGCCGATCTCTCCCAGCCAAGCGAGCTGGCAAAAGCCGCGCTTTTCTTTGCAGCTGTTCTCTTGGGAGACACACTCGTAGCAAGTCTAGCCCACATCGGTGTTCAGTTCCCGCATTGACTCCCCAAAGACATACAGGCTATGGATAGTATGGGGCCAACACCGCTACATTGCCGTCGTTCCCGTCCTGGCTTTAGTAGGAAGTGGCGGTGAGTTTTACCTGATTCAGATGCTCATCTAACATTTGACGAAATGACAGTGACCTCTGCTGGAACGCTGTATGTTTTCGCCCAATGGGATCACAGCTTGCGTGGACATCCATTTTATAATATATCGAGACCTTGGGTCACAAGTGGATTCATTTTCTCGTTCCTGTGGACACCTTTACTGCATATTATGTCCGGAAAACTGACGCTTTATCTAGGACAAACATATACAGCACCGGTAAGCCGACCATATCATAAGATTCGGAAGATTTTACCCGTCATCGCCTAGGCCTTATCGCCTTCCGTATCCGAAAATTCAAGCACGTTGGCTCAGGTTCTGAATCACGATTGTTGGTATGTGCTTCTACACCCTCATCTTTCTACCGCAATATAACTCAAATGCCTTCAGGGTTTCCTAGCCATTCTCGTGGAAAGCGCCGCTCTTCAGACGTGAGTGTCTGAGACTTCCAGGGGATATAATATGTGTTACTGAAACCCAACTAGCTTCTGGTTCATCGTTTTCTCCATAACCCAGCTTGCCGAGTCAGATTTAGACTTCATCTTCGCCGACAGCTTCCCTGTCATCCTGGGCATATCGAACATGCTGATCCACGCGCGTGTTGGTCTAGGATGGTCCGCACAGAATTCAACAACCGGAGAAAGGCCCCAGATACGATAGGGGGAAGGCTGTCGTTTGATCACTGTAATTTAATTCTCATTTTCTGAATCCTAAACATGAGATTTTGAGCTGGATCATCAGAGCAAGAATGAAGAATGCATTTGACAGAATCCATGGGGAATATTTGTACGAGCGGACAACGGGATGCTCATCTGGGAATGAAACCAGGAGTTTTGCGAGTGGTGCAAGTCCCGCATCGAAAATCTCGATGAGAGGGTGATTTTCTGCTGCGTTGGATTGACGGAATGCTAGGGAACGAATTGTCCCAATCTAAGCAGTGGTCAATGTACTGCGATTCTGCAAGAGCTTGCTTACCTGCTCAGGTCGGAGTTCAACCTTCGATATATCTTCGCATGAAGCCCGATCCTGGCTGTAATACCTTGAAGGCCCTATTTATCTTGGGCTCAGTTCTGTGGGCAGACTGGTGGCTGTACGCCTTGGAGTGTATACCAAAAAATCGGAAAAAATCGGAAAAATCCTCAAGGTGTACAGCCACCAGTCTGCCCACAGAACTGAGCCCAAGATAAATAGGTCCTTCAGCACCAGGAGAGATGCCAGACCGCTACGGAAAGGAGGGTTGATTATCGCATGTCCGATATGCAAAGGTGTCAGGTTCCGATAACCCTTCAGCATGGAGAATAATGTTGAATATTTTTGATCTTACGATAGAAACACTGTTTACTGTCCTTCTGCTGAAAGTGAGGTTCCAGCTGTGAACTAGCTCGGGGAGGGAACCTTCTGCCAGTCTGTCCAGGCAAACCGCTGTACGGTGCAAATGACGAACACGATCCATCCAGTTGTCCGTGTATAAGCCTGCTCCCAGGGCTGCCACGTCCAACCTTTGCTCCCGAAAGAGGTGCGGGAGGATCAAGGCTCGGAAGAGTCCGCACACCAGGGAGATTCTTCGCAGCTGCTGCACAGAACATAGAGTCCAATACGCGGATCTAGACGTCCGCAGGCACGATCCAAAGAAGGTCCACCGAGGGGGTAGTCATTTGAGTGCTGTTCGCAGTGTTGGATCGAGTGGTAATTTAAGCCCAGGTGACTTGGCTTGTGGGCCACTGCTTCGCATGGCAGTACGAGTCCGCCCTTTTTTGAAATTATTCTTGAACACCGTGTCTCGAGCTTAAATTTAGAAATAAATATCGATTACGATGTGCCTCAAATCACCTGTCCATATAAAGTTGCGCATACTGTCTCCTCTGGCATCTGACCTGTCTGCAGAGGGACTGGATCTTGCAAGTCTCAGACTTGACCATTAGGTTTTCAGTGACGGCCTGTTGAAATTCCATCATGGACGGTGGTATCACATCAAATTGTTCTTGCTCCTGTCGAATACTACAGCTGTGAAGTGAGTCGTGACCCATAATGGCACCGCGTGAATGATAAATCAAACTTCCCATTTGCAATCTGGTTTCACCCATAGCAGAAGAAAAAATTAGTCACGCATCCAAGCGAAGATGATTGAAGCCGGAATTAATTATCTAAATGAAAGTACTTGGTGAATTGTGGTTGAACAGGTCAGTTTGAACCATCTGCACACCACAGACACGATGGCGTCGTTAGCTTGCTGAATTGGTTTTCCAACCACTGAAATGACATTGGAATGCGAAGAGTGCGGAGCTTAAGTACGGATCCCTTCAAATTCAGTTTTAGTCAGATGATGGCCTGGTAAATATCGCGTTAACAAGACTCTCAGCAGACCAGGATTGGAATGTGGTCTGAGACGCCCTTGGATCTGTCACTGAGACTTCTTCTAGACCTCCCGAGACTGTTCCTTAGGTTGTGCAGTGGTTGCACATAAAATTGAAATAACGGCCAAACCTCGGAAGGAACATGTCAGTCGGAGTTCTAACTACGATCAAAAAACGCTGAATGGACGTCGCCAAGAACGAATCCTGTCCTTGACAAAACAGCGCTGGGAAAACTTGATTCAAATCAATAACAGGTAGCAGAAACTAAATAGACACAGGAAAAAATAAGAGGTATGTGTTTAAATGTTGAGGCGTCTGTCTGGGAGAGACTAGGAAAATACAGCGGTATGATCGGCGCCAGCACATGCCATCAACATAAAATACATAGCCAAGAGAAATAGAAGATAGAAACAACCGGACTAAGGCCCGATTACGGAAAAGGCCCATACTCCAACCCAAGACAAAGGTAATTTCCACACAAAGTCGAAATTAATCAGCTGAAAAACGACCAGAAAGTGGTGTAGAAATCATGGTAAAGAACGATTACCTAATAAATTAGGACTCGTAATGGGCAACATCTGGGACAAAATGGGAGAGACTCAAGATGTGGCGTGCACCTGGGTCGAACTCCGACCTCATTCTTTTCAGAAAGTCTAAGTGCAGCTGTGCACATTCAGCGGGTAATGACATTAGGGGAAGTCAAAGCGGTCAGACGGACCGATTCTGAAGTCGATTCTGACACCGATTCTGATGTCGATTCTCGAGCTGATTTTGGACACGAATCGACATCAGAATCGGTCTGATCGAAAATTGGTCCAGAATCGTGTTCCTCCTCCAGAGGAGGAACTCGCTGGAATCGGTTCAGAATCGACTTCAGAATCGGCCTCTGTGATCGTCACAACTACTACTGTACATACAGATTAATTTAATAATTACTAATTAAATTATTACTGTCTCCCGCCGATCTATCTCTGACTCTCTCGCTCATCATGGCCAGAACCAAAACAGAAGTAGGGAGGAAAAAGACTCCCTCCATGAAGGCTAAAGCTATCCAAGATGACAAGAAAACCGCAAGAAGGGGGAAGAAAAAACAGGCCGCGGACAGTAGTAGCGAGGATAGTGAGTCGGATGAAGAGGCTGCGCCCTCGGGAAGGAAAAGGCTTCCTGAAGTCTCGCTCGTGAATTGAGCTCAGAATCAGGTCGGTCAGAGTTGATGTTGATTCTTGATTACGAGTACTTCTGTTTACAGATGTTATCGTCCCTTTCAAATCTGAGGGGACCTAAAATTCATTTGAGACCGAAATCTGTGAGGGACTTGATAGTGGCTGTGTGAAGTCAATTTAGTCACTGCCACTAATTTCAATAGGAAAAACCCTATTGAAAATAGTGGCTGGGGAGTTGCACATGTTTACGTGCTCGGGGAAAAATGCCCCTTACTCGGTGAAAAAACATAACCCCCTTAAACAGAACAAAAAATTTTTTTGTCCTTGCATGTCCGGACATCAGCGGTCATCGGATCCAGCCGAGTTTTGCCTTGGCAATGCCTGCCTGCCCGAAATCGTGTTCTGCTCAAACTCGGAGCGCCTAATATTTTTTGACGGGAGCGCTCCTCGCGCACAATCACTTCCTCCCAACTCTATTCCTATCCTTGTTGAATTAATTGGCTAACTACTACCTTATACACCTGGTTTGTCTCCACGGTCTAACCTTGAATGCGACGCGGTGAGATCATATCACTGCATCGTGTTTGTCGTTGTGTGGCTGAAGAGGGTGCGACAATTTGGTTCTGTGTGGCAGAAGAGGGTGCAAGTATTTGGTTCTGTATTTATATCCAGCAACAATCCTGAGGAGAAGCGCGGGATTGACAAGACAAATATAAACCATTTATTTGACGTGAGGCACATGCCGCCCCACATTCCCCAGCACATTTCGCTGCGCCTTGCCCCGAGACCGCAGGCGGTCCTCTTGCAGCACGCACTACCGCATACGGCATATCGCGTCGAGGTACGCTTACGCTTGATGCGATGCGCGCTTCCCCTTTTCTATCTGTCGTTTGCTTTAGTGAGGCTGCCCGGCATCGGCGTGTCGAGCCTCTTATGGTGCTCACTCGGAGCGCGACGTGCCAACCGCGAGGCGATGCCGCGCGATCCTCCTCCCGGGTGCAAGATTTAACACATACATGCGCTTGCACTCCGAGCCAAGGCCAATCGAGCGGGATGGGGATAGCACTCATGCGATAATCCAGCGCCTATTTGGCCGGTGATCCGAGGCAAAATGAAGACCTACTTACCTCAAGAACAACAATAGTGTAGTGCCCAATGTGTCTACTGTAGGCCCAATGTATTCCTTAAATGTAGCACCGTCACCGACAGCCGTTGTACTGCTATTTTGACATGTGACTGTCACACGGATCAATCCCGGTCCAAGCGTAAATTCGCTCGGTACACACTGTATAGCGCCCACCAGTGAACCTGCTATATTTTATCCATAAATCTTACCCTCCCTTCTGTCACTCTAGCCAGCTAAAATGTTTCTATCCTTGTACAATTCTGCTTCATAACTTTCACATTCTCTGTGTCATTTTTCCTGCATCAATTTTTCTAGTAATTAAACTCATGCTCTGGGATGGCTTTTCACTGTTGAGAATGAATGGAAATAGCATAGATACACTCTATGCATGACCCATTCATGTTAGCCTGCCGCGGTTGGAATCCTAGTCCAAATCTGGAAAATTGAATTCCAAGATTGGAGCCCAAAATATTTCAGGACACATAAATGTGACTACGATTGAATGAAATGATTTGATGCTCAGGGGAAAACTGCCGGGAATGCGAAACCGGATCAACCAAAAATCAAAACCCATCCTCGACCATCCCCCCTACCGTAGGTGCATGTGAGATGAGGACTAAATGAACTGAGCTTGAATCTTATGAATACATTTTGCTAAATTCAGATGGATCTGGTGCTCAAGATAGTCATCGTGCTTATTTGCCTCTCATTAACCAGAATAATGAGGAGACCGAATGTTATTCAGAGGCTCAGATGATTACCCTATCTGTATTGAAATATCTGCCCCGTCATTTGTGTTCCCAAACACGATTGGACCGCGCTGCCTGGTTTCCTCCTCTTCAGATATATCGTCACGGTCCACCGTCCGCTTCTTCGATGAGCGCGATTCTTTGTACCTGAGTCGTTCGGCCTTGACCAATTCCATTCACTGTGACACTCTAGCATCCTGAATGATGGTCAATAATCGGGAGCGTGAGCGATTATTTGGGGCACAAATTTAAATAGAAACTCACCCTTGTATGAGATCCGTCCAAAAATATCAGAGATCTCATCACAAGCTTCACGACCGCCCTGGCTTCCTGGCTGCCTTTGAATGCAACCACTGAGAATCCAAGCTCGACTATATCGCCGATTCTGAACGCGGAAGGGTTCTTGGGAACGAGCCTGAAATAAAAAATAAAACACGGCCATTATTAGGTGAGAGACACTAAAATAGAATGCAACGTACCGTCCCCCCTCCATGTTCATGTAGCTCACTTCGTTGTCCACGCAGTGAAATATCCCCTTGGCCAGGGTGTTTGTTAGGACTCCAGCCGGATCGACGTGCTTGTCAAACACTACAATTTGAACAGTCGGGGCCTCCTTGGACAAGGTAAAAAATCTGCATGAAGTCTGCAGTGTGTCGCCTAGTTCGTCCGCTCCACCGGATGGAGTCCAAGGCTCGACGTTGTTATCTTCGAACGCGAGTTCTACCTCGACGGCCACTTGAGCTATCTTGTCCATCGCTTTCTCAAATTTCTCAGTGCCGAGCCCGACAATGGTTGCGTGTTGGAGGAAGAATGGGATATTACGCGTGTTCAATCTGTTCTATCGTGAGCGCCAGGTGTATTTTCGACGCATAAATTAACTCACCGGCGGAATATCCATGTCAAGTAGCATTCCGACTACCGTAAACGTTATTTCACGTGGGTCGCCTGCGCAGTCCTTCATGGTTGCTTTTTGGGCCTTCAGGAAACCTAATTCTTTGGCGGTGATGTTGTCGATCTGCTGACATTTTAGATCGACTTGACCCGTTTGAATGAAAATACATGCTCACATCAACCATGTGTGCGGGTCCGACACAGTAGTCCTTCTTGAGGGCTTGTTGCTCCGTCCGCCATGTACTCCGCAAGTCGCTTAATGGTATCCTCTAACCAAATCTGTTCATTGAATATGTCAAGTTAAGGATACGTAACTCACTGGCTGCAGTTTGGTCGTAGAACGAGTTCATGCTGAAGAGATGGTTTCCCTTCACAATTTCCCCCCTTACTTATAGCCAGAATCTAGTCGCCTGCAAACTTGCATTTCCTGAATTTTTTTTTACAAAAATAAAGGAAGTACGAGTTTGCATGCCGGGCCCCGCCACGGCCCTTTACCCCAAGTCGATTCTGGACAGCCACGCAAATCAAGGTCGGTCATGAATCAGTGTCAGAATCGACTTCAGAATCGATCTGTCTGACCGCTTTGACTTCCCCTATTATGATATATCAGGGCCCTAGTCCATGTAGAGGAAGAAATAGGGGAGCTACTGGTCATGGGGCAGGCCCCCAAGAACCCGAAAACGGACAGAGAGAGAATCTCGAGCCCCGAAGCGGGCGTTGATTCGACGGCGCGCACGACGACGAACCAAGAACTAAATACTACAAGAGTTAGGTAATGCCAATAAGCGGTGGTAAATATCTAGGAATCATAAATGCGCGGGGAAATACAATGTCCGAAATATATTCTACATGGGGAAACTATGCCTACTTGCTTGCGTATGTTGTTGCATTGCCCTGTCTACACTTGGGGTAAAGGGCCGTGGCGGTGCCCGGCATGCAACTCGTACTTAATTTTTTCTTTCTTTTGGAATATATGAAAATGAAGTGGTTCACCAGGGCATGGGATAAAATGATCATGCATTAAGGTCTGGATCGCAACAAAGTATTTCAGGCTGAGTGATCAGTGTTTCCGAGGTGTAGTGAATGTAATAAACCATCGGGTTCGCAACTGGAACCAGTCGAGAAATTCTGTCGTGGTACCATATTGCACTGTTAGGCTTGGAGCCGAGAGATAGTTTATAGGAGGGAGCGCAGACAGAAAGGACCGGTCGCCTGATCGGGATACGCGTAAGCCAATCATAGGAGCACTGTTGACGGCGTAAGGCAAATTAACAGCAAGCCAAGAGCAGCATGGATAGATTCAAAGAGTAGTGAAACCAGATTCAAAGGTCATGCCAGTGGTCAAGTTGGTTATGGAGTCTCTCATCTTTTTGGACAGCACTCAGACGAAGGTATGTTCATTAATGCTCATCAAGGCAATGGAACAGTGACGGAGAGGAGCGAAAGACGACAAATGCCGAACAGGGGACCTCGGCAGGGTAGAACAAAAAAAAAAATTGTTGGTTTTCACTGAGTAACTCCTATTTTTCCCCGAGTAGGTAAACAAAAGCAATTGTACAGCCGCTCATTTCATTAGAGTTGTTTCTAATGGAACGGGTAAATGCATTAGACAAAAATAATTTATCCTAGATTCCATTTGAATTTACTGTTGTTTTCTGTTTAAATGACTTGCGAAAGCGTCAGATGGGGGTCGAAATTGACAAGGACAGTACCTAAAAATGCAGCAGTCTATGTAGGCTTCTCCGTCATTGCACTACCAACGGCGCTACCAAGGCTGTAGTTGAGCGTGATCAGAATACTCTGGACGGACACCCACACCTGAATGAATGTTTTATTTATGGATTGCTGGCCCGTTGCGTTCACTGTGTCAATGATGCGCCGGACCTCTGCCTGCGCGCGTGTTCTCCGCCTCGCAATAGTTGCCCGAATATGGCCGAAGTAGGGCTGTGCGCCGTGCCCGTCGCGCCTGTTCAACGGGTTCCGTGCGACGGGTATCCGACCCGTTCCGTCGGTGGTTGGAAAAAATAAATGACGGGACGGATTGGTGAGCTGACGGCTGTCGAAATGACGGCCGTTGGCCGTTGTTGACGGGCGACGGGTCTGGCCGTAAAAACCATAGAAATCTTCGCACATATTTGGTGATTTTGGCGTCAAAATGGGCTCCCTGCCTACTAAAGTTCGCACACCGGTTGCTAGACATGAGCTCTCTCATACTGTCCTTTCTTGGGCCTCTCCGCGAGATTGGCAATCAATTACCATATCTGGTTCATCTCACATATGATTTTCAACTCTTGCTTCAACTTGATAAGTTATATTCAACTTGATTTATATTCTTTCCCGATCGAGGTGGCACTTCAAATACACACAGAGTGTCGATAATGGTCCCATTTTGCTTGCTGGCCTGCTTTCCTGGAGCCAGAAACGTAAATTTCAGCTCTAGTTGACGCAGAATTTCGACTTCCTCAAAGCTTTTGATTCAACTGCAACTTTGAGGTGAATTAAAGCATCTTTCTGCTCTACTTACATCGGTGCATTAACTTTCGCAGAACCGAGCCCGTTCCGTTGGCCGTGACGGCCGTCCCGTCACCCGTCCCGTCCCGTCGAGGAATTTTCAACCACTCGACGGACCGTTGGGTAACGGTTCGGGCCCGTCACTCACCCGTCGAAACGACGGCCGTGCCCGTCACGGGCACGGCGAACAGCCCTAGGCCGAAGCGAGTTTAGTCAGCATAAGATGGAGATGTGCACGCGAACACACGGCGAGGTAGTGGACAATCATAAAAAATGTGCTGCACAAGTCTTTCTAGACGTCGAGTGGCCGTAAACTCATGCCCGCGTAATGTGATGCAAAATTCTGTCGGATCATTCCGAATGCGATGACCAAAAAAAAATTACATTGTTTGCGCATGTTGTTATTTTTCACCGAGTAGGGGGTATTTTTTCCCCGAGTACGTAAACATGTACAATACTCAGCCTACTAAATTCACTAGGTTTTTTCCTAATAAAGCGATAAAAACGACTTCACACAGCCACTAAAAAGTACCTCACAGTTTTTTGTCACTGACCCGAATTAAGGTCCCCCGAGATATGAAAGAGACGATCCTTATTACATAAGTACTCGTAACTTAGCACAGCATCGTGAGAACCGTACAGCATACTGAAACAACACTTGTCAAGTGCCTCTTGCTTCTCGCCAACAAGCCCGTGGTGCCCCTCTGCCCTCTGCAACCACTACCACCTGTCGTTTTTCAACCCCCTACAGTTAATTCCAATGTTCAACAACAGCACTGGGTTCCATATTCACGGAAGGAATTTCTTCAATGTGTCTGGCGACATTAATCTTACGAGTCATCAGCACCTTACGAGCACAGACCACTCGCTGCAAGGGAGGATCCTACCACACTCACCGCCGACTTTGGAAGGTAGTCACAAAGGAGGAACCGGTCGCAACGCAGAATTATCTGGAGTTGCGAGGAATCTGCGTCGCACCTTTGCATGCAGGCCAGGGCCGTATGGTAAGGATCAATGTTTGTCTGTATTAACTTGAATGCCTGACCTCAATTAATACTAGGGTTGGACACGGGTCCACCCGCGGGTACCCAGAGGTCGACCCGGACCCGGACCCGGTAATACCGTACCCGACCGACCCGCGGGCCTCGAACCCGTACGGGTCACCCGCGGGTGCAGAATTACCCGCGGTACCTCAAACCCGACGGGTATACCCGCACTAAAAAATGCAAAAAGCAGTGTCTGGAGATACAAAAACATGGAGGATACTAATTTGAGATCTCAATACCCTCTATTTCCGCAGGATCGAGGTCAACTTTAGAGCACCAAGCCAGTTTTTTCAAACAGCGATCAAAGAAAATTCAATTTCTGCACTCCGAGTTTAGATCTGTTCCAGAATTCATAACTCACCTCACTTTTTTGTCCCATTTGTACTAGTTTTGGAATCCAAGTAGCCGTATCTAGCCGTATATTTGAAGTTGTATACGGCCGAAAGCGACTAATCCCATCGGCCGAAAACCCGCGGGTTTACCCGTGCGGGTCCACGGTATGGCGTCGGGTCGAAAAATCCCAACCCGTACCCGGACCCGGCCGACCCTCGGGTCCAAACCCGTGCATGGACCCGATACCCGTGTCCAACCCTAATTAATACTGAGCAGACAGATCGGCTCGTCCTAGTTTTCTGAGGCATGAACTCGAAGAATACTCATCATCAGGGTCATCGTCATTGAGTTCAAAGGATGTAATCATGTTGTCACCGGAGGGGCGCACGCTTAATCATCTTTACCAACCAATACCTGAAGCTGGTGATGATGCGCTTTCGACTCAGACTTTAAGACAATTCCCTTCAATCTCCTCCTGGTTTCCCCAATACGACTCAAATCAGGGTCCTCCGACAGCAGATCCCGATTCCAGGCATGCATTCCTATGGCCACAAATGCCATTTTCCATCCCTTCCTCCAACCACCTTCCGACCAACTTCTCCCCTCTCCGCGATATTCGCGAGTCAGCAACTGAGCCTCCCCCATCCATCCATGAAACGACATTCATCGCCACAAGAAGTGTCAATCACAATACCAACCACGGGGAGACTGGGATCAATATCCTCCATCGCGCCACTGCGCTTGAGGCATTCTATGACTCCGCCGAGAGTTTCCCACAGCCCAGATGCCACCCCGAAACACGCACAAAAATGCTCAATGATCTTTATGAATGGGCAACTGCCGGGCAGAGCAACTCTATGTGTTGGTTGCACGGGCCTGCTGGGGCAGGCAAGTCTGCTATTATGCAGACCTTGTGCCGGCGCCTGGAGGACGCTGGCCTTCTGGGAGAAGCGTTCTTCTTTAAACGGGGCCATCCAACCCGTGGGAACGCGACAGTGTTGTTTGCGACACTTGCCTACCAGCTTGCGCTTCATAAAAAAGACTTGAAACAACCAATTTCGGAGAGCGTGGAAACTAATCCATCTGTGATGGGGAGGGACATGAAGTTGCAACTTCAGAAATTCATCGTCGAACCGCACCAGTCGCTCGAAAATCATGCACCTCTCATACTTCTTATCGATGGTCTGGATGAGTGTGATGGTGAACAGGCTCAGCAAAAAATACTACATTCAATCAGAGATTCTGTCCATCAATATCCCTCATCCTTTCGATTTCTCATTGCCAGCCGGCCGGAAGCCCAGATTCAGGAGGTTTTCGGGGATACCTCCTTCACGGGAATCCTAAAGTCCGTTAACATTGAGCAATCATATGAGGATATCAGGACTTGTCTTTGCGATGAATTCGCTCGGATCCACCGTGAACACACACAAACTATGGGGAGCATTCAGATTCCATGGCCATCAGCAAACATCGTACAAACTCTGGTGGAAAATACCTCCGGCTACTTTATCTATGCGGCCACGGTTATCAAGTTCATCGATGACAAGCACTTTCGTCCCACAGACCAGCGAATGATCATTCAAAACCTTACCGCCCATTCTGATTCACCATTTGCTGCCCTCGATCAACTGTACACCCAAATACTGTCTGGCGTACCCATCCGATATCATGCCAAGCTTCGTGATATCTTATGTGCAATCATCCTCCTTGAATGTTACCTGTCCCCACAATATTTGGAGAGGCTCCTTGAACTGGAACCCGGTGATGTGCGCTTGGTCCTCAGTAGCTTGCACTCTCTCCTCCAAATGTATTCTGATAACGATGAACCTATTGATGTGCACCATGCATCATTCCGCGATTTTCTGAGCGATCAAAACCGGTCATCCCCGTCGATGCGGGGGTCCGATACCTGGCCGCACTTTACCCCAAGCTGGGCTAAAAAAATGTCCCAGTGATCTGTGTCTACCCCTGAGCAACAGGTAAACTGTCACGGGAATTGCGGTGATATTTCGGGTTTGATTTGTATTGAGCTATCCCACAATTTAAAACAACAGTGCAGACCAATGACCAAGAGATCCGTCGTTCTCGCCTACAATGACATCTGCCCATCATGCTCATATCGAAAGATGTGTTGAATGTTCATTGACGGGATTTGTGGAATGCGCTAATTCGACGAAAGTTCCATCTTGACTCACTCGGGGTAGCGGGACTATATCAATACTTCCTGGTATAGTCCGGCTTCACTCGGTATGTAGAGAGACTTTGAGACGAGCACAAAAAGTGGAGGCAGCGCAGACATGGTGATTTTTCTTCTCCTTTTTGATGTCTATGTGCAGTCACCACGCTCAATTGCCGCCGGAAGGAGAACCTACATCTGAGTAGTTGCCCTTAATGGATTCGAATGCGTACACGCGTGCTCCTGTAATTTATTTATTCTGTTTGTGGATGGGTTCTGGAAATTCATGGTCCGCAGTGTGGTGAGAGTTTCATTTCATCCGGATTGAAAGTGAGAAAGGGAAACAGTGCGGCAGACAAAAGCTATGAGCCTAGACGACACTTGCAACTCGGAAACAAGAAAGCCACCCAGAAATGATGACCCAGCTAGGGTGTTTGATGAACAATTTCGCCCCCCGGCCGTCGCACATAACGTTTCCCAGCGTGTGGCGTCCGTCGGACGTTGGCCCTGAAGCTGGTCAGAAGACAGGTCATGACAGTTACCCGGTGTTCGATTCAGAGACACGGGGGCAGCCTGGATCAGCCAGCGTTCGGAAACTGAATACGTGGAGGAAAAGTCTAGCCTGGGAAGGACCCGCTTCGAATCCCGTGATCCTCAGGGGTCTATACATATACATATACACACTGGAATTCAGGTGGAATCTACTAAGAGGAAAGGAGTGCGAAAAGGTAAGTTTAGACCCAGGTATCGGCGACGGTGAAACCATTAGTTTCGAGAGCTGTGAAACTAAATGTTGGGTCCGAAAGCATACGTTTCGGCCGGATGTCCCTGAAACAATAGGATTGAGGTTACCTGAAATGAAAACCAATAGGTTTCAGCGCTGCCTAAACTGCTTCTCAAACCAATGGTTTCAGTGCTGTTTTCTTGAGCACCAAAACTAACCATTTAGCACTCAATTTCGGTTCAAATAATTCCATCAAATTTGCAGTGTGATACATACCGCACCCAGAAATAGGGAAGTGCATGGAAAGATATCGGTGCAGGAAAATGCGGTATCCTCCCTCGGCACATATCTAAGGATCTTGAAGAGGAGAAGCGGAACACGGACGTGATTCACGGGCGAGGTACACCATGTGGAATCCGCGGTAGCAGTAACAGATGTAGTGGCAGTCGCCCGATGTCCCACGCCGACCCCGGGAGAACCCAAATGGTTGTATTTAATTTCTGTCGGTCCAGTGAATAACGGTGAAATAACGGATGCAGAGGGGTAAGGTAACATAATACCAGACGGCCGGTCCGACTGAAGAACGTCGGGTCCAGGGATTCTCCCGGTGTACAACAGCAAGTATAATGTAGACCTTTTTCTGGATTTTTTTTCCTCGGTCCGCGAGGGCAAATTACTCTTGCAGTGGACTGCTCTCTGACCAAATTCTAGAGCTTAAGTTCATATGGTTTAAGAAACGAACTGGTACTGAGTAGTGTGATGGTATCTATTGTTATCGGCGCACGCGGTCTGCCTTGCTGCGCCATTTGCACAGCAAGGCAGACCGCGTGCGCCGTCCCGGAGATCCTGTCCCAGGTGAGTGGGTTTTCGAAACTGAGTATAGTCGCTGCTAGCATACCACACAAATACAACCTGCATGGGTGATGAGCAGTTACGTTCTATATGCAGCGCTTCACCCACCAAACCCTTGAGAAAGCGGGAGTCGTCTGGGAAGCGAGTGTAGTAGATGTAAACCTGGACAGCTGTGACCCCGAACAGCACACAGGAAACCAGAACACCTATTTCTAGGGCTCCTGGGAGGACATTGCCAATTAGACGACCACGAGGAGTCTATGCGCACCGAGAGTGGTGTTCAGATCAGAGGACAGGACAAGATTCGTACGGGGAGAGGTACTTATGCCGCGAAGGAAAGCAACAAAATAGACACGCTGTATACAAGTGGAGCATAACTGTTCTCGCTATATGGAAGGCATTTGGTAGATGGCCAGATGATCGGGAACGTTTGGGCACCTTCAGTCAAAATATCCGAGATGCGCATTGAATTCCTCTGCATCTAAATCATGATTGTTTGAAGATGGAAGTACAGAAATATTCCATTGTCCTGTAATCCCCGGATCAGTACATCCCACACTCAACCTGGATTCCTGTGGAGTATATACAACCGGCCGCCGAAACCCTGGACCGACTTCGTCAGGAACCAATTGAAAACATATCTATAGGCTTCTCCTTGATGGGAAGATGGACCAGGAGCCTGTATATGCTAACTTCTCATAATAGAATCACAAACTCGAGCCCATCTCCTAAAAAAAATGTCCCAGTGATCTGTGTCTACCCCTGAGTAACAGGTAAACTGTCACGGGAATTGCGGTGATATTTCGGGTTTGGTTTGTATTGAACTATCCCACAATTTAATACAACAGTTCAGACCAAGAGATCTGTCGTTCTCGCCTACAATGACATCTGCCCATCATGCTCATATCGAGGGATGTGTTGAATTTTCATTGACGGTATTTTTGGAACGCGCTAATTCTAGACGAAAGTTCCATCTTGACTCTCACTCTAGCGGGACTATATCAATACTTCCTGGTATAGTCCGGCTTCACTCAGTATGGCGAGAGACTTTTGAGACGAGCACAAAAAGCGGAGGCAGGGCAGATATGGTGATTTTTCTTCTCCTTTTTGATGTCTATGTGCAGTCACCAGGCTCAATTGCCGCCGGAAGGAGAACCTACATCTGAGTATTTGCCCTTAATGGATTGGAATGCGTACACACGTACTCCTGTAATTGTTTATTCTGTTTGTAGATGGGTACTGGAAATTCATGGTCCGCAGTGTGGTGAGAATTTCATTTCATCTGGATTGAAAGTGAGAAAGAGGAAATAGCGCGGCAAGCAAAAGCTATGAGCCTAGACGACACTTGCAACTCGGAAACAAGAAAGCCATCCAGAAATGATAACCCAGCTAGCGCGTCTGATGAACAATTTCGCGCCCCGGCCGTCGCACATAACGTTTCCCAGCGCGTGGCGTCCGTCGAATGTTGGCCCTGAAGCTGGTCAGAAGACAGTTACCCGGCGTTCGATTCAGAGACACGGGGGTCGCCTGGATCAGCTAGCGTTTGGAAACTGAGTACGTGGAGGGAAAGTCTAGCCTGGCAAGGAACTGTAGCTATTAATACAGAGGATACATATACATATACATACCGCACCCCCCTGTTGATTTCGTACTTCTCTTGGTCGCACATAGTGCCCGTCCGCGCAATCTTGACAGAGGACCGAAATTCCGTGCCCACTGTCCTAGTCGGATATTTTCATTAGTGCTTCTCGCTGCCGCCCCACGCGTCTCATCGCTATCAGTAGGACAGCGAAGTTCGAACTCTCAGCTCGTGACATGCCGGTACGTCGTGTCATTCTGCCACTGATATTTAATGATCGTTCCTTCTCTTCGATACCTAACTATTTAACAGCACAAACTGTTCCTTCAGAATCGCATCCACACCAATGTTGCTCGCAGGGAAACTCACTGCTCTTGTTACTGCCTTTCTCATGGCTGTCTATGTGGCTTCTCGACCGCTTGTAAGTCACCACTGAACATGCAATGATTAATTCACCTGCATGCAGGAGGACCGCAAGACCTTGACCGACATTCACAAGGATGCTCTCACGGGTCAACGCGAATTGGAACCGCGTAGGTGTCGTCTTCAGTGCGTGAGGAATATTGAAGTGACTGGACATGGCAGGCTACTATGGTTGAATATGCTCTGTGTTTGCTGATGACGAGCATATGTTACTCAGTCCTTTCGACGGCTGCGTGCCGACTGTCGATCTCTGTTAGCCGGCGCCGAAGTGGTGCAGAGTCTGGTAGCTTCGGAGGTGCTGCCCAAAGCAACAGAAGGCATGGGTGAGAAAGACGTCGGTTATATTTTGTGGGTGATTGAGATATACACTCACTCCTGTTCGGTACCACGGCTGCGCGGCGGAGGTTCCCGACGCGACATCTGAAATGGCCGAAAGGCCGTAAGCCCGAAATTGCGCCATTTTACTTCTTTTTGCATGATCTCACCTGCTGGTCACGTGTGTATTTATTTATTTATTTTTGAGCATTTGGGATAATGATACTCAGTCTGCAGAAGCATTCCAAGCTCATCCACTTGTGTTACTGGAGAATAGCCAGTTATTACCAGGAAAAAATTGCTCAGGGAGGAAATGCCGTTACGCACTATGTTCAACCAGTGTGGGACTCCGACCCGAAAAAATTATCCTATCCCAAGTTTATTTGTCATTGGCCGCATACCCACTAAAACCCCCTCAGATGTCCGGTCATCCGGCAGTGAGTCTTCCTCCATCAGAAGGCCACTCCATGTGTTGAGGATGTTGAGAACTTACTGGAATGTTCTATGCTTTTAGGGAAGTGACTCAGAATGACTCACACTGATTCACAGACTATAGTGACTCGTTATGACTATGTATGACTATGTATGACTAGGAATGACTCATAGCGACTCAAAAGAGTGCTTTTAGATAGTTGTAGAATGTTCTAGATACTCTTCATGTAAAGGTATATAAGAGCGAGCTTTGCTCACCTCAATAAAGAGCTTTTGCCCGTTATCCTCATCTCACTGTTAGTCCAATAGAGGATGAGTTGTTTTTTCAATGCGAGTGGTCCAAATTTGATCCTATCTGTCAGGAGACGGTCACGTCGTAGGGCTGCATTTATAGCAGTCGCCCACTGATTATGAACTTGCATTTGAGTAAGCACTCTGTCTGGATTTTCAATTACACGGCTGACACGGAGGTGCCATGCCACTGACACTAAAATCGCCAATAGTCTACCTTCTGCCGGCTGAATGGTGCCTTTCCGTGATGTAAATCTTACTAGGTTGCGGCCCAGAATTAAACCCCAGCTGAGTGATGGCATGGGGGCATATTTTCGTTCCCAAAGCTGTCTTGTTAAGTTCCATATTAATTTTTGCTCAGGGGCATCACACTCGAGTGCAATGTGTTCTAAAGTTTCGGGATTGCCACACACACAGATTGCAGTGTCCTCTAATTTCATATGTGCTGATGTGGGACCAGAAATCCCCCACCCTGAAAGTGTTGTGTATGCACTTCCAAAAGAATTCTTGTGTCAAGCGCCGTAGTGTTACGAATCGAACTGACTTCCAAAATGTTTCATTAGATGGAGTACAGTTGAAGACCTCTGCGACTGAGCAGCGGATGCGGTCCAGATTGATGAATGTATTTTTGCGGTGGGGTTTCGGTTACTTGTAAAATATCTTTGTGAGCCACGATGCAGCAGCATTCCCGGAGACTCATACATTAGATCGATTTGTGTGTCAATTTCAACGGCATTAATTGCCTGGCCAGTCAAGAAATGAGCCTCGTTGTTGGATACTTTTTGAAATTGAATTCGGGCGACTCTCTCATTTAGAGCCGCTATGACACTTTTCACAAGATGACAGCTTGGGTTCAGTATGTCGTTTTCGTAGATCTCTCTGTCTGTGATGAGAGCACACGACAAAAAATCAGAGGATGAGCAAATCAACAGCGGAATATTTTTCTGTGTTCTCTGAAGTAGGACAAGTACAGCTCCTAAAAGTGCTGATGAAAACGTGGAGGGAATTTCTGGTTTATCAAAAGACAGCGACATTAGTTGTATGTCATCATGGATTTTAATTGAGACTTGAATGATTGGATTGTGTTCGCCAGGATGTAGAATGCGTATATGAATGAAAATTTTGATCTGGTCAGGGACTTGCTCCGGGACTTTATATCTGCGTGCTGCAACATCATCACGCGTGTATCTTAACTGTCTCTTTATATATAGGATACAGATAGGATCGTCTCTTTGTCTATAGATGCACACTAAAAGGCTTTTAGACGATGGGAAGGACCGTGCAAATGAGATGCATGGGCACTTTGGGGAGATGAAAAAGCGCGCAGTTCGAAAGAAGAAGCTACATCCAAATTATAGGCTCCGGAAGCAGAAACCACGGCTGCCGAAACTGCCGGCGAAACGGTGTCCGGAGTCCCATGCTTCTGGTAATTGCGTTCTAAAAAAAACACTGCGTGCCCTGCCAGCAATGTGTGGGTCTATTAGAAGACTCTGGGGGACAAGATCACAGGTGGGTTCCTCAGTTATTAATGGGTTTTAATATCAGATGTCGGAGGCCCAAAGGGAACTACAGCACCTGTATACGGTGTGGGCTGTTACTGTGAAAAATAGGCAAATACTGAGGGATACACTCTAGAGAAAACTAGGAGGGAATGCTTGTTTCAGGCACTAGTGTTGCTATTCCGCTTAGACGCACGTGTTGCTATTCCGCTTAGACGCACGTGCGCGTCTGAGTCCGCATGTCAATGCTGAGACAGCTAAACGAAAACTGGTTATAGGAGTTATAGGACCCTCTGAACGCAGTGCGTGTGAACATCATATTCGTATCAATCACCCCTTCACTTTCCGATACATTGCCAGTCCCCACTTGTTGGTGTGTCAGACACTGGCCTGAGATATCATTGACTGTTCCTGATGTCCAAAGTTGGTCAATTCTGAAGCGGGTGGCCGACTAGCCCGGAATTTGCTATTTTTGGCCCGCCGGCGTAAAGAATTCACTGTGTCATGGAAGCTTCATGTAAAATCGCTGGAGTGGGTTCGAATGAATTCTAGGATGTAGACCTTTGTCTTAGAATACTCAGACCCCCCTCATAAGGTGGCCGACTTCCCAGTCATCGATAGTACGGAGTATCAGCCGCGTGGCCTGAAACAGGAAAGCGGAAGGGCCTAGCCAGGTCCTCCTGAGAGCGAGTGGAGCTGGTGCAGGTAATCGGAGCGTGGTAAAACATGGTATCGAGGGCGACAGACATTAGCGTTCTGAGACCTAGTTACCTACAGAACCAGGAAAAAAAGCCGTGTCGTGAATTTTACATGCAAGATACAAAGACACGCGTAGCCTTCTCTGAGAAATCTAGGGTTTCATCCCTTAGACATGATCTTCTCTTCGCGCACGAGAACCATGGAGTCAATGTTAGACCAGGACAGGCGCGACCCTTGATGATCATTTTTTCGAGAAAACTTTGAAATAATATATCTTGAGTACAGTGATTCGGTGGCAGGACGGATATAGACTGTGTGGCTTCATCCGACAAAGTGCAAGATGACATCTACGGGATCCCACTGGAAGAAAATCATGAGCTGACCCAAAGTTGAGCCAATAACTCAGTTCATCATGATCATGCCGAGGAGCTGATTCCATCCGATTCTGTTACTCACTGCCCACGCGGAGTTCCGTGCAAAAAAGCGCTGTGATGACCTCTTGTTACTTCCACCTTCCTTCTCCCTCTCCCTCATCTCACGAAGCGGCTCTCTGCCCACCCACGTTCTTTTCCCTGTCCATGTCCATTCTGTTCTCCATACCACCGATCTCCTTACCACCGATCTCCTTACCACCGATCTCCACACCACCGCTCCACAGCATCCGTTCAGACAAATTGGATCCTAGTGAAACGACGCCACGTGCGCCGGACGATTCTCCAAAATCTCCCATCACGCACAGCGGGACTAAAGTGACGCAACCGCCTTCCGGCGATGTCGACGTCGCAGGCACACCACGGCCGCAGCACAGCTCTAGCTCTTCCCCCGCATCAAGCACACCCGGGGACATAAACATCCATACCGACGACGCTACCAACACGTTAGGTATCCTACCAACGTCCAGCGCGCCGCTCTCGTCCACCCCGCCAGTGAATATAGCTGGGGAGGGCGGCGCCCACCGCCCGCCAGTCGCCCTCATCGTCGGCCTGCTGACAGGTACGCTCATTCTGACGTCGTGCGTCGCGCTTTTCCTGTATCGCAGGCGCCGTGCGACGTCGGCGGCCAATGCTTTGCGGGGACGGCCGTTCCTAGCCATAGATGTGGTTTCGGGTGTGAACGAAAGCCACCACACTGAGACAGCATCTATGCCCCCAAACATGCAGCAGAAGGGCCCTCTTCCCGCATTACCTCCGATTCTGCACTCAGATGACATCGAACTATTCCCACCGGACAGTCCGCCGCCAGATTGAGCGCCACGCACGGCAGAGGAGATGCGAGAATTGCGGATCCAGGTGGCGACGATGGCGGTTGAGCAGCAGCGCTTCTTCGATGTGCAGAGTGAACCCGACGACGACGGAGATGCGCCACCCGAGTACCGTACTACCCGTACAACTCTGCTAACTGTGGGCACTCGTTAGTTGCCGAAATAAACATGCTTTTGGGGTCCACGGAGAGACATTAGGCACGCAGTACTTACCATCAGTGGTGTCTGGTGATTTCTTCAAAGATGAGTGAACAAAACGAAGTGAACGAAAGAAAACAATAGGCCAGCACTATTCAGGTCACATTTAAATCCTTGAATAGTAAAAGAAACTGAGGACGGTGTACGGTGTACGTACCTCTGAAAAATTTGGCGATTCTGTGGTTAAAAAATATAATAATATGAAACAAACCTCGAAGAATATCATCATCTGTTGGCGCGCGTTCGCCGAATTTCAGAGAAATGGAGTCTGCGCCTATGGGGTAAATGTGTCAGCTTTCGAGTTCACTTACGTAGCAACCAAGTAGCATGCGCAACTGTAGCACCACGGACCTCACTCCATCCGGTTCAATCTAAGAGATACGAAGGTGGTCGGAAGCGGAGCTGCGAGCTGCTCTTGCCTAACAGAGTTAACGCAAGCCAAACAATCACAATTAGGGTCCTTCTATTCCTGAGACGGTTTTTCAATTTTCGTCTATAAGTATCTTCTTGGACTTGGGCTCTCGATTGCTTTGCTCGTGTCTCTCTGTGGTCCTTCCTGGAAACTTGGCTCCCCTCAATGCCATTCTGGGTCCGTACTCGGTCGGTTTTGCACTCCGCTCATTTGTGGGCAATAGCCGACACATTTGATCTGCTTGATCCCGCTCGTCTTTGGTCCTGATGCGCACGGACTATTTGATCGCATCCCCAGAATCAGTGATTTCATCTTGGGCTTGGCGTGCTCGCTTGGCGCTTAGCTACGGCGTGTGTCTTGCGACTAGTTCCTCTCGGAATTGCTGTTGGATGGTCTTTGTGTGTGCAGGAACGGTTCTCTCAACAGCTTTCTCTTCCGAGTTTCCGCTCGATGGTCTTGTGTGCAGGAACGACGAAGAACGGTTCTCTCGACTTTTTTCTCTTCCGAGTTTCCGCTCGATGGTCCCGTGTGCAGGAACGACGAAGAACGGTTCTCTCGACTGCTTTCTCTTCCGAGTTTCTGCCCGACGGTCTCGTGTGCAGGAACGACGAAAAACGGTTCTCTCGACTGCTTTCCGTTCCGAGTTCCTGCTCGATGGTCCCGTGCAGGAACGACGAAGAACGGTTCTCTCAAATCTAGGTCTCACCCAAATGTCTTGTTGGGTTTTGTTGTTATTACCTGCCTTTTTCAGTTGTGGACCTTACTCAGAAGTTGAACACGCTGTTTCATCAGTTGTGGACCTTCCATGGAGGTTGAACACATTGATTTAGGCTCCAGGAGGAGGCATCACGCGCCTTTTCGCACAAACTGGTCCAAGACGTGTCTGGAATTTACATGCTTGTATGCACGTAATTTTGGACGGTGCTCTCATGCTCTGCATGAATTCACCCGTGCATTTTTTTGCATGTAAAAATCACATTTGCCGTGCAAAGGGACAGTCATGCGACAACCTTCTGTGCGACTGGTGGACTCTGGAGATTTACACCTGGGAAGAGAGAACTCTTCCCGTACACCAGCTACCCAGTTGGTGGTCAGGTCCCACAGGGTTGTATCCAGAGGTCCAGCCTGTTCGAGGGCCAGCCAGTCCCAGTCTGTCAGCGTCTTGTGTGAACGACCCCCTGGAATCGGTTTGTGTTCGGGTGGGATCTTGTGAATTTCTGTGAGGATAACCACCCGTACAGTACCACATGTATACCTTCCGTAAACTCGTTGTTCAGACATTTGGACCACGCGAGTGAGCGTATCAACCTCCCCCTGCTACATACTGTTTCCAGCCACATTCTTCCCGCTCTGTGCACTCCCCGTCGCCCGCTCTGCCCAATTTTCCAGGCTTCCGATGTCGTTCGTGCCTGGAATACTGTACTATTACAATCAAATTGACAGTGCGCATCAGACTGTTGACATTTTGATTGTGGCCGTTGTTAGGCGTTGTGACAACCTCAACAACGCGACAACGGCCCGCAAAAACACCACAACGTGGCCAAAAAACGCCGAAACGTCAAAACTTCGGAAATAAAGCCCACAACGCACAACGCCGTGGATTTTCAAAATATTTCCCACCGCCTGACAGATGGTCAGAAAAAGGAAACATTCTTACCTGAGTGAGTCCTCTGTCCCTGCAACCTATCCCAGATGCTATCGTTAATTTCAGAGCATAATGTCGAGCTCACCGTCGCTCGAGAATCCGATCAACAACGCTGACAACGCAAAAACACGGCAATCAAAATGTCAAATGGCTGATGCGGTGACGCGTGACTCGAATTTCCGATTCGACAATTCGATGCCGGGAAAAAATTCGACAAATTCGACAAAATTTTGGCCGAAATTGAGCCTTTTTGTGAGTGGACATAGTCTGTTGGTTACCGCGCCCTCATTGCCATTACCTCGCCTTATTATGTAATCTATCCGTTTTGGGAAGTCCCGTGCTCCCATCACTGAATGGCTGGAGTCAATTAGCGACGCGTTATTTGTGAAAGGACGCGTCTTTCGACATTCATGACGTGTAGAAACACTATACAAACTATTTGGAAGCCTTTGCATTTTTTCTTTCCCATCCGGTCTGCTCTGTCTCTCAAAATCCAGCAATACAGCCATCAAACCATGCGTTTTGGTTAACCGTCGATCGAGTCGCGTACTCGGGTAGTCGGTGCATCAAAGGCACGTGTGGACGCGTATCCGTTTGTTGACGCACACCACATCGACGCTGACAAACTCCTCTTGGGCACGTCATCATTCAACGGATCGTAAAGACGCGGATTCCGGGGTGGAAGGATGGGCTTTTTCGATGGCAGCTCCTCATCGTTGCGTGGATTCTCGATGGAGAGGAAGTCCTGTGTGTTACGGCGACCGGCGATGGCAAGTCAGCTCTCTTCACTGTTCCTATCATCGTCCTTCTCGAAGTGGCGGCCAATCCTTCTATGTACCCTGGCTTCATCAATCACAAAACACCTGTCGGCATTGTGATCTCTCCCACAAAAGGCCTGTCAGCGAACATGGTAAGGCATCTATCCCAGGAATTAAACCCTGCGGTCCGAGCCTTGTTTTTTGTTCAGATTACAGAGCTTTCCACCCACGGTGTTCATGGTCTCGCATGCACCAGTGAGTCACTCACGGAGGCTCGCAAGAGCGGTCGTAATTTGGGCGAAGAAATTGCTAAATGCAAGTGGCCCATCGTTTGCATTGACCCCGAACACTTGATGAACAAGCAGTGGGAACGCATTACGGATTCTGCGCTGTTCCGCGAGAACCTCGTATTTGTGTGCATTGACGAGTCCCATTTGATTGACGAATGGGGCGACGAATTCCGGCCTGCCTTCCGCCACATCGGACCTTTCATCCGCGGCCGTCTCCCCCAGCACATCTCTGTCTTCGCTCAGACAGCCACTCTTCAGCCTGGACCTCCGACGTGTTCAGTGTGCCGCAGCCTCGGTTTCCAGAAGAATATGTTTCATCTGGTGCGGCGGTCCAATGAACGCCCCAATATCCGGTTCTCGCTCTCCCCGCTCACACATGGCCTCGGTGGTGACATTTTCCCGGACCTCCTCAAATACTTGAAAGACAATCGAAAATGCGTTATATATTGTGCGACCATCGAGCTGTGTTGGCGCGTTTACATCTACCTTCTCCGGCAGCTGCCTCCGGGACGGGAACGGCTGAGGAGGGTGCGTCTTTATCACGCGATGTGTTGGCCGGATGAGAACGAGGAGACCGTTCGGATGATTCGGGATAATCCCCAGTGCCAAATCGTCGTGGCCACTGTCGCGTTCGGCCAGGGATTCAATATCCGAGTTCTCCTTGACAGCTTCATGCTTGGTTTGCCCAAAACGTTGCGCAGACGCTTAAGCAAGCGGGCAGGGTGGGCCGGGACCAGACATCGAGTGGTCGCGCCGTTGTTTTCGTCCAATCTAGTGCGTACAAGTCTGCGGAAAAATATTTGGCCCAAGGTAAGCATTACATTGTTGCTCGTTTTATTTGCGCTGCTAATTTTCCTGCTTTGAAGATCCCGCACGTCGCGCCCCGGCAAAATACAACAACAAGAGCCTCTCGACGATGAATAATGAGAAAGCGCTGATGCTCACTGCAACAGAATGCCTAATCGCGTTTTTCAACAAGCTATACGACAACAGCGGTGAGACTTCGCGTCTCGATTGCAGCGCTGTGAAGCGCCGGCTACCATGTAGCAACTGCCGGCCGCAATTCATTGGCCCTTTGTTTTTCCCTCCATCTCTTCTCCCCATCGGCGCCCCACCCCTCGCGGCCTTCGCGGCCGTGGATACACCTCCTACGCCTTCCTCCACCACGACCTCTGGTGTCACCAAACAGGCGAAAAAATTAACGAAAGCCATGCGCACGACGGCGGAGGCGGAGCTTCGTCTCTTCCGGGAACGTGTACACAAGTCCGAGCGGGACCGGGTCTCGCATGGATACACCCCCGCGTCGTCCTACTTCCCAAACCCAGCCATTACCTCGATCCTCGACCATTTCCTCGCTGTTTCTACGATCGACAACCTCACGACAATTATCCCAAAGTGGAAACACCACGAACGCCACGGCTCAGCACTTCTCGAACTCATCAAGAAGCTCCAGGGAACTTTTGCGGAGGATTTCGAGTTAGCACGGCTGCAGAAAAATGCCGCTAATCGCGCCAAGGCTAAGGCGAAACGCCGCGCAGATGAGTCGGATGAAGAGATGGTCAAGGAGGAGGAAGAGGAGGAACCGCCGGCAGTTGCTTCTTCCAAGCCCACGACTCGTAAACAAGACACGACGAACGAGGAGCTGAGGCCAAAACGTCCTCGGGCACCACTACTCAGTTCTGCCGCTGTCACCGCGTCATTCCGCCCTCAGTACACTACGCGCGCACGCGGTCATCGTTCAGATCAAGAGAATAGATTACAATGACTACTAGTTTTATTTTTCTTCGTCGGTACTGTACTCTTCCTCTTCAATAACAAACTCGTGATCCATTTCCTCCTCCTCGCGTTCTGACTGAATCTCTCCCTCCTCATCCGATGTCTCTGACTCGAAATCATCGGTGGCGGGGCGACGTTGTCCTTCAGGTTCATCGTCATCTCCTTCATCGTCCGAATATTCCAACCCATGGATTCCTATGTCTCCCTCATCGTCTGCGACACCGCCGTCCTCGTTTTCGTCTCCATCTTCCCCGTCTTCGCTATCCTCGGGAAATGGGTCTGGGAACAAGTCAGGGTTGTCAATGGCGAATTGAATCATGGTATCGAGGTCTTGCAGATCCTCTGGGGAAGTCGGCACCGGGTCATCGGGAGAGTCCTGCTGCAGAGCGTCAATCATGATATCCGAGTACGCGGTACTCTGCTGGATGAAGTAATCCATGCGCTCGTCCTCCAAGCGCATGGAGTTCGTCCTCCTTGTGCATTCGCAGTAGTTGCTGGAATTCATTTCGCAAATGCGGCGCACCATGTGTCTTGCTCCGATGCTTCAGTTCAACAGCTTCTTGAATGTGCTCCTTGAACCGCAGGAAATGGAAGACGTTTGGGGCAAGAGTATGCCGATAGAAATGGTCATCGAAATCGCCTCCTTTGTGATCTACCAATTCCTCTAACCACTTGTTGAACCCTTCCTGAGAAAAGTCGCACTCGGTGTATTTCTTCCCACTCAGGTTGACAAGCCAATTGTTAAACATGGCGTTGGAGAAGTCTTTGGATGACTCGTACCGGTGCAAACAGTAGGTTTCCAGCAAGTAGTTCGCATAATTGCGGTTGGTTGAACCTGAGAAACAGAATATCCATATCTATACAATAATTAGACGTGCAGTAAACTGAGGAAATATATCAAGAACCTTCATGATCTCCCAGAGTCGTCCAATTTCCCCGTCAGGGACAGCATGCGCCGCTATCACCCACCAACCCATGTCTTGCAAAAAGAGGCATTCATTTGCGAGAGTACAATCGCCCGAAAAGTCTGGGGCCTCCGTATGGCCAGCATGTTTTGTTGATTTCTTCTTCCTCCCCATCTCATCCGAGTCTGAGATATGTTCCTCCGGCGCCTCCTCATCCGGCTCAACAAATGTTTCCAATTGGGCAACACCATCCGCCGTCTCGTCAAACTCCGGAACGTTTTCGGTGGCCGGCTCACGGTGTGCATTTGGGTCGATTGGCGCGGTCCACGACGCACCACGAGGAACCTTCATTTCCTCGCTCGCGGAGTCCGAAAAGTCGCGAGAGAGGGCCTGATGATACGCCTCCTGGGATGCGTAACGCCGAACCAGTGTGCGGGCATTTGCCCACAGAGTATCCAAGTTTGAGGTTGATGGGCAAGTTGAAAAATGGGTGATAATGTCATCTGTAGGAGTTGCCATCCTACTCGCCTTCTGCATTTGGCGTCGGAGACGAAAGAAACCCGAGGCGATCCGCTCATACCTGCTTGTGTCGGAACAACGCGGACAGGAGGTGGCACCGCGCGGATCCCCAGTGGCAGCTTCAGAGAAATTAAGAGGGAGCGGGGTGGGCACGGGGCGCGACTCGCAAGCACGCTCTCCGACTCCGGGTGAGCGCCGCCATCAGTCCCTAATTGCAAGCGAGCTCTGCGCGCTCCGTGAGATGGCAGCTCAACAGCACCATAGCGAGCGGGGACGGAAACAACGACGCGCACATCAGGGTCTTTGAGTGCGAGCTGCAGTCATACGCGGACGCCGAACAGCTGGATCCTTCGGTCCCAAGATATCTGGAATGACGGCGCTACTTGGAAACAGTTTCAAGTATGTGCTACCCGCTTTCGGGTCTAATTGAGGCCGAGTAGCAGAGCTGTCGTTTTTAAGATATCAGGATAGAACTTGTTTCTGATGTACCTGAGATGATCACTCGCACTGCAAGTTTACAATTCTTCCCGGCTCCGATCTTCCATCGGAACATCATCCGTCGTTTCATCTACCATTTCAAAAATACTTATCTGCTATCCCCACATAGTCTTTCTTTTTGGATTTTTTTTCCACTTTCAAGGGTCTCCAACTAATCTTGAGAACTTGATTGAATTGGTCTGCAGGGATACTACAGTACCCCACGCGAACAACTTCCCGCAGCCAGACTTTGTGTTCCATTTTCCCTGTCATAATCCCGACTTAACATTTTATCAGGATTCAGATGGACAACAGACAGGGTTTAAAGATTGCCGCGATATCCTCAGCTCACTTGCGTCCCTTTGCTCGTATAACTACAATCTCCGCTTGTTTGCCGCTGGGTCTAGGCTTCTCAAACCACGGCCAAGTTTCAGGGTTTGATGTATGATTTCAACTTTTCATCGATTTACAAGGGCGTCGAGTGCGGATCGGTATCTTGAATATAACATTTAGTGTTCACCGGCGTGGATATCTTGTAATCGTCTTTCATGCCCAATTTTCACGGAGTTCTGTCCCACGGTACCAACCGTGATATCTTTTGCGCTTTCTTCCGTAAGCCCTGTGCACAGTTTCAACTCAAATTCTGGATCCCGCTGACTCCATTAGGAAAATCCCCCTCAGCATTTGGCGGAAAGTCGCCGTAAGTAGGTGCTGAAAATTCGTAACATTCCTCGGATTTTGTTCAGAATTTTCAAAATGGCAGAATTTTTCAGTCCCTAAAATATTGGTCAATTTTCTGACATTTTGTGAGCAACAGCCACGAGCCGGCCGATAATCAATCATCCGCAACATGCAGTCAGTCGCAAGACCAATTCTAACCGCAATATACTTTTAGGATACCCAAATGACACAATTATATATGTAGGACGGGTGCACAGCGGGGGCGGCAGCAATGGGCATGTGGTGCGGGGCGCGCTAGTAGTTTTATGCCCAGTGTACATTGGTAGTATTGCAATATATTTTATTTCCTACTAGTTCGATCTTGTTCGATGTTTACTCAATCCACCTCGACGTAGTTCGATGTAGCTCGACAGACACATTGAGCCAGAGCTGGCAGGCTTTTGGCCATTCCTCGAGCCACAGCGAACTCGTTCGATGTGGCTCGATGTGGCTCACTTTGGCTAGCCGTTGGTCTCGCTGGGAAGCTTGATTGAATGCGTCGCCTTTCACCACGTGTGTGTCTGTCTTGTTTGGTATATCCTCGTTTTTGCGCGCCTTTTCTTTAGGCGCCGTGACGTCACAATCCGGGCCGCAGTTACCGGGAGCTGTTTCTGGCGTTTTTTTTTTTTTTCCTGGCCATTTTTGGGGGACAATTTCATTCCGGGTCGCATCGATACTATTACCGACCTTTCTCTTTCCGCGTGGTTTGGATGTTCTATCGCTTACCCGGAGTTTCTGACTGTTTTCACCACCGACTCCTCAGAGCGGTGGCTTGTTTGGTTTCACTCTTTGTGCTCGCGTGCAAATTGTACATGTCCCATGAATTCTTAATCCACTTACCACAGACGAAGAGTCGGCTTTGTTATAAACCAAATATGCCGGAGCAAAGCGGAGATGGCTTGGGACTTGAATCTATGACTGTGTTTTCGAATTAATCTCCCTTGCCTAAAATCCAACAAAGAAAGAAGGAAACTCTAAGTATTCATTCAGGGTTAATTACTTACTTCTAAAAGAATATCCAAGATACAGTGGAGGTATACCCGAAGCGCACACATGAAAACCGTGCGTGTGCATCGCACAAGAGGATGGCCAAGCCAACACTGGCGACTCGGCGAGTGCACCGGCCGAGACGCATAGTTGCGTGCGTAAATGCGGCGGCGTTCGCATGCCATGCGGCCCTGCAGAGGAAGTACGGTGGCGCACACGCCTCGATGCAGTGATGCTCTCCACCAGAGCGTCCGGTGTGCACACAGAGCGGCAAGCCTGACCTCATAGTCGAGCTGCACGTTGATGCTCCACACGCTCAAGTCACTGTGGGGTCATGCTGTTATCTCTACCCCCAACTCGTGCCGTGTGTGTGAGTCAAAAACGAGCCGCACAAGTTCGCCGTGTCTAGTGTTGTCAACGTTCGGTTCAGGGGCAGTTTTCTCTGAACCCCGAACCTGAACGCCAGGTTCGGTTCAAAAAAACAGGCAATTTTTGCGAACCTGAACCTGAACCGAAGTTCGGGGTTAGAACTCTGAACCGAACCTGAAAAATTTCTACCCGGCACAGGTGATAGAAGTCGTGACAATAACACTTGCAATAGGCCTTGTATGTACACTCCTGTCCTCCAGTCCATTACTTAGCCAATCAACCATCAGGAGTCCGAAATAAGACCCACTTGTCTTCTCCTCCACTTCAGGAAACTGACCCGGATGTGGTATACAATCGACTGCTATGTTTGATTCGTCATTTGTGCGGTACGAGGTGCACAAAATGATGGATTAATGCTGAAACATCCCACAAGCGACTTGAAAACCTGCCAAAAAGGTGGTGAAAATCCGATTCAAAAAGGTTCGGGGTTCAGTTCAGGTTCAGGTTCAGAGATTTGCTGAACCTGAACTTGAACTTTGCGTTCAGTTCAGTTCGGTTCGAGTTCGAACCGAAATCCTGAGTCGAACTTTGCCATAGCCGTGTCTAGTTACATTTGTTAGAATTCTTCCCAGCGAGGCGAAGTTGGCAAGCTTGGGCAAGGTAAACCAGAGGCAACGGACAGCGTACACAAAGGTAAAGCGATGGATTATTATGGAAAGCTTACATGATACGGCCCGTGCTCTCCGACGACGATTGCGAGCTCTTTGCTGCTCACAGCCTATTCCGGACCAGTCAGGAATATTCTAACAACATTCAACATCAGGGGGTTCACGATCAGCTCAGTTCTGGGGGTAAAAAATAAAATTTTGGTATCACCATGTAGCACTGAGTGAGCGCTTTTAGGAGCTACCAATGAGGTCCGACAGATCTTTGTTGTTTTTTTATCTTGACCTGCGCAGAAATAGAATCATATCTCAACCAATAATAGTACGCTTCAAAAATCCTATTGGAGGGAACTAGGTATGGGGTCTATGGACAGAAGATTTGGGCCAGGACTTTGGGCAAGGGGTGTTTTACCGTGCGCGGTCCGGCCGGTTCCCGCCCAAAAATCACTGAAACTTTTTTTCTGGCTGCCAAATCTCTCAACCTAATGTAGGGATGTCTAGTGGCCCCCTAGATACCCTGATTCTTTCGGATGGACTCCACAACTAGGGTTCGTATGAGCCATAATAACAAAAGAACTCCTCAGTCACCGTAGGGTAAGGACTCATATTAAATATACCTAATAACAAAAGAACTACAAGAGGTGAGTGAACGAGGAAATAATGAATATAGTAACATACCTCCTCAGTCACCGTAAGGTAAGGACTGAGGAGGGAAAATAGCGAAGATGACTATAAGTATGAAAGATGCGATCTAAGAAGTAAGATGAAAAGAAGTAAGTATGTTGTGCTTGATGAATGCGGCGTAACTCCATCACTCCCCTCGACGGATTAGAGAGCGCGCAAAAAGCAAAGAAAATGTTGCAGTAGCTCCCCTCAGCCACCCAAATGAAACAGAAAAAAGGCCCCACCCCGTTGAGTTGCAGCAATCGACAAGAAAATTGGCATATTGCGGGTTCGGTCCATTTTGAATCAAATAGACGTAAAGAACGAAGATTAAAGTGTGGGTGACGCCATTGTAGAAATGGTGGCCTTGTTATGTCCAATAATTTGATATTGTATTTTCAGTCAGAATATTGTAGCGACCGAAGTACACTAGCGTCGGCGCATTTTATTCTTGTGTCGCGGTCAGAAACATCGTACACACCCATCGATGAAAAAACATCCGCCGACGCCATCGTAGAAACGCTGCCATGGTTTATCCGCTAATTTCGGCAATGCATTTTCAGTATATATTTTGTAGCTACCGAAGTACACTAGCGTCGGCGCATTTTATTCTTGTGTATCGGTCAGAAACGCCGTACACACCCATCGATGCAAAAACATCAGCCGACGCCATCGTAGCCCCTATGGTTTATCCGCTAATTTTGGCAATGCATTTTCAGTATATATTTTGTAGCTACCGAAGTACACTGGCGTCGGAGCTGCTTTTTTCTGCATTTCAGTCAGGACCACCTTGCGTACCGTCTGATCAAAAAACATCGGCCAACGCCATCGTAGAAACGCTCCTATGGTAGTGATTCATTTTCGATAGATATATTGTAGTTACCGAAGTACACTAGCGTCGGGGCTGGTTTTTTTTGCATTGCAGTCAGGACCATCTTGCACACCGTCTGATCAAAAAACACCTTCCAAGTTGCGGCGACATTAGTCGGGTGTGGTTACACTCTGTGAAAATTTGAAGAGCAGGAACGCTGGGTCAACATTCCTCACAGCATAACTTGAAAGATTGGTTGCAACCGCTTCGAGTTGTAGTTTCAAGGATAAACAGAGTAAATGAATGGCGGATGCTCCACACCGTTTGCCAAATGAAATTTAAACGATTTCTAAGTTCGTTCCAACACTGAGTTGAAGGATACTAGAAACAGCAGCGCACTGAATTCGAGAGCACATGAAGTACAAAGACATAGAATTGGATCTTGTGTTGGGGTTTTCGTACTGTAAACCTATTCCAAAAGCGCATTGCGATGCGGTTTCTTCGGCTCTGGGAAACGAGATTCCTTGCTATACACCTTCAACTCCATCGCAGAACCGAAAGGCGCATCTGCAAAGGCAGGCCCGATATCGACAACCTTGGCACCTCTATCGTCTGTGCCCCGCTGCGAAAGATGTGCAGGAGATGACTGGGACGGATCGGATGTCATACCGCAGATGCGGTTCGTGCGACGTATGCATGGAAAGCACTGCACCACCCGGCGCACCCATGGGTCCGTATTCAGCCACGGCGTCCTCTCCGAGCGAGAAGGCGCAGAAGAACAACAGCCCACCTGAGCGGAATTGTCCACCACACAATGTAAAACCACACCCGTAATCTCTTCGGAATCAATGCCATCGGGACC
The DNA here is from genome assembly GCA_029282285.1 of Mycena rebaudengoi. NCBI lineage: Eukaryota > Fungi > Basidiomycota > Agaricomycetes > Agaricales > Mycenaceae > Mycena > Mycena rebaudengoi. The sequence continues at coordinate 426,763 of JARJCX010000072.1, forward strand.
TGGTTTGCACGCGAGAAACCCCAGTGCACGTCGGCCCACGAGGTGTACGGCTTTATTCCGTTCCGGAAATTAAACCCAAATACAATGCCGATGACGAAAGTCTCCCAGACGGTGAGAACGATGATGTTCACCATGAGACGCACGTAGCGGGCAGTGGTGAGGGCTGAGTTTGTGCTCTGAAGGATGGCCGTGAAGGCACGGCGGTGTATGTAGAAGGCGCGGAATGCGAGAGCCGTGAAGATGAAGGTCAGCACGACGATAGCGGCGATGGGCACGTAAAAGAGGACGATGGCAGGAACGGAGAGGTAAAAGGTTGCGCGACATCCGAAGTCTTCTATGATGTCAAAACGGTGCCCCTGGTAAATGTAGTCTGGAATCAAGTGAGCCGAGAATTAGAAACCAAAATCTTAAACCCACGCAGAGCCATTGTGATTACAGGGAATCCCCAGCACAGAAAAAGACCCAAAAGAAGGACACTCCTCTTATTCGTGGTATGGGATGCGGACAACACACGCCACAATTGCAGCGCAAGCGAGAGATAGCAACCGGGCAACGCGACCGTAGCGCCAATATCAAATTTTCCAACTATACGCAATGAGAAAATATTCAACAACAAGGGAGATGTCGACGAACCTATGTCACACCACACGGGAACGACCTCATCGACGCGGCCAGCCCAGATGATGGAATTGATGGCGTAGGTGAGATTGGAGACGAAAAGCCAGGCCATCATAGAGAGGCCGGTGGTATTCCGTGCGCGCCAGTGCCACGGAAGGGGGACAAGTACGAGAGCAACGGCGATGAATGCGCCGATGGGCAGTTCAGGATGCATTGAGGAAGAAAGTTCTTGGGGTGCTCTCGCCTCAATATGCCAGGATCTTCAGCAGTATTACTTATAGCTGCACCTGCGAAGCGCCATGTGTTGGAGAACACCAGCAAGCGTGATGACGGGAAACGAGAGACTGATGGGGATCCAATCACTCCACTCAGCGGATTGGATTACGTCGAGGCGGTTAGACAGGCATGGATTGGCAGATGTGCCTAGCTGACTAGACACACTGTTTCTAGGTGGCTAGGTAGCTGTAGCCACCAGCTAAGCCTCTCGACTGGCGACACATAGACCCGTCTCAAACGGTCTCGGCAGACCCCGGGTCTAGACCGCCTAGACTTGACAGGTCTAGGTAAATAAGCGCACATAGACGTCATCTAGCCCAACCCATATCCGTCTCCTACTATTTCCACAATCTAGGGGGTGCCTGAATGCAGTGAATCCGAATGAGAGGCTTAGAAATCTCCACCGTTGGAAGTTAGAACGAAAAGAAGGAAATTAAAACTATACATCACTACGTTGATTGGGCAGTACATCCCGGGTCGGTTGACCTTAAGAAATTCTCAACCATCACTTAATATTTAATCGCAGCACAGCAGTTTTTCGAACAATGTTTCAACCTTGTTTGTTTGCGATGACACCCCAGCGAGCAGAGATCCTTCAATCATATTTGCGGGATGGAAGTATTCCTGGCGCCAATCTGTCACTGTGCGCGGAGATCATCATCGCGAACCCACCAATTGTTTCCGCCTTATCCACCAAATCTCATTCTAGTAGGTTGCTGTCGGAGCCTGATATTCACGTTCCATGGCTGTGGGGGGCTGTGCTCAACAGCCATGAATATCAGGTGCCGACGGCAACCTACGATGGCGCTGCACCATATACTGAATAAAAAGAAAGCCCCACTGCTCCGCGGATCCTTGATCAAATCACTAGGTCCAAAAGAAGAAACTGATCCGAACCGACCCCCCCATTTCCTACGGGGGTGTCCCCGGGATTTTCGGCCATATAAGGGACCCTCCCCGGGCTTTTGGGCGGGTTTGGCCGTAGGGGGGGCAAAACAAAGCCAAATGGTGTCGGGCGACAATTAAAGATGATCTCCTGAATTTTCCGGACGTGCTCCAGGGGGTGTCCCTAGGCTTGGCCGACCTCGACCAAACGGGGACCTCCATTTGGGGAATTATATCTATAGGTATGCTAAACACAGCTAGTGGTTGACACTTTTTTCGGTGGTGGAGCTGGGCACTGGGTCCACAATGTGGAAATATGCGATCAAAACGTCGACGGCGGCCGCAATTTTGCAGCAACGACGACCGCATCGACGAGCTCTTCCTTGAAAGGGTGGTCCGCAAAAGTGCCAGAAAAACCAGCGAGGAGCCCCAAAGTGAATGGATGGCCCCCCCTTCCGAAGAATAAATACATAGGCAGTTTGATTCAGAATCTATTTTTGCTCCATAAGGTTTTAAATCCGCTCGACGCCGCGTTTGACATTGACGCACGCGAAAATGAGGTTGACGCACGCGAAAGTGATGTGAACGCGCTGATGGGATCACTGACGCGCGGGCCGAATCGTTGACGCGCGGGAAAATGATGTTGACGTGCGGCAAGAGAGCGGCAACAAGACATTGGCGCACAGGCTGACCTAACACAATTGACGTGCTGTCTGGGTTTTTTTGGCAGACATTCACAGTGGTTTATATGATACTAAAGATCAGGCATAAATGAAAAGGAGTCTCCTGCCACGTTTGTTTGGTTTCAACTCAATTTCAACTCTGAGATGCAACTGTTTTGCCTGGATTTTCAACTGATTTTAACCGGGATTGACCCCAACCTACATTCTACTCAAGTTATGGAATGAAACCAATGCTGGGGTGAGGTTACGGCAGGGTGCGGAAGCATTTTACGGCTGCCGCGTCAGTGCGCGTCAATGTGCGTCAGGCGCGGCACTTCCCGCGTCAAAAACTCTTGGCCCGTATTCGATGATAGTCGAGGTTGAATGTCTGCCTGCGCGAGCGCATGCAGCAGCTTCACTGAGGTAACGTCTCTTCTGGCTCATAGATGGGTGGAAAGAGGTAAGTAGTATGGATTTGAAAAATTGTCCTGGGCCGAATTAAGATATCAATGATGGCACCATTGATCGTTCCAGTTTGGCGGCGTTTAGGCCGTGCACACCATAAATAAGCGGTCCGTGTCTTGGCATACGGGTTGCTTGATCATTATCCGTTGCGATCTCAACAGCCGATCATGACCAGCTACATATAAGTACAAACCCCCACTCCGTTCCCCTTCCCACGTTTTTTTTGCCCCGCACTTCTTCACTTTTGGATTCGCTTTCACCGGTTACCTGTCACATAGGCCGCGCTCTCAATCAATTTTTTCGGTGCAATCCAGTAATCAGGATGGTGCACGCTCGTTTGCGCAATTGTCGGTGAGTACTTTTCCGCGTGGCAATCGCCTGAGTCTTTCAGCTGCGAAGGAATTGCAATTTGCGGCTCTGCTGCTGGGTGCATTGGTTGCGGTTTATGTCTCAATGAGTGCATGCCCGTTACATACTCTATCCTAAATTCGAGCGCATGCACGCAGAAGAGGATTCGACAGAACACTACAATAACTCGGCAATGTTCGAGAAAGCCATGAGTACATCCTCTCTCTTCCTTTCCAACCGTTCCATCTAACTCCACCCCTTTGTTTCTCTCTAGTGCCCATCATAGCCTTGGTGTACCTGTTTGCCTATTTGAGAAGTGACAAGGAACTCTTCTCCTTCTGCAACACCCTTCTTGGCTACCATGTCGGATTCGGCCTCCCTACCGCAATCTTTACACTCCACATCTTGTTCGTGCGCCCCGACGAGATGTTGGCGAGCTGCATCAACGGGTCAAGTGTGGACGCGGTCATGGACGTGTGCCAGAAGATGATCAAGGACCTCAAACCCCATGCGGTCATTGGGCTCTGCTGTGTCTTGATAGAGATTTGTGGCTTTGTATATCTCATCTCCGACTCGTGGTTCCCGTGGAAAAGCGGTGGAGAGTCCACAAAGAGAGTTGACTGAAAGTTTCCAGCTCGAGAATGAACAATGCTCAAACAGATACTAGTTTTTCAAAATAATTATTTACTTGATTGAATGTTTTCGAAATTGGAGGCCGATGGTCCGATGATTCGGAATTGATCCGTAATGCCGTGGTGGTATGTTTCTTCTCCTCATCCACATCCGTCGATGGTCCATTGCAGTGCGTTACAGGCGGGAGCGCAAGCCTCGCAGAATAACCATGACCTCTCGATGGACTGATAGTATGTCCCGTTGCCATACTTGAGAGACACCGCAAGGTTTTCTTGCCTCACATTACACTGTCGGCGTCTGTCGCTTCAAACTTCGATCCCCGTAATCCGGAGTCTTGCGATCGCAGCAACCGTAACATGGCATTATGTGCATTCATTCGACATGATCCTGGAAAATGGGCATGGCTACCATGGATTGCCGCAAGTCAAAGAGCTGTACAGGACAGCTCTTTGACTTGCGGCGATTCTATGCTCACCAGTAAACCTCGTCCTCCAATTGCGACCCCAAATACGCCTTCAACCAGTCCTCATAATGCACGCGATCTATCTCTGGTTCCCACATGCGTCGCAGTTTGTAGACTTGCCACAGAGACCACTATCTATTGACCCAGCTGTTCTGACCTTCAAAACGGTGGCTGTGTCATGTGCTCAGCCACAGGTAGCTGTGTTCTTGCCATAGCCACCGTTGTGACGGTCAGAATGGCTTGGAAAATATGTAGACACCCTAACGTCTCTGCCAGCTTGAAGCGGGCTGTCCGCAAAATGGTGCGATCCTGACTAGTAAAAATAAAGCCGAAAGGAAAAGGAAAATGCGGACACCACCAGCAATGACAGGATAACGGCGGCGGAGATTTATTTGACACGTAGCTGCGGACAATACAGAATCAATACAAAATGAATTCAAAAATCGACGGGAGAAGTGGGGTCGGTCAAACTTGATGTTGATTCTGGATTGATTCTGCATCCAGAATCGATCACGAATCGACGTCAGAATCGACAGCTGAATCCCATCTTTGACTTCCCCTATTTAGCTACCAATGCATTATTTTCGCTCGCACGTGGTGCGTGGTGCACGGCTGCAAGTTGTTAGTGAATCTCAAAACGATCTGCATCTGGTCGGGCCAGGACTGCGCTAGAACGAAAAGAAAATTGCACTTGGAACTACGAACAAGCCAGCCAACAAAATAGAAAATGCGCGCCAAGGAAAAAAATGTGTGGGGCAAGGGGGATTCGCATAGACGGCGAGGCGGGGTGATAGACTCGGCAGAGCGTGAATGCGAGTAAAGGGAAGCAAAATTAATCGGGAGGTTAGATTGCACCGGGAAAAAAAGAAGGGAGTAGGGAGGATGGAGAACGAGAAATGGAAGAGGAAACGAAAGGCGCGCTGTAAGCGCTTACCCACGCCGCTGAATTTCAATGAATTGAATGGAAATCAGAGGACAATGGTCCAGGCGCTAGAGTTCTGAGAATCGCATACAGTCGCACACCAATCTGTACCCAGGAACCTGATTCAGTTGGGTGAATCTGATTCTTCAGAGTTGGCTTCTAATAACAGACTAATCCTCGCGCAATATGGTCCACGCTTGAATCGAACGAGTATCTTTGGATTGTAACGCGGTATTGAATTTAGAGGTCATCTTTCGCAAAAGTGGAGCATCCACCACAGGGCCCATATTTTCATTCTTTGTGGTTGCAATGTAATTGCAAGAGGTATAATAATTACTCAAGCATCTATGGACCAGGATCAAATCGAACGAGCGTCTTCCGGTTGTAACACACAATGCCCAGGAAACGGTTCGATTCTGGCAGATGCGGAACATTCACCACTAGAAACAGGTACACCCGCAACAGCGACATAAACAAAAGAACCAAGAGTTCGGATTTTAGGGTGAAATATAGTGACGATGAGACTACAGATGTTCTCAATTTTGAGTACAGTGAGGTAGTCAACCACCAGTCCTTGGACTATTCATTTACTGCTGCAAGAAATGAGGAAACTGTTCAGGCAAGGGCCGAGATACACTCCCCATGCATTCAACATCTGTAGACCGCCTCGAAAACCCTCTGGGTGAAATGTATTAGGGATCAAAGTCACAGTCATCATGATTATTCGGTTTCACCATTACTAGTATTGATCGTTCCGTAAGAGTAGTGTACTTGAGTCCAGAGGAGAGAGATCTTAAGCTCAATTGTGTGCCCTAATCGAGCTGAGAGCAGTTTTCCATACTACTGAAGTGTCTAAGGGTTAGTCCATTAGAACTGTGAATGGCGAGTCATATGTCGCTCATTCGAGACTAGAAGCAATGTGTTAACAAGACGAGCTTCTTTTCGAATGCATCGGCAATAGATTGCGATACGCACCGAGCGTGCAAGCATGAGCGAAAGCAGGGAACGCCAGGTCGCCAAATTTTCCCTCATATCACAGAGCATTGAGAAGTGTGTTGAAATACCTTATATAATTCCGCCCCAGAATGTACGCAGCGCACAATATTTCCAGCAGGGTTGCGCTCCGGGTCGCGACTCCGACTTGCGACTTATGTATACACTGGTTGAACATTTCAAGTTTTTTGGTGGAAAGAGTGGTGAAAGACTTGAATTTTTTTTCACCTATTTTTTCAGCAAAAAAAAACAGGTGAAAAATGTAAAAGTATTTTCACATTTTTCACCTCATTTTTGTTTTGAGTCAAAAAAATGTGAAAATGTTTTACATTTTTCACCTGTTTTCTCACTGAAAAAATAGGTGAAAAAAAATTCAAGTCTTTCACCAATTTTTTCCCTGAAAAACTCGAAATGTTCAACCAGTGATATGCTCATATTCAAATCAAAAGATACAAACCAAATCCCTTGTCCGCATAATAAAAGCTCATGATTAAATATATAAATCATGACGTTGGACAGAAAGATGCGCAGGACATACTAGCACAGGAGGTAGCCATCGTGTGGTCGTGAGTACGTCAGGCCTTCCAGGTGCACTTGCGACGCACTGCCGGGCGTACGGAGAGGGGCGAGGGAGAGGAATTAGTCGAGGCTGCAGGATCGAGTAAGAGGCTCACTCACCGCAGTCACCCTGCTAGAAATCGCGAAAGCTGTTAATAAATTTCTTGACCGTCGTCGGGAATTGAAATCCCAAAGAAATATACTGGGTACGCACGGGAAACTAGATACTCAGGGAGAGCGAAAGTGAGTTAAAAAGAATATGCACGGTCTCGATCAGTGAATGTTTACGAGGTGCGAACCGAAAACACTGTTGAGGTGCTGTAGTCTGAAAATTAATTTATTAGGTTAGCTATACTATACAGGGGCAAGGACTCGGTCTATACGATGCGAATGGAGGAGGTGAAGGAGCCGGCACGAGGGCTATGGCGGCGACGGTTCTCTCCCGAGTCGCGTTGGCGCAGAATCGAGGGGAAGAACATCCGGGCGAGCGTAGACAATCTTGCGAGTAGATAAAGGCGAAGGGCGGAGAGGCGTACCCTCGTCCGTAGCGTCGGCCGCGGCGCTCTCCACCCACGCACTCGTTCGCGCGACACGCGACGCGACGGAATAACGGAATAAAACGCGGGGATGCGGCAGCGCGTCGTAAGGGGTACCCCTCGTTCGCGCGCGACACACGACGCGACGCGGTGCGACCGCGTACCCCGCAATGTACGCACCGGAACGCTCAGCGTCGTAAGGACCGGTCGGCAGCGAGGCCGCGTAGCATGGAAGACTGCCGCCACGTTTGCGCGCGCACCGAGTCGGCCTGCAGTCGGCAATACTCCCTTGCACCCTGAAAAACATCGCCATATCTGGATCCACAACCGCGTGCATCAGAGACGCATTTGCGCATATTTACGGCCGCTTCGTGGACAGATTTAGATGATTCTGCATCATTCTAACGCTAGAACTTCTTCTCTAGGGAAAGGTGCTATCTCCGACCAATAGTTGCATGCCCTCACCGTGGCAGATTTCGATCGGCGCTTTGTATATAGCTACATGGTCAGGGTCAGCGGACATGCTTGTGCAGCCGTGGACGCCCTGGAGTGAGAGAAATGTCGGACGCTACGCCTGAATGTCTTCCAATCTGTATGTTAAAGTGACATGTGTACGTAAGTTATGTTCAATCAGACCGGTTCTTCCTTTTTCTCTTGTATAAATCTTCCAACAGTCTTCGGTTTCTGGGTCACCCCGCAATGTTGCGTTTCATAGGGATTTTCTTGGCTCTTGCAGCTTTTGCTATTGCGGCCCCGCCTCTCAGCCTCCGGCAATCGATTACTACTCTCAGCGCCGCTCAGATCTCTGCTTTCAAGGCCTATACGTTCTACGCATCTGCAGGGCATTACACTTCAGTTTCAACCTTGACGTGGACTTGCGGGGGTGTGTTTTGATTCCCCATACATTCGCATTTTGACAATTGATTCATGTTCAAGTCCCGTGCGCTGCGAACCCTACATTCGAACCCGTCGCCTCTGGGGGCGATGGCACGGTGATCTAGTTCTGGTTTGTTGGGTACGACCCGACCTTGGAGACGGTCATCGTCTCTCACCAGGGGACGAATCCGGAGCACATGTAGGTCGCTGCAAAGGCCTGCGCAATTGGTTTCCGCTTAGACTCGTAACCAGTCTGTAACCAAATAGCCGAAAATGTGGCAAGCACTTCGGTGGTTACAGACTGGTACAACTCGTTGGCAGCGATTGGGCTGACCGCGGAGTTTGAAATTTTTGCGAGGGTCTTGTTCTGGGGTGCAGTTTGGATATGAATAAATTTGGGACACATGGGAACGATTTGACCTTGAAAATGACGAAATCTGCCTCTTCACTTATTTTTTAATCCAGCTTGGGAGAGTGTAAAGAACTATCAACTTTTGACCAGAATTGATGGATATTGATGGCTCGCTTTGCGGCCGATCGCGGCACCTGCCAAAATTTCAAACTCCGGGGACAGCCCAATCGCTGTCAACGAGTTGTACCAGTCTGTAACCACCGAAAGTGCTTGCCACATTTTTCGGCAATTGGTTACAGACTGGTTACGAGTCTAGTTTCCGCTTATGTTTTAGTCTCCCGTTAATCACAGACGCCAACTTTGTCTTGGAACCTTGAATCCGCTCCTATTCCCAGGATTAAGCCCCTCCGTATTAGTTCACAGTGGGTTTGCAGACGAGCATGCCGCGTTAATCACTTCTATTCAGATATGCCGCTCGAACTAACGTAGGATTTTAGGACTGCAACAGATGTTCTCGCCGCTGTGCAGAATGCCACAACGAGGTTCGGGGCCACAAAAGTGACTACGGTTGGCCATAGTCTAGGCTTATAACATTGAAAGGAAACAATGCTCGAAATTTACTCCGACCCCAAGGTGGCGCTCTATCTCTTATCGAATCGGTGTACCTTCCACTTCACGTCACGGGTGTAACTTTCCAGACCATCCTTTACGGCCTTCCCAGAGTATGTTAGATTCTATCTCAATAGCCATGCACTCAGAAGTTCGATGTAGGTGGGGAACCAAAGTTTTCTGACCTCGCAAGCGCCGGAAACACGGTGATCCACATTAACAACATGTTCTTATCATCTTTGATCTTTTCAAACTATGCTGACCTGACCTGTGATGACTAGGGAAGACCCGATTCCTATTCTCCCCCCCACTTCTTCAGGTTTGTGATGATAGTTTGAAAATCCCTGCTTGTCTAATTTTATAATTTCAGTCCCGTTCGTGAGCTTCCACCATCCCACCGGCGAGATTCACATTCAGGTGCGTGTTTGACCTATTTTTTTTCGTGCGTTGTGAATGACAAGTCCAATAGGATTCCGGCGATTGGGATTCGTACCCAGGCGTCTGAGACTTGTCCCCACTGCCTCTAATCTTCTCAAGGTCCATATGATGGGGTGGAAATGGGTAACGCAGCCGGATGTGTTTGAATTTCGGACTCTATGCTTAAATGTAAGAATGGCAAAGTGCCGATTGGAACATTATGACTGTTGGGTGGTTCAACTTGGGCTATTGGAATATTTTCTTATCCCATTCATGTATTATCAGGTTACGTGCAGCCGTTTTAATGCCCTAGGTCCAAGCTATCTTGGATTGTTACTTCTTTGTCCTGATGAACTTGAGGTGTCGGTGTTATTGGCAATTGCTGCGTCATTTTTTCGACCAAGATTTCTTGAATTGTTGGTCTGGGGTAATCGAGAACTCTTCATTTGCATTTTTTGCGGCTTTTAGCTCTATGAGAGAGTCTGTACTGCACTTACAAGCTTCACAGTGCACGTTCCCCTATATTTAGTAACATTTTGAGCACTTCCACTACACTGAAAAGGCTCCCTCTTATACGTCCCACTGACAAGTACCAGGGACAATGAACCAGTAACCCTAGGAGGATTGATTAATCCAAAGCCTTTGCAACGCTAATCACAGATTTAAGCCTCGATTAATTCACAAACCAAAACTTGTTTTGAAATGCTTTGTGTCTTACCGTGGTCAACTTTGTCCGCCCAAATGGCTTATGTAAAACCCACGTGGCTTCACCTCCGCGCTTTCTGAGTCCGATTATCCACACTCCTCGATGCCTCTCGCGCCCGAACGCCCTTTCTCCCGTCTGCTCCTCTGCCTTCTCTCATCCCTTCCTCTGCTTTCGCCGCTAGCTTCGTGTTATGCTCTATGGGCTCTCTTCAAACTCGTCTCGGATCCATTCAATTTCAATGCTTTCCACACCGTCGCCCTCCACTTCACCTTCGCCTTGTGCTCTGCAAAAGCTACGCTTTTGACGGCGAAAAATGACGCTGACGCGTATTTCCTCTTCCGCTTGATCGACGAGGACAGGGGCTGGCACCAGGGGTCCATAGCTAGTAACCCTTTAATTTGAAATCTATTCTCTTATCCATCCTGCCTCTTGTGTCCCCCCCGAAGATGCGCCAACATTTCTGGAAGTACCACCTCGTCCTGTCTTATCTTTCCTTTCTGTCATGGCTTTTCATGGCCCACACTGAAGCCTCAATAGCATCATCCGAAACATTCTTATCTCAGTACGTACATCGGCTTTGCAGCGCACCACAGGCTGGTGCTAGGTAACAATCCTGCCTTTCGCATAAAGCCACCTCTGACAAGATATAGGATAATAAGAGCCGCATCTTCCAACCTCCTTGCGCCATACCGATGTCAAAGCGTGGTGCAGCGAGAGACAACTCGACTACAGGGAAGATATTCTCCCAATCCATCGTGCCAGATAGAGATTCGGCACAAATCCACATTTACAGTCAATAAAGACTGTGAATGCCTTGCAGGTGCGAACACCTGACTGGCAGGATTTAATGACTTCACCAAGTCTGTATCCCCGGGTCTTGCTCCGGGGCTGAAATATGCCTTGCATTGAAGATGGCCTTCGGGCTGTTTCGGACAACAGCAAAGGATGTGTCAGACCTTCAGGGGAGCCCCCGATTTATGAGGGGCTTTGCCGGGCTAGGGGCATCAACTATACCCGTTTTTATTTTCCTACGTGATCCGCGCGTAGGCCTCCGAAGCCAGGCATGCTGGAGCCACAACTGAATATATGAAAGGGCCCGCATTGCTCAGAATCACAACTATTTCTTTCCTGTCTGCATTCGAGGGCTGCGAGACGATTTCTTTGTACTTCTATCACAACGGCTTAAGATGTAGATAACTGTAGCATACACTGTAGAGGCAAGTGTATGTAGGTACAGTACCCGTATGTTCCTCAATGGAACCACCGCGGTAATACATCCTCCTCCTCCTCCTCCTCCTTTACAATTTCTGCAGACCACCCTGTCGCTTCGAGGTGAGTATGTCCGCGTCGAATCCCAGTAAGATATGAATATGGTCAAGATGATATACCCGTCGCTCACATTCGCCTCAATCGGTCCGCTCGACGTCAACTCGCATACCAAGGAGAACCGAAGCCGCTTTTTTCTGACTCGGACACACCCACATTTATGACATCCGCGGGCTTCCACATTGATGTGAACTTCCGGTGAGTTCCCTGACACATTTTTCGTGAGCTACATGTAAATGAACATTGCATAGGACAATATTTGAATATGTGCGACTGCTTGGCGGCAAGGTCTGGGAAAATGGCTGTAAATGTATGTGCTTCTTGGCCCCGTACGATATCCTACCAACTTTCTTAGCATCCGACACATGCGTTACTCTTACTGATGACCATCCCGTGTGTCATAACCGCACGGCTCGACGGCAACAAATGTTGAGAAATTGGAGAGAAGCTCGCAAAGAAGACTCTGCAATAACATGGATACTTGGAAGCGAGTCGCTGGTGAGCACGCTGCTTGTGTCATTTACGTGTCTGATGATAGCTGCCCAAGTTATACTCCGCTCTTTGGAGATGTCTGGTTTACCACCAGAACTTGGCCAAAAAATCATGTAGGTGCACTCAAAGTTCTCAGCTAGAGCATAAGCTACATGAATTTTGTTTCGCATTCAGTTGGCCGTTGTCGCTGGCAGGGCTTATTCCGTGGGGGCGTCGGCGACGTGCTTGTTCCACGGCGCTCCTATCACCCACGCGGGTTCATTTATTCCACCCAGCCGCGCCTATATCAGTTTATTCTGATCAGCCAACGCAGGTATATGCAGGCTGCGGACATCACGGAGCCTGCACAACGTCTTGGATTGGTGCCACCTCTTTCTTTCTATGGCGCGTTATCAGAGAAGGATGCGAGTCCACAGCCGAGGATGATGCCCATAGACAGGGTGGGCCAGGATGGGTGTTTTTTGAGCCAGAGTTCCTTTGTGAGGGACCAAATTAAACTTTGCCCTGGTCGTTTGCACTTTAGAAGAATATGTTTCAGATCTTCGGTCTCATTGCAGGTTTGACAGATGCTGCGTTCTTCACATTCGGGAATATGCTTCCAAAATACCCCAATACGATGAAATGAGTGGACTGACTTCCAGAGGAATTGCTTGGCTTGGCGAGTGAAATCTTTATTTCGGAAACTGTTCCATATCTGGGAAGCTACGGGCAGGGGATCAAAGTGAATATGGACATCTGATATGATCTGACGGATGTTGTCGTCCGTGGACTTTCGGACTATGGGATCCCTTAACTCCTTTATCCCAGCGTAGGCCATCGTCTGGGTCAGGCTTGACAACTTTGCCCTGCGCAGCTGGAACTGGGGTTCAACCTCGAAGTTTATTTGGGTTGGGTTCACGTTTCTAGAGCCGATTCTTGCTAGCACTAGTGCGCCGGCATGGCCATCTAGCTTTGACTTATCACCTTCTTGGTCTCCATGGGTAAACATGGTTGGGCTGGTACGGGCTTTCAGCTCGGCTGCTAGGGCAATTAAGGGTGCACGATTCAGAATCCCAATCCAGCCCCTGTCCTCCATGTCTTCGAGGCACGTCAACATTATTTTGCATGTAAGTCCTTGGGAACTATCAATGGTGAGTGGTTTATCTCGTGGAGCTGGCTGCGCTCCGGTTAAGGCGGCAGTTGGTTCTGCAGCCTGCGCGCATTGGAGCATGGATTCTGGCATTCGAATGGACAGGTTTCTGCTGTCTCCGTTGCCAAACCACACTCCCCCGCCAGCTGTGGCTTTCTCCCATGGATTTCGCTGAGTGGCGCTGCTGATATGTAGGACTAGCTCCTAGGTGGGGGGTTTTGGCGAAGAGGGCGAGGAGGTGCTGGCGGGGCCTCGTTGTCCCCGCGATCTTTGGTAAACTCATGGAAACCGTCCGAAATCTCGGCAATGGACTTAGTGGATTTCCGTTTCTAGTTTGTTTCTCGTCCCACCGTTTTCTGAAGCTGTTCCTCTTGTTCAAAAATAAAAACCCTGGAACTGTAACCCTCTTCTTTGGGGCACTGGGGCTACTCTTCCCGCACCAAAAGATGAAGAGATTGTAATGTTCTATGGCTAATGCTGGCAATCCGGTTAATTAGGCGACATTTGCAAAATCTGAAATCACAAACCAAATTAGCCCTAAATTAGGAAAGGAGGTCTTTTCCTGATGCTCAGCATTAATATTACGTTGTCTGCTCGCTTCACGCGTCCATCTGAGTCTATCCACGTCTGTGTTTGAGTTCCCTTCTGTGTCTGAGCTGAGTCGCCACTAGCAATCTCAATCCCATCCCCCACTTCGTTTAACATTTCCAGGGTATTTTTATACTTCCTCTCGGCATGGAGAGACGCTCTCGCATTTTTTTGTGGTGTTTATCCTTCCCCATGTGTTCCGGATGACGCCTCGTCCATCTGCGATTCGCGCTTCCTCACTTTTCCCTTGGTACCGTGCTCACTCCCTTCTCGGGCCTTTCTTTTTGCTCTGGATATGTGTGAGGCTTACTATAATTCACTTCCTCTACTTCCTCCTCTCGTCACACAACTCACAAACCACTCTATGTATTAACAACAAATCTATAACTAACCTCTTTCTCCCGATGCTCGTCCTCCGGCAGGCAAGCCAAACAAGATCCACCACGACTCCGGGACGAACTCACCTCTTGTGTCGGCGTGCAGACGCCAAGGTTGCAGGTATATGAGCAGGTAAGCCCTATTTTAGTCTTACTTTGGCGCCTTTCCCTTTCCCACGAGAATTTGTTTCCCTTTCGCGAAAATATTATGTCTTTCTTTCTCCTTCGAAAGCCGGGGTGAACCCCTCGAGGGAGCTGGAGTACCAAGTTAATATTAGCATCACAGTACGAATGTACACAGCTCACAAAGATTGTGGGTCCAAGCTCAAACTGTGAACAACAATTCCGAGCATGCCACCCAGATAAGGCTTGTGTGTAGACTCGTAACCAGTCTGTAACCAAAATCCGAAAAATGTGGCAAGCACTTTCGGTGGTTACAGACTGGTACAACTCGGGGCATTGCACTGGGCTGTCCCCTGAGTTTGAAAATTTGGCGAGGGTCCTGTTCTGGGCTGCAGTTTAGATATGAATGGATTTGGAGCGCACAAGAACGACCGTACCTTAAAAATGGCTCAATTTGCCTCCTCACTCATTTTTTAATCTAGCGTGGAAGAGTGAAAAGACCCACCAAAGCTTTGAGCCCCGGCTTTGGCTTTTTTGGCCTTTTGGCTTGAAGCCAAGCCAAGCACATCACTACCCTGAAACGAGGGAAGAACTTGAAGCGACAAGGACTTCCTTGAGCAAATTTGCCGCAGGGACCATGATGTACTTTTCTGCGGCCGCAATAACAGACGGATGGTCACCAAAATCTGCGGCTTCTGCGAGAGCGCAGCCCGGAATTTCGCGCTCGTGTTAAAAAAAATTCGGTCCTCCGATGGAGAGCGTGTCCCAGAATCTAGGGTTATTAGGGACAACTCTTGGGGTTTAAGGGGGATTTTTAAACCTAACCCTAAGCTAACCCTAAGGCAGGGTTCAGGGTTCAGGTTGGGGCTGGGGCTAGGGTTAACCCTAGGGCTAACTTTTGTGGACAATGTCCATAGGGGGACTTCAAGATGCAACACTCCGCTACGATGTTGTGCTGTGGGGGGGGGGGGGGGGGGCAGTGGGGGTGACCGACGCAGCCTGACCAGCGCGCTGCAATGTTCGCAGGGAGCGCAGGACATTGGTTTGAATTCTGGGCATCAGAAAATCTCAAATACGTCAAGTAGTTTGCGAACGGGATCCTCATTAATAATAGGCCGCCGCGGTATATTTTACTGTATTCACATTCTTGATACTTGAGACAATTTTACTAACTACATTATGGGGCAACTGGTAGACGGACGGGGAGGTACGTTCACCAACATCAGCACAGCCGCTCAAGCGCCGAGCTTGAAGCCTCCCCAGTTCAGGGTGGTGAAAACACCTTGCGGGTCGTACGCGGTGCGAATGTCACGCAGCCGCTGAATGTTCTCCAGAGGAAAGCCTAAGAAGGGGTTTTGGAATTCGCCGGCGTCGCCCATGTAGAGGAACTCCGAGGCGAGGCCGAGCTGTTGGTTGATCCTGTGGTGGTAGTCCACAAACTTGATGGCCCAGTTGGTCATACGCAGGTCGTCGGCCGCGTTCGCCCAGGTGTTCGCGAATTGCCAAACTGTAACGGTGGTCAGTATATGGAAAAACGCCAAAAATTGGGATCTACTGATAAGATTCTGGGTGTCGTCCAGACCCCAGGTGTTGCCAATCCCGTTGCTCTTGGACACAGAGGCGGCGCTCTTCGGAACGGTGTTCAGGACAAATGTGGAATGCAGGGCCTCGACGTCGGCGACGTCTTCCAAGGCCGCGGTCCACGCCTCTGGCGTAGATGCGTGCGGCGTCGGGAACTATGGTGCGGTGGATGAACTGGACGCGGAACTCCTGGTCAGGGGAGTCGAGCTGGTTGTGCCACACGGTCGGCGTGGTAACCTCGTCGATCTGGGTAGTTGGGCCAATGGCAGCGTAGTTGGCGAAGCGCGAGGGCGGCGACTCGGTGCCCTCCTGGACTCCCTGGACGCTCGACGACGCGACCTTGGTGGCTATGTCGTATTGGATGCTGAGGACGGCGCCCGCAGCTAGGTCGGGTGTGCCGCTCTCAACGAAATCGACCGTCGCCTGCACGTAGGCTTCGACCGCGCTCGTATTGAACAGCAGGATCGTCGTGCTGAGCCTCGGGATGACGTACGCCTTGAACGTGAAAGACGTGACCACGCCGAAATTACCTGCGCCGCCCTTGAGCGCCCAGAACAGGTCCCGATTCGTCGAGTTGTTGGCTACCACCTGCGTGCCGTTACCGAGCACCACGTCGTACTGGAGGATGTTGTCCATCACGTACCCGTACTTGTTGATGAAGTAGTGGAAGCCGCCGATCAGGCTCAGGCCGGGCACACCGATGGTCTTCAGCCGGCCGCCAGTCGTATACAAGCCAAAGGGCTCAAGCGCCGTGTACACATCGATCCAGCGGTTGCCAGGGCCGACGGTGAACGTGCTCGCGTTGCCGTTGTCGTTGACAGTGATGTTGTTCAGGTTGTTCAAGGCAATGAGGACGCCGTCGTCGATGTTGTTAGAGCCGGGGAACTAAAAGTCTTATTAGATTCGAAGGAGATGCATTATTCCGACCGCCGAACACTAACGTTCATGTGTCCACCGCCGCGGACCGCAAACTGGCTCTGGGATGATGAGAGAATCCCAACAGCACTTGCGACCCTCGTCTGCTGTGTTGGGGAGGAAGATGCAGGTCGGAGCAAGGTCGGACCTGATATCCCAAAACAGCATGTTCTGCGCCGCATAGTCGGAAGAAGAATTGAATAGCACGGAGTCGCCGTAGAGGGAAGCCAATTGCGAACAGGCGCCGCTCACACCCGTCCATGTGTTCTGCGTTGAAACGACTTGAGGCCAATGAATGATGGCGGCAAGCAGTGCAGCTGACGAAAGGAGAAGAAACGATGGCATTATGTGGAGAACGAGGAGGAGGTAGTTAAAAAAAGGAAGGAAGGAAGCAAGGAAGGAAGCAAGGAAGGAAGGAAGTTTAAATATGTTTTATAATCCGTAGGCGGTACCCTTGGCTAGGCACGAGGAATGTACCTCGCTTACTCGCTACATTTGTATTTAGACCTTGCCTCGCTCCATTTTCGTTGGGTGCCAGGGAACGGCAGGACACAGCCTTCTGACGCGGGGTCGAGAAGGCGATTCGTGTGAACGCGGCGCAAGGAGGCAATTTGTGCAAACGCGGCCGAGAAGGCGATCCATATGAACGCAGCACACGGATTCCGCCAAGACGACATGCCATTCCTGCGCACTCGACACGAGAATATGTTATTTGCGCCAAGATTTGGTCCTCTCGCTGCCTCGTCCGCTCGACTTGGATGCGTACTCGTCGAACGGGAAGGAGGTGGGACGCGGGGCGGAGATGGATGTGGGATGTGGGCTGTATGAGCGCATCTCCGATACGTCGGTGCCGCCGTAAGAACCGTGAGATATAATCGTAAGCGCGACTAGCTTATTCTTGTATTTTTAGGAGCTTTGAATTCGTTGCTACGTAGTTGGTGTTATACATCATATCTTCCCGCACCTCATTTGGAAATCGTTTTAGTCAAGTTTAGTCCCGCTCGAAGAGACATTTTGCCCCGATAACCCTAATATTCGAAAATAAAGTCATGTGGACATTGTCCAAAAGAGCAGCACCGCATTTGCGTTGCGCAGTCCCGAAGCGGCCCGCTAAGCAGAGCCCGATCAATACTACCCGCTGCTGTGCCCCAATTTCTGAATACCTGGCGCTCTTTGAGTTCATTCTACCTCCCCCTCATAAAATTTCAGCTTTTCCGACACTCCCCTCGACCCATACGGTCAATTCTATCCGCAGCCACGAAAACCGGTCCGTTGGGCTCTCTCAAATCGAGTATCCATTCATTTGGTCCCAAAAGACTCAGAATCTGCATCTACTCACTCCCCCCTCCATAATGAGTCTATACATGTCAAATTCCGCCCACCCGGTGTTGAACAACACCCAACATCAAGCAGCGTCTCAAAATCACCCCAAAACACTGCGCAGCGGCACGACCCGGTGCCGGAGATGCCGCCGATATGCAAGCAGCACCGCCGATCTACACGGCTCGCGAATCCCCTGCGCAGCGCTACGCATTCCCGGAAACCCCGTGGCGCAGCTACGCAGACACCCGCCCCATGTCTGCGCAGCTCGAGAACTTCCGATGCACTACCGTTCACTCGCGCTGCGCACCATCTACGCAACCCTGAGCGGCCCTTCGCACGCCCGGAAACCCCCGCTGCATAGCTACGCAGACCAGCCCCCATTCTTGCGCAGCTACACAAACCAACCCCGCCCATTCCTGCGCAACCGGCAACTCCCGTTGCGCATCCACGCGCCACTGACGCGCACCCGACGCACGCAGCTCCTCCCGCCCGCTCACTCACGCGTGCTGCATCCCGACCCCATTCCCCACTCGTATTTTTTGCGCGCGCCCCCATGCATCTTTTCATACAAGGCATCCGGATCCGCCCGGCCGGCATCACGTCGGCATAGCTATATGCGCATGTTTACTGGCCTCTTCCCGCGACACCACCATCGACGATGCAACGCGGTCCGCCTTTTCCGCTCCTCACCGTAAACCGAGCCCCAGTTACTCAGACACCGGCTTGTACTTGTACTCTTCCAACATCGCCAAAGCCGCCCAGTTCATCATTCCTCCCGTGCAGTCGACAGCGACCTCGACCTCCAGACTGAGCGAATACAAAAAGTGGTCGCAAAGCCCATTCCGCGTGTGGACGACTGAAACGTCAGCAGTCACTACACATACCAAAGTGAAACCACCGAAATATTCTTCAGAGGATAGCTTTGTGTTTCCCCATGCCGTCGCGGAATACAAGAAACTCGACGACGATGAGGGTAAGGTCCTGAACCAGAGGCGAATGTACCTTGCGTCGTTGGTAGCCTTCCACTCCATAGCAATTTATGACCGGGAGATACCTATGCAGCACTACGGAAGTGCCGCATAGCATAGACTCGTTACCAGTCTGTAACCAATTGGCCGAAAATGTGGCAAGCACTTCGGTGGTTACAGACTGGTACAACTCGTTGACAGGTGTCGAGCTGTCCCCGGAGTTTGAAAGTTTGGCAGGTGCCGCGATCGGCCGAGAAGCGAGCCATCAATAACCATCAATTCTGCCCGAAAGTTGATGCGTCGTTCCACTCTCCCAAGCAGGATAAAAAATGATTTTAGGAGGCAGATCTACTCATTTTTGTAATTAGATTGTTCCTAGGTATCTCAATTTCAATCATATCCAAACTGCAGCGCAGAACAGGGCCCTCGCTAAAAATTCAAACTCCGCGCACAGCCCAATCCGGTTTCCCGAGATGTACCAGTCTGTAACCACCGAAGTGCTTGCCACATTTTCGGACAATTGGTTACAGACTGGTAACGAGTCTACGCATAGCACTGCCTAACGGCTCATAGATCGTCTAAAGCAGCGGTTTTCCGGATGAAGATAATATAAAATCGATTTGACAACCTTATTAATAATGGCTGCCCGCTCGCTCGCTGACCCCACTGGGCGCATCGGAGTGTGCCTGGATTTTTGGCGAGGCAATCGCAAATCGGCAGAATATCGCTTGGTGCCAGAGAGCCTTATTGATTTTATCCCCTCCAACATCGCCCCCAAATAAATCCCCCATGAAGCGCACAGAAAGAAACTAAAATCCATGCAACAACATTAATTTCGACACTTGACGTTTTGGCTTGGAAAATCGGCGTGCGCCCACCCCAATTAAGCCGATTTGCTCACGCCCATCAAAGCCCACGCGGACTTAGGGTAAAGGGCCGTGGCCTCGTCACGGCTTAGATGACTTGACAGAACGCTAAAGATGATGGATGTGGTGGTGGGCACATCAGTTGTCAGTTTCTTTTCCTCGAGCGTCGACTCAAACTCACTACACGCGTATTGACGATGCTGCTCCCAGGCGCACTTATTCTTGGAGTAATGGGCTGCGTACGTCGATTGATCTCTACGCATTGCACTATCCCAACTCCAAATTTTGCCGGGTGCGGAATCAACATTTGCGTGAATCCCATTTCTCAGCATATTTGCGTGTGCTACGAGAAACAATAAAGCCCCAATTCCAAGTTCACATTCCATAAATACCGAGTCAAAAAGAGAAATGCGGGCAAAGAAACGATTTTAGTTGTCGGGAGGCCCAAATGAGGCCCAAATGGCAGCAGCGGCTGGTTGCATGGAGGCCCCGACACAGCCGCAGCGACAATACTTGACAAGATATCCACATTTTTCTTGAAAATCCCTGTGGTGTTCACAAGACCGCCAGGCATCTACGCGAAGAGATCGTAGTAGAATCCACATCCCTAACACACGATACGCCATTCAGCAACTCGGCCGAAAACAGGCAAGGTCGAGGCTTACGGGGTGGGCGTCAAACGGAGTGGGCGGCGGCGTATCAGGCACGAAGTTTCCCTGCGCATCGTTGTGCCCGGCGAAAATGGGAATCGCGCCAAACGTTGGCCGCTGGTATTTCCGAGGTCCTCGCCCGTCACCGGGGCTGCCGCACGGTGCCAGTTTTGGGGGAAGCTTTGATTGCGCAAGAACGAGCCGATAGTAGAGATTGATGCCTGTTTTGTCGTGCCTGCGAGCATTTCAGTCTGGAATTGCGAAATAATATGTGATCATTTTTACTGTTTGCAAAGATACTGGAAGAAGAGAGTTAAGCCGCAGACTATTTCAATGTGCAAATAATTTACTTAAGCAAGAAGGCAATCTCAGTGAATGAGGCAACGAAGCGCGCGGGAGTGAAGTGAAACTGGCAATATCATCAATATGTTGAGAACGGTGAATTAATTGCGGGGGAACTCACTTCTGGGTCCGCCGCTTGGTTCATCTGTATATTGTGTCGTTTGATCGCAATAATCGTCGGCACATTGAAGACTGTGTTGTTTCCCTCCGGTCTATGAGGGATCGTATAACCCGGCAAAAATCTGCGAATTTGAGCACCCATCGACGCTTCAATTGCGCAGGAAGTCCTGAGCCCACAGAGCACACGTATTATGCAAGTTTGCATCGGGTAAGGAAATACGGGCGCAGAGTACATGATCGAGTTCATGCGATGGCTGCAGGTTCGTGATATTTTGGTCGTCTGTTCTGAATAGGTGAGGCGGTCTTTCTGACCCTGGTCGGCATTCGACCTAGATTATTATTTGGTTTTTGGACCCCGCGCGAACAAGATTTCTGACTTATACTTTCGAAAAGTGCGGCAAGATCCTTGCGATTGTCGGGTGGATGAGCTAATTCTGAGTAGTGTACAAGGTCGATGAACTCGAGAACAGAGAGGAGATGTGCAATTCACGTTCGTCTGCAGTGGTGGTCGATTTCAAGTCAATCGTCCAAAGCAACGGCCAACGGATACTAGTATTAATACTAGGCTCTTTATTATATAAATTAAGCAGCGGTTCAGATACAGACGCAGCATAATAGCGCATACACAAGTCAGTACGCCAGCAACAGATCACAGCGACCGCAGAATGTCCGAAAAGATATCTGCGAATGTGTGGTGCCCGTCGAGCTCCAACACCAATTTAAGGGAGTTGTGAGCAGGTGCGGCCATCCAGTCGTAGTCTTCGTGAGAATTGTCATCCTCGTTGCTAGACGAGCTCTTGCTGTCAGAGTCGGCCTCCGGCTCCACCTCGGAGGTAGGAGCAGCTCTCTCCCCGATATCGCGCAGTTCGGCCAACAGTTCTGGCGGGATTGATCTCACAGACCCTCCAAACCGACGGTGGCGCTTCGAAGAGAGCGTAGTGTCTGCAGGTGCGGAAAATGCGGACTGTGGGATCGATCCGGGTTAGACAGTCCTGAAGTAGGTATGCGTCCAGATTTTGCACCTCCTGTATTTCTGTTGGACTCTCGAGGAGGAACGGCTCAGACCGTCCCCAGCGGAGGATCGCCCAGGATCCCTCAAGTAGAAGCTGATGTCACAGACTCACAGTCAAATTGTTACATAGTCATCCCGGATTTCCGCCGTCCGGTGTGATTTTGTTAATTTAGTACGCGCTGTTGGAGTTGTCCTCCACGTGGCCCTCGCTTGTCAACAGCGGAGCTTGACGTTGAGTTTGAACTTCTTCTCCTATTCCTCCCCACCACTTCGATTTAACTTCCTCGTCGCCATAAGATTGACTTCTCCCAGAAATGGGCCAATGCTGGAAGCTCATAAACCTAGACAAGCAGAAAACCTTCGGCAATTGGGGAAAATTGGGTGAATTCCTCTTTCACCATGCGCATGCCGATGACCTCGAGACAGCACTGCGCGGGTCCACGCTCCCAGCCTTGGCCTTGCTTTTTCCGCCGCTTGAGCCTGGTGGGGTCTATCGAGAGGGCCGGTCTGGCCGCCCAACGCTGTGCTTCCCGTTAATGGCGGCGCCCAGGGTAGTCCGTCAAGAATCAAGATCCACAGAACCTGGAAAACACCGTACAGCTCATCTACGGCGCTCATAACCCTCCCAAACGAACTCATCCACGCGATATTCGCGCACCTTGACGTGCTGCTGGACCTTGCGTGCCTGAGCATCGCCTGCCAAGCCCTCTACGCCGTCGGGCGCGAGCACATGTACCGCCACATCGCGCACATCGTGGCGGGCTACTCATGGGGCCCCTAGACCGCATCATCTGCGCGGGGGACTACCTCCAAAACGAGGACATCCCCGCGGGAATCCTCACCGCAGCCGAAACGGACGCGCTCCAGGGGCCCGAGGACTATGAGGACGAGGACCAGTACGAGGATGGAGACGCGCGGACCTGGTCGCTTTATTCCTTCTCCTACACCAGGATGGGCCGTGTCCCGCTCCCCGTGTACTACTTCTGGGTATCTCACTGCTCCTTTGACGCCCTAGAGTCCGGGCGGTTCGTCAGGGACAGCCACGTACTGCAAAATCTCTATCGCACGCCCGAGCCCGCCCCCGCGCCAAATGCGGAGCCCGCGGTCCTGCGCAACCTCTCGCGGAGGAAATACGTGCGCGAAGCGGTGCTGCGCGCCCTGCAGGCAAAGTATGCTGGGTCGCGGGTCCAGATGGGCGACGTGAGCCTTGCGGAGGCGGCGCTCGTCCGCATCTGCTTCTCGTCGGACGACTCGATCGCGACGCCGTATCAGGGGGGGTCTGCACCAGGGCGTGTGGGCGGGTGATCGGTTCGACATTGTGGAAGGGACGGAGTGGTTGGGCCGCGAATGGGTCGATGCAAGTGCGGAGGTTCTGAAAGAGCTTGAGGACATCTGGTGTGCAGAATATCTGTGATGTCTCCAATCGGTGTAATTCAAAAAAAACTCACTGTTTAACCAAATCCGCGCTCTTCTCTGCAAACCGACCTGCGTATGTGCAGTAGGCATGCGTGGCTGTATATCGTCAATAAAGAGTGTTTATCGCAGGCTCTTTCCCGTCATCCTTTGCCTCACCATCCAAGGCAACCTGCTCGCATGCTCGTATTTTTATTTCCTGTTATCATCCTCCTGGAGCAGGACGGCTGCAGATACGCTCATTCACCGCTCACTGACTAGACCACGGTTGCACCCCGGCCAATTATGTATTTAACACGGTCTGTCAGTGTCTCGCTTTCTCCAACGCTGCATGCGCGATAGCGTTCTTGGTGTTAAGTACGCGTACTCTTGGTGTTAAGTATGCGTACATTAATCCCGCATAAAACATCGTTATGTCGTATGTGTAGCGTGTGCACTGGTTGGTTCCTTATATGAGCGTGTGGATTCCGTGCCAAATTTATTCCTTACGATTCTTCTATCATTTCAACCAATTCCTTCTTGCACTGCCAGCAAAGTTTCAAGTTTTAAACCGGACTCCGTGTTGTTTCGACAATATGCATAATTTTTCATTGATGATTCGCCAACTCTGGCAACAATAACCACAGGAGTTGGATCCAATAAGCTCATAATCCCACTGCGGCTCCACCGGGTGGGTCGCTCTCACGATCCCACCCCAAGAGGAGGAAAAGAAAGTCGCGCCGATGCCTATTTAATTTAACTATGCGGCGGCCTATGTGGCGTAGAAAATGCGCGCCTACATGTATGTGGCTTAATTCTTAGGCTCAGAACCAGCCGCTGCGTCCAGCAAATATATAGAGGAGGCTGCACAGTTTTTTTCAAAGCAAAAATGTGTTACCTTATGCTGTACTCCATTTTTCTTTCTGATTCAGTATTACAATACATACTTTGATCCTCATGCATTATTGAATTTATTCACATCATTGACAGTCCACCTCAGCTTTGGATGGTTGGGAGTGTTCATTGTTTTCCCGTGGTCTCAGACTTCTATTACATTATTATATCTGTATTAGATGCTCTGGCTTGGCTTTGGCCCAACTCTGGCCTCGCTGCGGACCCGTTTACAGTGGGGCTGACGCTGAGATTTATGCTAGCTTACTCTCCGCATGCCATAGTCTCCATTGGTCCTTGACTTCTGTATTCAGTTTAGCTCAGCTGCTATGTTGCGCTTTCTCTTCTTCTTTTGGCTCCTGCGGTCTTTGGATTGATTCCGGGTCGATACTGTTTTTTTCACTTAAAGTGACGTTGGAGCTCCAACGTTGATCTCACGCGGGAAGCAGGTCCACCAGACGCCGGCTGATCCCATCTGGGTCCCGTACAGGAGAGAATCGGTGGTGTAGGATGTTTGAGTCACTTTTCAACATTCAACAAATATTTTCTTTGTCGCGGGCACCGCTCGGGCATCTCGGGCATGATAAAGATAGGGAGATACATTTTTTCCAGAAATACGTGAAGCGTCCTAGGGTAGACTTAGCGTCGAAAAGAATTTCATATAGTAATGATACTCCAATCAAGTAGGTTTTACACGTACTGTTCACGAAATTCGAGGGGAAGGTTGCAGGCATCCATCATATTTTCACCTCTAAAAGTTGATACCATCACTCGTTTCAGAGCGTGGTGCTCTGGCTTTCCATAGTCTCTCCATCACCACCACGTCTGCACAGCTAATAGACTACTGCTCTGTATACATCATCTACCGCACCTTCAGGATATACTTTCCAGAACTGACTATCTGCCACTGTCTGCACACCCATTTGGCAACCTCCGCGTCTCAGTCAAATTCCAAGAGCCCGTTGATGTCCTACTCTCAAACCGACTTGCTCTTGTGCCTCCACTGCGCCCGTGGCATGCATTAGCGAGGTGGTTTTGAAGAGGTCAGGTCTTGGGAAATCCTACAGACCGTTATTCAGTTCGGTCGCAGCGTACGGGCGTTAATCTTATCAGTGTTCCGACGCCACAGGTATTTATATGAACATCATTGGCACAATGCTCCATTTCTGGGTTGCAACGTGTCTTGGCAGAAAACTCCGAGACAGAGTTTCTGAAAGCCATTATTTATTTTAGACCCACAATTGCACTTGTAGCCAAATTTGCTCATGATGTCCTCCAAATATTCTATTCAATTCCTGTACTTCGTGAGAACAACTCCTGATATAAATAATTGGGCTCACTTATTCTGTGCTGATTTAATTTTGCTTCTTTATAGTTCCTTAGATCTACCGCGGCGGCTTGGCGTGTCCGTGGGCTCGTCTCTGGTGCTATGGAGGAGTCCAGGGGTAATAGTGTATTTGGGCGCATGTACACTTAGATAATCCCTGGGAACCGGTGTTCCTAAGCGTGACCGTGCCGTGTAATACTACCTACCTACCTACCTACCTGGCCGACAGATAGCCTATTTTTATTGGGTGGGGGCGATTATATTGGAAAAAAATCTAGGCTTTATTCCCAAGAGCCTGTTCAGATACCATATTCTGTTTCGAATAGAACGTTGGACTGAGGTCCAATCACGGTAAACCGGATACATACCAAAATGTTGAGGTGATTTCAAGATTCCATGGAGGAATGAATTTTTGCAACGCGCTCGCATGAGATCGGGCCGATAACCCTAGGGTTTGATATTCCGGATCATTTCTTTGGTAGAGGGCCGCAACAACATCAATGAGAAGATGGTTATTGAACACCTTGGAGAAGGGACTACGGGATCTTGGATGGTTCACAAAACTGGCGAGACTCCTACACTTGAGCGAAAACGACCCATGCCAGCTGGTTTGTAACCGCCATCTCTCCTACACCAGGATACGCATTGAGAATGACGAAGGAAATTCCTTCGCAGTTGATGTATTGTTGAATGGGTGTGCTAAGGTCGAGAGAGGAAGAGGTAGTGTCAAAAGAGTACTGTACTATTTCGGTCAATTCGAATCTCACATGTCACAGCCAAATTCTGAAAACCCTTACAATAATTTCTTCTCGATTTTAGCGGATTTTGGAGATTTGCCGGAAAAATTGAAAGTCACGTGCATTTTCGAATTGACCGAAATAGTACAGGAGTAAAGACACGGTCATGCGTCTGCCAAATAGGTACAACTCACAGCTCCTCAATTTCATGGGTCAGAACTTGTTGTGAGATCACTCATTTGACTTGGTAGCGCTCGCTCCTTGATTATTAGTCCGCGCGCCGAGATTTCTTTGACACTTCGAACAGCATATGTAATAATAAGTCGACAACCGAAATAACGCAGATACGCTGATGAGACCAGTTTCGGGTTCGCTCTTATTCATTGTTGCTCTGGGTCCGGTATCTGTTAGGAACCCGCAAAGTGCGACAGTTAACTTCGCTCAACGATTCTGTGGGGCAGAAGCCTAAGTTTAGCCAGCTCACTCAGCTCAATTCGTGGAGTTTATACGCATTACCCGCGCCTGTCTACCCTGCGTGAAACAGTGCTGATTTAGAGGTGCTATTTGTATGAGGGATAAAATAAGTGTTAACCAAGGATCTGAGTAGAAGTAAGTGATTGCTATATCCTCGCCTGAAGAAAAAATCTAGGAAAGAGTTTTGGCTCGAACCATCGTTTGTCCTGTTAAAGACTGGACGGTTGCAGAATTTGAAAACGGGGGTGCCGCCCATGGCGGATACCCCCAGGCTCCCATCGTTCGATTAATCCTGGGTGGCACCAATGTTCGTCTTAATGCTGAATAGGCTTACGACTGATTTTTTTCGGGAACAACGCCGG
Source organism: Mycena rebaudengoi (assembly GCA_029282285.1). Lineage (NCBI taxonomy): Eukaryota > Fungi > Basidiomycota > Agaricomycetes > Agaricales > Mycenaceae > Mycena > Mycena rebaudengoi. Next base: position 454,077 of record JARJCX010000072.1, read on the forward strand.
CGGCCATGTGGTGAATGACTGATCCCGAAGTGAACACATGGTCAACACAGTCTACCAAACAGGGTAGGTCAATAAATAGTTTCCATTGGTTTTCCGCGCTTTCAGCGGCACTTTACTCTGCGTTGATCCGACTTATCCGATTGGTTTGCGTTAAAAATGGGTTACCAAAAAAATCCTTGCTTTGGAAGATGCATATAAGGTGGTGAGACCTGAGCAACTCCAGCACAACCATCTGCGCCATAAACACATCATCCAATATGTTTACTTGTCTTGTTGCTCTCCTTGCCACAGCAGCCTTCGTGGCCAAGGCCATCGTACTCGAGGAACGCCAAGCCTGCCCCGCGCCTTCTTGTGTCTTCCAGGGGACCGAGTGTCTGCCTAATTCCTCCACCGTCTGCTTCGCACCGGACGATGGCACCGCAGGGGCCGCGGTTTGGCAGTGCAGCGGAGGCTCATTCCACCAGATAATTCGCTGTGAAGTGCGTATGATGTTCCTCCCCTTTCTCTCTTGCTTATTGTTTGGGTAGTCGGGCAATTGCCGCCAAGTTGTCCCAACCTCCGCTTCGTGTGTGTAGCTGAGACTTGTGAGAGACAGGAATGCGGAGGTGCAGTACCTGGGGCACCAAAGCGTGGGCAGTACCTGTTTCGGTGCTGTGCACGAGAAATTTAATCGTTAGGAATGATTTTTTGGGTGAAGGAGTTAAGGAGATTGCCATATTATTATACCGTAGTCCCACGCCCGCCGGCTCGGCCACGTTGACTCTGCTAACTGTAGTCTGCTGCCATGTATGTTGTAACCCTCAGTTCGACTTCATTCAGGTTTCTTTTTATTCTGATCGACTTGGGCCAAAAACTCCCCAGTTCGGCTGTGCTGTAGGAGGTGCAGCTTATCGGCTTAAGCGAGACCACTCGGTGTGACTTGTGAGTGCAATGAGCTGACTTATGTGTCCAGCTTAAGCTGGCTTATCCGTTGAAATAAGCGAGCTTATATATTCAGCTTAAGCCGTACTTACATTGCGGCGTAAGCGAAACCATGTATTAATATTATGCATTATTACATTGCATTATCACTGTGTTACTTGAGTAGGCTTAAGCCAACTGGAGCTGGTTACAGTACCATCCATTCTACTTACGGATCAGCGAGCTCCCATTATTTCATATGTTTTGAAGCATATTTTGTGGTCATTCTTACTGACGACGTTGAGAACTGTTTGATCACTGTGTTCCAAATTCGGACAGTCGTGCTGATCGTGCTGCAGTGGTGATACTTGATACCAGTGGCCTGATGGTTGCCGTCCGAATTGAGATCTTCCTAGCTTGATGTATCAAAGCATATCGCTAATTAGCGATGTTTATGTATCGTGGACACTTTTACCAATTAGCAATCCTGATACATCGTATTGTCATACTGTGGTGCTGTTCTCTGTACCTAACAGTAGTTTAGACATGGACATGTCACTTGACTTCTCCAACGTTCAACCAAATGTCCAACCACAGTTTTCAGACGTTCAACCATTGTAATTGACAGAAAAATATACACATGATTATGGCCCTCCGTTGAATTCGGTTTCAAGTGTCCGCTTTTTGTATAACTGGTACGGGTTTGAGGGGGTGCTGTTCTTAACTCCCTCGGATTCTCAATTGAAACTTGACTGCCGTGACATTGGTCGTTTAGTCAAAGAATTTCACTATTTTTCGCAGTATCATTTGGCCGCATTCGCCAGACTCCATGGCGTACGGTTTAATTCGGAGCGGGGCAGTTCAAAGCCTCTTTCTTCTTGTCAAACACGAATGCCCCTTGAATAAAACTATGAAGTACTACTCTATGAGACGGTTACGACCCGACCAGGATTGTGATGGACACAGGTGAATTTCTTCCCCTGAAATTTTCCTCTTTACAAATGCCAGAACTATTTGATTACTGGGTACACTATACGGATTTTTTTTTTTTGCCTGTATCTTGTGCGAAAGGTACCAGGGATTCCTGGAGGGTCTTAATATACCCTATTTGGAAACTATTGTAGCCCTCCCCTAGCCAGACATTTTGCCCCCATAACTTAAACCGAGGTTGTACGGTATCAGCTGGAAAACAGAAAATACAGGCGACGGAATCGAGAAGGCTGTGGAAGGGGCATTGAAAATCTCATCATTGGGATGGGGGATGTAGAGACATGAATAGCAATGCATACAAATATCTGCGGATAAGGAGTCCCACCGGGATGATCTTGGCAATCACGACTATATACCGTGGCATACGATTGCTTCAAGCAGGAGTTGAGGAGCTGATTGGGCTTTTTATATCGCAAGCCAGAGATATGTTCATCAGGTTCATGACAGCAAGCTTAAATTGGGATCGACATTCTCTGTGGGGGCTTCATGATCCATAAGGACGGCATCGGCTGTTGCAGCTCCGGCTGTGTCGATTTTGCGTGGACAAACTGCCTAGATTGAGCAACACGCTGACCAGAGGCGAAAATATCCTTGGAACCCCGTCTGCCCGCAACGTTCTGCGTGTAGCATTCATCTATGAATCCAGCGAGTTCAAATTTGGCCCGCATCTGCTCGGCAGGACGGGATTTCCGGTGGCCGCGGCGGAGAAGAGAGAAATTCCAAATTTTCATGGGATGGCCATGCTCTACTATTGGTGACGTTTTTGCGGGTGGAAATAGATATGCATGGGGCGTGGATCGCCTCACCCAGCTGGAATTCTATCCACACCAATGGCGTCAATGACTCACGTTCTCTCAAACTAAGTATACCACTTTGGCATCCGTTTCCGTCAGACGTCGGATACATTGAAGTCCTTCGTGCAAGTATGGAACCTCCGCACGTTCCTCCGGTCCAAGCTCCCGCTTGTCTTTGTCTTCTCGCACTGTTCAACCTCGTAGCTGAAATTGAAGTCTCTCCTCACTATTTGGCCCTTCATGTCCTTATATGTTGTGGAGGTATGGCGGTGATGTTATGCACAACAATGTTTTTAAAAACGGTCACGGTGCCGAATGCGCCTCAACGCCTTGAGCCGAAATGCCTCACAGAGGAGCCGTCCATTCAAAACGCGGCCCCAGGCATGGAAGAGTCACGCATTCTGTACAAACTCAAGAGAAACGGGTACGTCTGTACAAGCTCAGGGACAAAACGGGTACGGTGTACGTACAGTCCTGTGGTCACAAGCCTGTCGGACGAGACTTTTCCGATTGGCTTGGCAAATTGGTTTGCCCCTGTATCGGAGTTTGAATTTGGCTCTGATGGCTTTTTTGGCGTGGGCAAATTGGCTTGTTTGGCGGGCGTGGCTTGCCCTCAAATACAGCCAGCCATTCCACAGTAGTAGAATTGGTTTCAACAAGATTTATATCAATCCAATGTGTATACCCTCATCGGCATGTAATTTTAGGACCATGGGCATTGGCGAGGCATTAGTATACAGTTGATATTGACTCCGCTCTCCGTTATTTTGCTGTCCCAAACGCGATGACCTTCTGCCCGTGAACATCACCGTGCTCATACAATGTTCCAGTTGCAGAACCTGCGCGGCATCATTCAAGTTGGCCTTCATTGTGCGCAAACGGAGACATCAGAGCAAAAAATTCCCGCACGCCAGTGCGCGCTGTAGCCTGTTATTTTAAATCCGCTTTAAATGGCAACGGGAGTAGTCCTATGTCGGTTATTTGAAGTGTACTGATGCCGCTGAAGGTAATCTTACTTTGACTCTTGAAGTTTCATCTATCTCACTTCAACTTTTCCATGCTCAACTGACTTCCTAGGCCCGAACCGTATGTTCGAAGCGCCAAGCTGATTCTGTGAGCCGTAACAGGCCAATCATTTGGTTCTGTCTGGACTCACCGTTATGAAATTAAACGCAATCCAATTTTGGGACATCCGAGGACTCATTGCAGGCGGTACATGCGGATTAAGACAGTACAGTGTTGATATGCACCCGAGTAGAAAGTCAAGAGCTCGTTCGATTCAATTCAGCTTCGGCTAATGCAGCGCTCCTGCGTTGATTCATTTGTCTGCCCCTAATATATGCACATGTAATGAGTGGTGTGTTGGTATATTGACGACAAATGCGGGCAGCGTTCAACGAGCCCAGTGAAGCAAGCCTCAAAGGAGGAATCCTTCGCGCCTCCAGCACCCAATCGGTTCATGGCTCAAAGGGAGAGATCAATGGCGAGTTGGGGACCGAAATGCCTGCTTGGCAGTCAAGACAAATTGTTGAGCTTGCATAAAGACCGAGTGCAAGAAGAAAACAAAAAAGCTCGAACACACCAACTTGGGGTAAAGGGCCGTGGCGTTGCCCGGCATGCAACTCGTACTTACTTTTTTTTGTTATCCCGCTCCTCAGACTTGAATAGCCAATGGAATAAGTGTGCTCCCGTCCTTGGATCAATGACACCTCCGCCAGTTCCCGTTTCCCGACACGACCATTCAGGCCGAGATTCATCTCCAAAAGTCCAAGAACTGACTTGGGATGCTCTTGATACCCTCCGGGATGAACTCCTGACTCGGGCGGTCGCAGATGCCCATGAAGAGGTGGCTGATGATGTAGCCCGCTATGCCGCCGGTACGAGACTTTTCACCGAGCCATATGACCTCGTACTTAGGATTTTAGGCCGAAATTCATCTCTAGAAGTCCAAGAACTGACTCGGGATGCTCTTGATACCCTCCGGGATGAGCTTCCGACTCAGGCGGTCACAAAGGCCCATGAAGAGGTGGCTGATAATTTGGCCCGATATGCCACCGGTAGCTTGCAGACGTCGAATGCTGACCCGTCGGACACTAATGCTGACCCGTCGGACACCATTCCTGACCCTTCGGACAGTAATGCTGGTAATCGCTCCCTTCAAACACGTCATGTGGCGCTGATACTCGGAGAAGTTTCGCCCGCGATACAAAAGGTAACCAAACACATAAAGGAGGAGACACGGGTCTTCCCCTTTCCCCCGCTCGAGAAGGGACGCTTTGAAACTGTTTATAAGAACTTCTCCGTGCTACGAGGCCTGGTACATCGCCCACGGATACTGTCGGTGGAGGCGCGGCCCATTGATCTATACGAGCTCCACACACAGGTGATGCTTGAGGGCGGGCCATCAAACGTAATCCCATTTTTTAACTGGCTATTTCACAAACAATTTTAAACCCGTTTCCCTCAGGTGGTTCAGAAAGATCTATGGTCCGTCATCGGGGGGCGGATGGGTTTTGTGTGGTTTCCCGCCTCAGAGACGGAGCCCGCAAAGTCCGGTCCCGGCGTCTCGCAGCATTTGGCGCACGTTTATATGGAGTATCTGGCGGCGTTCGACAACGTGTACATAGCCACTATGTTGGCCCGGATGGATGCGATGAATGGGAACCGCCCCATAGTTGGTAATGGCCCCCTGCCGATGCGCCATCTGCTTCCAGTGTTCCATGCCATTGCGAAATCCCGCACTATACCCATCCTCGTGCCATACTCGACAGCTGTAACCCACAGTCTCCGCAAGCATTCTTTCAGCTCCATCCCTCCAATCCTCTTCAACTCATCCGGAACCTGAAAGATACGGGCAAGAATGGGCCTGACATTGGGGTCCCTCGGCCATTCCTCGATAGGTTCCGAAAGCTCCCAGCATGATGCGGCAGCGTACTCCCAGCGTGAAACACGAGACATAAAGGGCGTACAAAGATAAGGGGCACAGATGGGGATCAGCTTCAGAGGCGAATCGTGGTCGGGCAAAAGGCGTAGTGCGCTCGACGCTGCGGCGCGGCGCTCATGTGCGTGATGCTCGATTGCTCGAAAGACGAAATGCACGTGGTGCTCGAAATGCTCGATGCTCGGGGTGCTCTATGCTCGTGGGGCTCTATGCTCGGGATTCTCAGATACGAAATGCTCGGGTGCGGGTGCGCGCTCCTCGTCCTCGTCGAAGATGGCACTCGCAGATGCGCGCATCAGGAAAACTGTAGCCGAGCCAAAGTTGGGTCATAGTGACCATAGTTTACATAGCGTCCCATAGCCTTGCATAGTACTGTCCAGGGCTGCCCAGCGCCCTCTGTGTGCTATGACGAACTGTAGGCTACCGTAGGATTGTAGATAGTAGTTGTATATTAATATCGTTGGCAAACCCATTCACCATCACATGCTATATAAACTTAAATTTCGCCTGGCAAACACCCTGCGCATTTTTCTTCTTGCTAACTTCCACCACGGTATGTTCCCCACCCCCACCACAGAAAAAGCCTCGGCGTGCTCTCCTCGTGAGGATGAAGGCGACGTGTCTGTGCCATGCGCTGAGTCTGACCATAGTGCTCTATGGTGACACATACGCGTCGGTTTCGCCTTCGCAAAGGGAGTGGCCTAGCCTTTTCTCTTATCTTCGTCTATGACCCCGAGCTCACCTCCCATCCCTTACAGGTCTCTACTTCTCTACCTAATACCTGCACCATGGGTCGCACAACTCGCAGCGGCACCGAGTTCTCCCCGTACAACATGGAACCACCTGAGCCACCTGCCATGCGCCACACGTCGATGCTCAACGTGGGGGTCCCCTATGCTCAGCTCTTTTCCAGCGCCCTCGACGAGGCCCATGAGCGCGCTGAGCGCGAGGAAGAGCGCTGCAGGGGCTCCTCGTGCATCACCATCTACGACGATGACCTCGGTGATGACGACCCCGATGACCACTGGGAGGACGTGGAGGAGGAGGACACCACTACCTCCCACCCCCCGTCACCACTCACGCCCCTCCCCTCGGGGTGCCAGACGCCGAACCTCATGCCCGCCCTGCAGGACGCCCCCGCGCCGGTTTCATCCAGCGCTGCCTCCCCAATGCCCCCCCGCGCATCCATCGTCGAAGTGCCAGAGCCTTTGCCGTGTATGTCCCTGTGTGCTTCACAACATAATTGTTGTTCACTAACTGAGGTCGTCTAGGTCGTCAAACACCGCCGCTCCCGTTGACTGGCCCCGTTTTAGAGCAGCTATATGACTACCCACCTATTTGTGCGTTGTTTTGCATGGGTTGTATCTACTTTCTATTTACCACGTCTCTCTCAGCCGATCCCACTGGTGCAAGAGAAGCTGCTGACCGGGCACAGTCTAACACCGCCCCCCGTACGCCTTCAAGCTTGATTAGGCGCCGCAACTAATCCTGCTCCCAGCCGTCAATGTCTCCATTCCTGCCCCGATTCCCAACAGCCCCCTTGCTGGGCATGGGCACACCTCTGTTCCGCGTACACCGTCCCAAGGTGCACTTTGTTCTTGCACATCATCAATGTGGCTCAGTTTTCTAACCCCTCAGCACCCACCTCAACCATGCACAAACGGCGTCGGAACGCAGCTGCCTCCTCATCGCCCGCCGCTTAACTCCTCAGCACCCGCCCCGACCGTGCACAAACGGCGTCGGAACGATGCTGTGGGTGGGCGCCGCCAGTGACGCCGACTTGCGGCGCGCGTAGGCACGGCGCGGGTGAAGCGGCGCCAGGCGACGAGGAGGGCCGGGATGACACTGAGGAGGGCTGGGATGACGTTGAGGAGGACGCGCTCGATGCTCCCCCGAGTCCCTTCACAAAACCACCGACCGCCCGCGGGGATCAGTCGTATCGGACTCAGCCACCCATAGCCGTATCAGCCAACGCCCGGACGCTTCCCCACACTCAAGGCGGCAGCTGGACCGCACCGCGGCGGGCCACGGGGCGTCGCCGGCATGGCAGGGTGATCACGTTGGAAGAGCTCCTGCGCGATGGGTTCTGCTACGTTGAATGGGACGGCAAGTGAGTCAACTCCCCTGTCGCCGCGAGCGTACACTGACTTTGCCACCAGAGATCCCCTGTTCATCGTCGACGACGAAGGGCGGTCCATTTGTGTCCTTGTCGGACAACCAGATGACCCAAAGTGGCCGGACGTCGTCGCAGCTGCGGCGGCCGCCATGGCGGGAGCTCGATGTGCAGGCGAGCGCGCGCATCTTCAAGGCGAAGGATCGCCACGACCGCCGCAGTCGCCACATCACCTTTACAGAAGGGTACTCGCTTGGTACAGGCGCCGCGGTACGTGTCCCATACATTGTTGGCACCAGGTGGCTGACCAGGTGGGGCGGTATAGCGGCCAGGAAACCTCTTCAGCCCACCCAAGCGACGCAAGCTGGGTCGCTGGCTTATGGCGAAGTGTGCTGTCCGACGAATTGCGGGCTTCCAGTCCAGTATGTGTGCAACGCCTTTCTTTGAGACGGGCTACTGACACGGCGGCAGGCGCACTGGGCCGCTATGCACCTAAGATGTACGCACTGTATGTGCGCACACTACGCGCGCTCTGCAATCGCCACCCCCACCTCTGCCACAACTTCAGCAACTCAATCTTCCCTGCAGTCACCTTCAACTGCGGCCCTCGCTCAGTTGCGTACGACCACCGCGACCACCTCAACAAGGCTGGTGGCTGGTGTGCAGTCACCAGCGCTGGCCGTTTTAACCACAAGAAGGGGGGGCACATGTATTTCAAACAGATCAAGACGGTCGTCGAGTTCCCCTCAGGGTCCACGCTACTCATCCCCTCCGGCGCCATGGACCATGGCAACACCCCCATCGCCGACGATGAGGAGCGCTACTCGATCACACAGTACGCTGCAGGGGGGCTATTTCGGTGGGCAGCGTACAGTTTCCAAAGTGGAGCAAGCTTGATGTCTCAGCCAGGAGGTCAGGAGGAGAAGGCACGTATCGACGGGCAACCGGGTGAGCGGTGGAGCGAGGTGCTGGACCTTTTTTCCAAAGTCGACGAATTGGAGGCGGATTTCAAGGCCGTGTTTGGCTGAGTAGGCTTCCTTTTTGGAATATTTCTGTCTATGTATATATATGTAGCCACCTTTTTACAATCACCTTCATTCATCAGCCCACCTGACTCCTCCAAACCAAAGACACCAAAGACAAGGATGGACCCCGACAGCCTACGCTATCAGAACAATCACTGCAGCACCGGACATTGTTTTAAAGCTAGTAGCAGGGTTTTAACAGGGTGCTCGTTTCGGCGACAATGACCTTGACATCAGACACGATTTCGATGGTACCGCATGCGATCTTGGTGGGGATACCGCTTGAGGACTGACGTGGTCACAGACAGGGATAATGACTGACGCACAGCTGCGATCTATCAAGGCATAGCTTAACTCGAGTGGTTAAAAGACTCCATCGTGATACATCAGAAGGAAAGAGGACATGGATGGAAATGCAAAGCAGTAGAGGTAGGTGAAACGAAAGGGGGATGGTATCATCAAATGAGGTAAACAGAAGGGAGTCTCTAAACAGGCAGCAATCCCAGAAAAGTCCCCTACAAGATAATACACCATGGCTGTCCATTGATCCATTTTTTTCAAGTCGTGAATGAACCGAGGTACATCAAGGTACCTTGCAAAGGGGAAAGATGAGGGTAAATGAAAGTCGGCGAAAGATCCAAGGTGATGCGTGTCGCGCGAGTCAGATAGGAGGGGTCGGAGAACTGGGGCAGCAAAGATGACAAGGAACAAGTACACGGAGACAAGACACAGATATCTAAGGCGGTGGATGTGCAGCTGAGGGATCTTGATTCAGAGCCCAGAGGTAGACGTGTACTGGTGTTGCCAGTGGGAACGGTAACGTCCTTGGGGGCGAAGGCACCAGGATGGGCAGGGGCAGCAACCTTGTTAGCGAAGATGATCTCGCACACTTCCTTGAGGTCACCGTCGGTGAAAACGAAGCCAATGCTGCCCTTGATGTGGGGGAGCAGGTGCTCAAACTGGGGGGAGTCGGAGAGAATGGTGCGCAGAGCACGGCGAAGAGTGATTGGTTAATGGGTAACTGATAGTGCCGATAGCTTCGACTTGTTGCAAAGAATGCAATGAAGTGATGAAAAAAAAGTTATATTTGATACAATGAGTTGAAACACACCATCCACCATGGAATTACTCTGTTACAGCCTCGCAACACAGATAGCGGTCCGAGCCGCTCTCGATGGGACCAAAACGGACACCCCCCCCGTCATCCTAATAGCAGCCTTGACCTTCACAAGATCGTCGTCCGCAGCGGACAGCTTGCTCCCGGCCTTATCGATTTCATCCCGCAAAAGCTGTAGGTACAGCAGGGTCTGGTGAAGACGCTTGACGACAAGGTTTTTCTCCATCTCGCATACATCGCGGTGAGAGCGGACAAAGTGGAGGAGGCGCTCTGCATCAGGGACTGTGCTGGGGATTGTGACGGCGATGTCTGTGAACGATGAGAGCTTCTGGATTGAGCAGAAGATCGTCAAGAGATGAGAACAGATCACAATAAGAAAACTAACCAATTCATCAGTGCTCCCCGCGTCAGTGCTGCTCCTTTGACCAAAGATGGTGGAGTTAGTGATTGACTCCATGGTAATGTGAAGAATGTGCCAGTGGTGTGTGCTCTATGTACACGGACAGAAAGCAGATTTGAGACGATGATGGCAAGAAGGAAGTGAGAAATTGTATCCATCACGGTCAGGTGATTGCTGTTGCTCTTTCAATTCTACTGCTATGGCGTCCGAGCTGCATTACTGCCCACACTGCAAGCGACCATTTAAGTGCCCCACCTCAGTGCTCAAACATCTAAACCATCCAAAATCTACATGTATACAGTGGTATAATGAGTTTCATGACCGCCTCGTAACCGACCATCCGGACACGGATGAGTACATGGAGAAGCTGGACAGAGCTCTCTGTAAAGACCAACCACATGTATCCCCACCTTTCGAGCCAGAGACGAGCCCACCAAGCCCAGAGCCGATGGATCTGGACTCTTACGATGTCTATGGGGCGGTGTCTGAAGAGGATTCGCCGCCGCCACCATTTACTGGCAGTGAATTTTTCCCAGGAGCCGCAAAGCCGGTGCTTGACGAAGAAGGCCAGCGGGGGGGGTTATGGTGTGGGTTTCTTTTGGGAGGGAAACGGCAATGGTGGTTTCTGATATATATATTTTTATTGGTTTTTATCACGTAAGGGAGCGGGGGAGTGCACGTCGGTGGGCGCAATGTGAGCGGCAGAAACCGGAATAGAAGACGGGAACACGTGCACAAATATGGTGATATATGAGAATGACGCCGGAGGACCTGAATGGGGTTCCGAGGCCAAATGAGGACGAGGATCACCGGGTTTTGATGGGGTGATCCGTGGCCACGGACGGCGCAATCAAAAATGCGATTGCCGAGGATGTTCCGTGATGCCGGGGAAGGTGCCGGACCGGATAGGTCAGGCCTGGTGACAATTAAAAGCCAGCCCAGATATAACACATTATGCCCATCGGGTACAGAGCCATTATAACTGGTTATTTGGACCTCATCTACTGCTCGGAGATCGACAGGATGTAATCGCGAGTCGTTCTGACTATCGTGACTTGTCTCGGCATATCCCTGAGAAGTTCTTCTTGTCGCGACTAGATATCATTGTTGCAACTGTAACTATTGTCGCAACAAGGACCTTTTGGGCACAAATCCCCGCCATTGAGGTTTGTCTTCGTGTAGCAGTGTTTTAAATAAATATGGATATTTGTACACTCTCCTTGGTATGGACTCTAGCAATCCAGTGTGATACCGCCCTCACATATGAGTCATGGCCACTATCAGATGAGTTCTCGCAACAAGCTCTCGGGACACTATATTGACCTCACATTGCCTAAAGTATTGTAATATTCACCGTATGGCTCATCGTTTGTACTCCATCGCATCTCTGAGACTCAGCCAGTAGCTCGAAGCTCACTCTGGCCCTAATTGTATACCACCGAGCAGTGAGATGATCGGTTTAGACTGAAGTAGCATAATTGTAAGCTTGTTTTTATTTCAGCCATCTCACCGCTACTCGAATTGGACATGCATCGGTTGATGCTGGCTTGGAGCAAAGTTTAGGTTGACATCTGGCTGAGGCTGTCTGAATATCCTTCAGACATTCCCTCTCAATATGCCATTTGTGTATTTGTCCTCATTGTCTGCACATTCCACCTGCATTCTAAGAATGACCTGTAAATGAGCAAGGAAGCTTCCGATGATGGTATGGGAATAAATAAATGCTGATTTGCGATATTGACAATGGATGAAATCCATTAAAAATCCATTTCTACTTGTATATACTCACTGAGTTCAGGCGCCGGATAGCCGAAGCCATTTTTAGGCGCACGTAGGTCCGGCTAGCCACCCAGAAATAGCCCGTCCCAGTCACATAGACAATGGCTAGCCAGGGCAAATGCAAATCCGTTGTAGGTCTGTGATGCTCAGCTCAACAAAGGTTTTCTAACCAGGTAGCGCGAACTCAACACCAATTTGCTAGGCCTGCTGGTGCTTGCCACACCTGATAATACCACATGTACCAACAAGTTAGGCCTTACGTGCACCTGCAAGTAAAGCATCACTAGGCCATTTGAGACCATTTTGGCTACCATGGGCATACTATAGGTATGTGGTACATATTTAGACACATCCTGCCAAGGCTACCACCACTTTTACATACATGCAGAGGTACTTTAAGATTTTAGCTTATGTACTATGTATACCATGGAGGGAACAGGGTGCATGGCATGTAGGATGAAAAATACTGCCGCTACTGTACGACATGTCGGTGACTGTGTGACAACATGAAGGGCAGAGGGCGCACCTGTGGCTGTGGTACCACACCTACCTCAAGTGCACAAGTCTTGCACATGTGTAAGGTAGATCTACTGCACATACCATGGGACCACAGAGACATGTGTGACAGGTGACGTCTTCTGCCGCTGTTTGGGGCTGTGCTACCGCACCTACTGTGCAGTGCACATGCACAGGCACATGGCAGCAGAATCTACCATGCATACCATAAACCAAAAACATTGCCCTGCCATCACCTGCATCAAGTTGGGACATGTGGCAGTGCATCAATCCCGCCATCAGCAGGCCATGTTGGGCATGACACATACTGTGTGCACCAGGCACAGCACATGTTTGTACCATACATACCACACATTCCACAAATATTATGCACTCCATATCTACATACTATGCATACCACATGAACTTCAGATCTCACAAAGGAGCCCCAAATGAACTCATTTCAAAAAACTGTATAACAGTACAGGCTGTTATGAAAAGAAACAGCCAGGGCAGCAGACATGGGGTCAATCTATGTGGAGTTAAAAATAAAAAAACGGTCTGACATTTCAGACTACTCCTCCTCAGCAGTCCCAGTACCCTCATCATCGGAGGAGGCAACCTGAGCATGTTTGCAGATGGGGGAGGCTCTTCATGCTAGGCGGGTGCCCAGCAGGTCCCTTGGAGGCCTTCGATCCCCCACTACCTGATTTGCCAAGGAGCCTCCATTGCTTGAGGAGATTCAGGGCCCCATCCACCACAGACTTGGATGCCTTGAGACCCGAGGCCACCAGCATGTCACTCAGGCACATCTTCTTGGCAGTGGTGTTCTCATCGGTGTCCTTGTTGTTGTCCTTGTCATGGTTAATGTTGCCGCAACTTCGACTCCAAGTCATTTGTCGAAGTCGCAGCCGACTTGAGTCAAGTCAAGCCGAGTCGGTGCTGCAACTCGGGTTGACTTCCAAGTCGACTTGAGTGACTTCAAGTCGACTTAACACCCAGAATTCCCCAAAGGGTCGCTGAGTTGTTTACAGCACAAAGCAAGCAATTTCTTGAATTTTGATGGACCGTGACCCGAGCGCGTGACACCCGGGTGACATCTGTCACATCTCCGTGATTTTTCGCAAAACCGCCGCAAATGAAGCTAGAACCCTAGAAATACCGTGCTGTACAAAATGTGCTCTGGAGTCGACTTGAGTCGACTTGAGTTGACTTGGACCTATCGAGTCGAGTCAAGTCGAGTCTAATCCGCATCCAAGTCGACTTTCGAAGTCGCGACTTGACTTTTCAAGTTGTGGCAACATTAGTCATGGTTGATGATGGCCTTCCACTTGCCTTTGCTGGTTCCAGTTGTCTTCCCCTTTGCCTTCCCTGCATACTGGGCATCCAGCAAAGGCTTCTTCACGGCACACTTCTCCCTCTGCATGAGCCTCCCCCTTCTTTGTAGGGTGAGAGTCTTTGTTGTCAGCAGATCGAGTGCATTTGTGAGTGGTGGGGTAGGCTCATCCTCATCGGTGGCAGCAGTAGCAGCTTTCTTGCACGGCACACCCTTGTCAATGTGGGGGGCTTGTGCTGTGGATTTTGGTCTCCATCTCAGTGCACCTCTCATTGGACAACGGCACAAACCGGATCTGCTTGCTTGCCCATATCCTGATGATCTTCGAAGGGGATGGTGTCGACAGGCCAGCCAATAATGTTGCAGGATGGTGAATTTGGGTGGGGTGAGTGCTAATCAGGGTGAATCATAATGGATGTGTCTCACCAGGACACAGAGATCCTGTTCCCCAGTGTCCAAGCTTGGGGTGATATGGCCAAGTAGAAGGGGCTAGTAGCAACCTTCTGGGAGCCTGGATCCAGATGAAGGGATGGTGTGCAGTAGAAGGGGGAGGAGCTGTAGTACTCCTCGTGTCATTAGGAGTGGACGATGTGGTGGGAGGAAGAGAAGACATCAACTTGTTTGGAGATATTGTGGGTCTGATGTGAAAAGTTGCCACATATATCATATGTACCTCATCTTTTATGTGTCGAAACATGTACATACCATAGATACTACAAGGATACCACTTTTTTTGTTTGTTTTCTGGTCAGTGTCAATAACCCTCACCTGCTTCCTTGATTGTGGCCTTACCCCCACTGGATTTCTGCCACTTGTTGTCACCACAGATATCCATGTGCAAGGCCACCTCTTCGCAGTCTCTTGGGTCTACAGCAGTGTCTGCTGGCTTGCGTTGATGGGTGTTAGACAGGCCCTTGTACCTCTTGTCGACTCAATGAATTGCTGGGTTATGGTATTTCTAGTAGCATGCTTAGCAAAATTCAGTTGTGTCATTCTGCAAGTATGCAGCGCAGCGACTAAACCTCTTATTGTACACCCTTTTGGCCTCCTAAGCTCTTGCAGTATACTCCTGGTGTGCGACCTGGTCTCCCTCTATTCCTTGCCTATACTGTCCCGATCTGTATGGAGGCAACCAACCTTCGAGTGTTACGCCAAAATCTTTGTTTGAGTTAGCAACGGATTGCCTTTTCGGGCTCTGTACTTCCTAATAGGGAAGCTCCGGCCCCGCAGGGCCCGAAAAATTGCCTAAATTGCTCACAAAAGTCAACTTTTGAGCATTACGGTATGCAATTAGGCAACATTTTAGGCCCGTGTTATGCGTTACGTTGCTACCATACAGATTTGGACAGTACCTGAGGCTGAACGGATGAATAAAGATGCCAGATACAAGGACTTTGCCTGAACGCACTTCACCATTCTAAGATGGGCTTTCTCTGTGAGTTCCTGTTAGTTCCTGTACCAAAGTGTGAATAGGATGCCTGGGAGGAGCTATCCAAACCACCTCTCCCTGTAGTAGGTGTTAACAATGCATCATGCTGCAGCAGTTTGAGACGGGGCTATGGGCTTTTTTGTTGCTTCAGACAGTTCTGCACAACTAAATTTACCTCCTAATGAGTATCAAATAGCGGTAGAGAGTTGCAAGATAGCATACCTTTGATATTCCGAAGAGTTCAAAGTCTCCATGAAAAATGTCGTTGTGGTGAAGGAGGAAGTATGGGTAAGAGTGGATAAATAACCGTCAATTATGTGCATCCAACCAACTTTTCTAGATCTCACTGTAAACAATTCCTATGAATCCAATTTTTCGCATCAGTCTATTCAGGATACCTAGAAACACTTTGGCTGCTTCCAATAAAATGATATAAGTAGAGGGCCCATGGCGGATGCCTTCCGTTTTTTTGTTCCCATGTAGGCAGTTCACGACCACTGGCAAAAACATATCATGGTAAGTGCAGTATGACACATGGTAATCAAGATATCAGGTCATTTGGCATAAAAATTGCACATGGTAGTCAAGGTATACACATAGTAGGCAAAGTAATATATGTGGTATGTATGCGATTGAAGACATAATCCAAGTCACAAAGTTCTGCAAGTGTCGAAAAGAGCCCAGCACCCTGCTTCTACCACTCCAGATGCTCCTCCTTCTCCCACTGCAGTTCCTCAGCACTCAGTGATGCCAGAGACCCTTCCTCCAACTGGAAGCCGTGAGTTACCCATCGGAACAGTCCAGCTGCAGTGTACTGTGTAAAGGAGTAAGACTTCTCATGGTTGAATTTCCTGAATGCAGTGATCACACACCATCCGAATGCCAAGTTCGTAAAGTCGTAGTGGTGGGAGTTCGGAGATTAGAAGCTCCTCATGTGCAGAACATAGTAGTTGTATACATTGGTCACCCAGTTAGTGAATATGCCTGAAGAAAAGATCAGTCAGATGGAGGTGGAGATAAAGGAGGAAGTGTAAGGCCAATGGCCATCTCGTTACAGTCGACAATGGGGTGGGCATGGCTGTGGCCATGTTAATATTGTCAAATTGAGGAGGGTATCAGGGACTCATGCTGTAGAAGTCTTGCAGGGTATATATTTGGTGCCCAGCTGCTAGGGGGATAGTTGAAGCTGCAGTATGCAGAGAGTTTTGTGTCTGCATGCTTAGCGGCGATCATGTTGGTTTATCTGAGGTTGACGCTTGTGTGCATGGTAGTGGTGGTAGCAGTGGTGATGGAGTTGCTGACATTTAGGCGGAAGAAGACATGTGTGATAGCGATGGTAGCAGTGGTAGTGGTGGTAGAGCCAATGCAGATGAGGCTGCCACTGGGAAGAGGTCTTGATTACTGGAGTCGGCTTTGGCACAGTCTTCAGCCAGAACACACCTCAATGTACACATTGGTGTGAGAGGGACAAAGGATGTGTAAGACTCACACTAGGGTTAGGGTTAGGAAGCTAAATCTGCTGGACAGCACATTATCTAGGGTTAGTGTTAGTCGCAAATGTTGCATGGAAGCTGAGATATGAGATAAGTTGGGGGGGTGCAAGATTCCAGGCATGGATATACAAGAAGACCCCTGGACTGGAATTTTGGGAAGGAGACTGGGGTAGGGGGAGTAGAGTGGAAGTGGAGAGGTGGTGTACATCTTGAGAGTACATAACATGTTATTGGGATAGCATGCATGGTACACATGGTACAGCATGCAGTGCCATGTACACATGGTATGTGTCGTGCAGAACATGGCCTGCTAATGGTGGGACACAAAAAGAAAAGATTTTTGGTTTGGTATGCATGGTAGATTCTGCTGCCATGGTAGGCATGGTAGCACAGCCCCAAACAGCGGCAGAAGATGTCACCTGTCACACATTCCCCGAGGTCCTGTGGTATGTGCAGTGGATCTACCTTACACATGTGCCAGACTTGTAGGCATGGTACCATAGCCACAGGCATGCCCCCCACCCTTTATGTTGTCATGCAGTCACCGACATGTCACACAGTAGCAGCAGTATTTTTCATCCTACATGCCATGCACCCTATACCCTCCATGGTATACATAGTACATAGGCAAAAATCTTAAAGTACCTCTGCATGTATGTAAAAGTGGTGGTAGCCTTGGTAGGATGTGTCTAAATATGCACCACATACCTATAGTATGCCCATGGTAGCCAAAATAGTCTCAAATGGCCTAGTGATGCTTTACGTGCAGGTGCACGTAAGGCCTAACTTGTTGGTACATGTGGTATTATCAGGTTGCTAGCCATTCCTTTGGCTATGCATATGCCTGTGTCATTGCTATGGTTCTTTCACATGGTCTACAATGGATTATTTACTCCACTGTGAGTCATGATCATGGGCCAGCTCTGCTCTGCATTATACAACATAAACACTCCATGGCATGAGTGCAACACTGCCACTTGATGCCAAACAAACAATCACACAGACTGTCACAACATAGCTCACACCAAACTTGCACACTGCACAATGTGAGGTATCCCATATCTGAAGTCTGAATTTTACAGTCTACTGTGCATAGAGATGCGGGCAGGACAAGGGCTGTGGCTAGCTTCAGCTAGTCAGCTAGCCATGGCTAGACGCATCTGCTAGCGTGACCTCGACATTTGGTGTCAGCCAGTTGCTGGCTAGATGGCTCGCCATTCAGTCATGCTATCCAGAGCCTGAACACAGTGACTGAAAGTACACGATGTGATGGCAGAACAAATGTGGGTTACTTTAACATGTTTTTGTTGAAGTCATGGAGCCACAGTGAGGGCCAGAAGAGTAAGACAACAAGATGAAGCCTAAGCAAAGAGAGAGACCGAGGTGCATTGAGGGGTATAACTTGGAAACAGATCTTGGGCTTGAAGAGGCAGGTTGTGACTTGGCCAAGGGTTGGGAATGTAGGCTTGCGACTTTAGCTTGAGTTGCTTGGTGCATGGGTTGAGGTGGGGTGGCTTGTGAGGCATAGGGATGTGTGGGACTCATTGTGAGTGGAGGGGGGATGAGGGAACAATGAAGAAGAGATGCAGTTGTTTGGTCGCAAACAATCATGCATTTGCCATGTCTACTATGTCAATTATTGTTGGTGGAGTTTAAAACAGACTGGTCAATATTTCCACTTGCAGCCACAAATGCTCTGGGTTTTGGAACTTTTGCTGAGGTTGTGGGGCTGTTGTGAACACAGGAAATAGGTGCAGAACACATCTGGACAGTATCTATTGGTCATATGAACGACTTCAGAAGGCAACACCAAGTATTGAAGGACAAAGTCCATATTGATCACAGATACAGGCGATGTCGAGCCATGCTTGCGCCGCAGGAGCGTCTTCAGCTGTTGATGAAGGTCACAGGAATAATACCAGAAAATGTCCTGAGTACACGTGATCACAACATCCACAGAACATTGGCTGGACATCGCCTTGATCTTACAGTGGTCAAGGCTTACAGGACATCAACGACACATCTCTATGACATTCAGAGAAAATGTTTCATAAATAAATCTGACAAATATCTGACAGGGATTTTTACCGGTTGGTGGTGTAGCTGGCTGGCCAAGTAGCCATCAGTTTCCATTGCACTCAAAGCCAACTTTTCCATGGGAAAATATATCAAAGCAATTTGAGAATCAGATTTCTAAGCTATTTGTCAGCAGATTCTATCCGTAACTTACTACCTGCAACTGCCTATCCAGCCAAATTAGCCAGCCAACCACTTGCCAAATATAAGAGATTTCAATGGTAATTCCAGTGTCTGGCCACTTGTACAGTGGAATAAGACTCAAGACAATGATGCATGTCAAGTTTTGACCCAAATTGACTCAGTGATCAAGATGCCGGCATGTGAACATCATTTCATATCCCCAAACACCCCCCACTTCCTTGCTTCTCCACCAATTTCAAGTTCCCTTGCTCAACCCCGCCCCAGACATCACGTGGTGTACGTCATCTTCCCACGTCAAACCAATATCCCAATATATTCAACACGTATACGCTCACAACGACACGCCAGACACCAAATTTATTTGTGTGACCTATAGTTCCTAGGTATAAATAAGTAGCTATTTTTTTGGAGTGTAACACATCAGTGAAACGAAGACAAATTATGTATCTCGGTCAGCAAGCAACGGTCTCGATCTATAAAACATCGCATTTGAGGTGGACTGCTCCCAAGTTGTAGGAGTGGCACTTCTGCTTGAGTTATGGCGCCATTCACGGCTCAAGCAGTTGTGCGCAAGGCGCAGAAATGCAGCTCCATCCTGCTCCAGCGCATCAAGCATGCGAGAATCCATGAACTGACGCTGGTATTCCAGGCCATCACAAAAATCCCGGATTATTGCGAGGTGCTCGGCCAGGTGTTCATTAAACGTGCCTGGCGCTGCCTGAGTGACTTCAACCATCTCCTCATCGTCGGAATCCTCTGGCACGTCGTCATGATTGTTGTGTACAGGCAGGCTGTTTGGGGAAACCACATGTGCATCGGTGCAAATTGGCATGTTTGAGCCAAGGGGAACGAGTGCTGGATGCGCCCAGAAAGGCGCAGTTCGGTTGCGTGAAGCCTCAAGGAAGAAAATTGGTGCAACGGGCTCCAATCCTTGAACCAGATGTTTGCAGATGAGAAAGCGGCTGGTGGGAAGATAATCACAAGTGCACTTCCATTGGCGCACATCAGTTCGGTATTTGGGGTTAAGTGGAAGTGTAATTGTGGCACACTTGCACCGTTTCCACTCGCGCTTGAAGGCTTTACGCCACGATCCAAGTGAACGGAAACGCCCAATTTCCACGGTCATATTCTTGAGCTTTTCGTAATATGAGGGCGCTAACTTCTTGACAAGAATCCAAACAAGAAGATCGAGTCGTGGCATGTGGAAGTGGTGCAGGAAGTCTTTCTTGATACGGCGCCAGCTAATGTTCAATTAGAATATGACACTGTTCTCAAAAATGCAACGTACTGGGATTCCACCATCATTGTGGTCTTGAGCCGTGGGATCTGAGAATCCTCTGCGCGTGCCCAGAGTTCCCATCGCCCCTGGCGATACCAGTTCTCCCACAGATATGCCCAGACCTCAGGCAGATCGTTCTCAAAACAGAAGGTGTACATCTGTTTGACAGCCCAAGATTTAATTCCAGCGGAACTTGGGTGGGAATAACCAGGTAGGAGCGGATGAGCACAAAAGTGGCGCTCCATTTGACCGATGATCGGCTCACGCAGCTCTAGTGGACAGAAGGTGCGCCTTGGTTCGTCCGTCACATCGAAATCTTCGAGGTTTGAACTTGCTGGCTGTGTTGAAGGAGGCACCGGGGGTGTATTGATATGGTTCCTCCCCAGACTCGTTGAGGCGATGCCAGGGATGCGAATAAAAATTGCATTGGGGTCGATGGTGACAGGTTCTGAGCTTGACGAACCAGTAATCGGCTCGTCGCATTCACCACCTTCATATTCCTTTGGATCTGCACGACCACAGGGCTTGAAGTCGATGGAGATGAAGGGGAATTCCATGTGGGCTCGAGTTGGATTATATGGTGTTGTGGATAATTTACCGCTCTTCAGCCGTGTTCTGACTGCCTCGCGCAAATGCCACCAACAGAGCTGTATCTTCGCCAGCCATACATCACGTATCATGCCAATTTCCGCCATGTCTTTGTCGACGTGAACAAAATGAGGCCTGACACCGTACTTGTCACGCAATTGTTCCGCCCAGGCACGTAATGCTGTACGGCGTTTGTGGATCCCCATTGCGCCTGTGGTCGATAATAAACAGTAAGACAGAGGGAATCCTGCATTGTCGTATTCGCCGAGGACAGAATAGAGTTCCAGGTGTTTCGAGTTCATATTGTCTATATATTACAGCCGTTTGCGGAACATAGGGCGCGGCCCGTTTTTTTCCTATTTTGGGCACATTTTGATGGCTTTGGCCAGAATGCTCTTTTCGAGCTCAGTTCTCTTTGGAAACGTATAAAAACTATATGGCTGGAATCGCCTCGTCCGTCCAGAGGGAATGGCATCCTTGGAATATTTTTAGCACGTGTATAACCAACGGTATTTTAAATTATTCCGTTTTTGCGAGAATCGGCTGCTGTACGGGAGGTATGTCCCTGAACGACTCACACTTGGACCAAAGACGGCCCCAAATGTATTCCCGGGGAACCATCTACTCAGAATTGTTTTAGAAGTGCTAGAGGCAATAAAAGACCCAAATCAACCTCCATCAATGCAGTTTTGTGTGGGCTTACTCAGATTCCTTATCCCGTGCGGCTTTTTGGAGCAGAGGTCAACTGGTTATCTCTGAGGGATACCCATCTTGATTCTATGGAGCATGTACGGCTCCATTCTTGTCTTTGGGCTCATGTTCACGCGACACGATGGATGCGATCAGTCACATTCACGTGTGCCGTGATCCAGTTCCTTCTTCGCTTCCCTCTTGCCTCTCTCCACCATGTCTAACAAGAAAAACCAGAAGAAGAAGACGAAGCCAGCCAGCACTGCATCCAGCACCTCGACTAGGCGAAGCAGCCGCTCCGTTAACCCCCAGCCCTCCAATATTCTTTCCAGTCCACTCCTTGACGCCGATCCTCAGGAGGATGACAATCTTCTGCTTGATTCTGACTCTCTCATTCTACCTGCCGACAAATCTTCGAAGCGTTCCGCACCCGACTCAATCCAGGATTCAGATAGTGATGTTGAACCCATCCCGACTCCAAAAAAGCCACGCACGGCAGGCACAAAGTCCAAAGCCAAAGGAAAGAAAGTGGGGCCAGATCCGAATCGTAGTGCGTAGTGGTCTGGTCCATTTTGTGTATACAGCTGATATCCAAATGATAGGGCTCGTCGTCTTTGTTCCACAGGCCGGCAGCGACGGTACTCAACGCCAGAACTTCAAACACTCTACACCCTTTAGCGAAGTCCTGGACACAATCCATGAGATCATTGGATGCCTCGATGTCGCAGTCAAGCCTAAACTGGCATATAAACTGCCTCGATGTCGCAGTCAAGCCTAAACTCGCATATAAACTGTCTACTGCTGCAGCCAAAGCCGATGCGGTCAATCTTTCGTGTGAGGAGGACTGGGAGGGTTGTCTGGAGGAAGTTTCGAATATGGAGGCTGCGAAGAAAGCTGGTACGGTCATTTCCGTCAAGATACAGGTCACAGCACAGGTGAATACAGTCAACCTCATCACCCCGCTCTGGGCTAACTGCGATAACTCACAGTATATGGCGTCGCTGCTAGCAAAGAAAGGAAAATCAACAGCTACGAAGAAGAAGGGCAACAAGATTCAAATTTTAGACTTGGAGCACGCTGTAGACGGCGAGGACGACTTCGACGAAGGCCTTGGCACGATGGCCGATGAAATGAAGTTTATGGAACAGCTACAACGGAAGTATGCTCATTGCCAAGCATGTGGACCGCTGAAAGTATGCAAAATCGGCGTGTCTGGACAGCACCATCCACTCTCTCATAACCAACTGAGCGCCTGGGCCAAGGCTTTGGTTCGTAGCTCCTTTCGCTCGTTTATCTTGCGGAATTATTTTTTACTAACACATTACAGTCGGCTGCGACACATGGTGTTACATTAGTATCCCCACCGAAGGCCAGGGCGTTCAGTATGTTCTTCAAATCTTCCATGCCATCCGCTCCTGAGCCGCCAAATCCTTTCGCCGCGATGGGACCTTATAACCCCTACATGCTCCCTGCTCCTTGGATGCCGCAGCACACGTTTGCGAACCATTCAATGTCGACTCCCATGCTGAGTAATATTCCCCCAAACCTTCCTGAAGCATCTACCTCCAAACTTCCCTCCAGCGACCTACCTGAGCTCGGTGGCGCCAATCCTTACCCCGAGATCGATACCTTCATCCTCAAACTTTCGGAACACCAACCGAAGCGGAATCTAATTCAGTACCTCAACGCTTTTAGTGACCGTGACTTCTTTCACATTGACGAGCTCTCTCGCCTCGGGACTGCTGAAGAGCTTACACGACTCTTTGGAATGTCAATGGGGAATGCAGCGTTCGTATTGGAGCAGATCAAGTACGAAATGAAGCGGGTTGACCGTGCAAATCGTGCTGGCAAGGTATAGTTCTCTAATTTCTTGTTCGCATTGTTTGTATTGCTGCTCTGTGCGCGACTATATCTTGGAATCGCTTTGCTACATCGTTTTTTTTACTCGTTTACTTCGAATACAATTGTATGCGATTATACATATGCAGAGTGATGAAACCAGCCTCTCGATGCCACCGGTGTGACCTGCTCCAATACATCGTACAGGAAGAGAAAGGGGTCGACCTCGTCACCGATTTCTACAATGTTTCGAAATTCCTGCCCATGGCGAGAAATATAGGCCTTCACAAACGAGAAGCATTCCTCGATAGGATTGAGGTCGGGGGAGTAAGGAGGCAAGAAGACGAGTTTTACGTCGCTGTAGAAAGGTTAGTACAATAAACACCAATGATGGATTGGAACGCACGCAGCAGCACATTTCTCTTCAACACCCTCAACATGGTGAATGCAACAATTATCGAGAATTAGGACACTGTGTTTCGCTGGATAGGGCTGCATTACGGCGAGAAGTCCGTCGAGCCACAGTAGGAACTGGTCGCCGTTATATCCGCCCTCCTTGATATGGCTGTAAATGATGCCTTCAAGCGAGAGAGCCGGGAGGAGCGAATAACTAGAAAAATCAGCGCCGAAAACAATCCCACTGTAGTAAAGACTTTTACCGTGTTCCACGCACAAAGTCACATCGCTTACGCGCACGGAGACCCACCGTAGACCATCCGTTTTGACGATATGAAGTAAGAATGTTCACGGCGGACTCATCGGCAAAGACAAGTCGCTCAACAAGCTCATCCCCTATCTCTGCCATAAACTCAAGTTGCGCATTTTCACATCGTTCAGCGGCCGTTCTGGATAACTGCGATGTAAAGTCAGTATCAGTTCTGCAGAAATAGACGGCACGACCTTCTTTGACGACATCCCAAGTCAATGCAGTGTTCTACTTATTGTTGCCAGCGATACATCGACTTCATGCTGATTCCATAGTTGTTCTTGAATTTCATCAAGGTAAATATCAGGCGAGTGGTCAATGAGTGCGAGCATGAACTAGGAAGAAACGGATGAGTGGAGTGGAGGGCTTCAACCAAGATAGACAAACAGTCGTCTGTTCTGGTGAGAGGATAGGGGTACGACCAATATGCGACCGATCTCGGCAAACTTCACCAATTTCCTTCCAAGTTGTTAGAACACGCTGGACAACGCGCAGAGTGATGTCAAGATCAATGGCAATCTGGGTAGTCTTTTTCTCAAGAGTAAAGGCTTGGTAGATGACACGTTTCTTGAGGTCTTTAGAGTACTGAGTGCGCTGAGGGTGGGGGTTTGGCTTGCGCGGCATGGTGGCGAGAGACAGGAAGGAAGCGAAGAAGGAAGTGACACCACACGTGAATGTGACTGATCGCAGGTAACGCGGCGCGTCGCGCAGCGCGAATATTAGCCCAAAAATAAAAATTGAGCCGTACATGCTCTCCATAATCGACCTGGGTATGCATTTGAGGTATCAGGTGAACTGCGCTTCCAAAGAGCAGCCCGTAAGAGCAGATCTGAGTGAACCCAAATAAGATTGTGATCCTGGAGGTTCATTTGCCTCGTTTATTGAGTACAGCCCTTCTAGTAAGGTTCTGAGTACTCTGTGCTCCGTAGAGTAACTGGGGGCTCCCATTTCCCAACACTTAGGCTCTTCAGCAGCGTACTTCATGAACAGAAGCCAATTTTCGCAAAAACTGCACTTTTTGAAGTCCCAACGGTTATAGACATAATAGAAATATTCTGAGCATGCCATTCCCTCCGGAGAGGTGAGGCGATCCCGAAGATATATATTTTATATTTTCTGGATGAGGACTGAGCGAGCAATGAGTGTTCTCGCCAATGCGATCAAAAACCGCCCAAAACGGAAAAAAAAACAGGCCGCGCCCTATGTTCTGCAAATGGCTGTAAGAGTCAGTATTGAACGGAACGGATAAACATTGCGCACAGGTAGCATCGATTCTGATCTCGACTATCTTCCCACGAAGAGGCTCTGCAATTTTTTTCATGACCCAGGCCAGTTGCTCCACCCCTTCAGCGGGCTGAACATCCAGGACCTCGACCTCATCACCATATTCACGAAGTAAAGTCTCTGCTGAAGGTAGCTGCAGAGCGTCGCGCTTCCACAGCATTTCACTCATCTGCGACCAAGCACGATGGATTTGGTTGGAGGTCACCTGTGGAAAACGGTCCTGAACCATACCCACCATCTCATTCGGTGTGCTCCACTCAAGTTTTTCGTGTATAATTGCGACGGCTTGTGGGGGCAGAGCGACGTCGTAGTAATGGACATGCGACTCGTGATGGTGGAGACGAATCCGTACGGCAATCTTGGATCCATCATTGCAGCATGAGATGTTGAGGCTGCTTTGGCACGGATACCGCTTCATGCCGAGTGTATCCCGTGGCTTGGCTCCTTCGCGTTCGCTTGGGCGCGACTTTTGCTTACAGTTCGCATCTTGACAACACCAAAGGCGAGTATGATGGCCTTTCTTGAGTGTTCTATTTTCTTTGACCCTGTCAACATATATTTAGACTGCAAACACTTGAGAGCTGGTTGGGACATACCTGAATCGATATCCAGTCACCTTCCATATCTCATAGGTTGTCATTTGAACACGCTGCTTATTGGAAACGAGAGGATCTTGGGCTAGATGGTAGGTGCCGTGGAATTCAACATCTTTTGTTGTGTGGAAAGCCTGTCGAAGTGCGGTGAATAATTCTTGACTGTCTGTATATAGTGTTGCCTCCTAAATAAAATGAAGCGCTCAGGGCGAGTATAAATAACGAAACAAAGGGCTTACATGTCCATTGTGATCCTTTTCATCCTCTCCATCGTCCTTTTCCGCGTCGGGACCGCCGCTTGGCACTGGAAGGGCTAAAAATATGTGAGCAAAGAAAGGACTGCACTGCGGAATATTTGACACGTACTTTCGAGGCTGGGATCGATATTCTCGAGCTCAACACGAGCTCTCTTTAATGCTTCACTTTCACCATTGTTTTCGTTCTCATTGTCACGCTTCCTCTTCTTGCACGCTTTGTCCTTGTCACGACAAGACTGGCAGGATTTTGTGCCGTAGCCATACGGGAGCATAGTCTTACACTTGGACTGTGAGCATTTTTTTGGGGAAGGGACTGAGGCATTATTGTCCATGTTGCTAATGGCCAGGAAGGGGCGAGCGAGAGATGAAAAAAAAGACACGTCATGTATGGTCATATTTGGCTAGCACGTGAAATGACAATTATCGCTAGCTGCGAAAAAAAAATGGAGCTCAGAGAATTGAACTCAGGACATCCGGGGACTTAGATTACAAACACAGATACTGCAAAGCATTTTTCCAGTTGAACTATAGGGCTATAGATAAGAGGGAAAGTCAGTTGACTATTATGATCAGACTCCTGATTTAGAAACACGGTCTAATTTTGGGAAAATATTGGGTCACATTCCAATGATGGATTTGGTGTGTATAAACATATTTTGAGCAATATTTCGGTGGCACGAGAGGCGGATTTTGTATTGCGAACAACAGGATTCCGTAAGGGGAAATCAGCACGTGATGTCTGGGGCGGGGTTGACGTGGGTCAGCTACCAATTTCTGGCCAATTTTCAAGGTTCCAGCCTGGTTCTGATCCCTTGATTTGTGGGAACAACACTACCGCATGTTATCATTTGAACATGTATGGACCATGTTAGACATCATTTATTGCAAAGGCTGCTAAATTTCCCACATCCTCCAATATAGAGTATTCATGAATGTTTTTCTACCACTAATTGTATATGAATTAGCTGAGTAGATTCATCGGGTTGTTATAGGGATCAGTCAAGAACTGAGTAAGTTATTGGTAATTCTTCGAAAATGTCGCAAAACAGGTGAAATTTCACTGTGCCTTTGGTTCTGACAATAGCTGTAAGGAATGTTCCTGGGTCACAGAGGGCTCTAAAACTGCACTACCATGTCAACAGCGGTGTGGTAAAAAAAATGGACAATTCAATGGACAACGACTAAACTATAGAAACTTAAGCTGTGGAAGGTAAACACTATCACACATTCCTATTAAGGGTGTTCAACCAGTGATGGTAGATAACCCTTTGCCCACTCGGTACCATGAGCAAATTTATCATATGAAAGCAAAGTTTGTTGTCTGCCCATTATGAGTTTGTTAAGAGGCATCCAGAATCCAATTCTGTGTTCATGAGGCAGCCAGAAGAGCAATTCACCGGTGCTAGACGAGACCCAGCCTTCCTGAATAGTCCAAAAAGGAGAAACATAAGGGATTTCAGGCTGAAATAGAAGAGAGTAAACCCTGGGAACCTATAGAAGAAGTTAGAGCTTACTTTGATAGAATTGCTGCAATAGGAGACAGGCAAGCCTGATTGAAAGGGTGTTATGGTGGAGTGGACAACCTGGAGGCCATCCTGTGAGCACATATTGCTGTCCCGGGAGCCAGGAACAATATGCTTCCCATCTGGGGGGAAGGCTATTGATGTGATTGAACCAGTGTGGCCTTTTGATGGCTTGCCTAGTGGTGCTCCACTCTCTGCATCCCACAAGCACACTGTGCTGTCATGAGAGCCAGAGACAATATGCTTCCCATCTGGGGAGAAGCCTACTGATGTGACCCAGCCAGTGTGGCCTTTTAATGGCTCACCCAGTGGTGCTCCACTCTCTGCATCCCACATGCACACAGTGCTGTCATCGGAGCCAGAGACAATATGCTTCCCATCTGGGGAGAAGGCTACTGATGTGACCCAACCAGTGTGGCCTGTTAATGGCTCGCCCAGTGGTGCTCCACTCTCTGCATCCCACAAGCACAAAGTATTGTCACAGGAGCCAGAGACAATATGCTTCCCATCTGGGGAGAAGGCTACTGATGTGACCAAACCAGTGTGGCCTTTTAATGGCTCGCCCAGTGGTGCTCCACTCTCTGCATCCCACAAGCGCACAGTGCTGTCATTGGAGCCAGAAACAATATGCTTCCCATCTGGGGAGAAGGCTACTGATGTGATCCAGCCAGTGTGGCCTTTTAATGGCTCGCCCAGTGGTGCTCCACTCTCTGCATCCCACAAGCGTGCAGTGCTGTCTTGGGAGCCAGAGACAATATGCTTCCCATCTGGGGAGAAGGCTACTGATGTGACCAAACCTGTGTGGCCTTTTAATGGCTTGCCCAGTGGTGCTCCACTCTCTGCATCCCACAAGCGCACAGTGCTGTCATCGGAGCCAGAGACAATATGCTTCCCATCTGGGGAGAAGGCTACTGATGTGTCCCAACCAGTGTGGCCTTTTAATGGCTCGCCCAGTGGTTCTCTACTCTCTGCATACCACAAGTGCACAGTGCTGTCACTGGAGCCAGAGGCAATATGCTTCCCATCTGGAGAGAAGGCTACTGATCTGACCCAACCAGCATGGCCTTTTAATGGCTCGCCCAGTGGTGCTCCACTCTCTGCATCCCACAAGTGCACAGTGCTGTCATCAGAGCCAGAGACAATATGCTTCCCATCTGGGGAGAAGGCTACTGATCTGACCCAACCAGTGTGGCCTTTTAATGGCTTGCCCAGTGGTGCTCCACTCTCTGCATCCCACAAGTGCACAGTGCTGTCCTGAGAGCCAGAGGCAATATGCTTCCCATCTGGGGAGAAGGCTACTGATGTGATCCAGCCAGTGTGGCCTTTTAATGGCTTGCCTAGTGGTGCTCCACTCTCTGCATCCCACAAGCGTGCAGTGCTGTCTTGGAAGCCAGAGACAATATGCTTCCTGTCCGGGGAGAAGGCTACCGATGTGACCAAACCTGTGTGGCCTTTTAATGGCTCACCCAGTGGTGCTCTACTCTCTGCATCCCACAAGCGCACAGTGCTGTCATCGGAGCCAGAGACAATATGCTTCCCATCTGGGGAGAAGGCTACTGATATGACCGAACCAGTGTGGCCTTTTAATGGCTTGCCCAGTGGCGCTCCACTCTCTGCATCCCACAAGCGCACAGTGCGGTCACCAGAGCCAGAGACAATATGCTTCCCATCTGGGGAGAAAGCTACTGATGTAACCAAGCTAGTGTGGCCTTTTAATGGCTTGCCAAGTGGTGCTCCACTCTCTGCATCCCACAAGCACACAGTGCTGTCATTGGAGCCAGAGACAATATGCTTCCCATCTGGGGAGAAGGCTACTGATGTGACCGAACCAGTGTGGCCTTCAAGCACTCCAAGTGTTGCTGGCCATTTCTCCATCTGTCCTGTTAAAATTGACAGAAGTTCTGAGAACTGTGAACGGAATCGTATGCTAACTTCTGACTGCATTGGTGCAAAGGCTAGGGCTGTCACATAGAGATGTGGTGTGCTTTGAGTGATTGCAGCCCAGAAGAAACTGATAAATCGTTTTACATCTGCAGCAAACTGTCTCATCATTGGATCCTAATGAACAATTAGTCCCTCAATAGCCTTCGTTCGAATACATTTCATACATTACTCCATGTTATGAATTTTGATAGAGCTGGTGATGCAATGGATACCATTCCCAGTAAGCTTAGGACTTCCAGCCAGAAAAGACTTTTGGTTTCAAGGAACTTTCTAGCCATTGCTGAATTTTCTACATTGATTGACACTGCTGCTAGATGGTCTGCCCAGAAACAGCAGCAGTATCCTAGATACATTGGTATACAGGTGTTCAGTTTCTGTCCAAGACCTGGCATTTCAACATTCTTCAGGTGTGATGTTGGCAGGTCACAGATATTGAACCTGAGTTCAGTCTGCATTGTCTGAAGCACCCTGGATGCAAATTCCTGCTTCTGTTTCTCTGTCCCACACAAGAGGTCTGTACGATGCTTGTATAGCTTGGATTTGGGGGATGTCATAAACTCTCTGAATGATAGATGTAAAATCTGAACCACTCCAGTCTCTGGTGCATGAATAACAGCACTCAGAGAAGTGAGTGCCCTTCTGACAGAATCCTCATCTGAGTTAAGCAATACAGCTAAACCCTTGGGGTCCACTGGTTGAAACAGCTCCAAAATTGTGCTGAGGATATTCATAGAAAGGATGTGTAGCTCTTGATCAAGACGATCTGTCTCTGAGGGCATTGGAATAGCCTCATTGACAATATGAAAGTATAGTTCATACAAATCTGCAAGTCCTACACCCTGAAGGATGTAATTCAATGCTTTCTGTGGATTGACCCTTGCAGAACCTGCACGGATATAGCGAATAGCTGTAGCAGCAAACACAAAGAGCCCATCTGCACGTCTGGTGATCTCATCTATGTCATGTATCTGAGGTGTCCAAGTATATCGTGGTGTCCAAAAACTGCCATCCAATGACTGCTCAACATATCTTCGGATATCCTTCCCAACAGTTTCTTTATCAATATCGTCAAGGATGATTCCATGCATTGAGGAGCAGAGTATATCATACTTGAGATATGATGGCACATCTGGCCGGCCTGTCAGAAAAAAACAAACATGGCCTGGTATCTCTGTGATACTGTCAGAAAGCCACCGGAGAAACATCTGGCCCCTATCTTGTCCGCATTCATCCAGTGCATCCAGACAGATAACCCAGAGCTTCTCACTTGTTGGAATTTGAGCAAGCAGACCTACAACTAGTTTCTGAAACTGCACTTGTGGGTCTGCATCAAGAATCCCAGTATGGTCTTCATCCAAGAATTTGACAAGAATATTCTTGAAGTCTGCATTATAGTCTGCCAATTGAAAGGCAAGAGTGAGAGGGAGACCCTTGATTTCCCGGCGCTCTGCATAGTTCCGGGAGAAGAAAAAGGAAGCTGCTAGGATGTGTCTCTTTTCTGCAAGTTCAAATGCAACAGTCTTTGCAATGGTTGACTTCCCAGTGCCTGCAGAGCCACTAAGCATCAATATACGCTGGGATGGATCGGATGGTGCTGTCAAGCGTGCTGTAATGTCCTGGATAATGTCAATCCGAGTACCCTTCATGCATTTGTCTGGGGTATTTGGAGCATTGTAGCGTGCTGAAACATATTTGATCTTTGCTAGGGTCTGTTCAATATGGTCACTTTTCACTAAACAAACATGAGGAACTGCAGAAGGTTTACAAGAAGCAGTATTCATATTTACCAGTGTTTGTGACATCCCGGACTAGACAAATGTCAATTAGATTATTCTATTTTATTTGCAAAGAAGACACTATTGTTACCTTCTGGTGCTATTTCTTGGACTGATTTGTGAATCTGCTCCACTGAAATAAAATTACATGCAGCTCAAGGAGAGATGACAATCCATACCTTGTGGTTCCATTCTTTGGACAGATGTATCCACCCGATCAACTGCAAAGAAGTTCTACAGCAAGTTTACAAGGAAATGACTCTCCATACCTTTTGTGGACATTTGATCCACCAAAACGTTGATGGAAATGCTATTATGGAACTGCAAACAGAAAAAATTAGACAGACATAAGATGCACAAAAGGAAGGAAATCTTACTGTGAAATCTTGAATGTGAGATGCAATGGAAGCCTTGATGTCCTGGATCTCCTTCTCATACTTCTTGCCCTTGAAAAATTGTTTGATTCTCGATTTCTTTTCAAGTGATATGAGTCTGGTGGTAATGGGCTCGAGATTCCTATGAAATAGAGAGAAATGCATTAATTGAAGGCTGAAATCTACTACATATCACGCACTCTTTCAACTTGTCCAAGCGTTGTTTCAAATTGTCACTACATCCCACTGTATCAATATCTGTTAATCGCTTGAGCCTTTTGTCCAGCTCCGGTAGATCGGCCTTGTTTCCCTTCATCGTCTACAAGAGTATCTTTAGACAATATTGATGTTCTCACTGACACCTATTTACGCACCGAAACCATTTCGGCTAGTGCGACAACACCGGTGATTGCACCATCGAGTCCTGGAACAGGATTGCCTGCGGCAGCTGCTCGAGCAACCCTGAGCACGGGTAGAATGTTGTCGAGGATGTTCATTGTAGTCTGTCAAGAGGATGTGGAACACTAAGGGTGTGGGCGTAGATGGTAGTAGCGACAAAGAGGCGGAAGGCGATGCAGTGCCAGCTGTAATGCTACATGCTGACAAGATCTCGGAACCAGTTCCTTGACAGCTCGGATGTTATTGTTATCAATCATTGTAGGTACACCTTTAATACTTTAATCGCATTTCATGGAGTCTGGACAAATTTGCGGGGCCCTTCTTTGCAATTGTGTAAAGTCGCAACCGGTGTACTCGCAGAGATCATGAGGAGTTGATGTGCCTCGAGAAGAGTGTGTCATACAGCCCTAACTCCGATCCAGATTCCATTGCCCATGTCAGACCTAGCGACGCCGATACCCACAGCGACCATACGTGCTCTCTCCCCCACACCCAAGATTTTTGGCGACCCAGAGCCTCCGCCGCAAATATAACTGGTTGAGTGACGTGTGACCTGGAGTGTGACGCACATCTTGCTCGTCGCTCACTGGTCTCTCTTGATAGATTCTTGAGGCGTGCTTTGCTGGCTTTTACTCGCTGCTACTAGTGCTGGATTCTCAAACAAGACACTGTGTCAAACACCTGCCTTGATCTCTGCGCTGTCTGACATCGCCCACAAATATATTCTTCTTTCTCCGAGTCTGGCGATGGCCTTCGTGTCCCTCACTGCGGTTCGCCGCTTCATCCACCTTCAGGCTCTGGACACGTGGGAGCAGCGATGGACATCGTCGAAGATGGGCAAGGCCCTCCGCGTGGTCGATCGCCTCCCCCCCCCCCCCCCCCGGCTTATCCTATCCCCTTTGTACTCCTCCTCGTCCCTCTCACGCCACACCATATCCACCCTCTCCCAACTCCGCGTCGACTTCTCATTCCTCAACGCCAACCGCGCCAAGTCCGGGTTCATCGCCTCACCCTCTTGTGAAGCCTGTGGCGCTCCGTTCGAAGCCCGCGCCCACTTCCTCCTCTCGTGCCCCGCCTTGGAACGCCTCCGCCCTCCGCTCTATCGAGCGTCGATGGCGGCGGGTGCGTTCTGTGCCCTGCACCCCCCCCACTCTGCTCAACGACCCCTCCTGCTCAAGCCAATCGCGAAATTCGTTGAGTCTACGGGATGCTTTCTCTGATACGTACTCCCCTTTCATTTTTTCTTTAATCTACTTATCTCTCTAATCTCTTTTCTCTCCCACTCTACGGTACTTCCCTATCTAATTATCATAACATCTTCCAACCTCACACCCTACGATAAAATACTCCTCCCTCCCGCTCGCGACTGCACCTTCTCACGTCCGTTACCTTACATCAATATTTTTCCCACTCTCATACTCTACTCTCTATCTCTCATTACGCTCTCTCTAAAAAACAATTATCGATAATACCACCCTCCATAACCCAATAGCCACCTTTTGTACTGCTGTCTTCGTCTTACCCGACTACATACAGTAAAAAAACCTGAAATACATCACATCACATTACATTATGTGCTGCAACGGGATATTCAACTAACCCGTGGGTTCTCTTCCCGTATTTGGTGGAACTAAAGGCATTAAATTGTGAGGGGCTCTTTCTCCCCCCCTTTCATTTGAGTCCCACAATCTTTCTCGACCCTAATCAGTAGTTTCGCAGCAGCTTCTCTAGCTCACACTAATCGACACCGTGTAGAACGCTAGCCCTTTGGCGACGCGCAGGCACAGGCGCTGTATCGTTCGCCCACCACGTCGCCATCCACACTTGCACAGTCCGCACTACAATCCGTACACATCCGCCGCGGGGGACGACCGTACAACATCTGAGACTACCCTCTCCACCTCATAGTGCCGCACGCTACACATTGACCCAGTACCACCGCGAATGCGGATATACTGATACACTACAGCGCAGATCGTCTCGCCACCTTTCGTCTGGTTCAGCGCGCCTTTCTTCATATCCGCGTCGGGTGTTGACGCCCTTCGTTTCTACGGCTTCTCGCGGTGCGGTATCGTGGTACGACTGCAGGCAGTGCGCAGGCCGCGGCGGCCCAGCATTTGTGTCCTCGATATCAGGTATGTTCT
Organism: Mycena rebaudengoi; assembly: GCA_029282285.1. NCBI lineage: Eukaryota > Fungi > Basidiomycota > Agaricomycetes > Agaricales > Mycenaceae > Mycena > Mycena rebaudengoi. The sequence goes on from JARJCX010000072.1 coordinate 488,504, forward strand.
TCCCCGCATCTCCCGTATGCGTCCACTTGCTTTCTTTTCTTTCTTTCCCGCCTCTCCTCACCCCGCCCTGCGCCGCACCTTCTCTTCTCACACCCTCCATCCCCCACCCCTTCCCTCACCTAGTCGTTCTCCCCCATTCCATCCACTCCGCCGTCACCTCCGCTCGCAGAACCAACGCTAACAGCACCTCTCTCTCTTTTTCCAGCCGTCCTTTCCTGTTTCTGTGGTCCACACGTACCGACGAGCGGGGCGCCAGTCGATAGCGTGCACACTCGCGCTCCGGAGGAACACCAACGCGTGAATGCCCCCCTCCGCGCGCACCCGTATCATCCCGGACCGACACGCTTTGAGCTCTCGCCCACCAACATACCAACACGCTTTGACTCGTGCGCGATGCGTCTTTCCTCAAGTGCCCGCCAGCGTCGCGGGTGGTACGCGCTGCCGTCGGCAGCGTGGACTTGAAGCTGCGCGCCACATCCTGCACCCGCCTTCCCTCTACTGCCCGCCAGTATCGCCGGAGTGGGCTTGACGACATGGGTGCGGTCGCCTACACGTTCTGCTCCGCGTGCTTTTTTTGCTGCATGCGGGTACCGTGGATGCGGGCTTGTGTCCGCTTCGTTATTGTGCTCCCCACGGCCGAGTAGACGTGGATTTCGTGCTCCCCCGGCACACTTTGCTAGGAGCGCGCTCACCAACGCGCCCCGGACCTCTCGTGTCTCCTTCCTCTCCTGTAGGACGGCCTCATCCCAGCTGCGCCCGACCAGGCGTATATGGTGATTTGATACATAAACATCGCTGATTAGCAATGTGCTTGATACATCAGCTCAGGCCATCACCCATTTTGACAGCGCCCACCTGCGCCCCATGGCGCCGTCGTTTGCGCGCAATTTTGATGGCGCATTCAAGGCGCGATGGCACTTTCCCACCTAACTTTTTAAGAGAGAAATAGAGGGGATCATCGAAACATAAGTGGAAAATGTGTGTTGGGGGGAGCAAAGGCTTCCACTATTCCGTCACTGCTGCTCCTTTGCTAGTGCTATTTTCTTCCTATACTGGGCGTACTTGCAAATCTGGGTCATAGCACTACGCGCGTGCTCCTCCACTAATAGCCGATAATGGTGTCTACTTCCGCCTTCTCTCGTTGAACCCCGGGCTACCGCTGCCGGCGGCGTGGGCGACTACATCTCGCGATACCTGGCCGCCAGAACTGCGACTTCTTGGACGAGGCGCAGCGTGACGGCGCTGTGCTGATGCTGACTACACCTAGTCCTCTGCATCCACTTTCGCATCGGAGCCTACTCGGATATCCCCTGCCGCGCGCGCAATTCTGGTATCAAGAGTGTCACCTCTGTGGGCTCAGTAATGACCCACACCCTCCGCTATAATTCACATTGATGAACAGGCTCGATATCTTCACCTGTCCCACGCACCGCTCCACCCCAGTCATCCCCAGCACAGGCGATGGGCAGTTCTCTAGCTCGAATCCCCTGTCGGCAGCTCGAATTCCGTTCCGGTGGACAGCTATGCTCGCACAGCCCCGATCTGAAGCATCAAGGTTATTTCTGCAGAGCCGCCAGGCCACTCACCGACCGCTGGCGAGTTTTTTTCACATTTTTGCACCAAAAATCAATTTCAAGCCGTTCCGCAATGCACATTAGTTTAGTTACGGCTTACCATGTATCCTACGTACTGCCCACCCAGCTCAGATTTATTTCATATTTTTTGAGGCATGTTTTGTGGTCATCGTTCAAGACGACGTTGAGCACACTTTGATCGTTGTGTTCCAAATGCGGACAGTTGTGCTCGTCGTGCTACCCAGCGCTGCTACCTGATATCAATGGCCTGATGGTTGCTGTCCAGATTGAGACTCATCGCTGGCTTGATATATCAAGCACATCGCTAATTAGCGACGTTTTTGTAATGGGAACACATTGCTAGTTAGCAGTCCTGATGCATCGTTCCGCCATCCTGTGGTGGTTTGTGGATAGTGCGGGCATGTAAATGTGCCGTCGCCCTGCGCGTCTTTTGTGCCCGCTGGCGCCTTGCGCGCCTCTTTCTTGTGCTGCCCGCCGGGACAACAGGCGCGGGCTTGCACCGTCGCGTGGGCGTGGGCGTAGTCGGAGGCGCGGCTGCAGGCTGGAGAGGTGCGTTGCGTGCGCTTGAGTTGTGCGCAGTCGGTGGCGTGGAGGGCGAATAAAGTAACTTATTTCCTAACTTGGAACGTTACTTACCCTAATTTTGGCACGGCTAACTTTACTTTACTTACCGGAACTTTTCCACGGGTGGTACCAGTTTACTTTACTTGCACGGTTCAATGTAACTTTTTTCTTGACTGGTTAGGAGAATTTCAAGCACAGATACGAGGACATTCATCACATTGAAGATTTCTTGGCCATGTATTTCCCTCGCATTCACTTAGCACCCCTGATTATGAGGATGTTTGGATACCCGGGCTACAAATGCTATACTACCAATTGTACATTCCTGGGAGTGTTGAAAGATTCCTAGGAGACCAAATATCACTCATCTCAACTCGAAAATATACTTTTCTCCACCTATTTACGCCCCAGGAGAGAATTAGGAATAGATTTCTTCGGTTGTGACACATCAAAAAAGTGTTTTGATTCCACAGCTGTCCTAACACCTTAGCTCATCGTAGGCCCGGAAAGGCGACATATTCATATTTAAAATGAGTTTAATTGCTTACTGAAGCGCTAGGTTTCACTTGTTCATCTCGTTTCACCTAGTACCCGCGCCATTTTTGAAGTTGGTCCATTCGGTATTTTGAAGATTCTGCTTGCCACGTCGGCATTGGGTGTAAGTGAGCATGAAATCCATATTAGCAAAGAAATCCAGCCGTCAGATCTACTGCTTCAGGAAAAGTCAATTTTGACTGAGCGAAACTTTACCTCAGCTTGAACGGACCCAGTTATGACGTTCAGTTTGTACATTTAATAATTTACACACACATGTTGGTTTCACACACACTTTTGACAAATTTTCACTTTTCACACACACATTTTCAGCTTTCACACACACATTTTCCCCATTTTGTGAAACACACCAACTTCTGCTCATCTCTCACACACATTCCCGGGACATTCGCACATGTTTGCAGTTCGGATCACGATTGTTGGTTGATGCGTATAGCGACAACGTCTCGGCCCCTGTCGGAGTCTCAATCTGGACTCAAACCTCGGCTCGTTCCAAAAGACCACTACGCAACGGACTCGTTTGCCATCACAGCCTCAAAATTAAATTGAGCCTGAAGCTCCGCTACATGCCGTGTATTAATAGACTAGCAAAAAAACCGAAGGAATTCCAGAGTAAAAGAATGGCACCTAATATGTCACAAATATGCCACCAAATTTTCGCCTCCAGTAGATACTATTCACTTCATAGCTGTGCACTTCGTCGTTTTTAGGCGCATATGTACCAATTTAGAAAATGATGCTTCCGAAAAGACCGGAGTGAAAGGACGCACTGGGCGCTGGAGACTATGGCACCTGTGACCATACGTGTATGGACCACTTTCCGGAATGCCCTGCGCGAGGTATTGTGCTGGTTCACTTGTTGCAGCATTGTTTTTTCATTTGTACAAGTCTATGGGGAGGATTTTACTCAAGGCTTGGATGCTCACTCAGTTTAAAGCAGAGTCCCTTCATTGTTTCCCGTAATATGATTGCACATCATTTTTCGGAGCACGTTCCGCGAGATATTAGGGGACTCTACGCAAACCTCAGTCTGCAAGGGCCATTTCAACTTCCCGTCAGTTGTCGGCTGCGGCCGGCCAACAGCCCATCATGATATCTAATACATCACCAAACAACGTGGCATCCTAAAGAGGCAAGTGGTCCGAAGTGTGTGTGAGAAACACAATATGTGTGTGTGAAACATTAAATGTACAAAGTGAACGCCATACCCAGTTCATCAATCAAACATGAACAAACAAACTTATGCCATCAGTGGGTCAAGTTAGGCAACGGTCAGTGCATTAACATCGTCGATTAAAGCAAATATGGTAGTGCGTTGACTATATACCGTGCCCCCAGTGTCCTAGGGCTCATATTTTGTCGCCACTCGCGAAGTTGACCCCTTTACTTTCAGGTTTCGGTATATTCAACTCGCAGTTCAAAATTTGAATAGGGGTATGGATAAAATTCTGGAAGCTTTAAAGGCGAATAAAAGAGCTTTATCAGCACTCATTTATCTCTCTCAAGTCGATAATACGGAGACCGAGATGTTATATGAGGACATTTCACGGTAAGCAAGTTACGGGACTTGACACCCAGATATCACTTCAAGACAACATTCTCCGAATGGGGGCGCTGGGTGAGGTAATCGAGCAGGATGATTACTGTGAGCTACATGAGCAATCTCTTCTCCCAAACTAGGGCCTAAGAAGCCTACAATGGCATAAGTTCACCGAAAGTTAGTGCAGAACAAACACATTTTCACTTTAATTTCACTCCTAAATTACTTCCCAAATTCACCGGCCCGAACCGACGGTTCCCGCAAGCGAGCAAGTAAATATGTCACAACACACCACACATTGATCGCGGAAACCCAACGGAAACCTCAATTTCGACTCATTTTGCGGTGGCAATGCTCAACACTCGTCTGCGAGCTGCGTCTACCCCGTTCTCCAACTATTCTACATTGGTCTACCCTGGGTACACGCGGCTACACGAACGTAGACCAAGCTCGTCCAACGTAGACCACCATGGTCTACCCAACATCGACATGGGTAGTCACAGGTAGTCACACACCTGTGTCTACCAGGGTGGTCTACCCATGTAGCCATACCCTGTGACTATGAGGGGCCTCAACGCAGTGTCTGGGATTGGTCAATTCCCATCCCTCGCTCTTTGTGCCCAAGTAGCAGATGTGAAACCAGATCCAGTTGAAACTACACTCATGAAAATGTTTTTTTAAGTGTCTACCAAATTCTCCGTAACCACCATAACCGTCCCGTCGCTCAGTTCTTTGACCGCAGAGCCGCTGGGCACGAGGTCAGGATGGTAGATCCCCTGAGTAGCTGCGAGCCGAGCGAACCGCGACTCGGGATTAGCTAGTAGAATTCTCGGGTCATCGAACTCGGCAACGGAACCGTTATCTAGTACGAGGATCTGGGTGGACAGTACGAGTGACGCAATTTGCCGACTGCAAGTGCACGTACCTTGTCGTAGTTGACAATGGTTGCTGGGAGGAAGAAAGTTCAGCGGCGCAGGGAATTTGAGCTTTAAAACACACATATGCGATGAGCAATGGCCAGGACAGTAAGACCTTGCATCTGGGTGTCTACGACATGGCGGATTTTTTCATCCGTATTGTGATCCATGCTGTTCAGGCAGAAGCCGTCTCAATGGGTGTTCTCAGAAGAAGAAGATCACTCACCTGGAGGTGGACTCGTCGAGGACGATTATCTTCTTCTTTCTCAACAAGGCCCTAGCGAGACAGAGCAGCTGCCTTTGACCTTTCGAGAAGCTTTCTTCGTCGAAAACCAGATGGTCGAGTTTATCGTCCTAAATGATCGCTCCTTATGAGCCACAACAAGACGGGAAACGCTGTCACTCACCAGAGCAGACACAGTGTCATACATCTCGACTAATTTGAGAGCTTCCCAAATCTCTGAATCAGTGCATGCATTGGTGACGTCGAGGTTGTCGCGGATGGACCCATGCCAAAGGAACGGGTCTTGAGTGACGATGCTAAGGAGGAAATTCGACTCAGATCCAAGGCATTGCAGCCGCTAGTGCTATTGATCAATGCACCTCATGGATTCACGAAGTTGCTGCAGAGGAACAGTCGAAATATCGACGCCATCGATGATAATATTCCCGGTGACGAGATGCTGGTCGATACCGCGGAATAGAGCGAGGACAGTCGATGATTTTCCGGAGCCAGTGCTTCAGTCCGCTCACCAGATCAGCAAGCATTTTTTGCTTAAAGATTCAAAGACAAACTGACCGGCCACAGATACCGATCTTAAGCCCGCCTGCCAAGTTAAAAGACAGGTTTTTGAGCGTGAGCGGAAGGTCGTCGCTAAAAAACTGTCGTTGGATGATGGAGAAGGGAGAGGGCAAAACATACCGATATTTCATGGAAAAAATCGAGAGGGCTAGGCTTCCAGCCGACGGCCAGTCACCGCGGTTATTGATCGTAATCTCACCGGATGCGATAGCCTTTTCCTCCTCGGGCAACTTGGCGAACTCCTCAATTCTATCAATAGAGACGCTACCGTTCTCCACCGTAGCATAAGCGGTGAGTATGTGGGTCAACGACATTCCGAGGGATACCAATCTGAGAAGACGTTCACGAATGGAGATATATCAACGAAAAATGATGCAGACCTCGAGAGCGCGATACCCAAAAATGCCGCGGACGTGGTATCTCTGAGCCACACTGTGAGCAGAGCAACACTGCAAGCGAGGATAGTTTGGAACCACAGCAAAAACACGCGAAGGAAGAGTTGGCCACCGATTCGATGATGAAGGGCTCCTTGAGACTCGTTGACGAACACAGCGTTTTAGAAATGTTATCGAAGGCGTCATCTACAGTGGTGTCCCGGGTTCGCTTTCCCTTCGGTGTCGTGGGCTGAGGCGTGGGAAGCGAGGGGATATCCGGCTTCCAGACATTGCCATTACCCCTGTCGAGCACAAGAAGCTTGTCAACCATGATGTGATAGATCTACGATGGCCATAAGACGGGGGCAACAGCAACGAAAGAAAGGAAGGCACCTTGCTACGTAGGTACTTGGGGTTTGGGTCCTTCATAATATAGGTGTGCAAGGATATCTGTGCCGAGAATAGGGTGCCCTCCGTGAGTTTCTCATACACTTCATGCAGCGCGATCAAAATTCCATCTTCGTCCTTGTACTGACATTGGACGAGTTTCGCTTTCTCGTGTGCGAAGTACGGCCCTTTGTGATCGGTGAGCAGGTCCGGCGAGTACGTATCTCCGACCTTGCGAGCTAATCCGGGGTAGCAATTGGTTAGTAACACCGACATGAGGAACAATGTGCTAAAAGACCACTCACAAGAGCCACCCGAGTTACCCTCCGCCCCATCCATGTCCACATCACCTTCAGCATCTTTGGTGTTTCTGACCCGACGGGGAGGGGCCCTCGCGTTAGAAAAAGGAGTTAGTATAGTGGTGGTACTTACTTCGTATGTGGGCTTGAGTCGTAGGTAGATGAGATTTGCGGGCTGGTTTTTATCATCATCTTCGCGCCCAGTCCACTCATAAACTTTGAATTTCTGCGCCAAACGTCAACGAGAGTTGACTTTCAAGAAGAAGACTTACCTCCCCGGACTCGGAGGCATCCTCCTCCTCTTGATCAGAATCACGTACTTGGTCGATGCTGGCTAGGAAGTTCTTCCACAACCGCTTCATCTCCTCCGTTGCCCCTGTCGGGCACCTCGCAGCGATGACCATGCGATGAGCAGAGTGGTCATCGTTGTAAGGCTGCAACACATTCAATAGTATGTTAAATATGATATAATGACGGAGGAAAAAGACGCACCAAGTTGGGGGGATTTTTCTTGGGGTAAGCGGCCATCCAAGTGCCCTCTTGTTTGGACCCAATCTCGCCGATGAGGTTGGCTGTGAAGTTGGTCTGGTTTGATAAATTGACGTAAGAGAAGCGGCCCCTCTCATCCGTTAGACGGTCAAAGGTCTCTTTGAAGTCGTGGTTGGCAAGATTTCCAGCGCCCATCTCGTCAAACACGTTGGTGAACTGATCGTAGAATGGAAGACCATCGGGGTCAAGAGTTGTACGGCGCTCAAGGAGGTTTGAAGCCATTGCAGCTGGTAATAGACGGAAAGGAGAGTGGAATGAATGAGAGTGGGGAATAATGAGATGATTTCTAGGCCTCCCCAGTCTTTTATGCCCTGAGACTGAGACATCGGCGAATATGAGGGAAAAAATTCTGCGAAGCGAATTAATTCCACACACCATTATCGCTTAATTATCCCCGTTTTTTCGCACCTGCCGACAGTTTTTTATGCGATGAGAGGTGAAATGACGGCGAAGATGAGGAAATTTTTCTCCTAAGCGAATTAATTCCGCACACCATTATCACTTAATTATCCCCGTTTGTTTCGCACCCGCCGACCACTGGCAGAATCGTCAAGTAGAGTTCGTTTCCTGAGAGTTGGGGATGCTGAATCAGATGAGTTGATATCCGTAGTTCCCTGCTCAGGAATGCTGGGAGCAAGATCGACTCGTCGATTGCGAATTTGGCGGTTCTGAGTTGGTTGTGCCAAGGCCACCGCTTCCATTAGCCGAGTCGTAGCGTTTTGAAGCCGTTGGAGTTGTTGGCAATCCTGAGAAAGCTCATCGTGGTTCCCTGAACCCTCCTGAGATGGCAAAACAGCCGCAGAGAAATTTTTAACCAAGTAAGCTTGTGCCGCTGCAGCCTCATCCGCTGAGCCATGGTGCATAATAGTTTGGTGAGCTAACATATCCAGCCGTTTGAACTCCGCCCGCACATCTTGGTTTGGATGACATTGGATTACTTTCTGGCGGAAAGGTCGCAAAATGAAGATACCGTCCAAAGATTTTGCACGTGACAGCATAACGTAGGGTGACTCTGTTCCATATGTGCTCTCCAGATGGACAATGATGGCCTCCATCGTCTTCCCTTGTGCCTTGTGAGCAGTTATCGCAAAAGCTGGGACGAGCGGAAGCTGGGTACGTTTTATGACACATTTCCTGTGGGAGTCTGGATGTTTGAAAGTCATATTCACGGTTTCTGCAAGGACCGATGCATGCTTTGGGGGAAGATTGGGGAGTGGAGGCCCAGACATGTCCGGTACGTAGACAATGCAAGAATGAGCATGTCGTTCGCCTGATTCATCAGTTGTGTAGCGAATCTGTTTCACTATACCCGTGGAGCCGTTAACTATACCGTTTTGAACGTCAAAATTTTGAGTTATCATGACGGGCATACCCACTGCAAGCGGCAGACGTCCGAGACGGTAATTAGTTTCTCCCGAATGCATTTTTGATAGCAGGTGCTCTCGAAGCTGGGGATCTGTAACAGGAGTGCCATTACTTCGTGTATCCCTCGCATAATACCAGTGCAGATCGTGGTTGGATCCTCTTGCGTATGCACGTGCTGCTTTCTCATTCAATGCATCTTTCAACTCATTCTGTGAAACTATCACAGGTAGGTGTTGTAGAGACGGTTCATTCCAGTCAGGTTTTAGGTGAGTCACCACTCTCGTGTTCAACAGATCAAAGTCTTCATCCGTACACCTCCCCTGTCGAAGACGGGCGAGAAGTTCTACAAATCTCTCGGCTTCTGGATCACATGCAACCGGCTCTCCAGTGAGGTCATCGATCTTCCGACGTACACGCTCAACGCGTTTCAGGATCACTACTGTTTTCACAGACAACCAGAGGAGTTTTCCGAGTATGTTTTCTTGTCCCCTTTTAGCGAAAGCACTTTCCGCTTCTGTGTTGATCTTGGCATAGAGTTTCTTCTCACCAACGGGTGGTAGCTGTGCAAAATCACCGGCGAATATTACATTCACCCCACCGTACGGTGCAGTGTTTCCCTTCGCTTCGGTAAGAGCTTGGCTGATTTTGAGAAGCATAGAACATCCAACCATCGAGACTTCGTCAATAAAGAGATAGTCAACTCCTTCCCACATTGCGGCGAGATCTCGCCGTGTTTTCGATTGTGTATTTCCACTTGACCGTTGATTGATGCAGAGTGCCGAATGCAGAGTCATGCCGTTGATGTTCCTGGCGGGAACACCGGTATACGCTGCGAGACGAAAGCGTCGTCCTTGGCCTCTTAAACGGAAGAAATCCTGCAAGGCATGAATAACACGCGATTTCCCTGTTCCCCCGGGACCTGAAAGAAACATTCGAAGCTGATCAGGCTTCTCCTTCACACTGTGGCCAGCAATAATTCGGAATGCATGAGCCTGTTCGCGATTCAGAGTCCATTTCTCAATGTGAGCTTCAATGTCAACATCTTGCACGATTTCTGAAGGCTCAATATCTTGAGCAATTCTTGGAGTCTCATCCGCAGCTTGTGCACTGCGAAATTCTGTACCGTCGGCAACCAGCGCGGATGTTGAACTCGGCCCACCCGCAGCTTTATTTTCCGCATGAGAGTTTGGCTCTGTTGCACAACGTTTATACTGATCTCGCCGGTCATCGTACGCCTTTTCCCACAAGTCTTCGGGGTATGTATCGCGGCTCATCACATGACCAATTTGTACCAAATTAGATTCATCCGGGTCCACTTCGTCGCGCTGGGGAGAACCATTGAAAGACCTGTTGTATAAACCTGACTCTTCTGCATAGCTTACACATTCCAAAATGGCTTCATGGGCTGCTGCTTTTTTGAGAGAAAATCGGGCCGTAATCTCCTCGAGATGGTCAAGGATCATGTTCTCGGTTACATCCTCCCCAGCAAAATCATCCGCAACTTGTCGGCCTTTGCGCCGGCCAACAACGGCACGCCGAACTCGGTTACGACGTTCTGCAAAGTGGTCATCCCGACTATCACGACATTCATGCAAGATTTGCATGTTCTCCATTTTTGAGGTTATATCCGGAGAGCAGTTATCTGCAAAGTCTTTGAACGCCGCTTCCCACGACTCATGTTCGCCTTTCAGATCTGATGCACGGCGCCAGGGCTTGAAGAAGATCAACATCAATCGGCAGTATCGAGCTCGAACATCCGGTTTGTCCCGTCGTGGGATCCCAGGTCCAATCGGAACGGGAACGAGGGCATCGTGAGGAGATCTCAGGACAAGTGTGTGAGTTTTTTTCTTCCTCGTGACCTTTTTTTAGAGAGATCCTGGGCCGCTTACGAGTTTCGTTGTTTATGGTAGTGGAACCTTCGACATCGTGCTCAGCTTCATCCACATCAGCAGCATCATCGTCCAACATGGAATGCAGAAGATCACTCTCATCCTCTTCGACTTCATCCAGGTCTCCATCGACCTTCTTGTGTTTACGCCGGTCAGCTGATTTTTTAACCTTGTCAACACGGGAGGTAAATTCCCAGACTGAGATATTGCCCAGTTCTTCACCGCGCAGCTGATAGTCAGCCAACTGGCTTCCCATCGGTACCATATTTCCGGCACCATCAATTGAGACTGGTATCTCCTGGCTGTCATCATTGTGAGTGTCGGTTTCTGCTTGCGGCTCGCTGGGATCATTGAGGAACAATAAATCATTTAAATCTAGATCTTCTGTGGTTTCGTGTTCGGTATCTTGCTTCGTGTCATTGTCTGGATCCGCACTAGCTTCTGGGGCATCATTTATTCCATGTTTTGCTGGATAGCATTCTGGACTCGGAAGATCTCGATTAATCCAACTTTCGTAAGCTGTCCAGTACACATTACGGTAAGCATGGCTTGTGAAATGATCTTCGAAATCCATGAGGTATGAAGCAACCTGTTGACCGGATAACTCCTGCTGTGAAATCATGGCGTAGGCACATTTTTGGAGCATCTTCTTTGCCCGCACGTTGAGGTCGTCATCCAATGGATTGTAATCACCCAATTTCTTGACTGCCAGCTCCAGCATAGAGAATGCGACGTGAGTCTTCAATTGTGACTTTGTGATATAGTCTGTGATGTAATAGAGAATTCCTTTGGCAGAACCACCGGAACCAATGAATTTTATATCCATATTACATCGCATGGCTTCAAGATTGTCTCGTTGAAGTTGTTGACTAAACCATCCAAGCATCGTAGACACAGCTCGCCGGTTTCAGCGTCAAAGGAGCTCGTCTGGCGTACATTATCTTCATGAAGATCAAAACGGCAAGTTTTGGGTTCAGGGGGACCACGCCAATATTTGAAGCAGGTTTTTGAATGTTCATGCCTCTGGCAATTGGAGGCAAGGTTATGCATGTCCTTTTGGCGTTTAATTGTATTGTCCTCACTTTTGTCAATCGGGATTCCCCGTACTGAACACGGATGGTGTCGATTTGATGGAACATCCAGTGTTGGGTCTGGATCTCGAGGTATTGAATTGGATATGGTATCGTCTAGAAAGGCCAGGAGACGATGAGAGAATGCAACATCTGTGTCGTCAGTGCTCAGGGCGCGCTTCTTGATTTCATTTGGATTAAGTCCGCCCTCAACCCACACAAGCATATGGCAATGCAGTGTTCCACGACCTTGGGCTTCAACACAGCCGTAGTAGGCCTTTACAATGCCGAGAATTCCTCCTTCGAGGTTTTTTTGAGTGGGGTCATAGCCCAGAAGAGTGGAAATAAAAGCTCTCATGTAGAGGTTAAAGAAGCGAGCTGCTAAGATCGGGTTTTTTGCAATAAGCACAGACTGGTCCCAATAATCTGGTACGTCACCAGGCAGTAAATCATCAACGTCGATTTCGGCACCGGCGAGAAACTTGACAACCGGGTTATATATGTCCGCAGGATTGATAGTGATGTAGAAACTCGGAAGGCCCTTTTCAATCATGAGGCCACGTATTTCATTCCGCATTGCCACGCGAGCAGCAGAAGATCCTGGTGCCCATGAGGCTACAGCATTGACTTGTTTCAGCAAATTGAGAACTTTGCGCTCTTCATCATCTTGTGGTGTTGCGGTACTTCCGTTTGCAACGCGTTCAGACACACGTTGGACGACTTCGGGAGAAACAGAAGCGAATTGTGATGCAACAGAGGCGAAATTGACCCGCTTCACTTTTAATGAGGTGTGCAAAAGGAGTTCACGCCGTTGTATTATGTTGAAGGCTGTAAAAAGAAAGGAAGGATGTTCCTGAAATCTGGCATCGTTTAAATTGAATAGATGCTTGACGTGGCGCTTGAAAGATAGCTTTGCCGGTCTCTTGACATCCTCTGGACCACCGATTCCATAGGGAAGAAGAGTTGGGTAAATCATGGGAAATAGCAAGCTATCTTTGCGGAATTCATTTGCAGCTTGATGGTCATGGGGAACTTGAATATAACCGCCCCCCTTTTTATTTACATGGCGAAACGCAGCCGCTCGCAGCTCATTAGAGGAGGCATGTCCCTCGACATCAGAAATTAAGACATTCTGGAACGCAATGTTCGCTGAGCTGTTGGCTGAATCAGGGGGAGCTGGCGAAGAATCATATCGCGAAGTAGCAGCTTCATTGGCAGCATTTCGCTGAATGTGTTCGATAGAGAATGGCAGAATCGGATTTGCTTCGAGTTCTCGGAGGCATTGTTCATTTATCTTGATGTCTTTGTATAAATGATTGTGAACTTTCAACCATTTTAGTGCCGCACGGACGCGCCCAGCATTTACCGCCAATGGCTTGGCGTGTTCCCGTAGCCACTCCGGTGTTGGCGGAGATGATCCGACGAACAAAACACACACAGGAGAAGTGATTTCTTCAATTGACGGTGGCAGGATCTCGGCAATCTTCGATGGCTGCTGTGGATATATGATAATATGGCCTTTCATTCCGCGTTGGGTAGATGCCAGGATCAGGTCTTGTTTCTCCTCTCTCAGTTGAATAATCCAGCACTTGGAACGGCACAAAGCTATCATGGCTTCCTCTATCACAGTCAGATTTTTGAGCTCCTCCGGAACAGGACCAAGAAAGGTTTTATTTGCCAGAGACAGGGGCGGAATTTTATTGTTCTTCAATGATGAATTGCAGACACTGCAGAGGGAGAGAATTGGCAACCCCGAGTCTGTAGAATATGATACACCATCAGGATCTAATAAAAGATCTTTTAATGGACCCTCATCGTATGGCATTGGGGGCGGAACACAGTCCGGATGCAGCCACTTGTATTGGTCCAGAATGATATCCTCGTTGCAATTCAAGTCCGGTCGCTTCAGAAGTTGCAGGTCAAAGTCATTAAGGGACATTGAGCAATGTGAATGAAGTGGGACAGCTTCAGCGCATGATGCACAAGTAAAATTTGTGAGAGCCTCGGAGGGGGTACGCTCCCGAAAGAGAGTGATGATTTTATCCTTGAGAGATTGTGGAACAAGTTGAGGCCACGACTCTCGGACTTTTTGTACTTCCTCTTTGTAGCGAGTCTGGAGTTCAATTTCTGCCTGCCGTTCGCGTTCTACACGTTTTCCCTTCCGTAGTGCGGTAATATAGAGTCGGAGCTTTTTACGCAGCTCCTTTATAGGCTCAGACTCATCAGAATCAACGTTGAGAATTCTCAGAATGCGCCACATAGTTTTGGGAGAAACCTTGTTTCCGTTGATTGCTTTGAGAATATGAACTTGAATGTCGGGATCAATAGCATTTTGCCGCCACTCGTTGCAGACATCAAGACAGTCGGGCTGTGGGACAGCGGTTAAAGGGCAACGTGGCGCCGAAAACTGGGTGCAATGGCCAGATAGAATATGTTCCGAGATTGCTTTACGGATGTCTTCCATGCCCGGTTTATCAGGCAGTTGAATTTGATGTAATGCAGCAATGGAAAGAAGAACTGGTTTACGATGAGACTCGAAAGAGCTGAAGAAATCAGCGACAGAAGCAGACGAGCGACTATCGGCGACCGCCGAGGCTACAGTGACCAAATCCTGGCGAATAGCATTTTTGAGTTTGAAACGGAGATTGCGGGATCCAACCGTGGTTATGTTCAAGGACGAAGCAACATGACAGAGGTTTTCAGTTGCCATCTTCTTATGATCTGCTTCGAGTATAAGTGTTAAAACAGCTTCAGACATGGCTGCTGCGTTTTTAAAATCTTGTGCAAGTGCATGGCATGCTGATCGGTCGGGACGCGCCGTTGCTAGGACGTCAGATTGGTGATCTACACAGGCTCCCGTTGCGAGGTGGTAAATTAAGGCATGTCGGCACTGAATGAGGGTCATTCCATAATGAGGGATGGCGTGTAATTCGAGGGCACGATGAATTGTGGGTAAATCTGAGTAGAATACAGATATACGCGAATGTGTAGAGTGACGTGCAGTAAAGATATCCCGGAGGATATTGAGAGATATAGTAGCAGGGGGCGCAATGCAAGCATGTACAGCAGTAGAGGTGGAAGGACAGGTGCCTTGATTATTACAGGTGCAGGTAGAGGCAGGGGGGAGATCTGACAAAAGAATAAGACAACATGATTTGGGAGAAGAAATAAAGAGACGTACCGTGCGGCGCGCAGGTCTCCGGATCAACGTCGACATCCATTTCATCATTGGGGGGTGATGGTGGTAGAGGCCCTGAATGATATAGATGTGAGACTGTACGGAATAGGAGCGGAAAAAAATACGCTGTGGGTGCATATGCAAGAGCCCACTTGACAGAAAAAACGTAGCATCGGGCATTGCGTCACGGCAGAAGAGGTGCCAATCGCGGCCGAGAACGAGATCAAAAGGAAGCGAAGGAGAAACAAGAAGCTGAACATTCATAGAGCAGATTGAGGCATTGGCGCAGGGAAGGCAGAGAACACCGGAAGCGACAGAGCTTGAGCCAGTAGTTCCAGAGGAGAGTATCCAGTCCAGGGACAAAGCAGACTTCTCTGATGTAGGGTCAAAGGAGGACGACAGAGCAATACCACGGAAGGTCACAGAGGGAGCCATGATGAGGAAAAGCGAGACGAGGAAATTTTTGAAAGCGTCGTGTCAAGGCGGAGTTTAAAAAGCCACGTCAGAGGGCCGCTTACGAAGAGCAAATGACGGACAAAATGAAGTGCTTACGCATAAACGATGACGAAAATGTGATTTACTGCAAATCTTGAATTTAGGGCGCAATAAGACCCTTACCTAAAGGTAGCGGGAATCATGTGATCATGTTGAATGGCGCTGCAAACGAACCGGAGATTTTGATGCTGATTCGAGTCTACGGAATTGCTGAAAATTGCATAAAAAACAACACATTGGATCGAGTCAGACAGAATTTACCTTGCTGGTAGCGAGATAAAATCTCAAAAAATATGCTCCAAGAACAAGCAGGAATGGAAGAGCGAATACCAGCAATGGTGTTGCGATCGCGATGAACACGAAGGTGCCCAACATGTTAAACAAGTTGGCTGCAAAGTTCCAAAAAGCGTAAGGGAATTCCATATCGGACACCTGAATGTCCTGGGAGAATCTTGAACAAATTGATTTCAGTATCGTCGGCACGTGCGAGCAGAGCATACCGATTCAATATCTTCCCTACAGGAGTCTTGGTGATCCACGAAATTGGAGACCTCATTACACCCGCGAGTTCCGCCTGATAAAAATAAAAGAGCTCAGCGACGGTTGGATAATCAAGGAGGCGAGACCCACTCCGTGGACGTGAATGTTGCTAGGATGTACCCAAAGTAAACGAGCGACACCGCCATGAGCAAGAGACTGCAGCGAAGCTCAGTTTGTATGTTTTGTCGGAAGTAAACCCTACGTACTTGATGGCGATGAGCCCCCCGTATCCGGAGACCCACAGCCAGAGGCGGCTGCTCGAGGCGGATGCTAGCACTACATGATATGAGTGAAAAATGTGCACGATAGATGAAGAAACCACGCACTCGACAGGTAAGCTGTTACGAATACACTGAATCCACTCCACACCGTGATGAGTGCAAACATGCTGCACGCCCGGACGATGCCCGTGCACTTGATATAGAATGCGTACGCGCCCTTCCTGGATGACTGCTCAATAACCCAATTCAACTCCTCATCCTCCTCGTCGTCAACGACGATGGCTGCTGTTGCGCTTTCCTTGGCCAGTGCCTGGCCATTTCCCGCATCGGCCTCCGCTGCAGCGGAAGCCAACGCGAACGTCGCGCCGGCATCCCGCACCTCCTCGAACGAGCCAAAGTGGGTGATCCTTCCCGTGTCCATGATGATCACCTTGTCGGCGCTGGGAAGATGGTGAACCCCGTGGGTGACGAGCACCGTAGTCTGAATAATAATAATCCATGATTTAAATGGTCGGCAGATGGTATTGACCGACCTTTCCCTTGAGCATTCCATCCGGTCCAAACAAGGACGCAAAGACTTAGGGCGGCGAGGTAAGCCTCGTATCCCGCGCATCAAATCAATAATCTCACCGTGCGCCTCGGTCTCGCCATCTAGCGCGCTAAAAACATCATCTAGTAAGACGAGGTCTGCTCTGGCGTAAACAGCACGAGCAATCGCCTACAGTAAAAATGAGCATTATCTAATTATATCACATAAAGAACATACAAGCCTCTGCCGTTGACCGCCCGAAAGTGTGGATCCTGGTCTCATTTAAGGACTTCATTCATGTTGAATCTGCTAACCGTACCTTTGTCGCCGACCTTGGTCATGTCGCGGCGCGGTAGCGCTTCGATGTCTTGACGCAGCCCGCACGCGTGAATCACTCGGTCGTAGAAGACCTCGTCATATGCGCTGTCGAGAAGAATATCTAACAGGAAGGTCAGTCAGATCATGCACAAGACAAATTTGGGTGACTCAACTGGCGCGAAGAGCTCCGGGGTAGATGAACGGCGTCTGGCTCGCAAGCGCGATCTAGATGGATGGAGTTGAATGTGATGGCAGCCAAGGCGAGCGATGTGATTCCAACGTACCTTGTGTGCGTTGACCTTTATCGTACCTTCTACCAGCGTCGTCTCTTCCAGGATCGACATGAGAAGGCTTGATTTACCCTTTGATTAAAACATCAATCAGTACCAAAGCACCTCAAAAATGAGAATCAGAATTATACACTGGCGACCGGTCCGACCACCATATGCAGCTCGCGGGGCACAAGCTCGAGCGTAATGTCCCGCAACACGTTCGTCTTGTCGTCCCACGAGAAGATGCAGCCCTTCAAGGAAACCTCGACAGCGGGTTCCTTAACACCATCGCAATCAACGCTGACGTCGACCAGAGCGGCCTGCGGTAGGACCACGGCCTCCTCCGACCTGGCCTTCTCGGGAAGCCGTAGGAAATCCTGAATGCGCAAGAGAGATGCGAACGACGCGAACAGCGAGGGAAGTCGCTGGCCGATCGTTTTCAGAGGTCGTGGGTTAGTGGTCAGATGGGCACGCTATCAGTTCCGTGGAAGGACGTACCACTGAGCAGGTTCACGATTGTGAACAACCTATTTACAAACCGGTGAGTCCATCTGCACGAACAGTTGTAACCGAAGGAACTGACGTGAAGATCCGGCTAACATCGAGCGGCGCGAGGTTCCCCCATCCATTCTTGAGCATGACCGTGTAGGCCGCGAGAGTGACCAAGAACGACGCGCTGCTTCCAATGTTGGATAAGGTGCTCGCAAACGAGATGAAGTACAGGAATCGGCGCTGCGCCTCCGTTTCGATTTTACGCAGCGTGTTGATCTTTGCCTCGAGCGCGGACTCGTATGCGCCGAGTTTGATGGGGAGGAGTTGACCGAGGACAGACGTCTGGAATCAGACTAAATTAATTACTTATCGCTGGCCAAAACAGGGCTGGAGACGTACCAAAAGCTTGATTCGGATATCGATGGCCTTGAGCCACGCCTGCTGTGCGGCGCCGACGAAGCGGCTGATCGAGCCTCAAGGACTCACTCAGCGAGGATGTGATTATGAGGCCCATAACACATACTTGTCGATCCAATGAGGGTGATGACAAAGAGCAGCGGCGCAAACATAACATAACCCGCCTTGGTCCACAACATGGTGCAGGCGATAACGATCGTTACCACCGCCGACCAGAGTTCCTGAAACGTTTCGAATCCAGCAGTGACTTTACTGACGTCCACCGACATGTACATCGTCGCGGCGCCCTGGATAGTGGTTCAGTATAGATAACCCCGCCCTCAGACAGCGAATACGAACCTGGCCGACTTCGCGTGCCGCCATGGAGGTCAGGCGGAGCGTTTTCGCGTAGAGGGAGCCTGTGAGCGCCGAGCGATAAAGGACGACGAAGGCGTTGACCTTGGAAATTCGACCGTTATACCACACAGTTCAAGATACGCGTTATTGTTACCTTTTCTGAGTAGATGTGGTTGGAAATGGTCAGTGAGACTGAGGTAAAGATCAGAGAAAGCTAAAAAAGCTGGAGGAATGGGATGCAATACCGTAGACCACGAAGTATCCTGCGATAAGCCAGACTCCTCGTTCCTTGGGCATGGATCTGTCCTCGACGTACAAGATCATTTGCTCCACGAGAGTAACTTGAGCTTCAGAGGAGTCAGGATGACATGGTATGTGGAGGCGCGGTGGACATACCGAACGTTCCAGTCAATACGATCAACTGAGGAAGGACGGGGCCCAGGAAACGACTACTAAACGCCCGGAGCGTGCTCTATAACAGGGTCAAACGCTGTAAACCCTGAGCGCGTTGTTTACCTTGGTGAGATATAAACTGCTGGTCTTGTCTTCGACCGCAAGAGCAGCGAGAAGCTTCGCCGTCGCCGGGTCCGATCTGAGGTAGAGGGGAATATCGCGAAGCTCGGGAAGTGTGATGCGACGACGAGATCCGGTGTATAGAATTGGAACAATATGCGGGAAGAAGGGCTTGACGAGGAAGGAGAGCGTTGA
Organism: Mycena rebaudengoi; assembly: GCA_029282285.1. Classification (NCBI taxonomy): domain Eukaryota; kingdom Fungi; phylum Basidiomycota; class Agaricomycetes; order Agaricales; family Mycenaceae; genus Mycena; species Mycena rebaudengoi. The sequence continues at coordinate 507,916 of JARJCX010000072.1, forward strand.
TTCATATGCAGGCGGCTGAAGCAGATAAGAACGCAGAAAGGAGAATATCACTAATGCTCACGGGATCTGTCGGTTTCAACAGATTGCCCTTGCTTTTGCTCTCGAGGAAAATGAGCACGAACAGCGCCACCGCCGCAGCGACGTTACCATAGAGGTACTCCGGGCGGGCACGAATTTCATAGAGACCCCAAAGTGGATACGCGTAGAACACGGCGCCAATGATGGCATAAAGACCAGTGAGAGTGCTTGGCGCAATGGAATGATAGTGTTCTGATATGGAAGCCACGGTATAGGCGACCTAAGATCGACATGAGCACTCGTTCCGGACAGACTGAATCTAGAGCTCACCGCTGTCACAACTTCCATGCTTGGTAAGACCCGGTCTGAATTAGACCGCCCATTCATGGCGTACACGAGCATGGTGACTGTTCCGGCAATGTAGATAGCGCCAAAGAAAGTCTTCAAAACCCCAAGGAAGTCCTTTGGTTTTGCAAGACATTTGGGAACCTTCCGGTTATCCCAGATTCGCAATGAAAGGGTGGCGAGAGCTATCACGAATGCGCCAGTAATCATGTAAGACTGCTGGAGAGGTGCTGGCACCCAGAGTAGTCTCATCGTCGCGAACAAAGGTGCCGAGGAATGAGGTGACGCGTACTCTTCAGGTGACAGAGGCTGTTCCGTGGGCTCAGCTTGTTGGTACAAGTAATCACCGGACAACCAAGATGCGCCATGTGAGTAGAGTTCCATGACCGCAAGGTGGAAGTAGAACGATGGCAGACCGTCGGCCCAAAACGAGGTGAGAGATGAGGTCAAGAAGAGGCCATCATTGATTCAGTGATTGACTCGGAGGCAGATCCGCTGTTGGTCCGCTTCGTCCGCAGCACAGCCGGCCGTCGAACGCGCATCGTCCACGGACGCTAAAGGCAAGGAGCGGGGACCCGCAGATGATAGTGCTGCGTGAAGCTGCGTCTGCCGTCAGGCCTTCCGCGTCAGGTCTTATCAGTTCACCACTGCGTATGATCGCACAATCGAGGCATGGCCGCTGAGTCCCAGGTTATGACTAGTGATGGTTTGGCTTTGGCTTGGCCTGAAAGCCATGGCTTTGGCCCGGCTTTGATTGGCTTTGGCCTACGAAAATCACAGGCCAAGCCAGGGCCAAAGCCAAAGTCAGCATTGGCTTTGGCCTGCAAGCGGGATAAACGAAACGCGACGTACACACATGATTGGGAAGCACGACACACACCGCCAAGCGCGACACACTGCACATAATCTGCGACAGAGTGTCGCACTTGGTGGTTGACCCACGGCAGAGTGTCACTTGTTGCAGAGACACGACACACTTTGATATCGACTCAAACATTCACATTCAACTCGAACCGATTTTATTGAGAGAGATCACAATGTAGTTTAAGTAAATGGCGAACATTCAAGATTTAGATTTACTGAAGAATAGAAAGTGTGAGAAAAAATCGGAGTAAGTTTGAATGAAGCTTACCGAGTAGATCGTGTGCTGGTGGGACGGGCCTTCTTTGAGGGTGATTGGCCGATGAGGTTGTCCACCGAGCGTGTGCGTTTAATAAGAACACGGCGGGTCACCACAACGTCTTTTTCATCCACCTCCTTCCGCTTATCTTTAGCCCTCATGGGCGGTTCCGGTGGCGGCGCCACCATATCGGACGAAAACGGTGGCGAAGACGCCGGAGGAACAGGTAGAGTCGGTAGCTCGGTTGCAGGGCTGAAGGCCGACCAGTCATAGGAATAGTAATCAGCGAGTGGTGGGGATGCGAAGTCACCAGCGGAGAATAAATTCTCCAACCCGGGGATGGTGGACAGGTCGGTTTCAAGCATGCTAGAGGGTCTAGCATAAGCCGGGGCGGCGATAGCATCGAACTTTGGTCGGTTTTGGGAGGTCCCGTGTCCATCGCAGTGGCGGACGGAGTAAATACGGGGGGGAAGGGCGGCGGGGATGACGATGTGGTGGTAGGAGGAAGAAAAAATAAAATGCACAGTCCCATGATCCGTCCCGTATTTTTGGTGACCTGACCGCGCCAGGAAAGGCAAGTGTCGCATGCGGCACTTTTTCTCAGGTGGTATCAAACGCGACACTGAGTCGCGCTTGCTGATGTGTGTCGCGGGTCCTCATCAGGTGTGTACGTCGTGTTTGGTATATCCTCGCCTGCAAGCCAGCAAGCCGTGCCTTTTTGGCAGAGAATGAGGCGAAATTTTGGATTTGGCCTGGCAAAATCTCAGGCCAGGCCAAAGCCAACCCAGGCCAAAGCCAACCCAGGCCAAACTTTTGGCTTGGCTCTGGCCTTGGTACCAAAGCCAAAAAGCCTGGCTTTTTGGCCTCAGGCCAAAGCCAGACCATCACTAATTATGACTGCGATACGAATCTAGCGGGCGCAGAATTCAATACATCCGTTGATAAGGAACATTATTCCGTCCTTTCCTGACCACCATCACCACTCGCAACACCGGCTGTTCCTGCGGGGATTGCGAGACTTACTTCGTCTGTCAGAAAATCCCGCTTCCTCGGCGTGGGCGAATGCACGTAACCTTCCAAACACCCTTTCTTCTCCTCGTTTCCGATACCTCCATCATCTCCACAATCGAAATGCGCCGTCCGTACGCCGAGACTCCCTGCGAAGCCAAAAAGAGCTGCACAGTCTTCAGAGCCGTCTACACGAGCCTTTCCAATATGTGAAGAGATGACTGGTTGGCTAGAATGAAATAAAAATAAAAATCTACATCCGTTTTGTAAATGCTGCATCCAGCTCATTTTTGACCCCACGAGGCTCGTGGTGATGCACACGACCTGCCTGAATGCAAGTCTTTCACTATATGATGACTCTCAGGCACCAATGTTTGTGCTCGCCGGCGTTGGGTATGACGGTTCCTTTGTACAAATATTATTTCCCGCGCGCGCGACCCCAAATTTACGCGCGCGCAGTAGAATATATTAATAATACATAATATGGACATGAGCCTCGGCTACAACAGCTCCAGCCCAACTGACCGTTGAATCGTGGCCAGGACCAGGCCAGAAAGTGGGGGAAGGAGATGAACGGGGAAGAAAATGGCTGAGATAGCATAGCAAAGCATACACCGCAGTTTTCCAGGTGTGCTGAATGTCATGCAGCGAGTGGGAGGTTCCAAGTGGTGTAAGTGTTAGCAGGTAAGTACGAGGGGACCTTGGACGTGTCGATGACGCGAGAGAGAAATGGCGTTGGAAACGGAGCTCAATTATCGCATTATTTATTATATACTGGCCAATAATAATGGGCTATGGGAGACTCTTGGGCGACTCTGATAAGAACAACATTGTATCATGGGGTGATTGCAAAATGTAGATGAGATGAACAGACTGTATGATAACGGGTATCACTGCAGCATTTTGGCGACCGGCTTCTTGGCGTCTATGAAACTTCAGAGTGCAAGACATCTGCAGAACATCTCCAATGGCAAGGTTCTAGATTATTATTCAGTGTGCATTGCAACGAACTATCTACAGCTCCATCCTGTCCTCCTTCTCCCACCCAGGATTTTTTTTGCAGAATCACGAAGCCCTCGAGAACGTGCCCGAACGGAATGTACTCCTCCGTCGCCAGCTCCGCACGCTCCGTCGTCGCCAGCCGCACAGGCGTCTGGTGCGTCTGGAACCCGGATATTGTCCGCGGTTTCCCGGCCTGGCCGACCACGTCGATGGCCTGGAGAGCCGGACATGAGCATGGGAAATGACGAGAGCGAGAAGAAATGTCTGACCTGGCCGACCCGCACTGTGACGGGCATGCTGTTGAGCTCCTCGTCGACGGTGATCAGGAAGCGAGGGAACATGGCGGTGACGAGGAAGAACAACATCCAGTGGTACTTGTCGAGGATAACTAGGCGCGACAGCGTCAGCAAGTCGGAGGGAATAAACAAGCAGGATAGAGGGCTCGATGGGGTAATACACGAGGGAGAGCGCGACCGTGCTGAGAAACCGTTCTATTAACCCACGCAGTAACTATAGCAGCTTTGTTTAAACAATTTAAACAGGTGTTTAATCTAAACACAGTTAACGTGTTGGTGGGTTACCAGCAGGCACTCAGTGTGGTTTAAACGGACTGTTTAAAACAGTGTTTTAAACGGCCAAAAAGCACATTTACACCGGGGTTCGAACTCACAACCTACTGGTCATTACATCCAAAGAGGTCCACCATGCAGTATCCGACTGAGCCAACATGAAGTGATAGGGACTAAATATAATGGTGCCTTATTAAGGATTTCTGAGGTATGCACCAACACTGAGAGGCATAACTCTGAGCTCTCTCTGACCTTCTTGCCTTTCAGCTTGGCTCGACCTTGTGTTTAATCAAGCGCACATATTTGGTAATCACTCCTTCATCTCCATTTCATCCTCACTCTATCTCGCCATATTCTGCTCCATTATTTCCGTCTTCGCCACTCCCATGCCACTCCCACTCTTTCCCCTCCCATCGCATACCCAGTCTAATATCGCTCTCAGCCCACACTCCAGCCTTCAACACACACATCCTTAGTGCCTCAGGAGTCCCAGTTCGTGCAGCACGGCTGTAGCATAGTACATATTCCGCCCGGGTTCCTCACCATGTGTTCAAAACGGCTCACCGCCGATCACCACCGTGTGAGGACGCGCATGTTTCTCTGCTTCCTAGGCACCTCCAGTCCTCCTTCCATTTTTCGGTTAGCCATCCTACCGTCTCTTTATAGATGTACTTGCTTCATATATATTATTCTGCTGAAAAAGCGGATCAACTATGTTATCTATCCCTTTCCCCACTATTCTATTCTATTCTACATGTATGCCTCCGCTTTTTTTCTTCGGAATATTCTTCAAACTCCTTTCCGACCGCATACTCATCATCTTGCTCAAGATCTGAAGCTCTCGGCTACGTCTTCCAACCTCGCGCGCAAGTTCAGCTCTGTTTTCGTGCGTGCGGCTTTTTTTTTTCGATTCTGTGTACTTTACTTTCATTTCGCCCCACCGGATCCCTTCCACCATTATTTATTCATCATCATCCCCGCTACCTGCCCGTTTATTTCATTCGATTCCCGCGCCACGCTTCGTCGGTGTGATTCGCCAGTCCCGATTCGTCGGTCTGATTTTCCAGTGCGCAACGCATCGTGCACTTTGCCTCCCGCAGTTCTAACTATTTTCTTCCTCCACCACCACCATCTCCGTCTTCATCTCCATATACTGTCTCTTATAAATCCGTTTATTTGCAGAACAGAGCGCTTATATACGCACGCGGCACCGCTTACAAGTTCGCCGGTGGCCACCAGTGGCTTTCGCTCGCTATCAGCAGTCCCAATAATAACTCTAATTCCTTTCGTTGGTTTTCGCTGGCATCCATACTATATATTTACATTTACTTCGAGATGCAAAAGAAACCAGAAATAACTGCGGATTCCTTATCGTTTGTGGCACGCAATAATAATAAAAATACAAGTAATAGTGCCAAGAACACTGGACACCTTGCTGATATCATGATCACTTCCATCATCGTTGTAACATTTTATTGAATGCCAGTGACTGCCAGTAACTTTCACGAGGTATTCATAGTCTTCTTCCATACAACGAATATATACATAATAAGTGAACCCAGTGGATCTTTTCGGCGGGGCATCCTACAGCGTCTAGTAACTTCCATGAGTCTTTAGTAATGATCTCAATGATTTTTTTAGTGGCTTATATTGTGTCAGCAAACGGCGATTGCCACTGGTTGCCCGTGGTTCCCGAAGATTTTTACGAGATGCTCAAGTATTCAGATTGACTGAACGGAAGAGCCCCCATACGACGAGTCGTCTAAGACGGCGTTGGGGACGTGCGATTCCAAAATAAATGTGGACTATGTGTTCACATCCTGCCCTCAGGTCCTTTTGTACGCCTATTGCACATGTTCTGTAATTTGAATACGACCGTATGGTAGCGGAAAATCACATGTCGGCCTGGTGGATAAAGAGCGGAACCATTGGAAGTCGTGGTTTGAAAATAGTAGGACAATCCGTGGAATACTCAATGTAATATGTGTTGAGAATTTTGTGATATAGACTGGAATTCAGTTTAGCCAGGGAGTTTGGGGCAGGGGGAAAGTGACGCAGTGCGACGCATGCGACGTTGCATTGACGCATGAGTGACGCTGTGACGTTTTTCAACTGACGCAGACTGACGCATACGTGTCACACCGGCGCTGTGTCACATAGTTATCGATACACGCAACCTATTCCATTGACGCAAACCTTCGCCGCCACCCCCAGCCACAAGTTACTTGGGCTTGAGCCACTGCATGCGCATGGCAACGAGTCCGTTGCGCCTTCGGTGCCAAAAATAAACATTAATCCGTGGATCGTTTACACCAGTTTGTCTTGTTTCGGAGATTTCGCGTTCCCACTGCCCCTTTAGGGCTGTGCGCCGTCCAGTCGACGGGCACGGCCGTCGTTTCGAGGGTTAGGCGACGGGCAAACCCGTCCCGTCTCTGTCCCGTCGTCGAGGTTCAAAGACTCTACGGAACGGGACGGGCAACGGGACGGCCGTCACGGACGGCTGGAGGCGACGGCCTCTTATAGGAAAACATTTTCTTTTTGCGATGTTGTCGTAGTCGCTCGCAGCTCCGCACAAGCATTAGGGGACCTGTTGAGTATTGCTTCGGGAAAATACTTGCTCTACAACTCGATATTGTTAGTTTTTCTTGCTGTAGGGGTGAAAATGCTCAACGGAGATATTAGTAGTCACTTGGGCACTTGTCTAGTGGGGCACAGCGGCGGTAACACGGCATGAATTGCTCAAGAATTTCTTGAGCATAATTTGGTTCCAAGGTTACCAGGTAACAGCAAGATATCAAGCAAAGTATGTTTTAAATGGTGCTTTGTAGCACGGCATCATCAATGTCTACTGAGGAGACCCCCATATTTTATCTTGACACCATTCACAATCTTATCAATCTGGAAATTTAATACGGTTACTCAGGTGCTTGCAGCACACGGGGATGCCAAATAGAACTATCCCAAAAATCAGAGGAGTTTGTGGTGATGGACACTGGGGGCCGCAGAGTATCTGACATTCCGGGAATGGAATCAGCATGAATCATATTGTAATCCAATGAGAAACGACTTGAATTTCGGTTCAAAATACTGAAATCCAGGCACTTGGCAGGTAGAAAAGGAAAGATTCCAGGGGGTCAGGTCAGGGTGTTTTGACCTGAATCTCAGTCTATTTGGTATTGAATGAGCGTGGTCGGTGACCTAATTGTGGTCGAAACTTCCTGATTTTCACGCCAGATAAGAGGGAAAATCAATACAATTTGTCGTGAATTAACATCATTCACTAATCCTTGCGCCGTTGGGCCACGATCAACCGCCCGACCTGGCGCTTTCCTTTCCTTTCCCACGAGAACTTTTAACAGGCCGTCGCCGGAGGCATTCGGCGACGCCGAGCGAGCTGCTGGGCCGGATCGCCGACGCAGGCGTTGGTTGTAATATTGAAGAGTGGCTGAGAGAACTACCGCGCTGTACGCGATCGGTATTTCGGTCGGGTCTGAGTCTTCCAGTCCTGCACTTTATATCAGCTAGGAGGGTGAAGCAAAAAGATAACGGGCACGCACCTGAGTATCTCCACTCATGTTTTTCAAGGTCAAAGTGACCCGAGTCTCCATCGTAGCGCAATTATATCGGTTTCTTCGTGCGAGAAGGGACTTCTGGACATCGCAAAGGCGCTAATCAATGTGCTGAAGGCTGTTCTGTGCTGGATAAAACTGTTAGAATAGCAGCAACGGCAGTGAACTATTCACTCCGCACCTACAATCTAGCTAGGGAATGCCAACATTCACCTCGTCTGGTTTTGGGTCGTCGTGGAACGGGTCCCTGGGTTCTGGTCGTGTCTCTTGGTGAGATGAAGCGCGTGGAGAAGTGCGAAGTGGCATTGGTATTGGACATAATATTAGACGGGAAAATACCAGCACGGAGTACACACTATGGCTGTCAAAGTCCCTGAAATTGCCTGAGAAACCATGAAATTCACCACAAATCCCTGGAATCTTTCGAAAAGGATGGGAATTACGTACATGAGTTTCATGTATTTCGGTCAAGATTCATGTACCTCTCGTAGATTCCACGGCAAAGTGCCTGGAACCTTTCCTAAACTACGTGAAATTCAGCAACTTGTGGGCTGAATTTGATATGCCCGACTAGGGGAAAGTCAGTATCTTTGACTCCCATAGTGACATCCAGGAAGTTGAACCAGCAATCTTTCAAGGGCATCTGATGTTGAGCAGTGCGTATAACGGCTAGAACGGTGTTGAAACGTTGCAAGGGAGTCAATCAGACAATAGTATCCCATTTGGCAATGAGGAACAGACGTAGACGAGACAAGAGTCGACGGTATGCGAAGAATACCGGCGCAGAGTGACGAACGACTGGCGCAGAGAAGTGAGGATATACAAGATGGCACACACACACACATGTGATGCGAGGCCAATGCGAGGCACATTTATAGCAATGTGCCTCACTTGCTTATGAAACCCAGAGAAATTTACACCCTTGTTTTCCTCATTTGCGGAAGGGGACCAGCCATTCAATGCCCCTCCCTCCCTCGCTGCGCTCGGGGGGTCCCCCAAGCCGGGGCATTTCAGGCTGGTACACTAAAGCCTTGTTCCGCGTAAATATCTGTCCCGAAAGGGACAGATATTTGCCTAACCCGAACCCGAACCCGAACCTCTAACCCGAACCACTAACCTCTAACCCGAACCTCTAACCAGTGGATACCCGCAGTTAGGGCGCGCTGCGCTTGCCCTAACTGCTCGAAAGGGGTATTTTAAAGCTAATAAAGAGATATTCAACGCGTGAGAATGTGCCTCATCTTCCTAAATTAGCATCATGTTGCCATCATGTGCGCCTTCTCAGCCGAATGTGCCTCACATCAAATTTATGTGTGAGTGCCATCTCGTCGGTCCTCTGTTGCAACTGATGTTGGACTGACGCAGAGTTGTCACACTGACGCTGTGTCACGGCGCTCGACTGGTGCGGACTGACGCCAACTGAGACAGAGATTGACGCTGCAAGCGCCGGGACTGACGCTGCAAGGCGCAAAATTGACGCGGAAGATTGACGCAGACTGACGCTGTGACGCATGTGACGCAGTCCCATTGACGCTGATTGATGCATTATTGACGCATGCACGAAACTCTTTGGGTGGTTTTGAAGGCTTGAACACAAACTAATCTATTGTACTCCTATGCTAAACGTTGTACTTAATCCGATGCCCATGCAATATGGGGCCCCGACGATCACAGCGAAGGTCAGTTGAACACTGATGCAAAATTGAACTGACGCATGATTGACGCAGACTGACGTTGCATGCGTCAAACGTCAGTGCTGCGTCAAAATCCCTTTGCCGGGGAGTTTGAGGCAGGCCGTGGCCTCGCACGAAGTATGAACCATTAGTACATTGGCAGTAAGTACGGAGTGTAGCTCCATAGGAACACGTAAGAATTCACCTCAGTCGGGTACATGGTAGTGAAACGACTGAGACAGCAGGGATGAGAGAGGGAAAAAAGAAAAAATCCAGGCGTTCCGACCAGGCGGGATCGGTCTTCTGAAACTCTTCCTTCCAAAATCAAACAGAAAGCGTGTCATTAATCGCAGACAGCGACGGGGAGAAAAAGTACTCTCCGCCCTTCGACACAACGAAATCTGCACGTATTCATTTTCATGAGCATCTAAAAACAAAATAATTGGGAAAACCTGCCCATCATGGTGAGTTTGCGTGTGAGGTCGTCAGGATCGAGCCCGAAAACATCGCGAGAATGCCCTGCGTTGGAACCTAGGTGGAAAGCGTCAATCTGGGACATGTATCTGAAGGGGTACTGTACCGATGATAGGGTCGAAGCCAGGATTACCCTGCACGAAACTATCCATCGATTAAATAACGAAAATGGAAAGACAGGGGGGATACTTACCCCGGCTCATTTGCCCAGGACTTCTGAATGAACTGGAAGCCGTTCTTAATGCTGGACTGGTAGCAGACTGTAAATAGCAGAATCAGCACCAAGTAGGGGGATCATATGTTGCAAGAACGGACCGAAAGCAAGGCCCCGCTCTTCCTTCTCGTGCTCAGGGACTTTTAAGTTGAAGTTATTTTCAGATCGTCTCTCCTTTCTAAAAAAACTACCAACCTTCAGGCCCATACGGAATACCCGCGCGTATAATGTGGTGTTTGGACGCGGCGTCCGACCCGAGATCGTTCCGCGGCCGCGTCTTCCGGATGTGTGCCGAGAATGGACATCTGCATGCCAAACGTTAATCCCATGCATAGTCATATTTATGCACTCACTTTTTCTGCGACGCCTCTGTGAGTGAGTTACCTGCCACCGCGTACGTGAAGTTGTTATTCCGGCTGATATTCTTAGCAAGTTCTGGATCGTCCCGGTCCGGTGTCAGGAAGACCGGCGCGCCCTGACGGTGCACATATCATCAGGGCAACCTTAGCGGACATCACAATTCACACGACTCACACTCTTCCACCTTCCAACCATACGCGCCCCAAGCAGCTGCGAACGCTCCTCTGGCTTCAGACTCTTTGGGCCGACCGGGTTATCCGCCAGGAACTTGTTGAACTCGGGTACGAATTGCTGGAGTTGGCGGAATACGAGGAACGAGCCGTTCGTGGCCCAGGCGGGGCGCCGCAGACTGTCGCCGGTCGTGTTAAGGAAGACCTCGCCCGGGGGTACGCGCGCTTGGCCGGGATTCGGCTCGCCGCCGGAGCCATTCACGAAGGGGTTGGAGATTCCGTCGAGGAAGCCAAAGTCTGTGGTGGTGTCAACTAGAGACAAACAAGAACAAGAAGAACTCACGTTCGTGGCCCTCCTCATCGTCGGGTCGCGCAGCTCCTTGCAGGGAGTGGATCTCAGTAATGCTGTCCCCCAGGGTGGTCTTTAAATTCTTGAGAGTGCCGTTGATCATCTCTGTGGTGTTGGAGGCGAGGAGAATGACACCGTGGATACGCTGCGTGCCGTTATTCTTAAATTCCGACAGCCAGGTCTTCGGATCATCTCCCAAGTTTGCTGCGTCCTGGAACTGGCCGTTTTTGAATAGCGCATCGTTCAAGTCCGATTCTCTGATGTTGAGTTTATTTAGCCCGGCTTGCGAAAACGCGATATTGAGCGCGATGGTGAGGTTCTTCTCGTGAATCTCATCGTCTAGGAGCTTCCTCACGCTCGTCACCAGTGGCAGGATGTCCCATTTGAGCTTCGCCTTGAAGTTCACAGCGTTCTCGATGCCGAAGAAAAAGAAGAGTTCCTTCTTCTTCCTCATCCCAATCCTGTGCGAAGTCAAAATCGAATAGATCAAATGAAAGAGGACCAACAAAATGTCACTCTGGATATTGTCCAGCGGCAAACCGGTCTCCACGGCGCCAGTGGCGGTCGCTCCGCCTGGGACCGTGGAGGACGGGGGTGGAAGGGGCGGAAAGCCGGGGGGGTCTGTCAGAGTTCTTTCAATCCCGTGTCGATAGCAATTGTAAGGGAGAATTACTGATGAGGATACCATGGCCCTTCTTCCGAACCGCCCGAACATCATCGACGTTAGCTGAGGAGACGAGTCCGGTGCAAAGCGCTAGGCAGATGAATGTCGTGAAGGCAGTAGGTTTCATTTGAGATGGGGGATGTGGGTTCATGAAATGGGCTTTATAGTCCCTTGGGACATTAATCCCGCACAAAAGAGGAGAAATGAAACGACGGCCAAGCCTGCATAAGGAATCCGGAGAATACAAAGGCCAGATGTTTCGGCGTTTCCATTGTTTTTGGTCGACTGAAAATAAACGAGGACGCCGCAACCTGCCATTTAAATTCAGGACCTGATGTTTCCCCGGCTGAGGGAGTGGTGGAGCTTTTCGAGACTCTATTTTTAATTGCATTTATATTTGGAGCAGGGACACTCGTAATTTTATAAAGAGGGTGAATACGAATTGATTTGGCAATTATAGACTCGAGGAAGAAATGGCCACGATGTCTCCCAATTAATTTGAGGGCCTGGAACAGTAAGTACCTGCTATCCAAGGTACATGACGAAGAGAAACTTCCTCACACGCCGGAGAATTCCAGAGACCGGTGGTTGCGAGGAGAAAATGTTTTATGGCGGTGGATGTCGCAGAAATGTTCGCAGCCGAAAGCAACGATAAATTCAATGTCCCACGACCGAGCTGCGCTGGAACCGGCGTCAATAAGTTGCTGACTATGCTGGTCTTGTTCTACCGACGCCACCAATCCCGCACGTACATATACCCGGACGCTCTGCTCAAGGAGGGATTAGCCCCATTCCCGCGCCACCGCACAGCAGACTCTGTTGCGCGGTGGCAGTCGCACATACTTCACCGTATGAGCACCGAGTGGGTTGGATATCCATTTGTCATTTGATACCAATCGTAATGATATCCCCGAATCGCATCGATAATTTCCTTCAGCTGGGGATATTCACTTCCCGGTGAATTCATTCAACAATTATAGACTCGAGGAAAAAATAACCACGATGTTCCTCTCAATTAATTCGAGGGCCTGGAGCGGTAGGTACCTGCCATCTAGACTCCAACTTCACTCAAAGACAAGGAGCTGATGATCCAATGGATGAGTATGGAAAATTCAGCATCCTAACGGGAGTTCGAAATATGTCACCTAGCTCCCTTTGGCCCTGCCCATCGTGTTTCCTCATTATCAGCTTGTTGCGAACCTAGGAGACTGCATAATCCCGGAAGCTTGATTTATCGTACTTTCGTATTCTTACCATGACAATGGAAACATCGGGCCATGGTTTCCTTCGAAAGTTGTGAGAATTATAATCTAGGAACTCCCCGACGTTTGATTTATCCCACATTTAATTTGTCCGCCATTGCATGCTCCCTTTCGTGAGGGGTCTGCCTCATTCTTCAAAACATTGATGGGTGTGCCCCACGTCCAACTGGGGTTGATATTTGCTCCTGAATATGAGCAGGTGAGGTACGATTCGGCCATAGTCCACGATAGTATGCAGTATATGGGCCATAATGATGAAAGCAGAATAAAAATAACATTTCTAAACTCGTTTGGAAGTGTGGACTGGACAATGACATCTATCTGATCCGCCAGAAGAAAGAAAGAGTTTCACAATCTCTGGCGTTCACGCCGACGAGGTCCTCGGAAAATAATGTTCTAGGCTCAGTTTCCCGGGAGCTCAAACCCGCCTCTCCGTTCCCCCTTGGTTTAAGACTTAGTAAGGTCAATTTTACACGAACGGTTCCGCCGAGAAGGTAAATTCACTGAGTATCAGATATCTCCACGTAGATCTTACCAGATGATGATCCAACTTTTTTCATTCTGGCTTAAAGAGGTGAAATTCGGCCTGATAGCGAGCCGCAAGTGTACCGCGACCTGCTCGCTCCGGCCTGATACCGACCCAGAAGTTTATTTTTACTCCGGCATTGCTGATCTGCCGATCATTCGAGGCCGTAACGGAGCGGCAGACCAGCACTGCCGAGCCAGAAGTGTGATAGGTTTTGTGCGCTCCTTGTGCGCTGATATCCCGGTAGAGCATTTATTATTTTATACGTGTGTTGTCGTACGTGTTCCTAAGTCCTTGTCGGGTACCACGCATCTCCCAGCCGAGCCAGAAGTGTATTTTTATACTCCGGCATTGCTGGTCTGCCGATCATTCGAGGCCGTAACGGAGGTCCGAATGATCGGCAGAGCAGCAATGCCGAGCCAGAAGTGTGATTGATATCCCGGTAATACATTTCTTTTATGTTGTCGTGTTCCTGAGTCATGGTGGGCACCACGCATTTCCGGTGTTTTCCACCCCCGTATGATGGAGGTATCAAGGCACTTCGATGAGCCTGTCGCCAATACTATACAAAAGCGAGAGGAAAGCTCTCAAACTACAGGGCACTGTCCTACAGGCTACCGGCCATGCAGCACACCATAAGCAACTGGCCTTTCTTCGCGCTCCATTTCTTTATTGGCCTCCCTGAAACTTTTTTGAAGGATGCGGCGCCAGCAAGGCACGCGCCATCATTTTGCATTGATGTGCTATCAACCGAGCCATCCTCGACCTCCCAATACTTTTGGAGGCTCAAATTCAGCATACAAGATTATTTCCTGTACATCCACATGCCCTGAAAAGACACTTAACAATTTCTATGCATCAATGAGTCTGTATTTGAAGGATTGACGGATGTACTTGATTTGGTGTCGTTCGTTCACTGCGGATTGGGGCCAATGTAATATACAGCCATGCCCTGAATTTGTGGGAGATCATTTGGATTTTTTATGAATGCTAAAATTCGTTTTAACTGCGGGGAATCCATCTGGTATCGCACAATATTGATAATAGCTCTCTTTTTTGAATGGCATGCTATCGAGGAGTGATGTGAATTTCCCAAAGACGATAAAGCACTTGGTTTACATCACAGATACGGTATAAAGGTCCCAGACTGCGCTCCTGAATTATTAGATAGTTGTACCCTGTCTGCTTGGAATATAAAAGAAATAATCTGGCTTTTTGAGAGGGACCATTTATGACTACTAATAAAGAGAGACGATGCGGAATGCCCGCAGGAAGACGAAGGCGAGGTGGTGGCTAGACTCGTTACCAGTCTGTAACCAGTATCCAAAAAATGTGGCAAGCACTTTTGGTGAACACCGAAGCGCTTGCCGCATTTTTTCGGCAATTGTTTACAGACTGGTTACATACGAGTCTAGGTGGTGGCGAGTGTTTGGCATTTGCCAAGTGTTTGTGCCGGATTGGCTGTGTTTGACCGTCGGCCCGATCTAGGGTTAGCTGCGCTCCGTCTTCCACTGCCATCGACGACGACTCGGCTACCCGACTATCCGCGAATGCTACACGTCCTGGTGGTGGCTCTGCACTCGGAGACGTGGAGGCCTTGCGCCGTCGCTGCGTTGCGGCACCTAGTTCGGTCTAGGCGGCTGCCATCGTACGCGTTCGTCCCATCTTCCCTACCGTATTCTCCTTGTCCTCCCTTGGTTCTCCTAGTCCATCTGTCCTCCTTGCCGCCGCGCAGCGCCGCTCCTACTAAACTCCCCAGTGTCCTCCCCGTTAAGTCTCTCGGGGATGAACCAGCCCTTCGCCCTCACCACTCGAAGCGCCGATCTCGCCTTCCGATATGACTAGCTAGTCACAGGATGCTTTCCTTCCGACAACAATCGAATCCATTGCCCTCAGCCGACGGTTTTGTGCGTACCCTGTCCTCTCATTACATTCTCCCCCCCACGCGTATCTTCTTCTATTCCCTCGTACCTTTTACGCGCGGGTGCCTTTCCACCCCTTCATTCCTTTTTATTCCTTCTCCCCGTTGTCGCCTGCACATACCTCATCCACACCGTGTCAGATTCCACCCGCCGTGTCACCACCAGTGTTGTCAGTGACCAGTCAAAGGTCAAAAGGGTCTGACACAATTGACCACTTTGACCGCTTGACTGTGGTCTGACTGTCTTTGACCCTTTTATTGACCGTGGACCCACAAACCCGATTTTGAGCCTTCCTGCATCAAATACTGCTGCTTTACCATTGCGGTGTCATATATTTCCTCGTCTACATTATTTGTATCTTATATTGCAAAGCCTGTCATGGTCAAGGCTTATTTTTGCCCAGTGAACAGAAAATACGGGCCTGATGGGGCTCATCTTGGGAAATGATGTGTGGGCCATATTACTCGACACATCACAGTACTAACAGAAGAGGACTCTTAATATATATGGGGCCACAGGGAGTGGAACAATTGGCCACTAATTATAAGATGCCAACCCATTTGACCTTGTTTCTGCCTCCGCCACCATCACTTAACATGTTCAGAATAGCCTTTTCAATAAAGATGATTATGACAAGGCTCTCCCGTCCATCCATGATACTCCAAGAATTATTTGAATACCCCCAGAAAATATTGAGAATTGGGATTGGTTTAAATAAATAAAAATTATTTGGAAAAGCAGAACTTGAGTTCACCGGAAGACCTACTGATGAAGGATATGACTCATTTACTCATACTAGATACACTAATCGGTTTTTTCTACATTTTTGTGTGGTTTATAAATATTTTTCACAAACGGTCAAAAAGGGCCAAAAGGGTCAAAAAAACGGTCTGACAATGGTCAAAGGTCAAGACATTTGGTCAAGCCCAGTCGGGCCCGGTCAATGACAACACTGGTCACCACCGCACAATCCCAGAGCAAAACGCGACGCCTCCCTTCCGCGTACCACTCTCACGCACGTCGCCGCATGCAGAGTCGCACTGCGAGAACCTGCGGGGCTGACATTGTGAGTGACGTCCCTCTCGTCCTCCTCCCTTCATTCCGGCTTTGGCCCCATCGTCCATCCACATCTCCGTCTTGATGCACCCATTTCTCCGTGCCCAATCTACTTCCTTCTCATACATCCCCTCTCCTGCCTTGGTGTGGCGTTCAATTGTCCGCCCGGACCTCATTCTTTCGCCGACGCGGCTTGCGTGGCGCGCGCAGTCCCCCACGGTCCCCGCGTTGCCTGCCTGCGCCGAATGTCACCTCATCTTGGTGCGGCGTCACTCGTACCGTATTCCCCTTCGCCGATACCACCTGCGTGGCACGTGGAGGCTTTCACGGTCTCCTGCGAGCTTTCATTTATCGCCGTCTGGAAGCCCCCTCCAATATTTTACATTCATAGTCTGTCCCATGTCCACACTTTGCTCTTCTCGTACCCAATAATCCCTATCCCATCTCCGGTGCTTTGGTCCCCTTGCGCGTCTCCACGGAACCATTGCTAAACGCTATCTCAGACTTCATCCCGTCACGCGCGACTCCACACGACTCGATGGTTCAGCGTGACTCCCCGCGCACTGCCTGCATGATGGAGCAGCCCTATTTTCGCGTCTGATGCTGTCGTGGTAGGTGCTTATTGCTCATCTCATCTCCCGTCCACTTCTTCAATTACTACTTTATCCACCGTCATTTCTTCTCTTTTCCAGCGGCTCATCTGTCCCATCCTGCCTCCGTCTCCTCACGCCCTCGGAGCCACGCTTTATTACGGCCATCGTATATCTGGGACAGCTCTTTTGCTGGAAACGCCTGTTTGATATTCGCCCAATATTCGCCGTATATGCCACTCCACGTTCTCTCCGCCAATATTCCATAGCACCGACCTGGTTCCCCCGAGTGCTTTATTCTTGTATGAGTTGTCCTATGCATCTGACCTCGAGCTCCGGGAGGTAAATACTAAATCCACAACTCATAGTGACCGTCTAAGAGGTCGAAGTTCTTAATTGAATAGCAACCGATCGCGAGGAGCAATAATAATCTA
The DNA here is from genome assembly GCA_029282285.1 of Mycena rebaudengoi. Lineage (NCBI taxonomy): Eukaryota > Fungi > Basidiomycota > Agaricomycetes > Agaricales > Mycenaceae > Mycena > Mycena rebaudengoi. The sequence continues at coordinate 525,241 of JARJCX010000072.1, forward strand.
GAGGCCATAGGCTGATTGAAGAACTGAGAAAAAATGGTTTGTTTCTTGTACCCCTTGGTGCACGGGAAGTTTCACTACGGCTGGCCCCATATCTTTTATTCTCGTCACTACGCACTTAATACCCTGGAAGTGAGAGAAAATGAAGTAGGCCCAAACAAATGCCGGATTATTAGTCTGTCGACTGATTTATGTACACTACTGTCAATGTGTGGGCATAGCCTCGAACGCGGCGGAAAGGCGTGGCACAGCATGCAAAAGACCGCGGTTGATTTTTCTTCGACTCGACTTGCAAGCCCATGTTGTCGCCCTCCAAGTTGCAGCCTGCTTGAGATAAAATTATTTTTGCAAATCTTTTATCAGGTTAAGTCATTTATGGTTCTTATCATTGGCAAATACTTAGGACTGACCTTCATAGGGCTGGCACCGAGGTCATGGTGGCAATAATATTAAAAACAAAACAAACAAGATGAAAAGTGTGGGAAAACAGCGTGCCAATATCATTTTGATGAAAAGATGAGCCCGTAAATGGGCTTCCTCCAGCAAATCAGAGGTCAGGATCAGCTTGTGATCGAGGAGGGCTGGTTAGACAGGGCCGTGAGACCTGGAGGAGGAGATATATCATTATCCTACGGAACGAGTAATTTTTTTTGTCTCGACTCGGATAGCGAATACCGTGAAGGATGTGGCGAAGAATAAGCTCTGTTTCGCTCGTTAGTGAACCCCTCGTCTGAGGAACTCTTCTCGCTGACATATTTCCACCAAGAAGCAAAGACGATTGACAGTTTAGATTACGTCGCTGGGAGCGGTCAAGCGTTACTCTCTCCCCCCACCACACCCCAATGCAAGGACTCTCCTTGCTCAGTCTCATATGTTGCGAGTGGCTGGTTAACGTCGCGCAAATGAACCACACGATTGACGATATTAGCCGACTTCTCGTCTACGACGCTCCAGCATTGGATCGGAGTCTCACCGGATTCGACCCCAGCAAACTCAAGGACGGAACAGTGACTCACGATGCAGCAACCGCCCACGACTCGACCACGATCAGGCTGAATTCCACAGGTGAGACGAGCAAATATCCAGGCATTCTGTCCATTGAGATAAGGTCCATCCCAGGGACTGGAGTCTATGTGTTCGTTGCTTATCCGTCTGAACGGAAGGACACGGCTGCGTCGGCATTCCTTGCGCAGATCGACGGTGTAGCATCCGGTGGGTGGGCACGAGGCAGTTTTTCCGAGCCCTTGAACGGATTCCTGGCTTATCCAAATACAACTCTATCTAACGGAGCACACAACTTTACAATAGAGATACAACCTGGATGGGAGCTTTATTTCGACTTCCTGGTCTATACGTGCGTCTGATTTTCCGTTCGAATTTCTGACGGACTTGACGGTGTCGCAGTTCTGTTGTTCCGGATTCGACCTCGACCTCCGCTCCAGTATCGTCCTCGATATTCACTCCAGCGCCATCGCAGAGTACCTTGAATCCGTCAGCATCTCCGTCCAAGATGAAGAAGAACATCCCCGTCGGTGCCGTTGTTGGCAGCGCTGTGGGCGGAAGTTTGCTCCTTGCGTTGCTGTTCACGCCCTTGCTCCTTCGACGGCGGGCACTAGCGAAACAGCAGGAGGCCTTATCAAAACAGGTACCGGTCCCATTAGGAGTAGGGCCGGATGACAGGGTGCATAAGGACAGCGTATCTCCGCCCCTCATCAGCCTAGGAATATCAGTGACCGAAATTTGGATCTTGTGGCAATAATGTTTGCACATGCTGTATATGCTGGAAAAATCTCATCCTCATATGTGGGGCAAAATGTGCGTTCGAGGGATGGCAACAATAGTTCCGCGATAGGAAAATTTGATGGCTAATCCCATAGACACAGCAACGAATTGAAGGCCGGATTTTTTTCAAGAATAACCTAGTGAGCATCACTGATGCGCATTATCTTATCACCATCTCCATCATATTGCACTGATTACTGGTGACAGTGGATGTCCGCCAGTGTACACTGGTGACCTTTGTTGGTCCGGGCATATATCTCTCACACACAGCCTTCTTTGTGTACACCCTCTTTTTCTTCCACCACCTTCCCCCGCCACTGCTCATGCCCAAGCAGCGCCAGCGATCTGGATTTAGGCCTCCAATGAATGCAACTATACCCCAAGCAGCTAGGCATGGTGTGTTTGTTACCTGATTCTCGGCGGTGCTGATGCACACTAGACATGCGGTATTCGAGAATTGTCAAAATACGACCATCAGCGGGGGTGTTATCAATCTTCAGGTGAATGCCAATGACTTGGACAAAAGAGGTGATATCCCATGTGGCTCCCAGTGCTCTGACTAATTCTTAGTTTGACAAGATTTTCGGTGTGTGAGACTAGGTGATCTGAAACTCGTGAAAGAAATTGCAAAACAAAATATTGTTGAATATCGAGAGATCCCCCACAAGAGGACAGGAGTTATGAAACACCGTGTTCCTGAAGTCGTCGGGGTTCGAAGACTCCATCAAGCACGTGTCCTATTTATCTTGGGCTCAGTTCTGTGGGCAAGCTGGTGGCTGTAAGCTCTGGAGAAAGCTGGGTGGCTGTACACTTTTGAGTCCAGAGTGTACAGCCACCAGCTTGCCCACAGAACTGAGCCCAAGATAAATATCCCTGGCTGTGTAACTCCGCGCGGAGACGGTCATTGTTGTAAATCTCGCCAGTTACAACACAGTGCACGAGTTCATCCTCATCGGAGAGGGGCTGCTGGCCTGTCGGAACGTCGATTATCGAGAGCCTGGCATGACCCAACCCTGGAAGGAGACGTATAAGAGTCTGTCACTGCGTTCAGCGGTCCCTTAGAACTGGATCGTGTCTAAGTGCCTAGATGGCCAATTATGTCTAGCCAGCTAGACACAGTGTTTCTAGGTGGCTAGGCAGTTGTAGCCACCTCCTCAGCCACCTCTCGACTCGCCCTCAACAAGCGGACATAGACCTGTCTCAGATGATCTCGGCTGATGCCGGGTCTAGGCGGCCTCGACTTGACAGGTCTAGGTAAATAGGCGTACATAAACGTCATCTAGACCGATCTAGACCCGTCTCACAGGTTCTACACTTTTACGGGTTTAGGGACCCGCTGAACGCAGTGTGTGTGGTAAATAGAAACAATTAATTTTCTGCGAACGGACCAACATGAGCATCCGGCGACACATAGACACCATTGGAGTCGGGTCCGCGGTGCTTGATGAGCTCGAGGGAAGCATTGAGCTTGTTCCTCAGGTTGTGAGCAGACGGAGGATCGACCGAGTCTGAATAAAATGTAGATATGAGACCACACATCGGATTGGTGAAGGGCTGATGCCGGGGACGAAATTCCTCTCACCTTTTTATGGGTTATCTGATACAACGATCACACCTCCTGATATCGTTATCATATCAGATAAGATTGTTATCCGCCCGGCGAGCGTACGTGTTCTGTTGAACATCCTGAGCCGAAACGATCCTGAGAGTAAAATGTCGTCTACCAGGATGCGATTGGGCCCGGAATAATGGGATTCACGAGGTCCAGAACCTGCAAATGGTCGAAAGGGAAAAAAGGAAACGAAATTCGCGTCATGGAGTGACAGCGGTTACAAGGATGTCGAGGCGAACAGTTAAAGCGGAGCAAAGCAATTGGCTTGAGGCCCGACAGAACACCGTCCTTACAAATTTCCATCACGTTTACATTTGCCGAAAGCTAATGCACAATACAATGAATCGTAATGAGTACGACATCCAACACAGCAATGTAGCAGGCCAAAAAAAAATGACCTCAAAGTAGCGGGATGTTGGTCAAGAAAAAAAAGTAGCGGGATTCGAACTCAAGTAAAAATAGCGACGCGGGTTCCAAAAAGAGTAGCGGGATTAGGACTTTCGCGACACTCTGCTTTTTTCATCATTTTGAACGTTCATAGTAGCGGGGAATGGGTCCAAAACGCGAATAATAGCAGGAAATTTGCATAAAGTTGAAAAGAAAGTGGCGGAAGATTAAAGGTGCAAGTTTACTGCCATACGCCTGCGGCTAGAACATAACTGACGCAGGACCAGAAGCAAAAATGCAGCGCGCAATAGGCCCTGAAAGCACAGGAAAGCGTGGACGCGCAGAGACTTGAAGCAACAACCAACGCGTACCGCGCGCGACCACACACGACAACGCGCACGCGCACAGCCCAGCCAAAAATCCACTTCAAACCATAAAGAAACGAAATATGCAGGTCCATAAGCCCCGGATTCTCTCTTAACAGGTCCGAGAGGCGGTATTTGTTGCCTGTGGTCATCCCACTGCTGGACACGCCGCGCCAGTCTGTGTGCTTAGGGCGGTTTTTAGCAAGCGAACGATTAAGGTGGACTTTGGTAAACAAGGAGGAGTGGATGATAGATGGCAAGCCGTGTCGTCGGAGTTTGGGCCGTGTACAGAATCCGTACAACGCACACGGAATACGCATGACATACGGACCTCCGCACGTCGCTCCCAACTAAGCCAACACGTCCCAAAAAAAGCCCCGAGAAGCGAGTCCTAAAAGAATTTCGCCAACAAACCCGGGAAACGCACAGGAAGAAGAACTGTAGCAGAAAAGGGAGAGTACCAAAGAAATCGCAAAAAAAAAACGCGTATATATTTTCGGCACCTTGTCCTCCCACGGCCATTGTTCGCATATATATATGCGTAGTTCCTGCTCCGCCATGAGCGTTCGCAGCAGTACATACTGCAATAAAATAAAAATGAATAAATAGTAGGTTTCCGAGACAATTAGTGGGGGTCGGGGAACAAAGGACGATCGGCGAGAAGGAAGGAGAGCGGGAAGAAACGGATGGTGGATGGATGAAAATAGACGGAAGGAGGAGAGATGGAAGGAAGGAAGGAAGATTATGAATGGAAGGACAAGTTGGAAAGCACAAGGGAGGATGGAAGAATGGGGGGGAGGGTGATTCGTAGAACGGGAGGAAGAATGGATAGATGCATCGAGGACGAGGCGGTTACCTTGTCGACAAGGAGAACGGATGGATGACTCGGTAAAACGATGCGGGATGCGAGGGACGGACGGATGGGATGTTTCGGCAAATGGGAAGGGATGGAAGATGTAGAAGAATGGATGGGGGGAAAAAATAATAATAGAACGGTCAGCGGCACAAACAAACAACATGTGTGTGCTTCAACCGAGACGAAAAAAATCAAATTAAATTAAAAAGAGCACGAATCAACGAGCCACGCAGGAAGACGTGTTTCGCACACAGGTTCGCAAGAAAAAGCACGCAGGAAGGCGTGTAAAAACCTCGATAAAAGATAGGCCACACGCGGAACGCCGCCCGCTCAAGAAACCCCAAAAACCAAATCCACAGCCCCCAAAACGAACTTGGCAAAAGAAAAAAAGAAGCGCGCTCACCTCCGTCGTGAACAGCACGTCCCCAGAGCACAGCAACTGCTGCCCATAGGGTACAAGTCCGTCGTGGAACCGGGCTTGGCGGAGGCGATGAGGACTGCAAAGATAATAACAACAGAGGTTCAGTGTGCGGTTGCGGGGAGGGAGAATGGGTGGAAATGAAGGAATGAGCGCAAATAGGGGGGGAAGAGGTAGGGAGGGACCACCAAGCGAGTGCCTGCGTAGCGGCTGAAGAACAGATTCTTTGTGAAAACGGAAATATACCCCTCCAAAAAGAGGACGAGCGCAGAGAAGGCAGGAAAAGTGGGTACAAAGAAGGCAAAGAATGAACGAGCGAATAAATAAAATAATGACGCACATCCACTGTCCGTATTACCATTCTCCGCGAACCCCGCGCCCCGCCGGGCACAAATGCGCCCCCGCTCTGGTGCTCAAAAGTGTCGGAGGTGGGGGGCGTGCTCGAACGGTGTGCTATCGTTCAAATTCAAGGCACCATCTGATTGTGTTTGCCGCAGGCACGAGAAAAGGCGCGATAGTTGAAAGCGACGCGCAGCTCATCGCGGCCATTGGGGAGGGAGAGTGTGGGCAGGACGCCTGAGGAGAACTAGAGCGGGGGGTTAGCCTGGGGAGCAAGAGTACGGGGTGGAATGGAAGTACAATAGGAGGATACGACGAAAGTGAAAAGAGATATAATGACGCAACAGAATGTGAAGTGAAATAATGAGAATGAAGAAGTGAAAGGGGACGTACCTGTCCCCAGTAACCCTAGCAGGTTTGTTTGAACAATGTGCTTTGAAATGCCAAACAGGTTTTGAATTTTGTTCTGTTAAACCTTGGCCTGGTGCGGACTGTATATGTGTGCAGAAAACTGTGGTGATTGTTTAAACTGCCAGACGAACATTCACAATGTCGAGATTAAACACTGTTCATTTGAACACTCATGAAGTCAAAGATTGAAACCATGTTCAATCAGTGTAATGATCAACATCCAGGGAGGACAAGTTCAAATTTACCTAACAGAAAATGGGGGTTTAAACCACACTGTTCAATCATGAAGGTGTATTCCAGCCAGTGAACCAAAAGAAAAATTAATTCAAAAAAAGAAACAGTGTTGAACTGTTTAACAGTGAACTTTAGCCATTTAACAAGTGAAGAGTGTTGAACCATTTCACAAAAGACAGTGTTGAACCGCCCAACAGATCTTTCAGCTGTTTCAGTCATGAACCGGTATTGAACCGATGCTCAACAGCCGTTTACACATGTGCATCAGAAGTGGAAGCGCTGTCAGACTCATCCTCACTGAGCACAACCCAGCCCCTAGCAATCCACTTAGATATATATGATATGAGATGCAGGTCTGGAAACTCCTACTTGTACTTTGGCTTGGGGCCATTTTTCGTGCTTATGGTTTTTGGCTTGGACTTGGACGTTGATGCACCTGCTGGTATACATTTTGTACCCCTAGAAGAACGTCTAGGGGCATCCGATCCGGAAGTAGTCCCGTCGACACCCTTACCCCTGCACCAAGGAGTGGTCAGTATTGTAAACGGACTTGATATGAGTTTCAGCATACTCTACTGCTGCACCCCTCCTCTTCTTTCTCCCGGAGTCCTCCTTTGCCGCGGTCTCCTCGTTGACCTCCTCATCTCTGTAATAATTATCCCAGCCGTCAGGATATGATATTCATTGCAAAAAAAAACATTTGTGTTACCTCGCTCGTTTCCCAGTAGTCTTACCTTTCCTGTTATTTTTGGGAGGGGAGGGAGCAACAGGGGTAAATGTGTGTCGTTCGACAGGTGGTTCAGCAGGTGGAGTAGGAATAGTGACATGCAATGGCGGTGATTTCGACGAAACAGGTAATTCCTCGTGTGGTCCAGCTGATGTCGTATTTGATGCAGAACATAGAGGGGATGGTGCGGTCGGTGGAGATCCCGGTGAGGAAAAGGTCAGTCCAACGGCGTTGAAATGGAAGGGTTCAGAACCGCTCAAGAACTCCCCCAGAACCAATGTTTGGAGGCTGGTTAATGACTCGGGATTTTGCAAAGGAATTGGAAAGACAAATTTCTGGATGTCATAGAATTTTGAAGGATCCGCTCTGATCATTGTCCATGGAACGGGCAGAGATTCAGATCCCGAAGCATCTCTATGGACTGGAATTTTGGTCAATAATGCCCACGGGGTCAAAGCCATTCACAACATACTCCAACACTTTTCAAAATATTCTCGGAGAAGTTGGCGGAGGTTTGGCAATGGAATTGGATTCTTTTCGAGGTCGAGTGAAGGGAAGATAACAGTCCCATTGGCATTCGTGGCGATCAGGACGGAGTCATAGCTGTGTGCGTCATGAATGTGTGGGCCTAGGAGATGGTCTCAGTATAGTATTGGCATAGCACAGTTGCCTCCACCCACGGGGAATTACACTGTCGGCGAATATCGACCAAGGAACACCATAGGTTTGCTGCAACTCATCGCCTCCAAAGTTTCTCTGGTTGTGCTTTGAGTGGCCATGGATACTATACATTCATTACGTCTGCTCAGTTATAATAGATCTGGCAAGATCAAAATACTTGCGTGCCAGCCAGAAGGTCGCCGGTTTGAGGTTCCCGGAAGGCGTAGAAGAGGATCATCTCTGCATCACCCACGATACCACCTTGGCATAGGCCTCTTAATGCCTGGTGAATATTTGTCCCGAACTCTTCCTGGTTTCTGTGAATCGTCAGCAGTGGGATCAGTGACCGAGTTTCAAACCTACAAGGCTACATCCCCACACTCTTCCTCTGCTTTTTCTTCCCAATCCAACTTGTCATCCTTGTTCAAAGCGTCCCACATTTTCTTCAAGGCGATCTGATATGCGCCCGCTTCTGTGGTGCCTTTATCGGCAACCTGCTGCTTCGCAGCTGCAACTATCTCTGGGCGCATCTCTCGTGCAAATAATTGACGTCCACTGAGAGTCGAGCTGAATTTGAGCAATGGATTTGCCTTGATGATCTCAGAGGCAGATGGGGTTTCAGTATGAGCCTTTTTGTATATGTGATGCAGGTAGTTAGTATATTTTCGAACGATCATCTGTGTTGCATTGGGTCATGAGGAACATGACGAGGTTAAGTGTTCGGAATACGTACCCTGAACCATTGGGTCCGAGAGTTCTTTGACAGATCCAACTGTTCGAATTCCGTTGAAGCAAGAGCCTTTGTTGCTGTTGCTTGCTTCCATCGAGTAAGTTCGATTCCTCGTACACCAGCATCCAACTTTGCGATGTAGTCTGGAAGGTAGGAATTTAGATGTTCCATCTGAGCCACAGTGAATTGTCCTTTGGCCATGGCAGGAAGGAAATGAGTGCAAAGTCAGAAGAGTGAGAGAGAAGAGTGAGTGTGAACGTGGAGAAATCAAGTTTGTTTTGTGGTTGTTTGGAAGAAGTGCAGTCAGTAACCAGGAAGACAACGATCATAGATGTGCAGGGTCAACTCCAATATAAATCCAGGGTCGGGCCTCGTCCAATTCCAATTTTTCACACGTCGTAATTTGAACGGAGTTGACCAAAATATTTGGGGATTGCTACACAAGAATGATGCTGTGCGTGGAAACAATAGATATGTTCCTTAAAATCGGATACTCCTGAGCATGAAAAATATTGTACCTGAGTGGTTTTTTGCTTACCATGCTGAAATTGTATGTTCTGCCACCACCAGGCATTTTTCATGTTCTTTCCGGTCGAATTTAACTAGTGTTCAACCTGCTTTTCCTACCACAATGACGCAATTTCCCTTCCTTCGCTTGGCCCTGTTGTTTCCTTCACACCCGAATCATTTACCCACTAATCAGTTCCGTTTGAATTGTGAAACATATGATGAGCAATTTTTTTTCTCGGGTATTGTTAATGATTCCGGATTTAACTACTGTTCAACCTGTGTTCCGTTTGAATCATAAAACATATGGTGAGTCTTCTTTTTTGTTCCGTCGGGTACTCCACAAGCGGACTGAATACGCTCCAAAGCCAGCTAGTTTCAGCTCCTTATCATGGTGTTTCAAAACCCGACCCTGGAGCACAGATGCTTGTAAGCATCTCCGAATTTCACCTCCATCGCTTATTAGTGCCCTAGGACCACCAAAATTGGTTAGTGGATTGTCGGTTCCATACTGGGAATAGTATAACATATGAGCGCTATTTGGTTTCTCACGTCCTTCATCGCTTATTAGTGCCCTAGGACCACCAAAATTGGTTAGAGGATTGTCGGTTCCATACTGGGAATAGTAAAGCATGTTATGAGCACTATCCAGTTTCCCAGGTTTTATGGCAACGTCACGGACACTTTGTTGTTCCCCCTCCCGTCGTGGATGTCAGTGATGCTGATTCAACAATCATTGTCCACGACTCTGACTCAGATGTCGCCGTCCATGACTCTAAGTCAGACATGGGCACAATCATTGTTTCCGACTCCGAGGATGGTGATCTCCCAGACTTGCAATACCCACCATCGTCACCATTGGTCATGCCCCCGATCACTTTGGACCTCTGTGTCGATGTCGCAGTTTGCTTCTGGTCCCATGAGGTATGTTCTGCGATGTGATTCGCAAATATTCCGTCCACTGATCACGGTGAAATAGCTTGGTCCACGGCCTTTCCTAACAAAAGTTTGGTTCCGCCCAGCCCCAACTGAGCCCCATTCCATCCGCCTTGGAGATGTGGTTATGGCAGACTTTAAGGCTTACCTAGAGTCGAAAGGACTCCCTGCAGGTGCCCAGATCGAGCGGTTTCTCGACCTCAACAGCACTTTCCTGGACATCACTCACTGCTGGGTGCCATGCACTTGGTCCGAAAAAATCGCTATCTTTGGTCGGGACAAGATCCTGTATTTCCGAACATGTGGTACCAATGTTACATTGCCAGCGCACTTTGTTGACCTCCTCTAGTATTTAACTTGTCTGCAGTCACACACTTACCTACTTTATTACTTATTCTTTACCGATTTCATTCCTCAATTCTTTACCTACCTCCTAGATCTATCTCAAAAGGGCACACCAGCCACTTTACTGTCCCCAATATACCAGATCATGTTTCCTCCCCAATTTTAGATGGTAGATCCGGCCTTCTCGAACCACAATATTATTCTCTTGGCAGTTATGATCCTTCGTAACTTGGAACAACTTTGGGAACTTCTCCAATTAAAAATATTGGGGGACCGCGTGCTAAGGGTCAAAATATGCCTGACAACCATCTATCAGTCCCTGGGATGACCCTGAACCGGCAAAAAATTGTACCATTTGTGCAGGTGGCCGTATGGAGGCAAACGAGCACACTGAATGGGTTTGAATGTGAAACATCTGTCAACAACTCCACATCCTTATATTCTTGTGGTACTGCTGAACAACCATCATTCCCCCCACCTTGTACTCTCCGCTTTGACAGATCGTTCTGTTCCATGTCCAACTCAAGGAAAGTCAGGAGCAAACGGAAGGCAGATCAACTCGCGGATACCAACCATGTTACCTTTGCCAACCCAACGGTGAAGCGAGTGCAGTATACAAACACCAGTGACCTCGGATCGGCAAGGAGTACATCAGTACTTGGGAGGCTTATGACAGTGCCCAGAACCCAAGGTCTATCTACCTCAACCATCCCAGAACTAGAGATTCCTCCTCGTACCAAAGAAAAGACCCACACCCAGGTGTGTTCTGGTGGGAAAATATGGGTTGTGATATTTATATTCCTTGTTCAGAATGCACAGCTGCTTGATGACTTTGTGGAACATTTCGAGGAACTAGGTCGCCTTTTGATTGAATATGAGGCAGATGAAATGGTGGGCTGCCCATGCCCCTGTGGACGAGAAGACATGGTTGCAAGCACGCAGTGCCATGATTGTACAGGCTATAAACTGTCATGCCAAGTATGCTTTGTTGAAGCGCACCTCCGAAATCTGTTCCATTGGGCAGAAGTCTGGGACACTGTGCAGGGATTCTTCATTCGACATGATATATCAAAACTTGACCATGTCATACACCTCGGCCACAATGGCAATCCCTGCCCTTCTCCTTGCAGGGAACACCTGTTCACTGTGGTTGATGATAATGGTATCCACTCGACTCGCCTGGCGTTCTGTGGATTCCATGAGCTCCCCCCAAATAAAATCAAGCAACTCATGCAGGCACGACTTTTCCCTGCATCCACACGTGAACCGCAAACAGCATTCACAATCAATATGCTAAAATGTTTTCAACTTCACAACCTGGAGTCAAAGAAGGCAGCCTACGATTATCTGGGTGCAATCCGTCGCCTCACAGATAATTCATTCACCGCAGATGTCCCTGTCAGTGTTCCACACTCCATCACTCTGATCATGATCTGACCTCTGACAGAATCCCTATGCTGCTTTTCTGTGAGTGGTTCGCGTGTTTAAATATTTGACACTCAAGAAGCGGACTGGACAGCTGCATGGGATAGATGCTTTCCTACCTCATCGTCCCAGCGGTAACCTGATCGTGTGGTGTGCTCCATGCCCAGAACCTGGATTCAACTCCGACCCCTATTGCTCCAAGACACCACATCATTTGAGGTAGGAATCAGTTGCAAATCAATTCAATTATTACTTATTCCTCATAACTCCAGACATTTGAACCAGAGTCAACGAACACTGGATGGAAACTTCCAGTGCAACCAATTCACCAAAAACACTGATCCCGACGATGTTTCACTCTGTGCTGGTAAAGGCTACTTCCCCCTCGACTCTGAATACCATGAGTACTTGACTCGAGTGCCTGTTTCCAAGGAGGTTGGTCAATTTATCTCTGATGTCGTAGATTGACGTTGATGGTGTGTTCAACCAGAAATCAACATGCAATTATTTGAAAGCTGTAAACAAACAGGACAAGAAAAAGTTCAAGAATATGGCTATCACTGGCACAGTCAACTGTCAATGCAGCCATGTTTTCATTCTCTCTTCTGTTGATCTGTACCATGGCGAGAGGTTGTACATCCACTGTTAATGATCTCAACCACTGATGGAGTGTACCAGATTTGCGAACTGAGATATGGCTCTTGCGATGGACCTTAAACAGCACCAGCCGAATGAGTCCTTTCAAGTCAAATTGCAACTAGAAGTTGATGATATCGACGAGGTCTCCACATATGACATTGCTTGTGAATATTTCATTCACTTGGAGGAGCGATTCCAAAAGAATTTCCCTGACCTGGTCCAGATCATGAAACAGATGCGATGGGGAGTACCTGCACTTCATGTTCAAGGACATCAAGACTCGTGCACGTACTTGTTTGGAACAGCATACATGGAGTGTGTGGGCCATTTTCATGGCGAGACAGCAGAGCAATACTGGCCTGAGGCTAACCAGTTGGGTCCTCATGTGCGACAGATGAATAATGGATACCGACAAGATACAATGATCAATCACCATGGTGACTGGAACCACAAGAAGACAATGAACATGGGTGAGTACACAACATATTGCACATTTATGTGCACAACTGATTGGACCAGCCATATCGTTGGCAGAGGATATTGCTGAGGCCAAAGTCAAATATGTGGAGAAGCGGAATCATTTCATTGGGCTGTCTGTGTCATTCCATGACCGGGTCAAAAAGTGGAAAGAAATGCCACGCACATCTACTAAGAAGGGAAAGGAGGCAGTTAGTGTTTATAAGCACAACAGTACAAAAGGTATGCTCTTGACTTTCCACAGGACCACATTCAGAGATCTCATTGGGTCATACATGACAGTCCCGTCTCAGCTTGCAATTTATCAAAAGATGTTGAGCAATGAGAGCGCTTTTGCTTCCACCAAGATTCCCAAAAGCAAGGTTGCTCGATTTTTGGATGAAGGGTTCAAGATCCAGGATGCCCAGTACGTATCCTCCATTAACCAGTTGAACGAAAGTTGAATAGAGTCCTCAGGCGTAAACTAAGGCAGCTTATTGATAACACAGAAGAACACACTCTGGTCTCCAGGCAAAAAGAGATCGTAAAGCGCACCTTGAAGATCCAGGTTCGACTCACAGCTTGGCGCAAAATCCAGACCAAATTGATGCCGCTGGTCAGAGACACTGTTGCGGCACAGACCTTGAACGCTCCCCCAGTTCATGATGAAAATTTGTTTTTACCATCGGACTTCAGTTCGGAAAAAGAACGGCAAACCCTGGACCTGATCAGTTTAGGAGTCGAGGAGGCAAAATGGAGAGAAGGGGAAGCATTCGATCACTTACGTGCCCTGCAGAACATCGTGAAGACTATCACAGCATTACGCAACCGCAAAGGGAGGGATGAACGCAAACAGAAGGAGAACACTCGAGCTGGTGACAATATTCGGGAGGCAATCACACTGCGTGATGCACACATGGTGTCATACGAAATCGCTCGAACAGCACTCATTGCATTAAATGTTGGATCTGGATTCCCTCCACTGACTGAACCAGACTTGTACATGAAGTCTGTGCAACAAAAACGACGTGTTGGGGATTCCAGACATACAGATGGGGCCTTGTGGCGAGTGTTTGCACCCATGCCAGTTGAGGAGGACATTGACATGGAAGGTGAGGGGTTGAAATATCAATATGTCTCCAGTTCTTCATATTGGACAACCAGATGCTGAAGGCAAAGATCCAAAGTTGCCAGATCCGGTACCAGTGATGAGCGGCACACAAATGGATAAAAGAAGATCAGGTACTACTGCAATCCTCTTGTTTTCTACTTTGACAAATTTGGTCCTAGGTCCACGGAACAAACCAACAAAACCTGTCAAGCTGCCTGTTGATGAACGGCCAGCAGGATGGCTGTGGCAACTTGGTAAATTGACGAAAATGACCGATACTGAGATGGAGGAATGGTTGAGCGAAGGTAATCTCTTTTGAACTAGCCAAAGAGCCACTGATTTATGCCCCTGATTAGGTGACCGAGTCCAATGGTTCCGGGCAGAAGCAGAGATGAAAAGATGGCAAAAGCAAGGGGAACAGAAAATTGCCGAACTTTTGAGATCCAACCGAAGCTTCAAACGGATGGAAGCCACATGGACTGCTTTGGCTTCAAAAAATCATCTCCCTGGACACCAGGCATACGCAAGGCAGAAGGCAGCAATGCATCAAAGAAGAGCTGAACAGGCACAAGACTTTGTTGCATTGGTTGGTTATCAAGAGTTGCTGGAAGACAATGCCAGTATCATTGGTAGGGTGGAGTTGGACCGGGCCAGAGAAGCCAAGGTTGTTGCAGATGCGTGTCATAGTGCAGATTTAAATAGAATGTAGTGCACCAACTAGCAACAACGCAACATGCCTGCCGAGTAACTGGCTGGGCCAAATTGAATGATTCTATGCATCTGTGTGTGTTGTTAATTCCATACTGTAAATGCTCACACCCATCCTGAATGGTAAGGCAAGTAAAAAAAAATCCCAACGGTCCGGAGGGCCGCTAGTAGTACATGGACAGTTGCATCTTTCTAAGTCTGGTTAGTCAAGTGGTTATACCCGTGGTTGCCGAAAATCATCCTGAAACCGGAGGTCTTGAGTTCGATTCTCATGGCCGGTGTTGCTTTTTGTGGGCCTTGTTCAAGTTATGTTTAACCCTGTTAAATCTCCGTTTAAACCTCCGTTCGAGCTGTTCGAGTTGAACACCACTTAAACTGTGCCCTGTGAAGTAGCCACACAAGATCCCCGCCTCTTCCCTAGCTGTTTAATCAGAACAGAGTTTGAAACCCGTTTGGCAATGCAAAGCCGAATGTTTGAGCAAACCTGCTAGGGATTTATCTGTCCCAGTGTGGCTGCCCATTGGCCATACACCACGCCCACGTCGCCGGGAATGTGCACGCCGCCGCCCTTGTCGATCTCCTCTACTGCGATCCCGCTTGCAGCTGTACACACTGTCAGCTCAACGCCCACTCACCCAAAAAGAAAGAAAGACAACATGCACCCTTTCCGCTGCCCTCTCCACCATCCTGTGAAAACACCGCGGGTCGCGCGACACCAGCTGATAGAACGGCGCCAAGTCGCGCAGGACCTACGCGTAGTCGTCCACCAAGCACGTCTTCTCGATTGTGTATACAAGCCACTTCTCGTAGTTGAGCGGCGCAGCGAGCCCGGTGCGGAAGGGGTAACGCGCGGACGCCTGCGGGAGGTCTACGGCTGGTGCGGCAATGATGTCAGCGTCGTCTGGTGGGGTATTGGGCCGCCGCTGTGCTAGTCCACGTTGGGTATTAGGGGCGCTGTGCCCGATGGTGGCCGCAAAGAATGTGATGGACGCCATCAGCGCAATATCTGCCGTGAGCTGCGGAGTGTGCTGAGAGCGGGGTATGGCGCGGTGTCTCGGATTAGGGACTAGCAGGCAGATGCAGGGAGCGCAGAGTCGTAGGCGCAGCATGTCGTCAAAGAGCATCCGGCGCCGACGCCGAAGCATCCGATGTCATGTCATGCCGTTACTGCCGACGCACCCCGATTCTCAAATGCCGCCGCTCAATCCGCCACCCGATCTCTCCTCTTGTGATTCGGACCAGGTAAACCCCTCCCTTGTGCTAGCCGCCAGCCAA
Organism: Mycena rebaudengoi; assembly: GCA_029282285.1. Lineage (NCBI taxonomy): Eukaryota > Fungi > Basidiomycota > Agaricomycetes > Agaricales > Mycenaceae > Mycena > Mycena rebaudengoi. The sequence goes on from JARJCX010000072.1 coordinate 541,161, forward strand.
CCTCCGCCGCCGCCCCGCCCTCCATCTGCGTAGCGCTCGAAATCCTCGACAAAACGAATCTCATATTCAAGTACTGACGACCCTCTACTGCGGTGCTGCTGATTTGGACTCTGACTACGACTCCTCAGGTGATCTTGGTGCTCTGGGTGACTCATACGATGCCCATCTGCCTCGGCATCCACAGATCTTGCCTGTGGAGCCATCTCCACCGCCTACCTATAATGCACGACTATATATAGTCGTGTCATTTGGGTACCCAAGTGCAATGCCATCAATCCGACTTGGTTTTTGTTTTTCGGCACCCTCTAGGGCACGCAAACGCGACTTTGGCCCCTATATCGGCCCTCACATTCCACTTTAATTTTTTCCGTGCTTGGTAGGGCTCCCAAACCCACTTTAGCCCCCCATACCGGACCTAGGTTAATCCCTTAATGGCACCACCCCCTGTCTTTAATTGGCACATTTCTCATCCAAAACAGCTTTGTTTTCTGGGGTCTAGATGGGGTATGGAAGAGCACTCTTGTGGCTTTGACATACACAATTTTCGCAAGCCATCGGCATTGATAGAACAAATGTACATTCATGCAAAACAACCTTTTGATGCAGACACTGATGCGGACACCGGTGCAGACATGCAGACACTTTTGATACAGACAGATTAAACCAATGCAGACTGAGGGCTTTTAGGTTATGTGGGGGAAATGTGCATCCAAGGGAGGGAAACAATAGTTTCCAAATCGGTCATGGGAGAATCTGATGTCTAACCCCATTGACGCAGCAACGAATTCAAAGCCAGATTTTGTTCAAGAATAAACTAGTAAGCACAAACATTATTTTACACAAGCTCCAAATTTCGGCTGCCGATATTCCTAGGGTAAAAACATGCCTTTCCAGGTCCAAACTGAAGGTGTGGCAAGCTGGCAAAATTCAGGGACCTTTAAAACACGAGTTTTATGCCCGGACCAACAAAGGTCACCGGTGTACACTGGAGGACATCCACTGTCACCGGTAATAAGTGCGGTATGATGGATATGACAGATAAGATAGTGTGGATCACTGGACTGCCCATCAGCATGTGATAGATATATCAATGCATCCAGTGGATTGCACTGTATGGCGCGAAAATTCAGGGAATTCCTTTGGATTTTCGCAATTTGAAGTAGAAGTCAGTATATATCCCATGGGATCTGAGGTAGTTAAATTCAGGGTGCATGTGGAAAGCGAAAATAGATCCGATACATCAAGAGATAAACGAGTGGAATACAAGATATTCCAACATAGCTAACTATTGAAGTCCATAGCTTATCAGGTTATAGGCACTGCCAACTGGGGGCAGTATACATGTACTTAGTACAAAGGACAAAAAAAAGGTAAGTACGAGGTCATGCCGGGTAAAGCCACGGCCCTTTACCCCAAGTTGGGAGCATGGACCCACATATATGGGCTACAGATAGCGGGTTGCTCGATTTGGCGGGAGCCAGGGGCAAGGGGTTGTTTTCCGGTGTGGGGGGAGGGTGTACATGGCAGAGTTTTGGCGGTGATCTGCGAAACAACCCAATTCTGGCCATACTGCGGACTATTGCCACTTTTGGAAACTCATATTCGAGGGTACCCATTTTTGGACCTTCAGAATCCGAAGAGATCATATTTTAAATCAAAGTCCTTGATGACGCAGTGTGGGCGGTGCAATGAAGGCTTGTTTTTTTTTTGAAATATACTAGCTTGGCAAGTCTGCTGGCCACGTATGCACATTTCACAATTGCTTGCGCCGATCTGCGTCAGTCTCTGTGTCAATGCACAGCCACCGACCGTCAGTTGTACCTTGATGTCTGACCGACGCATCCACAAATGAACTTTGAGATTAATTTCTTTAAGGACTCTCATAGAACTCTAGTAATACTCTCTGTAAACTTGACAGAGTTATATTCGCAATTCAACCAAGACCTGAGAATGAGGTCCAAGGATGTTTATATATTTTATTTTTGCAAGATGACTCTGGTATGCTCTCTTCATCACAAGAAGTCTACTGCTGGCAGCGGCAATGCTTCACCGACGCGTGCGCCGGCCAACGTCAATGGTTGTGCCGCTCTGCGTCTGTGCACATGTACAGTCACCATGCGTCAAATCCGGTTGACGTTGGCACTGACGCATCAACATATGGCCTTCGAGTTTATTGGACAAGATCACTTCGGCTCCCTTTGCAGGACAAGCATCCCTCAAAACCAACTCGTATATGAGACAAATTGCGCAGATGGAGTCCCATACCCTATTTAAATACACTCAACCCAACAAGTCGCATGAGGAGGTCGTGGACCCCCGCCAGGGTAGAAAAATACTATCTTACCACTGGTTCAACTTCAGCCTCAGAAAGCTTGAGGTCCCGAGGATCGAGGACCGTGTAAACTTAGGGATATTGAAAGCTTGCGACCTGTTACCAAGGAAGTCAGCTTGTCAGAATATGTGGAAGCATATCGCGCCGCAGGTACGCTGCGTCAATCCTAGTTGTTGCAGTCCCTGGGCTGGTTGAATCTTACCCAAATGTTTTCTTTCCAGAATGGCGCAGTGCCAAACCATTCTGATACATGTCTCGTGAATGCTGGCCAGTCAAAAATGTCTGCTGGATACGTGGGCGAGGACTCGCGACAATGTACGCCACTCTGCGTCAAGGCACAGCCACCATGTGTCAGTCTCACCAGCGATGTTGACTGACGCATCTGAATGTGGCTTTTGAGATTAATGTATTAAACCACTCCAATATATCCCCTGTAATGCCTGGTGAGCAAGACAGGCGCTCCTATGGAACTTTATCCGAGTTATTCACACAATGTTCAACGGTTTACAATTTTCTTCATCCCCACAGGGAGTTCATAGTCGACGGCACTGTGAAATAAATGACATAGTGGGTACCCCGTACCATAATTCGATCATCCCGGTCAAAAACAAATTTCAGTAAGCTGTTGAACTTGCCCAAACATTCAAGTACTGATACGAGTTGAAGAACAAAAAATCAATCCCTGTTCGTCCAACAGTGCACTGTACATTCCCCATAATTTTTACCCCTGGCGGTCCAAGGGCTTGATTAGTCTCAGTGGACCAAATTAAATGTAGTGGCGCCAATCCGTGCGCTTCGATGGTTCAGACGACTTGAATAAATCCTACCGTGGGCAGCGATGAAGATAAATGCAGTAATCAGACACTCTCCAATCTCATTTTTCAGTCTCACTACAGGTTAGGTGAAGTGTAAGAAAGGCAACACAAATAAGAATTTGAAAGACAATCAGTATGTTCCACAGAGTCAGTCAGTCCGAGTCGGAAGTTGAACCAGCGGAGAGAAATGAAACAGTGGACGGTGTCCCCCGCAACTTTAGGAGCGCGCCGGTGCTGAAAAAAGCAATCCGTGGTTGTATAGTTTGTGGCTGGGGGTGGCGGAGATGGTCTGCGTCAATGGAATACGTTGTGTGCGTCGATAAATATGTGACACAGCGCCGGTGTGACACGTATGCGTCAGTCTGCGTCAGTTAACAAACGTCACAGCGTCACTCATGCGTCTATGCAACGTCACATGCGTCGTGCTGCGTCACTTTCCCCCTGCCCGTTTCTTTCGGGTCGGTCAGTCCATTCCACCGGTAAGTCCGCTCTATGTACTTCTCTTCAAAAAGAGGGGGGGGGGGTTCCTGCCCACCTGATATCCTCAACCGATCACCCCCATTTTTTTTTCCGGGATACCTAGGCTATTCTTGAAAAAATACAGCTTTTGATTTGTTGCTGAGTCAATGGGGCTAGCGATCAAACTTTCCTATCACGAAACTATTCACTGCGTTTCGACCCCCTGTAGACGCACCTGCGTCTACGTTAATGGATATGTGGCGACATGTGGCGATCTTCGGCTACATCCGGCGATATTCAATGTGACCGGTCGTGCAGATATGTTCTCCTCTATCACATTTCGGCGAGAACTGAATACAGGTCACCGGATTTGGCTCGCCCATATACCCCGCGCTACAGGAGAGCTTCAGCAAGCTGTAAAGCTCAAAAATTCTGCGTGGACTTTGGGTATCTGTTGAACTACTGCCGTCCCGAACTTTGTAGTTCAGAACTGGTTCGGACTGTTATTACACCCACTTACTTGAGTTTCACAAACAGTGAAGTAATTGCAACGCATTCCAAGACTCACTTATGTTCGGCATCAATCATTTATGTTCGCTGATGCCGATACATTGGGACCGCGAGAGCCATTCAACTAAACCGGCATGTAAGCTGATTCGAATTTGATTGACCAGTGCGTATGTAATGGACCGTTTTTTCGCAAGGGCGGACTGCAGAGTGAAAAACTTCCGCGGTGAGATACACAGATACTACAAGTACACTTTGCCTTTTCTGACATCGTTCCCCACCGCAAGACCGCAAAATCTGAACCTTTGTTTGGAACGACGACGACGACGCCGTCTGCGACGAACGCACGCTTTATCCATGCCCACGCGCCATTCACCTTCGAACACCTTTCCTTGGAATTCATCGGTGTCGACAACGCAAACTCTGAGCAGGGGATGGTCACCAGCAAACCACTATCGCCCTCGCGCACGAACCCGTTCGCCACAAAAGTCCCAAGTGGTGCAACCGCGAGCTGCCCGTCCCCGAATACCACCACCAGCGCGTCTCCAGCCGGCGTCAAATCACAGTGCACGCCAGCGCCGAGTACCCCGCACTTCTCCTTCGGCTTTCCAATGGGCTCTGCGCGCAACACGGCTCCCGTTGTAGCGTCCAGCACGATGACGCCTGTGCCCTCTTCTACCCCGATCCATCCGTAAGCCACCACAGCACCCGTAGCCGCACTGTATCGCAACCACTCCGTCTGTTGGTCAATCAACGTGCACCAGCCGAGTGCGAGCGTCTGCGCGTTCGTCGAGCGCAGCGCAGTTTTGGGATAATTCTCGTTGAACTCGAGCACCTGCTCCACGTGTGGCATCACGAACGAAGGGGAGGAGGAAGAAGAAATGGGTACTGCATCGACAAGCATCGAGTTCATGATGACGCCGGGGATGTCGTCGGGCGGCGCGTGCGTGAGACCGAAGCTTGCTCGTTGAGGTGGAGCGCTCGATAGGCAAGTGAGATGAACGGTGGGATCGGGGTAGCGTACTTGCGAATAAATGAAAGATTCTGCGGTGAGATAGACGCCTTGGGGGATATCGGATCCGGAGGGGGAGTCCAGCGCCTCCACAGGGCTGCCCAGATCACCGAGTGCGGTAAACTTGCCGTTTTCTGTAAGACCGTACACCTGCGATTTTGCGCGCTCGTCGTCCCACTTGGCGATCAGCCCTTTCTGGGAGATATACACCGCGCCCGATCCGAGCGCATGTGCGTCCAGAAGCTGTCCATCTGGCAGGGAGTGCACCGGGATGGTGCTTCCGGTGCCATCTACGCTCTGTGTGACGATCCGATCTGGCGCAACGACGTACGAAGATCGCACGGTGCTCGACTCCTCTCCTTCGAGGTATGCGGCCCATCATTGATAAGACAGGCATAGGATAATTTTCAGGCCGGAGCCTCACACTGGTTGAAACAAAGTGCGGAATGGCATTTCCTCCTGGATAAAATTTCCCGGCAACGACTGGCTAACATCCAGTACCCCAAGCGGATGACCTTGGAATGCTTTTGCAGACTAAGATTCATTACTCCAAACGCTCCCAAAAAAAAACAAAAACTGATTTCACCACTCGCGGTTACCGTATCAATCCGGGCCTGTCCCGGTAAATGTCGGGTAACTAAGCTTAACGGCTCTTTCCGTGATGGCTATTATTTGTCGCGCTGGAACAGTTCCCTTATTGAATCCTGCTACTTGACCTTTAACCACCATCTGCTCCAACGCCCCGTTATTACCTGCACTTTACGAATCCCAACATGCACAGTCGTCGCACTACTGTCGAAGCTATCGATGAACCCGACCTTGAGCGCACCAATCTGCTCCCTGAGGGCATCTTCTGATGCTCGACGCTGAGTTTCACATCAAATACAATGTCCCCGCTTCTGCGCCGGTCAACCATGATAAATGCATGGCATGATAAATGCATGGTGAGAGATGCTTGTTCCAAATACAATAAATGCGATAAAAACAGCAACGACGACGGCGTCAACGAGCACTTGCTTGCAAAGATAGGTACGGACAAATGCTCGAGAGCTCGATGCGGAGCCCCAATAATAAAATACACATAGGGGTGGATTGAGAACAGGTTGGTGATTGGATCCTCATTAATCAATGAGTATCCCTGGTTTTCAACAGTCATATCTGTGAAATGGACTTCATCCCAAGTCCCAGCCTGTGTCAGAAAGTTATTTAGAAACTTGTGAGGCTCCTTCATTTGTTCCTCTGTTGGTCCCAATGGCTCATGCTTGTATGTGGCGGCACTGGAAAAAATAGCCTCTGATATTCCCTGGTGGTGCAGGAAGGAGCATAACTGCAAGAATTTGGTTGCCATATGTCCCAAAGACTTGAAGCTGATATCCTATGTTGTGTACAGTGACCAGGCATATTTGTCATGAGACTGGTCAGTCAGCCGACTCAGAAGTCCAGCATGATTCTGCTCATAAAGTGCAAGGTAATTTCTGAGTTTCCGAGTTTTTGCAATATAGGCACCTGCCTGGACAACTGCGAGGGGAAAACAATAGAGGGCCTTGGAAAGATGAGGAAATAATAGAATTCTCATCCTTCCCAGCGAAAATTTCTATATTTGATACCACTTCGTTATTTAAAGCAGGATACAACATCGACTACTCGTATGATTTGGTTGCCTCGCCGATCACCACTGGCTTCAAAAAACCTAACTTGTACCTCCTGCATTCCAGATGCCAGGAAATATAACCGTCTCGGCATCCCCTCCACTGTTTCGCGATGTCAACATCCACGTCATCGATATCGGCCACTCCGGTGTCTCCCCGCATTTTCCTTTCGCATTCTTTAAGTCGCAAGAGCCCGTCGATCCGGTGTACCGCCGTTTTTATCTCACCACAAACAAGACTGATGGTGTCATGGCATGTCCACTCCCCAGAATCTCCGGTACCACGTGCTCCAGAGGCTGCCATTGTACGGGTACGAAGGTGAATGAAGTTGTAGGTCTCCCTGTCAATTTCTTCTTTATGAAAAGAGAGAAGATCGTTCATGGCCTCCTACAATGGCCGGAGAGTCGAGATCAATTCTTGCATGCAGATATACAGGAATACTTACGATGTAGAATGCGAAATCCGGAATGGTCTTCATGTATCTTGTGAGCGGTAAGCTTTGTTCCTTGGTCGCCTTAAATGTGGCGGCGACGTATGCCTCAGCCACGCCTGTCTTGGAACGCAAGTAGTGGGGGCTATTAGCAACAATGAGAATGTCAGATTTCCGTCACAAAAAAATGCGAGATCACAATTTCAGTGCAAGATTTTCTACGTGCGCTGATCCGTGTGGTTGCACACTAGAAAGCTATTAATGGTTCAGGTTTAGTAGAAAACAGGCGATGGATTTCTACCTCGGCGTTGAGTATCTGCTTCTCCATCAAGCATGCATCGAGGTAGTTTATCCAGGGGACAATGGCTAAGCCCCGCAGAACGGAATCGTTCCCATACATCTCCGACAGTTCCTGGATCGTGGCATGGTAGAGCACCAGCATCCCATTCTGTTGGGCTTCACCACGGTATAGTCTTCGCGAGAACTGGACAATCTGCTCGTGTACAACCTCATCGTCGATGGAGTCGTCAATAAGCGTCACAATGGCCGTTAGCTTCGCAAAAAGAAGCTTAAGCTGGGTGCTTGCGTGTGGATACGCTCGTTCGATGAGTCCACCCGCAGTATGCTCCACCTCGGCAATCTGTTTCACAGTCCAAGACGACGTGGGTCCGAAAGTGTGAAGGATCCAGTCATGGAAAGGGCCCCAGTAATCAGCGTCGTATGGGGGAAAGGGTTCGTAGCGGTATCCGATGTCGGTTAGAAGGCGTTGAATGCAAGTAAGATATTCTGGTGATGTCGACATGAGACAGTATTGGTGTGAAAACCTATCATAGCACTGAGCCCATGTCCAGCTTATATACCACCTAATAAACCGCGTATCTCCCCATCGTGGTCAACTTGTGGGAATTTCCGTTCATACCGCGTTTATTTTCGGGTTCCCGCTGCATCCTCGCCGGATATGGTAGCAATGAATACATACATGCCGTTGTAACTAATCCACGGAAATCCAAGAATCTCCGCAAAGGATATGTGGCGACACGGTGATCCGGTTGCAAGGGGCGGTGGCGCCTCTCGACCATGAGGGCTGCCGCGGATATTTGCACCCGCTGGCCGACTTGTCGAGCCTCGTTTAAGTTATCGCTCGGTCCTCCTTATCGACTCGCTCGGGGAAACATCAACAATTGATACTCAGCTGCAGCAGGCGAGAATAAAACTGGACAGCGCCACCCTATTTACGAGTGTGACGGCCGCCGCTAGCCCGCCAAAAGCCCGCAGCCGCCGCTTTTGGAACTTCTTTTCTGCCGCCGTATCACCCTCTTTATAAAATTAAGCTTGTCCGTCTCCAGCTTGAATATAAGAGAGATCACTCCTGGCTGTTAGGCCTTTGGTTACAAGCTGATGAGCTCTACTGTAGGTACTGTATTTAAAGTAAATTCCTATTTTTCTTGTATGTTCTAGCATGTTCCTTCCGATTCCATTTGAGTCTTTTACTAAGCATCTCGGCCATTTCTCGGGCTTGTGCTGGATTGCGAATCTCCAACAAGATATACCTACAATCGGTTCCCGCGATGACGGCAGAACATCGGGACACCTCACGGGATGTGCTCCGCGAGGCACCGGCTGAAGGAAAAGCGCAAGAGAGTAAAGAGCTAAAGTTGAGCACATACACTGCGAACCATATGCATCTATTTATTATGATGCGGTTATTTTCGGCCCCAACGGAATTTACTCAGGTCTGTGTATATAAACCCGCTACACCACTTGCAGCATTCTGCAATCGCACTCACCGACCACATTTCGCCATGAGTGCTACCAGGTGGTTCACCCTTGCCTTCTCCGCGCTGTTATATTTTGATCTCCGCTGGAGGTGCATTGGGTCCAAGCTCCCGCTTCCCCCTGGTCCTAAAATACTCCCCCTTGTAGGAAATCTACTCGATATCCCTCGGGAACACCAATGGGAGGCCTATCACCGCTGGGCAAAGAACTCAGTGAGCTGACTTGACCGACCCTCTGATCTTTCTGAGCTTTTCTCTAGATTCGGATATCATTCACTTAGATGCCGCTGGGACATCCATTGTCGTCCTGTCCTCCATGGAAGCGATTGGGGATCTCTTTGAGCAACGATCCTCCCTGTATTCAGACCGGTGCGGCTGCATTGTCTTTACATTATGCCCGTAATGAATGTATCTAGGATACGACTTTTAATGCTTGTAGACCTTATGGGATGGGATTTCTTTTTTCGTGAGTTAGATTATTCATCTGCTAGTGGGAGACTGATCCAGGGGACTCGCCAGCATTTATGAACTGCGGTCAGTCAATCTCAATGTAGTTCAAGTTATTCATCTGTCAACATTGTAGGCGTTTGCGCCGGATATTGTTCCACGGGGCCTTCAACCATGTTGCCGCAAAACAATACCATCCGCAGGAAACAGCAGCAGTGCATGAAGTCTTACGCCGGTTTCTTCAAGATCCCCATGATATAATGGGACACTTCAGGCAATGAGCGCAGTCTCCTCTGATCACCATTCTCGGCTCAGTGTTCATTAATGTGGTCTTTGAAACTGATCATTTCAGTAACATCATCGGCACACCCGAAATTTTACATTTGGCGCTGGGACTGCATTCACTCAGTCCACGAATGATGGTGATGCTGCTACTTCCGGCGCCCATCGAGATCAATGACTCGGACGATGCGCCGCCGAAGCCTTCGAAAAAAAGGACGGTGAGACCAAGGTGAGACATTGCCTATGTTTATAATCTGTGGCTTCGTTATGTAACGAAGGCAAGTAGCCGCTGACGCAGAGCCCGATCAATACCACCGATTGCTGTCCCCCCCAAGTCTGAATATCTCAGACCCATTACATTTACTCTCCCTCCCCCTCACAAAAGAATCGGTATTTTTGGGCACTCACTGCGTTCAGCCCCCTGCTAAGCCTGAAAGCTGCCCAGACATCTAGGCCATGCTAGTTGTTTGCAGTGTTGTAGTTAAGATGTTAAGGGCTTAGTCTTAATAAGGGCTTAACCCATGTTAAGAGTAAGCCCTTAATATTGGGCGAGCCGCATCTGAAGCACTTAATAACCCTTAGTATTCCTGGTCCCTCACACCCGCCGCGGACGACGACAACGAGGATCTGCCATTGGGTGTTAATTGGGTGTTCCTCTTCCACCTCAAAACTCAGAACCCACGCACCATCGCACGCCGCGCTCCTGGTTTCCCACTACCCTAGCCACCCTCTTTGGCGGGGTTATCGAGAACCCTTTCACACTTGCTCGACGTGGACGGGTTGTCTCGGAGGAAGCTTTATTGATGGAGCTCTTTGCAGCTGAGCACAGCGACGAGGAGCCTGACGTGGGTGCTCAGGAGGGTTCTGGGGATGATTACGGCAGTTAACACTGTATGTAAAACTTGTTTTCGTGTCATTTTGGTGTGGCGCCAGGCCCAGCTATTTTAGGAATTAACCCTTAATATGACCCTTAATTTGAGCACCCTTAATAAGCCTTAACAAGACTTAAGGTCTTAATTTTGTGGAGCACCCTTAATAAGACCCTTAACTACAACACTGGTCGTTTGTGTGTGCCTAGCAGGCCGGCCTAGGGTTACTGGTCATTGCTAGGCACCACTGCCTCGGTGGATAGACGGTGCGGCATAGACCGCTCTCGGACCGCATCGGCAGGCGGCGGGTCTAGCCGGCCTAGACCCGCTGGGTCTAGGTAAATAGGCACACATAGACATCGGATCAACCATTCTAGACGTCTCTCGGACGACATCAGCAACTGCCCGGTCTAAGGACCCGCTGAACGCAGTGACTCCCCTCGACCTCCATACGCAGTTCTATCGGCCGCTTTCGAAACTGATTCACTCAGCCTTTCCAAGCCGCGGCTCAACGAATTTTGATCCGTTTTGAACCAAAAAATGGACCATGCTTATCTCCTTGTTCTTCCCTTTCTGACGCCCTAAAATATACGAAAGTCCACCCAGGGTCTGTCGCATAACGCCCGAAATCAGCCAACAGTGTCCTAACTCCCAATCTGCGTAGCCCGGCAACCACCGCTACGCAGACCGCTTCCCTAGCGCTGCCTCGCCCAGCATCCGCCGCTGCGCAGCTACCGCCCAGCCACGCAGGCCGTTTCCTCAGTTCCCCCCGTTTGACGCACACCTGACGCACGCCCCCTGCACGGCACAACCCCGCTGCATCGTTACGCAGAACCGCCCCTAGCTATCCACACCAGCCCCATTCCTGCGCAGCTACGCAAACCCGCCCATCCCGCACAACCGGCAACTCCCGCCGCACATCCACGCGCCATCCCCACCCTCTTCCGCCCACCCACAGTAAAAACCTGCCCAAGCCCGCCATCATAGCGCCCCAGGTGGATGAGGGCATCGCTGGGAGGGTGTCGAATGGGCCGCGCTTCCTGAGAGTGGTTGGGATTGGACCAAGAGGCCGTCGGCCTTCGAAAATTGTATATATAAGGTCCAAAATCACTAACCCCCACGACATCTCGATTCTGCCCCTCTGCCACGTGCGCTTCAAGGCGTGAGGACGACCACCCATACTTATCAGTGCCTTCCCCCACCACCCTGACTCGTCACTTTTCAACTGTTAAATGGCATATGAAAAAGCGCATGCAGAGTGTTTATACCGCGATTGTTGAAGACAATGTAATGATCACTACGAAAATTCAGGTCAGGTCGGCCTTCAGGATCTCCTCAAATTTATCGAAAGTGACATGGTCCCCAAGCGTATCGTCGTCGAAGGGGGTGGAATTAGAACCAAGCTTCTTTTGCACTTTGGCCGTCGTTCATGCATGATAGCCCTCAGGGAACATCATGTGCAGGAGCAAGATCAACCGCTCGAGGGACCGAAGGTTGGATGTCGGCTGAACTAACATCTCTGTCGCGAGGAATGTCACTTTCTTGTCGTTGAGAGCTGTTGTGGGGAGATGATCCCGCGCGCCGAAAGGCGGATTGTCGAGGTCGATCGCCATGTACGGGGCCGTCCCGGTGCGGTGTTTCGATGTCGAGCGGGAGATTAGCCTCAATTTTCTCGGCCGGAGTTTGTTTGCTTTCCATGACCTCGCACATTTTATCCAGTACCGGGTCTCCTCAAGGAGGTATCGGTTCTGGCCTGATTATGCGGGGGCGTGGTGCATTTGTCTCTATCAAACTTCTGTCAAGCGTGAGTACGGTGACGCCTTGCCGTTTTTTGTACTCTCTTTGCACCCCTATATTTGAACCGCTCAATGAGTCTAGGATTCGATGGTTCACAAAGTAACTTGGGCAAATTAACTTACCCATACAAAATTTACTTTACTTTACTTTTGGCTCGTTTTTTGATACTACACCGGTCAGAGACATGGTCCCAATTCAGTCCTGGGACATAGATTAGTCAAGGAGAACACATTTCCGAGATTAAAAGAGTGTTAATTACTTGCCTGGGAAGATTGTGATACTTTCAGCAATTTACTGTTGGTGGAATAACATTTATAGCCCACGGTTAAAACAACTTCATAATCCGGTATCCCAAGTGAATGTAGGTGAAACATATGGTTGAGCAACATTAAATATGATACAGGACCTCATATATTCGCTTGAATGCCTCCCAAATGGTCAATAAAAAACTTCCTTTGAACGTGCAAGTTAGGTAAAGTTCCAAGTTAGGAAATAACTTATTTTATTCTCCCCCTGGGATTCAAATAATGATATCGGCTCGATGGTGGCGTAGGCCGCACCTACATTTATTTGGTTAGTCGAACATTATCAGTAGGGTCCCCCGTTCGATTCGGGATCGAGCCATGAGTTGTTTCCAGCTATGTTTTTATTGCTGTGTCCTAGAGCGGGAATTTTACGTCTCAGCGGGTTTCAGTTATTATACTTCACGTGCCACGCGATCTGCGTATGTCATTATCTTTGCTCCTGACCCTTCAAATTCTTATTCAGTTCGTTTGAAGCAGTTATTTTTTAAACCCCCCTGTGGATTTCAGTCAATTAATCGATACCACTCGACACGCGGACATTCATGTACATTCATTCGTCAATAGGATATACAATTTCAATCCATAAGAGTATAGTGACGTGCTCTGCCGCTGTCAACGCGTTCTCGGCGCGTATTTCGAGCATTGTTGTTGAACTTGTGTGACAGTGGAGGTCATATTTCGGTGATTTGATCAAAGAAGGCGGAATAGAGATACAAGTTGTACAAGAGTTTCAGTAAATTTACAGCTGTTTCCGAAAACCTTGACACTGCGTGGATTTTTTGTTCGCTGTCTGACTTTTTATACATAGGCTAAGGATTGCCATATTTGGCTACGGATCAGCTTCCCGTTCGGAAAGGACCTGAGGATCTTCCACTCAAAAAAGTTGTGCTTCTACTGAAAACGGCCGCAGCCCTCCAGAACTTACTCAAGCCATTATATGTGCATACAAACAACCCAGGCAATATAAAGATTACTATTTGAGAGAAGTAATCCTTAGTACACCATCGAAAGTTCGTTGTGAGCAAAGGGGTTTTCACCAGTGTCAAGGTTTTCGGAAACAGCTGTAAATTTACTGACTAACCGTCGCCGAATCGCAGAGGTAGAGCAGAGCCCTGGTTGCCGTCGGATAAGCAAAACTTCGCATCATCTCTTGTCAGATGACAGTACGTATACCCAGTCTGGAATGGATCATGAAAAAAGGGTTACTCAACGGCTGAGACACGTTGAACGTCGGAAGGGAAAGGGAAATTCACCGGTTATGCGAAGAGAACCACAGGAAGTTCAACGAGAGATACATTGACAATTTGAAAAGGAATAAAGTGCCTCACAGGTTGTAGGCAAAAAATCGAGAGCAGGGGCTGTTATATTGCAAAGACATTTAAACTACATTTATCACTTTCGAACTCTGCTAGATTTACCACGGCTGCGGTGATTGTCGCCGAGGTCGACTATTGCCCTGGGCCACCGAAGGAGGTGGCTACGACGTCGCGGGAGTGGAAGGTGCAAGAGGTGCAGAAACAGAGGGTGCCTGCGCATTCAACTCGGCGGAAGATACCGAAGATCCCGACAAAGCCCTGAATGCGAATGAATGAGCATGAAAAACGAAAAAGCGACTTATGCACCTTTCTTGATTCGTTCTAGTAATACCCTGAAGTTTGTGGGCACTAAAGCGAAGTTAGCTTCAGATTGGTGGAAGGGATAGAGTGGAAAAGCCTACGTTTGACTATGGGGAACGTGCGAGGTCCCTACAGCGGGCGTTTCGGAAATCTGCGGCGGTTGGAATAGCTGGGGAGTGGGGGCCTCAGCGGAGAAAAATGGTGGAAACTGAGGGCCCATAGAATACATGGGGGGCTGCCCATACGCCTGCGATGGACCGAATCCTTGAAAGTGTCCCATTTGATTGTAGTAAGGAAACGGCGAGTCGGACTGCGGTGTAAAGAAAAGCATCGGCAAATGAGGCGACGTCGCGGTAATGGGAGTGGTCTGAGACGAAGATGTCACAGCGGAGCTGCTGAGGGCGTGGAGGATACTGGTGGTGTCGATTTTGAAGGCGAAGCGACTGCCAGTGGGCTGAATTTGCGACGCTTCTGTGGAGTGACAGGGGCGGATGAAGAAGTCGCTGAGGATGAAGCTGCAGCGGAAGCGTTCGCGTTTGATCCTATATTAAGAGCGATGGATTCAAGTTTGACACGGAGGATGCCTGTTGAATTCACACCACGGCACGATCCGTAGACGTGAACGCAGGGGTTGACTGCAGGAATAGGCGTGTTCACCCGGCGCACCGAGGATAAGTCAAAGATACATCTTCAAAAGTTAGTTCAGCTTCAGAAATCAAGTCGGCATTACATACTGAATTGTGCTCGCTTTGTTAGTTCCTCCAACATAGTCACTGACTGCAAGAGGGAAGGCGCGGGATGAATGGCCATCGTCGAGAATTTCCACAGGGCCAGTAACATGGCCAACTGCAGAAACGAAAGACATGATTTCATTTGGTAAATGATCTTGGAAAACGGTACATCAGTTGGTGGCGTGAAGTAAGAAAGAGAGTAAGAACTTACATCATACGCGTCTAGGCTAGGATCGCCGGGGATAGGGATGAAATTCACGGCGTTCATTGAGATCGTGGAATTAGGGAGTGCCTGAGCCTTGCACAAAGCGAATACGACAGTGCCATCAGGCATAGTTTCAGAAGTGCTCGAACTGTATTGCCGAAGTTCCACGGCAATTGCAGTCGCATCGGGGTCACCACAGTGAATACGAGTAGAGTAATGAATATGCCATACTGTATACGCGGTGTTGGCCTTCTGCGTCGGTACCCGACGACCCCCCTTGAGTTGGAAAAAACCGAGAACGTTGAATGCTGACATAGATCACGGATGTACGAGAGTACTGAAAAATTGGCTCATCCGACCTCGGCCTCTTATAATCATTCTCCATCACCTACTGGAAACTGTGCTTGAAGGAATACGGCATTTCGCAGCTGTCACTGAGCCATAGAAATACCACTTCAGCCAAATTGCGTAGTCCGGAGCTTTGCGCAGGTCATCTGTTCTGTCCAAATGGGGCATTCGAAGATTTCGGATCTCCGCAGATTAAAAATACTGCAGCGCGGCGACTTCCGCAGGAAAGAAATGAGTCGGCAAAGGCACTGCAAAAGCATTAAGCAAGAGGACTTTCGAAGGGGATATAGCCATATGGAGATAGAACCAAGCATGTACAATCTGATTCGAGAGATTTCGTTAAGAGAACGGATAATCCGTTCAATTTTACGTCCCAGCTGCCCATCAGCCTTTTGACACATCCGTTGTCAAGGTTTTTGGCTCGATACTGGTGGAAGTGCGAGAAAATAAAAAAATAAAGAAATAAAGAAAATAAATAATGCGCCCAGAGAGAGAGAGATTTGTTGTTGTATCACAAATGCCTCCGAATGCACAGCATCTATCGGCAAATCCCGTGGATACTGAAGTAAGTCGACGAAGATAATAGATAAAAAATTGAACGCTGCAAGAAAACTCAGAGATCATCCGACAGCCTATAGCTAGGTTCCCAATTTTTTTCATCATTATTTAGGGCATGGTGAGACCAAGAAATAAATGTCAAACAATATTTGGATACTGAGCGGAGTTTCAATCTGGATTCCTCTCGGATCAAACGCGACATTTGTTCTCACCACCTGACATTGCACCGTCGACGCACTTGCCGTTGTTTCTGCTGCTCTGCTCTTTCAATATAACAACTGCTACAACCCATCTACGGCCATTAGACTGTCAAGAACTGTGAACCGACTCACAAAGCACCAATCCGCTGCCAGCACAACGGCTTACATGGTCTAGGGAGGTCTTGAAACTGCGCTCCGGAAGCTGGAAGGACTTCGGCCTCTGCCAGGATTGAAATATTCCTCTATCTGGAACCCCACAAGCCTCAGATGCTTCGCTGGCACGAGTCCATGTCCTGCACACCATCTGAGGCTAGTGGGCTTGAGCGGGGAAAGACTCTGGGTGCAAAACATGGCAACTATGGGTGTAGCAGCTAATCTAGGTTTCATCATCTCACTAACTCTCTCCAGTTCGCTCCGCTGAATACTTCCCCACTGTATTTGGGACACGCTGCACATCCGCACCACGTGCGCACTGTCAACAAATGCGTCTTCAGTCAATCCAGAACCCTTGTTTTCTATATTACTCTACTTAAGCACACGCCCCAGTACAGGTCAACCATAGCTTCTTCGAATTCCTACCGGTGCACGTAGCAACTCCGCAGTCTCGACACAGATTCCTGCAGAAGGCAACACTGCCCTTCCCCTGACACTCTGGCTTCGCACACTTGCGACAAGTGCGCTCTTGCCGCGCCTTCTTGGCAGGAGGCTCGGATGCATGAGCTGCTTGTTCAACTTGCCGTTTCGACAATTCCGCCAGGATAGTTTGCGGTGTTGATGCCAGAGGCAGTGCGGTTGCGAGCGCAGCTGTTCCTGGGTGACTGGGGCCTGCGGTGAATTGTGCCGTGGTCGTCGAAACAGCGCTGGACCCAACTGATGTCGTGGCGATTGAGGCACTCGCGTTCCCGCTGAATACGTTCATTGAGGATATGTGCGGGATTTGCGACTCGCTTCCCCCCGGATCTGTGTCGGGATTGCTCTCTGGATCGAGGGACAGCATGCCGCTCCAAGCGAACTGGGGCTGGAGTGTTGTTTGTGGAACTGGTGGTACCTGCTCCAATCTACGAGGATCGTGGATTGTCTTCATAACCGGGGCTCGAGCAGCTGCTGTGACCGCCTTTGTTTGTTTCGCATTTCTGTTAGCCTGCCAATCACCAGTATAATAAACCTTGAGTTGCTCGGGGAGCTGGTTCATTAGATTAGAATGTTAATAAAGCCGGTGTGAGCAAAAATACCTTGTAATAGACATCGTCTCGCATATCTGCATATGCATTCCAGATTTTAATCGCTCCCTCTACCTGGCTTGATGATGAGAAGTTGCCGAAGCTGTTTTCGCTCGACATCAGCTCGCGAAAAAGGTCCTTCTCTGCGGTATTGTGTACGGGGAGAACCGCTTTGCGTGTACCCTGTAGCAAGGCCAAATGATGATGCAAACGTTTGGAATCCAATGACGGCTCGAACTGCGCCATTCCCGAAGTGATTTGAATGTCTTCCGGAATAGGGAGAACTCCAGAGACTTCGTTTGTCCGCAGGTAAAGCCATCCTATCAAGGGCTGAGGATTTATGAGGATATCCTCAAGGTATGTGAGCAATTCCTGGATCTCATTTGTTAACCAAATGCTATAATGACCTTTAAACCGGTGGCCGGTGCTGTTGTAAGTCCCGACCTGAAATCAATTGTAAGCTTGCAGCATGGAATAATAAATTGTAAAGGTATACCACACGGTTATGGCGTAGAATGAAGTCCTTTAGGACAGCATTAATATGCCGAACGGAGGCCCCCGAGGTCGGCAGGCGTGAACGAAGGTGGGTATGAACTCCCCCTTCTGTCATGTTCGTGCCACGAATGCATCGATAAAGTGGTAGGCCATCTTTATCATATCCCACCACGTAGTACAGTGAGATCCCAGGTGGGTCAGAGCAATAGCCTTTTTGAACGAGGGCAAGAATATTTTTAGCAACGGCCCAGGCGGCAGAATTGAAGAGAGGCAGTCCCGTTCGGGCATCTTTGGGAGGTCCAAATGTCTCATAGACTTTCGCCACGACGGGGTACAACTCTTCCGGTGGAGGGATAATCCGTTTGCAGCGTCGCCAGAGCCATTGGGGCGATGATCTGAGGATGGAGTCCCAGTCCTTCGGAGGCGATTGGCGAAGGCCCCAGGCGATTATACGAGCTTTTTCGGCAGCATCTGGAATAAAAATAGCATCGCGAAGTGCTCTAGTGAACTCGACACGCAGACCGTGGGCAACCGAGATGTAGAACATATTGAAAATGTGGAAGGCGTCCTTGAGGACACGGCTGCGGATGTGTTTTTCCCAAACACCCCAAGAATGAAGCGCTTCGGTGAGAACTTTGGTGCCCTCCCGCTTGCTCTCATGATCGGACCGGTAATTGTGGAGGGTCGTTGGATCATGAACTCCGGCTGATTCGAACTCTTGTGCAAGCAGGACATCCAAAGCTGGCTCAGAGCTGTTGTTGTTGTCGGGTACAGGTGAGAATGGGGGGGGATGAGATTCAGAGAACGTTGGAGGCGGTAGATCTCCGATCGAGGGAAGATTGAGTAGTGCCGCAAGACGTAAATGGCTGCGGAGACAAACCAATTTAAATGGTGTGGGCCCCAACTCACGAAGAGGTTTACGTTTGTGAGTGCTGACAACGGCGCCATCAACAAGGACCTCGGTGACTTCAATGAGGCAGCGAGTCCTGCTTATATTGATTTCATCGTAGGAGTCATTGAGTGAAATGATGGTCCCCCGTGCAATCGGCCTTGTACGGTTATCGTGGAACAGCAGGACTGGTGTTTCAAGAGCGACTGGATCGGGAAGTGGTGATGGTACATCAATTTTGACCAGTTCATCGTAGATGCAGCGACACGCGTGAACGTCAAGGGATGCATAGCGGATTTGCGATTTCGAGAGCTCCCTGTCCCATGCACTGCTGACGTGCTCTGCCACATTTTTATCGATTCGCTTCCCCAAGACTTTGGCACAAAGATCGGCAAGTCCGATTTTGGCGGAAGATATCACGAGTCGCTCCTTCGCAAGCTGGGCAAGATCAATTGCGCCAACAAAAGGCTCTGGAGATTGACATGCCTCTTGCAGGTATTTGAGATCGCCGCTCACGGCTCGCCCGACTTTGAGAATGCGGGGGTTCAACAAAACATTCCGGAGCTGCAATGGAAGTTTGCCACCAGCAAGCATTTGGCCAATCTGAGAATGGGTCAGCAACCAGACCTAAAGGAATAAAACTGCGGGATAAATATACCTGGATGATGTAGATACGCTCTTTATATGCAATCTGCAATATTGCCGTTGCTCCTCGTCCGGTAACATATCCGTGATCGGAAATTTCGACGTTCCATTCAGAGTCGAGGAATAATACGAGTTGCTGATCCTCATTGTCTGGGAGGTCATGGAGAATGGCCCGAAAGACCTCGTCGATGGCACCGGAATTTTGAAGAACACTGACAGAAATATGGTCGGGTATTTCAAGGGCATCGAGATGAGCATATTTCTCGACGGAAATGACGGATTCACGGAGAGAGGGAAAGCATCGCTCGATGAACTCCTTGTCGGCCATGTTGTCAGTGTAAAATATTTGCGGCTGGTCGTGACCGTAACGTAAGAGCGACTCCCGCATACGATTTAGCGCAAGCTCAAATTGAGAATGAGACTTCGTCGCAACCAGATTGCAGACACGGATTTGCCCCTTCTCGTTGGTGATGGTCAAGAGAGCAACAAAGATCTGCTCGCCGTTAACTTTAATGATGTGTTTGGCCAGCTGCATATATTAATTAATAAGATCAAGTGAGTTTGAGAAGACTAGGAATTTACCTTGAAGCTGTGGTCAATTGCGCAAATCAATGCTGAAAGAAGTGATATAGCTTGATCAAAGTCGAAGCTGTGCGACTCGATGAATTGGTCGAATAGATCGCGGAGCCACTGCGAACTCGGTACAAAGCCATGGTAGCCATCCGGAGAAACATCCTCGAAGGGTAGGAAGCTTGGATACATTTGATTCGTCCATCCGGCCATTTCCCCATCAATTCTTTATCCTACCACCATCATCGAAATGCCGAAATTGGCTGCCTCTGGCACTACCGCGCTCTGCCTCGCCAATGTGCTGCAGCAGTCCCCGGAGTCCCATGCAAGCCCCTTCCGCAGATGACTGGTGCTAGATGAAGGTCGAGAATATGAAAAAAATTGGATCTACGGTACATCCGTTTCGCGGGACCCGCATCCAGCTCATTTTTGTCGTCCGCGCTCCGTTTCACCTCTTGTAGGATACGTTGAGCCTGCTCTTTCGATGCACCGCTACTATATTGTGCCACGGTGCTCAGTCGTCGCTGTCGCCGGTCTCTGCTTCCAGTGCCGCCTTCATCGACGACTGCAACCTTGCCGGTTCTGATCCGCCTGTCAACTGCCAAGTTCTGCGTAAGCAAAGTTGGTACACAAATAGTATACCCGAGCTCGCGCGTCCATGCATAGCGGAGGCATGTCAATCAACGGTCATGCGTTGTTTTGACCAGGAATTCGGAATCGATCCGGTGGAACATTTGACAGACGTAGGAATGCTTTGAGGATCTTCCTTGCTGTAACGGCGCACCCCCTTCATTACATACTGGCCCAGCCTGACAACCTGCTTAACGTCTCCCTCCCTTGCTCTCAATTCCAAATTAGCCACTCGGGAACGAAACAATGGTGCGCGTAGAAGTCTATTCTTGTCAACCTGATCAAAATTTAATTTTTGGAGGGACAATTTGCCACCCTGATTAAATATTCCCACTTGGCCATGAAACGGAACTCAGCTTCAATACGGGGAAAATATTGCGGGGTCACTGCACACAGACACTCATAATATTTTCAATGATGATTATAAAGTAAATGCACGCGCAGCGCGCTGTCATGGACGCCGAATCAGAAGATCATTGACATGGCCAGTCTAACACTAAGAGAACTCAAACTAATAAATGGCTTGTCGACTGCTTCCTGATCTACGCGCGTGTGAAATATCGCCGGGCAGGTACACCGTACATGTGAAACAGTTTATCCAAGTTCACGTTAGCTTCATACGCCAATGATCACTCTCTCCATCATCGCTCCATGATTGCGCCGCTGTGCACAGAAGCTGGGACTATGCCTCTTCGAGTTCAACGCCTCCCTCTTAGTCTCAGCCCCTTGGTCTGCCTCCTAGCACCCAAAAACAGACTCATATGCTCGTGCCGCGCTCAATAGTTCTTTTTGAGCCTCCGCCATGAATTTCAGTCGTGGGTCAAGGATCACGTCAAAGCTGTCACAAGAATGAATGCCATTCCATCTTCCAGAGCTTAATCTGTCCCAGACTCCCATATTACCACTGTCACGAGGATTACAGATTAAATGAAACTGGCAAAAATATGTTGAAATGGTTACTGGAGGAAATTAACTCGTCAGAAAAACTCTTTTTATTGCACGGCCTTCGTGAACTCCAAAAGGACATGAGCTCAGCCCAAGTCTTTCCTGTATGCGGCACTATTTAATCCTGGTGAAGATATAAAGACGTGGCGAGGCTTTGACCCCACCGTTATTCTCAACACACCTGTTAGCCCTCGGAAGTCTTGTATTTGATGTTCTTGAATTGTTCTTCGCGGTTCCTGTGTATATTTTGAGTGAGGCTAATCTGGGTTGATGTGCTGACTGTTTGCTTCCTTGAATTCTTTTAGTTCTACCGCGGCGAGTCGGCGTACTGCGACCGTGAGCTCGGCTAACGGGATTTTTGGGGGCCCAGGGACGATGCTGTAATAGTGTGCACAGCGGGATACTTCCTGGAAACCGGCGTTCATGAGTGGACCGTGCCGTGTAATACTACCTACCTACCTACCTACCTTCGCCTTAACGAGGCTGGAAAGGTAGGACACCTGGAGCTTGTCGTAGTGCTCAAGGTGACGAACTCGTAGAGCGTCAGCGAACTGCTTGGAACCCATACCGCTCTGGAAACAAGACCGCATAAACATAAGATGTTCTCGGAAATTCCGCTCCTATATGTCAGCATAGCTGGAAAAGCTGCGGCGAGTGCACGAGGAAGCCGCTTGAGAATGCGGGAGTCCCAGCTGCGAAACGTTTTTGTGCTTTTCCCTGTCTTGGGATTGACACAAGTGGGGCAGCGGTATCGGTAACCGATGATATAGAAGCATCGATTGAGGTCAATGCAGCGCCGTGGGCGAGGGATATTTCCTGAGCGCGTGAGGCCAGTCTTGCAGTTCGGACAGGCGATTCGTGTTGAAGTGAGTGCCGCTGGATCCCACAAGAAGAAAGCGGCATGATACAATTTTTGCGGCGCAATCAAGTCGAGTTCTCGTGTCGCGAAATATGGGTCCTGTACCGGGAACCAAAAGCTCTTGTAGTCTCGATATAATGGAGGAAGCCCATCGGTGCCTCGCACTTTGGATTCGTTGACTTTGGCATCGAATTGCGACTGCAGCCAGTTGGGAAGTTTGCGCGCAGTTCGACGGGGTTGGGCACCATTCGTGTGGGCAGGATCTGGATTGTCATCACCTCGTTCTTCGTTGTCGCTCTCTTCATCGTCATCTCCGACACCAACACCATCATCTAAAAGCCCAGAGTCGTCATATGCCTCCTCTGTGTCTTCAGGCGCTACACCTGTGGGAGCATTATTGGGGATTGACTCGAATGGTGCAGCCATTGATGAGGCGACGGGAATTGGCTGCGACGATGTTTTGGATTGCTGGGTGAAGATGGGTTGGAGGTTACTCGATGATACGAGCTCAGCCACATCAGATATGTGCCTAGAACGAATGACTGCAGGCATTCCTTTCACACTCTGGATTTGGATCAGTCTCGACGCCCCGGATAACAACGCAGAAGAACATACTATTTTCCCCATCCTAACAGACAACGGTGCAGTCTGAAACTTCGGAGGACGACCAACCGGCCGTTTGGTCGGGGGAGGGTCGTTGGTAGCAGCAGAAAGTGCCTAGGCGCGCTGCAAATGACCAGTTCCCTTAGGACGGCCACGGCGCTTTGGTGTCGAATGTGGAAGGCTTTTGGGACGTTGGATTTTGTTGAGCGATCCCTTTGGGCGCCCACGCCGCCGTTTGGCTAGTTCAGAATCTGGTATCAAGTCTTCAGGCGTCTCCATACTGCGGGCAGATACAGGTAAGACAGGAAAAAATATGTATTGAAAGCAAGGCTGTACTCACACTTAAGACACCCAAATCAAGTATTTTGAGGGTCCACAGAGGTACTCCCAGTGGCGACAGAGCTGCAAGCCAGATACGACTCGGAGTGGCGCACGAAAAAAAAGATGACCAGCAAGCCGCGAGAAAGGGGTGAGTTCGGGAAGTCGGAGCACCAGCGGGCTGCAGGAAGTAGGCCGTAGAGGAGGGAAGCTCAGCTTGCTATGAGCCTGGGTAGACGCGACGCGACGCGAGACAGCGATATACTTGGACGTGAGGCAGCTTCTTACTCTCACACACACGCTTGACACAGGCAGCTGAGGCAATTGGCCGAGTAGCCGTGTATTCAAACTCCGCTAGGTATCCGATAGTCGTTTAAATTCCGCCTCAGATCACGACCTAAATCGGGCAATTTGATGGCGGCAATTTTCAGAACGTTTCGGCCGGCATGATTCGACACTCTACAATAATAACTGATGCTGAATTGTTCCCAAGTTCTTCGAGCAGCAAAAAAGAGCAGAAAATTCATTTGCACACAAGGTAGACATTATTTATTCACGGGGCCATAATGCGTGCATGCTAACCACGTCCGCCGCGCGAAAATGCCGCCGCCGACGCCTATTTTTCGGGCTCACAATCGTCACCAACACGCACCGGACCTGCGCTCACGCAGCGGCACGCTCCCATGGCGTCGCGCGCTCGCCTCGGATTCGCCAGCCTCAGAGCTCGCTGCGGCCCGGACTTGCATTCATCTGAGCGTCGTCCTTGTGCCGCGCACCAACATCGCCGCGTGGGTGCAGGCATTGGGACGCCTATGGATAGTCGTCACAGCGCGCCCGGAAATGTGTACATACCGGCGCTTGCAGATGTGTCCGTCACCCCGCGCGCCTTCGCTGCTCGCCGTGTGGCCCGCACTTCTGTTTTATGGTGGCTGCCGAGGGCTTCACGATGGATGTCGCGCGCAGGCGCGGAGGCGCCGCCGTGATGTCAGGTCGTCATGGGCGGAAGGGCGTTAACCGTGGTGGCTGATCTGTTCGCTTGCCCTCGGGTCGTAAGCGTCGGGGACATCGGGGTTGAGCGACAATGGTGGACGAATGCGCAATGGCGACGTGCAGCGAGTACGGCGAGCGACGAGGATGGTGGCAGGAAGCAAGAAAGACATTGTTTGTGGCTGCCACTGGCTGACAATGTTTGACCTGAGCGGAGCTTGAAAATGCCGCAAATCTTGCCGCCATCAAATTCCCAGATCAGGACTGTGATCTATTTATCTTGGGCTCAGTTCTGTGGGCAAGCTGGTGGCTGTACGCTGTGGAGAAAGCTGGGTGGCTGTACACTTTTGAGTCCAGAGCGTACAGCCACCAGCTTGCCCACAGAACTGAGCCCAAGATAAATAAGGCACATAAACAGCAACAAGGCGCCGGGAAGGTTAGCGGTGGATTGGACGAGGTGCACGGAAGGTACAGAAAGATGGGAAAACAAGAATCTAGGCAGCAGTTGCACCAGAAGCCGAGATATTGAATTGTTTCAGTTTCCCCTGGTTTTGAGGATCACAGGCACATAAACAGCAACAAGGCGCCGGGAGGGTGAGCGGTGGGTTGGACGAGGTGCACAAGGGGTACAGAATGGTGGGACAACGAGAATATATGCAGCAGCTGCGTCAGAAGCCGAGATATTGAATTGTTTCAAATTCGCCTGCTTTCGGGGATCACAGGCACATAAACTGCAACAAGGTGCCGGGAAGGTTAGTGGTTGGTTGTAAGAGGTGAACAGAGGGTACAGAAGAGTGGGACAGCAAAAATATAGGGAGTAGCTGCTCCAGGGGCCGAGCAATTGAAGTGTCTTCATTTAAGCCTGATTTCGGGGAAGGCCGGCCACATAAACACTAATAAGAGGCGGGGAAATTAGGGGGGGACGCTGATTATGATTTATTTAGGCTCAAATATGATGGAACAATGCATCAGCACTCCTCCCGGCCCCTAAACAGCGGTGCGGACATGGAACTGTCCCAAAAAGGAAATAGGTGAAAACCAAATCGGGCACAGTGGCCGAACCGCTCTAGATAGCGACCTAATTTTTGTTGCATAATTTTTATGCATTTTTTCCGCCACCATTGATGCCCCAACATGGGCAATCACCGCAAGTGAAGTGTCGGTCTGTTTCAGTCAGGCCCTGTAACCCAAATGGGGAATAGCTCGCTAACGGGAGCAGATACCCCCAAAAAAAAACCGCTACGATTTTTTTCTCATTTTTCTTCCTCGATTGGCCTCCTCACTTTGTCCTCCCGGAATTTTGATGTGGAATCCGGGGGCGGATGACCTGACTCAATCTAATTTTCCAGACTCCGCCGGAGCGGAGCGAAGGCGTTTCTTGTATTTAATAAAAATTCTAACTGAACCCGTTCGGATTTAAGAATTGAGCACCTCTACTGGCAGGGTTAATAGAGAAGTATTTCTTAATCTCTTTACGCGACTTGATCAAAGCCGGTTAGGGAGCTCTACATGGCATGTAAGCTCAACACTAGGGGCAGGTTGCAAATAAACGGCATTCACGTGCTGGATGACCTCGACGGCAATGTTGGAGCCCGCCTGGACGGTCGTGCCATCAGCAGGGGCTTGGATTGAGATGGTCTGCGCCAACGCAGTGGTCGCGAGCGCAGCGCTCAGAGCGAAGGAGGCGAGGAACTTCATTTGAGTGGGTGAGTAGTGAGTTGGAGGAGCTGGAGAACTGTGCTGGAGCTGCTTGTCGTTTGGTCTATTCCTCGCCATCTTTTAAGCCTGCTTGCTGAGTACGGATATCAGCGGTCCGGGTCTGGCTAAAATAGAATGAATTAAATCAGGAAGAGGGGTAAAGAACGTCCGTCGGGTAGAGAACTGCTCCTGCTGTCGCTCCGCGGTAACATAAAGCTCGTGCCTAATCTGAATACCTCGCTTGAGCATTCAGCTACATTGAAGGTGGAACAAACATTCTGGCATTCCCAGAACTCCAGCATTGGGGCGAACTCATTCAAGTCTATTCTTCGTTACTGGTAATAATTCTTCCTTGATTAACCTTGCTAAAAAACCGTTGTTTCCGGGTAGTTTGGCCAATAGTTTTTGAGGACTTCAAGATCGGATTTCCCGGAGGGATTAGGACTGTCCCATGTTTTCTTATCCCATGTGCAATATTCTAAGTCTGGCAGAACTTGGTCTGTCAGAAGCCAGGACCCAGGTTGACTGTATAGGCCGAATCCACGGAGTTATTCTGACCGGGAGCGCAAGTGATGAAAAGTTGATGCCCCTTTGATGGAGGCAGTTAGCTGGATAGGAATCCAAATCTACGTACGAGGAAGCATGACCAACTCGGGACAATTCCTAAATTACATGGGGGGGGCATGATAACACAGCCCCGGATTGAACGGAATATCTGTCGTGCTAGAATGCGGACAGGAAGCGGGGGGACCCTGGCTATCAGACATTGAACTCGCGGTCGGCGTTGGGTCGGCGTGGGATGTTGGGCGTACCAAGGTAGAAAATAGACACATCAGTGACTAAACTGCCACTGTGGATCAGGTTGTGCCTGTCATCTGTCAGTGGATTCTGATCCGCCCCGGAATGAAACAGGGGGGGGCTCCGGCCACCAGACTCGGTGTTTAGTAACCCTGGGAGGTACAGCGATGAATCACATGACATCGTGGTATTTAAAGCAGTATACCCTTGGGAGGAAGAACCCAAAGTGAATTGCCAAAAGTGAATTGCAATTTCAGCCAGGAACAACACCTTTGGGGGGGATTCAAACCCCTGTCTGTGGCGAAAATATGGTCCGGGATATCCCGGTTGCGGCCAGCTTTCTGCTGTCAGATTCCAAAGTTTTGACCCGATGGATAATAATATGGATGTGAATACGGGCTCACATGGATCGCGACGTTCGTCCTCAATGCGTAAAAATGAGATCTTGGGCTTCTAAGAAAAAATTCCCTCCGAAGGCATGTGTGTTGTACTTTTTCTGTTTCTTTCAGTGCAATGCGACAAAGAACTGAGCATAAATATGTTGGAGGGTTCAATTCCTTTCATGGGGGCGTGGAGTTACTTGATGTATTTTTAAAAAAAATGAGAATAAATACAGGTTCGAACAACCCCAATCCTCCTGGTCCGTCCGTCATCCCCTCCTCGCAGCTTTACGCACACGCCCGCGTTCCATTCCCTTGCTAGGGCTTTTCTTCTGTTTCGTGCCTCCCTCATGCTGAATGGGCTACTCTAGTAGTACTCGATACAATAAACACAAGCAGCACATCTTCGGACGCTATCGTAAGAAATTCCCAGCGGGGTACAAGTGAAGGTCCCCGGTCACTCACGCTTAGGTTGGTCCGCCCTGGCCTGCTCGAATTTCCGTGGATTTACCTTATCTTGGACGCAGTTTGGTGAAAAAATCTCCTTGCGGGACATTTTACGGGGTTTTTTTTTTTTGAAAAACAAAAACAAAAACCGACCTCCTCACAGCGATCACAATATTCCGGCCAAGTTACAGAATGGACCCGAAAATCCCAATTTCGAGCGTTGATTTACTTTATGGGAGGGCCGACCTACACAGTGACCGGGGGGCTACAAGTGTCAACTTCCCCAATTACTTATTGATTTATCTGTCAGACCAGTGAATAACGTGGAGGGAAATACAACGGCGCCACATTGGCGCCACACGGTCAACATGTGAAGTCAGAGTCTGTCAGATGGGATTAATGCGGAAGCATTGCAGGTGCGCTCAATTCTTAGCTCGTCCGAACGACGCGCTCGTTCCCCGTCAGTCCATAATGTGGGTGGGAGCCCCGGGTAACCTACTCTCGTGTACGCCGTGCCATGACCGGTCAAGCGTCCATTCATGGTATGTATGTTTGATTGCCTATCTCCGACGGACATCGCTGTATTCATAGAAATGAAGATCACCAGTTCGCTATGAGTCATATGAGAGGGTACGTTAACTGCGCTTGTATCAATCGGAATTTACCACTCTCCATCTAATCATGATTTCCTCGTTCATCTCGTTTGTCCTGTTCGCGCTGGGGCACACTATTGGTGCTGCTAGCCTCTGCCCGAGTGAGTTTGCTTCTCCCGGTCACAGGTGGCCCCGACTTAATTTGAGGTCTGCACGCGACCTGGGTGATGTGATGGCAAACTCTGCCAGGCACACTCCTCTGTTGCCATCCGGGCTCCCCTACGCGATCGTCCCGCCGTCCGGAGGAAGGCAAGACCCCGGTAGCGGCCTCTCGCTCATCAGCCTGCTGTTCGACGCGACCCAGCGGATGTCGACCATCCGCAGACGAGGTACCTCGCGTCTCGAGCGGCGTGGTCGCTCTGTGGACTACATCGGGCGCACGGCTGAATTGATTGCGCTTATTTCGCTGTCACGTCATGCATTTAGTAGGCAGTGCTGAGCTGGAACAAATATGTGAGCAGTACATGGTGTAATGTGTACCTTTCTGTATTTCTCATGTGTAACTTTAGATGTCCGCGGCCCATTCAATTTTTCAAAAGGCCAGGGTTCGAACCGACTGCCAGACTCCCAATTCATAATTAATGATAAGGCGCCATTTTATTCTCAAATGTTTTTACAAGGAGATAATTTCAGACATGGATGCTGCAACCAACACCTGGGAGGCATTCAGTATCCGGACGATATTAAATGCCGGTAGCCTGCGAACAAGAGTGAGTATATTTCTCAATCATGCACAAAATATAACTGACGTCTTTCTCGCCCATGCCTTCTGCGTCTTCGGGCAGCCCCTCCGAAGCTACCACACTCTTCACCGCTACGGTCAGTTCAATATTCCTCACGCACTGGAGACGGCACCTACGCAGTTCTCATTCGCGCTGACGAAGCCATCCTTGTGAATGTCGGTCAAGGTCTTGCGGTCTTGCTGCGCGCAGGTGAATTAATCATCATGATTCCATGTTCAGTGGTGGCTTACAAGCGGCAGAGAAGCCACGGCGACGGCCATAAGAAAGGCAGTAACAAGGGCAGTGAGTTTTCCTGCGAGCAACATCGGTGTGGATGTGATTCTGAAGGAACAGGTTGGTATATGTGCACTGTTAAATAGTTAGGTATTGAAGCGGAGGAACGATCATGAAGTATCGATGGCAGAATGACACGAAGTACCGTGGTCTACACCGCGTATGTCACGAGCTGAGAGTTCGACCTTCGCTTACTACTGATAGGGATACAACAGCTCGTGGTCCTGTCAGCTTGATAGACGCAGTGGTAAATTTTTCGCGATGCTCCCCACTCAACTTCCGAACATCTAATTTCCGGTCCAATTTAATTCCTACTCGAACTTGTCTTCCATCTTCGTGTTCCATCTGTGCAAACGTTACTTTACTCTCGCCAGTTCGGATCTCGTAGTTCGACGCCTGCTCTCTGCCGGATTTACAACGCCAAATATTTGAGCGGCCTTGTTCCCCACCGACTTTTGGCACTACTCTTGTTCCGACCACCACCATCAAATCCCGTTTCGTTGCTCCTGAGCCTCCTGCGGACCACAACATCGTTGAAAATAACGTGTTGGGTGGTCACCAGGTTGTCTAGTATGGACGCCCGGTGTTTTGAATGGGAGGGAAAAAATAACGGGAATAGGGCTGCTGCCCGTTGCCGTGGTCACGGTTCCACGGCACCCGTGGCACGGGTACCCGTCCCGTGCCGTCGAGGATTTTTCCCTTCGTAAAACGGCCCGTAAAACACGGCCGTCACGGCCGTGGAACGGCTTTTCTGTTCCCATGCTCACTGTACCGCTTGTATCCGCCTTTGAGGCCTCCCGGGTCCTTAATATGCCCTTAAATGAGGTATGTAGCTTATTATAATCTACTTTCTTTGCGCTATTCTACCTCAGATAAGCGAACAACTGAAGTACCGGAATTTGCCGCGAATTGATGGCGGAGTTTGAATAACGAAACATGTTCAAAACTACGTTTCCGACTATATACTGGCCATATTTTCGACTCTGAAGCAGGTAAACACCTACAGACAGTGAAAGGTTGCAGAAGGGACCCTCAGGATAATATATATACAAGGCATAGTGCATGTATATTTTCAACATGCCGTCGACCCGTTACGGCCGTGCCGTTGCCCGTGCCGTGCCGTCAGGAGTTTTTTAGGGCAGTCCACGGCCGTTTTTCCACGGGCCGTTGCCGTTTTTCCACGGGTGGTAGCCCTAAACGGGAAAAATCCGAAAATTTGCGCCATCCGTTTCCTGGCTCGTGCATCCAGCTCAATATCAAGTATACGACGCTGTTCTTCTGCCATCTGGGTCCTCTCTCTAACTTTTCATTCATTCAATGCATCATCTGCGCAGTCTGTGGCCAGACGTCGCTCTGCATATGCTGAGTCAGCGGATGCACCGCCACTGATGCGTGCTTAGCTGTGACTGGCACAATGATTCGGCAATTATCATCGCTCTCTGCTATACTAAGGCCCTCCGGGCATCCCCTGGTACCTCCAAATACACCTTACTAGACAGCTGGACCAGTTAACAATTAATTTGTAGCCAGCAGTTGCTATATGATGGCCCTACGGGCATTCCCCAAGGTCAGAGTCACAGTTCTGAGTCCGTTAAAGTTGACAGTGGTAGCTCTTTCCAAAATATTTACAGCCATTGGATGGCCCTCCGGGAATTTTCTTGTATCTAGACATTTAGTAGAAGGTTGAAAGCGGTCACTTTATCTTGTTGAAATCAGAATCTGCAGGAGGTTCGGACCTTTTTCGGACTTCAGGTCTCCAGGTCCGATGATCTGTCACGGTGTAGCTTAACGATCGGTCCGCTGATCCGGCAAAAAGGCGCATGCAATAGACAAGTTTTAATTCTGATTTGGAGACCTGGTACCTGAGTGGGTACCAGGAACATGTGCAATGACCACTGAAGTTATCTTGGGCACCACATAACATCAACATGCGCACCAATTGACTATTCCAAAGGAGCCTCGCAAAACCTGTCCAGGCTCTTAAAATGAGTGGATGCGTGGTCGTTGGCACCGTTTCTTTATGGTCTTTGGTCTTACCGCGTGCTGAGTTTTCCCGTTGTGCTACGGACACTAATTTCTCAATTTACTCATTGAATTGTCCTGGAAACGGACATTGTGCCTCTCCGAGTCCGGCCATATATATTTGCCATTGGATGACCCAGCACCGATAAGGATTCCTGTTGTAAAAAGCCGAACAGCTCCCATCATGCTCACGGCGGCAATCTTGAATCAGTTTTCATAACTGTCATTCCAAAAATGTCTTTTCCCGCAGTCCTGAACCTTGCGAACCGCATCTATCGTGATCTATTGCGTACGCCGGCCAGAATCGGGAGTAAATGGACTCAAGGGCAATTCTAGTCGACCTCCACGAGCGTGTAGATGTCCAAAGTAACTGTCGGGTCGCTTCATGAGAATGATTGGAACATACCTGGCTACATATTTGCACTTCAACGCCCCACGACTTCTCCGAAAAAATCTCGACATTTGTGCCATGAAAATTGGGTGATTTGAGGTAATAGACCTCAGTGAGCGATGAATAGAAGAGATCCCAAGTTGACATACCTTGCAATATGAAGTGTTTTCAATCCTTAAAATCCTCCCAAAGAATCAAGGTTGTAGTGTCCATGGTTTCCCTACAATGCGGGGGCTGCTTTCCGCCGCGAATTTTCTAAACACAGCCTTCCCCAAGGCGTAGCAGTAGTAAATGGGAGTATTTCGCACTTCGGCAACTTGTAATAGATAGCCTAAGATGAGACAAGCATAGTGAGCCCAAGAAGTTGTGGAGTGATGCAGAATTAGTGAAGAACGAGGCACTCATCGAAGTGCACTGGTAAGAAATGATGGCGGCACGCTTGACATCATCATCAAACATGCCATAACTCTCGATCAACTTGGGGTAAAGGGCCGTGGCTGCGCCCGGCAGGACCTCGTACTTCCTTTTTTTTTTTTGACGGTACAAAATCCAATATCATATTGCCACCCATGCTAATCATTCACAGGATGCTCGAGTGGCCGAGAGAATGGCAGTTATGACCATCCAGACAGTTCACATAAAACCCGCAGAGAGCACCAAACGGAGGCAGATCTCGGACGAGACGGCCAGGGGGAGGACCAAGGCAGGAACAAGAGGCTCATTTTTAACTTCTTAAACAATACGGAATCAGTAGTAGCCGAGTAGACAATTATTTAACTACCTTTCTTTTAATTTATACAAGCCAATTTATCGGCATTTGAACAATCGACATTTTAATTTCGCTCGGGCTAGAGTTGCAACAATTAGGGGGGCAACGAGACATAAGAATTAGATTAGCATCCACAAGGGGGGGGCAACATATACCGCACCTGCCTGACAGCAACTCTTCCTCACGCAAACGAGAGGGAAGATGCACACTGTATGGACCTATTAGCAATGGAGGGCAATACTGTACCATTTCGACCGAGTGTTCCCCATGTCACCTGTCACCGCAGGTGTTCATTTTCTTGAGTGTTAAAAATGCCAGTGTCACCGTCACCAACTCCCAGGTGTTCAGTTCATTCTTGCTCAGTTGTTTATAATGTGCGTTGCAGCAATAAATGTCATCCTGGTTGTCCATGTTTGAGCCTGCTTGCGACCACTCTTTTACCCCTTATTTTTAATTAAATTTGTCAATGACGCACCCCTTGCAAACTTCGAGAGCTTTGCAATTTTCGTGTCATAGTTTGCCTTTGTGATGCACAACCCTCTGAAAATATAATAATAAAGTTCTCATGCCAAGGGTACTCCAGAGGCAAGCCAGAGACTACCATGAAGTGAGCGGTTTGAAGCCCCAACAGTAGCCTAAGAGGAAGTT
The DNA here is from genome assembly GCA_029282285.1 of Mycena rebaudengoi. Lineage (NCBI taxonomy): Eukaryota > Fungi > Basidiomycota > Agaricomycetes > Agaricales > Mycenaceae > Mycena > Mycena rebaudengoi. The sequence continues at coordinate 574,481 of JARJCX010000072.1, forward strand.
CGAAGAATGATCCTGCCGCGGAGAGGTAGCAGCGTCAACCTCAATTTGAACCAGTGAGTAAAGCTCAATTAATTCGAGTGTAAAGTCCGCCAACCGCTTCGCCGATTTCTCCGTTGATATTGCAGGTATTCAAAAAATTCTGAGGCGGCGTGTGGACAGGTCCATCCGCCTCGCAAGACAAACCAGTAAGTATACCATCATGGTACCATACAGCACCATTAGATTTTACCAGACGAGAAGTAAAGTGATGGTCAGTCAAATAAATCGCCCCTTGAATGGCATACCTATGACCTACATCTCCAACAGGCAAATCTTGAAACTAATAGAGGAGTTGTACACAACTCAATGCTGTGGCGTGCTCACTTAGACTGCTTGCCTCCTTGGGTAGTCCTTTTGCGCTTAATCGGTGTCTTCACTTTATCATCAACCTTAGTGGGCTTCAAATCCTTACTGACCTGCGTCCACGAAAGGGAGTCAGTAAAAAATGTGATGAAACTGTAAAATCGCTTCAACACAGCCCCTAGAACCATTAACATTTTTTCGTGGAGACAAGTAAAAACTTTTCTCAAATTTTCCCGCTGCGAGATCCTACGAACGAGTATTATGTAAACATAAGTACTCGTAAAATATTAGGATTTAAACTTGGGGCTGGACAGATGTTTTTTTCTGTGGGCTCTTTGTTACAGAACACTGCGGATGGAGAACGATCGCAGCCGCTTGCACACAGACGATTACTACGCGTGTCAAAGCTATTTTTGTAATTCAACACGAGGCACCGCTTTGATTCCAATTCGTCCCGCACGGGCGCTGTGCCCAGATGCCTGGAGCAGATCCGCCTCACCCCACGTTTATGATACAGCACTGAGTTATGGCAATTGTGATAGTTTTTATCCACCAATCATCATTAGGGACGGTCAGAGTAGGGGTTTCAGATGTGCTTCAGGCATTTTTAATTAGGTGCTTCAGATGTGTTTCTGGAATTAATTTAGCATTAGAAGCATGCAAGGAACACTTATCAAGTCTGACAGTCCCTTTTCAAATTGCGCTTCAGATGTGTTTCTGATTTATAAATAAGGATCGGCCATCACCGATATGACGCAAATGCGCTGGACTTCTCTCAAGTTACCGCAAAACGATCATCCCGTGTCATGCCTCCGGGAGCTCGACGCACCGCAAGGGTGAACGTTCTTTTCAAGGCCATGCTCGGCACAGTGCTAATCACCGACAACGCACTGTTCTCCGTCGACGTGCAGCTTTTTTTCCACAGGTGGCGCTTCTTGATCAGCCTCCTTGCTCTCAGAGGCGGCAATAGTGGCAGCCTCCTTGGCTCTAGCTGAGGATGTAGCGACTCTCGGGAAACCCATGATGGGGCGACGAGGAGGAGAAAAGGTAAAAGATCGGACTTTGAAAAAGAAATAATATCATGTAATCACTACTTGATCAACAACACGGGATGAGTGCCTTGAAGAACAAAATAATTATCTGAAGCACATTTCTGAAGCGTGGTGAAGCGCCTCCAGAGGCGCTTCAGCGTTTCAAAACACTTGTGTGAAGCACATCTGAAACCCCTACTCTGACCGTCCCTATTGCACTCAGTTTCAGCATCTGGTTTGTGCCGGACCGAAACGAAGCCGCTGTGTTTGGCAACAATAGCAAGATTCCTGGTTCTGTAGGATACCAGGTCTCAGAACGCTAATGTCTGTCCGCCTCGATCATGTAGTGTTTTTACCACGCTCTGAGTGGTTGCACAGGCTCCACGATCTCCGGCGGTCGCGTCGGATCTCACCTCCATGTGCTCGGAACCCGTCGGATCTGATCGGGGTCCTGATTCTGATGCTGTTTTGATTAGTCGACACTAACCTCTCTCTTGCCTCCCACCTCCACTGCTTTGTCTTTCACTCATCCAACTCTCAGTCTTGACCTATCCTCTATGCCCGTTGATGATTCTCCAGGTGAATCCATACGTTCTTTACCGCCCGATCCCATCAGCTCCACAAAATCTCATGATCGCTCGGAGCTTTCCGTGGCATTTCATATCTTTTGAAACAGTGTCCTTCCGAGCTCCTTCTTCCTCTCATCGCCCGCTCTTGTCCGTATGCTCTCCTCTACTCTCTCGTCGACGCCCTTTCCTGGTTCTCAAGGTAAGCCGTTAGCTCTTTTTTCGGCAACTTCCAACTCATTTCCTCCGCCATCTATGCCTACGTTCCAAAGTTCCGATCGTCGGGCCGAACCCTCACCTTCGTCGAGTACTAGTATCCCAGCTCTGCTGTCTACTCATTCTGGATGGTGCTGCGGATGTTGGCAAATGGAATAGAAAGAGTAACATTGTTGACTTTTCCTACACTCAATGTGCATTACTCCTTTGTGCTATCCACATCGGTAATCTCGGCTCCAGATCTCCGGGTGGCGGAGTTCCAAATTTGAGGCAGATCAAATGATGAAAAAGATGTGCGGAACTACCACCCTAAGATCTGGTGCATCTCGTATAGAAACCATGCGAACGAGCCATTTTGTCACATCAGTCACATAGATCAGTCCGATAAGATTAAGATCGCCTCCTATCCCCAGCGCCTATGGCGGACGAGGACTACGAGTTTCTCTACTACGAGGACCGCTGATTACCCCGGGCATGGCACTGCTGCACTGGACCCTCCGCCACCGGTACACAAACTACAAACCGGTCCAGAGAATGCAACCCATGATTTTATTCTGGGTACCGAGTCCTTCGAGGTGGCCAGTTACGATGGTGTTGTGCGCGCAATGCATCAATTTTTCCGTCAGCTTCATCTAGACACCGAGGACGAGCAAAGGAAGACTGCGCTTGAACGGGTCATCCCATGGCTTGGGGACCAGCTCACCGTCGAGCGACTTCGTGGTCTGTGGAAATACCGCCATGAAGATTACAACTCCTTTGACCGATTGGATTATATGATTCCCGTCTTTGGTTGGTTCCATCTTGTCATGGCATTTGCCAACTCGCTGCACAAGCAATATCTGGGCACTTCGGCGAATGTTGGCGGGCTAAGGCAAGGATTTGATGTTCTGAACCGGAAAGGCCTGATATCCCAGGCAACCAAAGGGCCTTTCTGGCATAACCTTGACGAAGCTATTAAACACATCAGCGAGGCGCACTTTCGCGCGTGCTGGTTGGCCCTTGGAAAGGTTAAAACCCTCAGCGAACTCAAAACTAAAACTCCGACTCAGCTTCGCTCCATGGCTAGCCAACTCATCAGAGAATATGCCTCTCGTGCGGCGCTGGCACGACTAGATCATATGCCGGAAGCGGACCAGGATCAGACGAAGCGCCAATGGACGATGTGGAACTCCGATGTGTTACCCTATCTGCAGCTGCGAGATGCAATAAAGGTGGGTGACATTGGACGAATGCAGGACTTACTCCCCACTCTACTTTTCCGTTTTGCGGGTGGAGGTAATTCGAAATACACCCTTGAGGTTTTAGAATTACTTCAGGGGCTTAAACGCGAATGGCCGGATGATATCAGGTGCGTATTATAACACCCGCACTTGTGTAGCCACTTATATTTCAATACTAGGACGTACATAACGGAGTTTTGTTGGTTGATGAGCCGGGACGGTGTGGAGAATACTTTCCTTCCATTTGACCTCCGGCAAGAACAAAACATCTGCGATATAAAGGTTAGTGTATTCTGGATGATTATGATCTGTGCATGCGTTAATTCACCTGATATTAGGTGACTTATCGGTCAATGGGGCCTGGAGCAACCATGGAATATGTAAAGAAAGTGTCGCCAGCAATCCCTACCCTTCGCAAGCTCCAGCGGCACATGGAAAACCAATTCAAAACTGTAGCACGCGGCGCATACCATGGAACACCGGACAAGGAAAAAGACGTCGCAAAATTGACCAGCCAATACATTGAATCAAAGCTTTACTTGGAGACAAAAGGCCGCGGTGTCTCAAACAAATCTGCTGACGTTGAAAATATTGGAGCGGAGAATTTGGAACGGCTCAATACAGTTCGGGACTGGTGGGAGCGGCGATCTCATGCAAGGTCAACTTTGGAGGACTGGGAGTCAGGACCTATTAATGATGCTCTTCCGATTGTACCATTGGGCACATAGACGGCACAAAAATGTATTTCTATAATTAATCAACATGGAGATTGTCTAGATTAGCCTCTGTCTCGGGTGCCGGTGGTTGTGAACCATCTTGCGGCGCGCCGCGGTAGCGTGGCGTCGGGCGTGGCCGGGTATAGAAGTCCATGGGTGTCACCACGGCACCAGCAGAAGAATTGGAATATGATGGATGTGGTGGCTGTAAATAGGGTGGAGCGTGGATCGAAGGGGAGTAGTGATGATAAGGGGAGAGTGTATTAGGCACTGGTGTGATTGGGATTGTGTATGATCCACGCTGAATTGGTGTTTGCAGGGCAGGATCGAGGTATCGAGAAAATGTGGGAAAATATGAATATGGTGTCGTAGGTGTCGGCGGAGCAGGGTAAGGTGTCGACGGACCTTCCGAATTGGTTGGGAATGCTAAATAGAAAGGGGAAAAGGGGGGAAGTGCAGCAAATGAATTTTGCGCAGGTCGTAAAGGGGTTTGCGGAGGTATCTCCCCGGGCGGTTGATTTTCTTGATCTGTGCGCAGTTTTTTCGCTCTGGATGCTCGAGGCTTGGGCGGAGCTCGGGGTTGACTGAGGCGCTATGCAGCAGCCTGAGCTTTGAGGGCCTTGGCCTCCGCGGCGCGGGCTTGGCGATCGGCGAGAGTTTTCTCCTGGCGGAGTCTCGCCTTCTCAGCCTTGTCAGCCGCGGCCTGCTGATGCCAGACGACGTCGTAGCTGCGAAGCAAATTGAGCACGGCATCACCGTGTTTCTTCGAGTGAGTAGGACTCCAGCCGGCACTGATTAAATCTGCGACGGTTGCCAAACGCGCTTTCGTGGCAAGTGCCGTCAAGACTTTGTCGGGAATAAGAACCTGATAACCCCACGGTCGTGCAGAGTACAGCTCTGTCCACGTTTGGTAGCGCCAGCGTTCGAGTCGGGAGCGTGCACCTTTCAAATGATCTTCCCGTCGGTCAGCAACGCGCGACGCTGGGTTCATGCCGCGCTTCCCATTCGAATCGGGTTCCTGATGTGGAGAGTCTTCGGTGTCGCTCCCTGGAGAACCTGGTCTATCAATAACCACGGGGCGAGGCGCAAGAAGGGGGTGCGTCGGGGTGGTCTTCTGCAAACAATTATCGCAACAGATGCCGGTCGGGGCTGTAAAAAATATTTAGAGCACGTCACGGGAAGGAATAAAAATATACGCACGTTTACGAGCTACACCATTGTCGAAGTAGCTGTCGGCAATGTCTCGACGGCACTCGGTCATCTCAATCCAATCCCGTAACCCTTCCTCAACGTCCTTACGATACACAGTACCCTCAATCTCCGGTATCGGCGCACCCTTGCGTGACTTGACTTCCTGAAAAACACTGGGTTGAACTAAAAGTATCGCCTCTGCGAAAATAGCGAAGGTGCGACCCGCACGACCAGCGCGCTGCATCCAAATAGACAAAGACTTGGGAACCATGAACTGCACGACTAGCTCGATATACGGCATGTCGCAGCCCTGTTTAACCTCGTTAGGAAGATAATTATAATTAGATAAATAGTAAAGCGCCCATACCATCCCAGCCGCCTCGGTCGTCAGCAGAATTTTGATTTTACCGTTCCGAAAGTCGTTCAATACACGCCTTTTAGCAGCTGGTGTGCGTTTGGCATTGTACGCGGCAATTTGGTCTCGCATTTCGGGCGGAAGACGTGCGCGGAGATATTTGAGTGCATCCAAAGAAAGATTGATGTCGTCGAAGAAGACCATGGTCAGCTTTAAAACGAAGTCGGGGTCGTTCGCAGCTTCGGGAGGGACGACAAAATCGAGAGATTCGAGATCGGATTTTGCGCCGTTCATTTTGCGACATACCCACGCAATATTGGGGCGATCCGTACCGAGATTGACATGATATGAATATTCGGCGCGTATGTGCATCGTTTGGCGGACCTGCGCCAAAACGGCAGGGGGTAGAGTGGCGGAGGCGACGAGGAAAGGGACGTGGGACGGAACGAAGGCTCTGAGAGTCCCCAACATAGCATATTCCGGCCGGAATTTATCGCCCCACTGTGTGATACAATGTGCTTCATCTATGACAAAGGCTGCAATTTTACCGGCGAATTGAGGAGAGCTGAGGAGTTTCCGGAAGTCGTCATGCTTGAGGCACATGTTGGGCGACGTGATTATGACCCTCTTTTTGAATGCGGCAATTTCCTGTTTGCGGATGATCAAAAAATTATAATATATGTTGCGGGCGACGCACCTTGTGTATCTCATCATTATAAGTGTCGCCATTAATGGCCGCAGCAGAGATTCCCATCGCCTCAAATCGTTTTGCCTGCATAACAAGGTCAGCTAGAAGAGGTAGTGAAGATGACATTACGCGCCTGATCTTCTTCCAACGCGTTGAGCGGAGAGATAATTATAACGATCTTGTCCGGATTGGTGAAGAGCGGGAACAAAAAGGGCATCGTTTTCCCAGCGCCTGTCCCGGCCAGCAGGGAACAGTCCAGCCCGAGCTCCAGAGCTTCACCTATATCAATTTGCCACTTGTGTGCTACCTTGCCCGGATTGCACGCTGCAAATTCATTTCAAATTTTGGCCCGTATGGCTGCTGAGCAGTAGCCTGCCTCGCGCGTCACCGCGGCGTCCTTGCGGGCCTTCTCGAGCAGCTTCTCGGATCTCAGCGCATCGCGGATGTGGGCATCAAGTCGAGATTGGACAGGCATGAGAAGCTAGGTCGTGGGAGGCAGGGAGACGCGACGAGAGAAGGAGCTGTCAGACGCGAAAAGTCACGGCGTGACTCGATCGCATGGTTTCTATCCCTGGTACCGACTCAGGTACCAGGTCTCCAAACCAGAAATAAAACATGTCTATTGCAGCCGCGTTTATGCACTCGATCGTGTCGGTCCGAACTCCGAGTCTGAATCCTCTCACGCCTGTCAAACCTGATGACTGATCAACAGGGGTCCACAGTTTTCTCAGCCGCGCCACATTGATTCTTGGTCCTCAGGGGCTAGGATCAAAGTAAAAGTCTTGCCAAGCACAATCTACGCGTGGCCTGTCCGTCCAGCTGTCCTCTCCAAGTCTACATGGGCCGAATACGCCAAACAAGCACGCTCGGAGCTGGACCACAGGAATCAAGGACACACCTTTGTGCTGCAGTGTACCCTCCATTGCGAAAATCTAGGCACTGAACATAAGGTTCGTACTGCTGTTCCTTGTCGATCTGCGTGTTGACAAGGGTCTAGGTTCTGGAGATGCGGGCTGTCCACATACAACGGCTGTGTGCCGCCGTACACACGGCTTGATTGGAAATGTGCCACCTTTACATGTGTTTTGTTTGCAGCAAGTATATTCCGCTGTTTCAGGTATCCTCTTTCATGCATTTAATTCCTCCCCCCGATCGTCTCCTTGCCGGATATTGTAAGCCTATGACATAGTAACACAAGTAATCGCATTCTTTTCTCGACCGCTGGAGATTTATTTCCCAGGTGGGATAACTCACATAAATCACTCCATCAAGTTTGAACCACCACTTATATCGCTATCTGCTCGCACTTTTCAATTTGTTGTGTTCCTGCCTTTTTTTTAAGGCTCCTTGCGGTGAAACTGCCGACTGGGCCCGGCCCCTAGATCACGCACATTACCGTGTCCACTCAATCATTTATTAATAACATAGTATGTTGGCAGTGCATTGTTGCCATTGGCTGGGATCCACAGAGCGTACCGATGGTCTGCCACTTAAGTTCTTTAATATAATCCCGCCCACACCAAATGCCGATCGTGAGTGACCACTGCATTCCAGCTCCGGCGCAACATATTAGTCGCTGTATTAAAATCAATGGGAACACCATCGCAACCGGTGCAAAAAGCAGTACATCTGGCCACTTTATTCCGTAACCAGTTCATCTTATTCATACTTAGGTATCGGTTCCCGGAAGGAAAACGCGATCCAAACACAATGGAGTCTATTTTAAATCTTCAGAATTGGGTTCGGCATTGTACGACACGTAAAAGACGCGTCCCTCTTTGTTCCCGTCAACACGTTGTCACTGGGTCACAGCGTGACACTCCGCGCCATTCTCTCTCCAGTACCACGGAATGTTGCCTGGAGATCCAAAATTGAGGTGAGCACATATCGAATTTATATGAGTCCTGCTGTGTCCCCTATATTGTGTACAACCACTTGTGAATCATGCTGCAACTTTATGCGGTTCCCCAGCGGCTCAACTGAACCTTTCGCCCACCATCTTCTTGAGACACTACGTCTCCTGTATTTCGGACTAAGACAACATGCCTAAACTGGGCCACGCTTCTTGAATGATCAGCCATATCAAAATCCACCCGCACCATTCAACTTTTGGTGTTCCAGTCCCCAGATGTATTTAAATCTTGTGCCCAGTGTTCTGATATCAATGTCATGCTCAGAGGTAGCGGAGTCTAGTTTCAAGACCTTCTGTCTTCTCGCAAGTCTGGTCCGCCATGTGCGACACGTACATAGAAGACGCGTTCTGTGTTGTGAACTATTTTTAAATATTAAACTTAAACGCGCTGGTGATATAGTTATTGAGGTGGTCCCCTATAATTGTAATTGGCGAAGTGTGTGGCTACTGCATGCCGTTACTTGGCTCGGTCGCCTGTTCGAATTCTGTAGTGCACACTTTATTTTATTTTTTCATTACCTGATCGCTTTCAACGAGCTTCAATGCACGTCGACCGTTGTGAGTTGTAAATCTAGAGGCTACATTCAAGGCCGTAGCGAATGAGGTGCACGGGAGCAAACAATGGGAGAGTGAAGCATATTTGTAAATCATATGTATGTACACAGTACACTTGTGCCGATTACAATACCCTTTGGTGCGGGATGTGCGGGCGGCCATTTGTCTGTGAAGCGAGCAGGATGACTCACCAGGCTGGGGGATGCGTGCGGGTACCATCTCGAGCCGCTTCCCCGGCGGCGCGAATCAGGCGGGGAGCGCCAGCGTGCCGAATCTCTGCCTGCCAAAGCCCCTGGACGACGCTGTTTTTAGTCCGTTGGATACGGAACACATGTCCCCAGCTGGGTCGAGAGGGTGCGCGAGCACAAGGGGCGGAAATCCGGCGGGAGAGCGAGGAGCGCCGAAAGCTGCGGCAGCGGTTATCGCTCCAAGCAGGGTGGATGACACAGTGTGCTAGCAATTGAGCAGACACCTGTCCGAGCTTCTGTACAACCGCGGAGGCACGAAACAAGTGGCGAGCGTCGGGTCCCAAATCTGGGTGCAGCGGCGCCTACAGGCCGAATTTCTGCCTGGGAACATTGGTCTGGGATAGCGTGAGAGGGGGCCACCTGTCCGTGTCTGTTTTACGATGCTGCGAGAGCATGGAGGGCTGAAATCAGGCGGAGAGCGAGGGTGGCGCCGGATCTGACGGCGAGGGGCGTCCAGACCGTCTCTCCGCTTGAAAACGGTGGGGAACGATTTAGTTAGACTGTTAATGACACTGGTTGACAGTCCGATGAATGACGCACGCTCGGATCCAAGAATCGACAGTTCTGAAGCCTGGGCCAAAAATGGCTTTGGGGGCACCTGGAGGCCGTATTTCAGGTTGGGGGCAGACAAGAATGTAGGGGTAGATACAAGGACCAGGCCTTCAGTTATCCTGTCCATTTTCGGGTCGAAAATGCGAGGTTTGTGCGCATCGTTGATGGCAACGTCGAGAGGTCGTCGACGTTGTGGGATCAACTTTCTCTCATTACAGGCTTTTCTATAATACACTGCCAGGCTCTGGTGCTCTCGCCACCCTGTCCCTGCAGAGTCGCGCTGATGTGCCCGACAGTTCCAATGTTCTAACATCCACACTCACGAGAAGGAATGGGCAAAGACTATGATAGAGCTGCTGGGCTTTCGACTTTCTGCTTCCAGAAGAAACTCTGGTAGATGGGATGTCATTAGACAAAGGTACATGACCTTCACTCATGAGAGTGTCCCAGTAAGGTGTTCCCGACTCTTCTTGTGCGATGGCTGAACTGTTGACAGGGGGAAAAAATCACGTTCATGACGTCCAGACGATCCGAGATTTTTGAATTGGTTTTAGCCGACACCCATACGGGCCAGCTGAATGCGATTACTTGCCAATACCCTGGCATGTTTCAATGTTCATCCTACCGTAGATCAGACTGTCGTGAACAGCTGGGGAGTCTCTGCGGATGCTGTACGCACCCCTTTTGCAGGGGCAGTAACGCATGTGCCTAACACCGCGGAATGGACGCAACCGTGCGGCATCTACTACCCGGCAAGGTGGCGTACAACCCACATAGGCTCGTGACCAGTCTGTATACAAAATACCGAAAATATGTGGCAAGCACTTCCGTTGTATACAGACTGACTGATACGTCTCGGGATCTTGCATCGGGCTGACAGCGGAGTTTAAAATTTGGCTGAGGCCCGTGTTCTCTCTTGCACTTTGAAATTTAAGGAAGTTCAAATTGTCATGAACCTTTATATGCTAGAAATAAGTACATTTGCTTCTTCAGATTTTTTTTCATTGCGGATGGAAGAGCAGGAAAGGTCATCGAGTTTGGGGCAGAATTGATCGATTTTGATGGCTCGCTTATCGGCCGATCGCGGCACCTGTCAATTTTTTCAAACTCCGTTGGCAGCTCAATCCCCTTTCCCGAGATGTACCAGTCCGTAAAACACCGAAGCGCTCGCCGCATTTTTTCGGCATTTGTTTTACAGACTGGTTACGAGTCTACAACCCACAGTCTCCGCGGCGCCGGGCACTGGAAGTGGGGTGGTGTGGAGGGAAATGATGAACAAATCGATCTTACCTTGGATAGCACTTTGATGGTTAGTTCACACTCCGCTCGCCTTCAGAACGGCTTCTGTGGTGTACAGGGTTCAGATGTCTTAGTCGTTTCTGTGAACAAGGAAGGAAGGATTAATGGGATAACGAAGATTGACACAAGCAATTTATACTCTAAGTCTCCCCGGTTACTTTTAATCCTTTCAAGTTAGCGCGGCATTGGATGACTAGTTCGGGTCCAATTTGTACTCTAGCGTGGCATTGTATCTGAATTGTGATATATATGGCATCCAGCAGTCAGTTGAGTGCGTTCAGGTCGTACTGGGAGGTACCAGGGGATGCCCGGAGGGCCTTATGAATACGAGATGCACCAGACGTTATAGGGCAGTGCTCCGCGATCAAATTTCATCAAAAAATCTGCCTCGGATCTTTCCGACCGGTCCGGAGGACCGCTGGCGCTCCGCGCCTGCGAGCGCAGCGAGCATACTGCCCTATAACGTCGGGAACGAGACTACCACATCGGCACCTCTGCTAGATAACCTACACATCGACGACTTCCTGATCCCACACAAATACATACTCTGCCTATCGCTGCCTCTCAAGGATTTCATTCCAGCTGTTCTGCAGCTGACTGTGGCAAATATGAAGAATTTAGGCAGAACCCATGGGATAAGCTTCTCCAGTGATAGAAAAGCGGCCGTTAAGCAGAATGGACTGTAAATATTGAATAAAAGTTAAGTGCCAGTCAGTCAGTGACAAGTGTGGTCTGGGAATGACTTTAATTGCGCCTTCAGAGTCAGGCCGGAGGCCCATCATCTGCTTCGTGCAAGAAATGAACTGCTGTGCTCCACAAACATTTGGCTCAACTGCTACCCAGTTAGTGTGGTTGGAATGCAGTTTATTCTTTCCCAGTAGCTGGCCAGAGGCCCATCATCTGATTTTATATGAGAACAAACTGCCCACTCTCCATGCCGGTGTGGTTGAAAATTTGGTCCAGTGGAAGTTGGCCGGAGACCCATCGCCAGAGCATCATGATGCTTTATCAAATTTAAAGGCAAGGTTTGCAGAATCAATGAAAATATCTGGCACATATTATATACTGAGCAGAAAAATGAGGTGTCCTGTCGTTAACCGGAGGAACCAGGTATGCTATGAAAATTTCGCAATGGAACATGAGGCGGTGCTTGAGTTCTCTCTCAGAGGCAACCATCCATTTCTTCTCCCCGGAGTACTGTTTCGAGATTTATTGGCCAGTTCCACGGTCAACGCCGCTTGCGGTCAAATTATGAGAGAAATTTTCTTTAACACCGCTTCTGTATATAATGGCCATCTGCGGATCATTTCCGCCGTTCAGCATCCAAGTTGCCGGAGCGTAGCGAAGGCATATCTTGTACTGTACCATTACGACCAAGTGTCCCGGCACTGTAACTTGTGACCCCAAATGTTCATTTTTGAAGTGTTCATTTCATGGGAAATTGCCATTCTGGGCGATTTTTCGGCATTTTCCGACCTATTTCTACCCGTTTTCACGCCAAAAATGCGATTCAAAATGCTAGTGACCTGTGACTAAATTGGCAAATGTTCAGTTCAGGTAGGCTTGTGACATAGTGACTGAACACTCGGTCGTAATGGTACAGACTGTACCATTACGTACCATACAGTAGGCCAGTAGGACATGAGCTGATAATTTACGTCACCCAATACGTGGCGTCGACAGCGTGTGACCACACATGATAGATGCCCCGAATCTTGCGCCATTGCAAGGCATTGCCAGAGGTCATCATGAACGAGGGACAAGGCAATTGTAACGACGGGGCGAGAGTGGGAACATCTCGCATGGAGGAGGAAGCTGGGCGATGAGCCACCGATGTGCATGAGTATTACCTCGGTGTGGAGATCGAGAGGAGCGACAGACGAGGGGTCACGAGGCGGTCGCGGGAGAAGGAAGGAGGAGGTGAAGCGGACAGCCGATAAGGAAGGATATATCTCGATCATGGTGGTTTATCCATTCCAAGACGATTCGCCTCTTTATTAGAGAGATCGGGCTGCGCTCGAGTTGTCGGCGGCAACACTTTTTATAATACCGAAAGGGGAAGGTGACAGCGGACATTGTCCAGTGCTTCGCTGTCAACTTTGGTTTACGTGGGACTCCACGTTGCACAAGCACGCATTCTTCGCCTCTAACCACCATGGACAAGTGCATCCCCGCCAACCCGGACATATCTGGTATTGGGGTTCGCACAGCCATCTACGCACAAAATATCTTGTGCTTCGCCCCTGTTATCGCGCACCTTTGGGATGGGATCGTCTCACGCGAAGAGATAAAAGGAATTAAAGACCAATCCATAGGCATGCTCGCTGTTGCCTTCGCGATTCTCATCTCCAGCATCATCGAAGCCACCACCAAGAATGATGGACAAGCTTTAACCAGTTTCCACGCCGCCGTCATCCTCGATTTGAGTTGGATGAACAATACCAGCACTTGGATCTGGTTTCTGTTATATGCCCATCACCGCACCAAGCCGAGCGAGGAAACAGAGCCCAACAGGGAGCACAAAAGGGAGTCCATCCTCGCGAGCTGGTTGGCCTGGACCGGTGTTCTTCTCTTCCCCGTTCGTCGTCTTGTGACGGACGGCGGTAAACCCGGTCCAGCGCAAAGGACTGGAGCTACCTGTACGTCTTAGAAAACTACTACTACTCCTCCAAATCACACCTGAGTTGTGCCTCCAGTTGGTCGACGTACCTGGGACTTTGTATCCCAAGCTCCTGTTCTCACCCTCGGTTCCATCCACCTTTCACTCATGGGCGGCATCGGTCTATGGCTGTGGAGCAATCCATCCAAGTTCGGTACCCCCATTGGCCCCTGTGATCCGACACTTACGGTTGTTGGCGGTGCTGTGCCGTTTTCATCGCTGGGATTGCGCATCTTTTCATTGGCAATTTATTGCCTTCTCGTCATTCCTGGTCTCAACCTTCTACTCCCCTTCCTCTTCTTCCTTGCACTCCATATAACATACAACAAGTCTCGGGAGTGCCATCCCCACTTCTGGGAACGACTCGAGCATTCCTTTCATTTAATTCGCCACATTCCAAGCATTTTCCAGGACTTTCGCGGAACAGTGCAACATACTTGCAGGGTTTTTCAAGGTGTTCCCACATTGACACGTGCTCTATTTCGGAGGCGTCGCAGCCAAAATCACGATTCGGAGTCTGGTATACAGCTCGGTGATGCTCCTTCTGGGGGCTCCCCTATTCCCTCGAATGCCCCTCCCCACAATGAGGCAAATCACACCAATGAAACTCTGGCACAAACTGCCCCCTTAGATCACACGGCCTTTCTCATTGTGGGCCTAGGCTGTCTTGCCGTCATCAACATCATTTTGCTTGTCGACGTTGAACTCACCCTTCTTCGTAATAAACACAATCAATCTCGTGAAGAGGACGACTGGGGCTTTGGCCAGGTCCTGGCGCTGCTGCTTCTCGTCGTTCCCATGCGCGATTTCGTGACATCCATTCTCGACATTCGAAAGGCGAAAGAAAATATTCAGAGGGCTTTCAAAGAACATCTCCGGCAAGCTGTCGACAAGAACACCTTTGATGGCCACGATTTTGAAGGCTTGATTAAGCGGGGAGCTGATCCCAATGTAGAGCTGGAGGGTATGCATGAATGATGTTTCCATATATTCGGACATATGCTTATCAACTCCCATAGGTGCGCTCCAAGTTAAGACCCTTCTACAGCTTGCAGGATCCAAGGGGAATGAGGGTCTTGTTCAATTTCTTCTTGACAGAAGGGTGGAGGACACCAAAGGTAAGCAAAGGTATCTTCATTCGTCTAACCACCAGGTTAATTGTCAATCAGGAGCGGCATTCCACGCTGCTGCTCGGCACAACCAATTTGGGACTGCCCTCCTCCTAGGGAAAAGCAGGAACGAGTCGGATAGAGCCCGTAAGCTTGGTTTTTTTTTTTGAATTTTTACGTTTGACAAGCGACTTTCCATCAAGAAACGACGAAGAGAGTGGTTTGGCAGGCGATGGAATCACTGAAGGATTCCGACCCCTGGGTTCGTTTTTCTGCGCTTGAGTGCCTCTCTGGTGTCAGAGTCCAAAGTATGCATTTTCTTGACCGCTCTGAGCGCTTTGTGACCTACTGAGGCCAGTGTGTAGTGGAATTCCAGCAGGAGATCCATGCAGCGATTCCCATCGTTGTGGGACTGCTGAAGGATTCTAACTCCAACGGGAAGACTCGTTTCGCCGCGTTCGGGTATCTCTCTGCTCTCGGAGCACAAGGTATGCATTCTCTTGTCCACTCTGAGCGCTTTGTGGCCTACTGAAGCTGGTGTGTAGCGGAATTCCAGCAGGACATCCAGGCAGTAATTGCCACCTTTGTGGAATGGCTGAAGGAGTCCGATTCAGCTGTCCATTCGATTGCGTTTCAGTGCCTCTCTGGTCTCGGAGCACAAGGTATGCATTCTATTGTCCGCGCCAAGCACCTTGTGATGTACTGAGGCTGGTGTGTAGCGCAATTCCAGCAGGAGATCCGGGCCGCGATTCCCATCGTCGTGAAATCATTGCAGAATTCCGATTCCGATATCTGGGTTCGTTCGGCTGCATTTAAGTGCCTCTCTGACCTCGGAGCACAAGGTATGCATTCCCTTGTCCGTGCCCAGCACCTTGTGATTTACTGAGGCTGTGTAGTGCAATTCCAGCAGGAGATCCGAGCCGCGATTCCAATTGTCGTGGAATCACTGCAGAATGCCGATTCCGATAGTTTGGTTCGTGAGGCTGCACTTGATTGCCTCTGTGTTCTAGGAACGCAAGGTATGCATTCTCTTGTCCGTGCCAAGCACCTTGTGATGTACTGAGGCTGGTGCGTAGCGCAATTCCAGCAAGAGGTCCGGTCAGTGATTCCCATTGTCACGGGATTGCTGAAGGATTCGGCTGTTTGTCAGAAGGCACTTGAGTGTCTCTCTGGTCTCAGAGCGCAAGGTATGCATTCTCTTGCCCACTCTCAGCACTTTGTAGCCTACTGAGGCTGGTGAGTAGTCGAATTCCAGCAGGAGATCCGGGTAGCCATTCCCATTGTCGTGGGATTGCTGAAGGATCCAGCTGTTTGTCAGAAGGCGCTTGAGTGTCTCTCTGGTCTCAGAGCGCAAGGTATGCATTCTCTTGCCCGCTCTGAGCACTTTATAGCCTACTGAGGCTGGTGAGTAGTCGAATTCCAGCAGGAGATCCGGGCAGCGATTCCCATTGTCGTGGGATTACTGAAATATTTCGACTCCTACTGGGGGGTTTGTAACGCTACACTTAAGTGCCTCTCTGGTCTCGGAGCTCAAGGTAGGCATTTTCTTGTCCGGTCTGAACGCCTTGTGGCCTACTGAGGCTGGTTTGTAGCGGAATTCCAGCAAGAGATTCGGGCTGCGATTCCCATCATTGTGGAATTGCTGAAGGTTTCCGATTTCCATTCCAACGGGTCGGTTCATAAGGCTGCACTTGAGTGCCTCTCTGGTTTCGGAGCACAAGGTATGCATTATCTTGTCTGCTCTGAGCGCTTTTTAGCCTACTGAGGCTGGTGGGTAGCGGAATTCCAGCAGGATATCCGGGCAGCAATTCCCATCATCGTGGAATCACTGAAGGATTTCACTTCTGAGGTTTGTGAGGCCGCGTTCGGGTACCTCTCCAGTCTTGGAACACAAAGTATGCATTTCTCTTGTCCGTTCTGAGCGCTTTGCAGCCTACTGAGGCCGGTTTGTAGCGGAATTCCAGCAGGAGATCCGGGCCGCGATTCCCATTGTCGTGAAATCGCTCAAGGATTCTGACCAGCGGGAGACTTCCAACAGTCTCTTTTGCAGGGCTGCACTTGAGTACCTCTCTGGTCTCAGAGTGCAAGGTATGCATTCTCTTGTTTGCTCTGAGGACTTTGTGGCCTACTGAGACTGGTGTGTAGCGCAATTCCAGCAGGAGATCAGGGCAACAATTCCCATTGTCATAGGATTGCTGAAGGATTCCAGCTCAACCTTGTCGGCTCTTGAGGATGCGCTTGAGTGCCTCTCTGGTCTCGGAGCACAAGGTATGCATTCTCCTGTCCACTCCAAGCAACTTGTGGCCCACTGAGGGTGATGAGTAGCGGAATTCCAGCAGGAGATCTGGGCAGCGATTCCCTTTGTTGTGGAATCACTGAAGGATTCCGACCGCTGGGTTCATTTGGTTGCACTTGAGTGCCTCCCGGGTCTCGGAGAACAAGGTATGAATTTTCTTGTTCGCTCTTAGCGCTTTGTGTCCTACTGAGGCCGGTGTGTAGTGGAATGTCAGCAGGATATCCGGGCTGCAATTCCTATCGTTGTGGAATTGCTGAAGGGTTCCGGCGAGCCCGTTCGTCGGGCTGCGCTTAGGTGCCTCTCTGGTCTTGGAGCACAAGGTATGCATTTTCTTATCCGCTCTGAATGCCTTTTGGCCTACTGAGGCTGGTGTGTAGCACAATTCCAGCAGGAGATCCGGCCCACGATTCACATCGTCGTAGAAATACTGAAGGATTCCAGTTCCGATTCCGACGAGTGGGTTCGTCATGCTGCATTTGAGTGCCTCTCTAGTCTCGGAGAACAAGGTATGCATTCTCCTTCCACCTCAAGCACCTTGTGGCGCACTGAGGTTGGTGTGTAGCACAATTCCAGCAGGAGATCCGGGCCACGATTCCCATCATCGTGGAATCACTAAAGGATGAGAATGTTTTTCGGGCCGCGCTGAAATGCCTCTCTGGTCTCGGAGCGCAAGGTATGCATTCTCTTGTCCGCTCTGAGCATTTTGTGGCCCACTGAGGCTGGTGTGTAGCTGAATTCCAGCAGGAGATCCGGGCTGCGATTCCCATCATTGTAGGATGGCTGAAGGATTTCAACCAGCAGGTTCGTCACGCTGCGCTCCACTCCCTCTCTGGCCTCCGAACACAAGGTATGCATCCTCTTGTCTGCTCTGAGCGATTTTTTAGCCTACTGAGGCTGGTGTGTAGTGGAATTCCAGCAGGAGATCCGGGCAGCGATTCCCTTCTTTGTGGAATGGCTGAAGCATGACCAGGATTCACATTTTCGGGCTGCGCTGGGGTGCCTCTCAGGCCTCGGAGCACAAGGTATGCTTTCTACCTGATCCCAAAGGATATGTCCATAACCTTCCAATCCATCAAGATTGCGAAATCATTCTCATCACTATACTCGAATGGGGCACACAGGGAGACTTTAGATGGGCAAGAGCTATGGCAAGTTTATTAACCATATTAAAACCAACATAGGTGCATTCGCACCTCCTCTTTGGCTTATCATCCATGATACGGATCGTTGTATGCTCCCGGCTCCGAATTGGCAGAACAAAGTAGTCTCACATAGTCAGACTCCCAAATGTTTTTACAATGTGGCATGATCCCAGTGTCTGTGCATGGCAAAATCATGAACTCGAGCTCCAGAAAGACCAAGATGACATTGCAATAAAGACTGACTGAATTTTCGTGGTGTGACGTCAAGCACATTTCACTCATTGCCTGGAAACAATTATTTCCATAGAATAAGCGGGTGGGTGCCCTGTGATGTCCCCGGCCACTTGTGTAGTGCAGTCCAATTTAGCGATGACTCTAAAAAGATCTTTGCAGACTCGGTTCTATTGTGCTGTGTGTCAACATTAAGGGTTGTTGTGTGTGTGAAAATAATAATAAAAAAGAGGTCTTCCGCACCTCTCACCCCAATCTCGCCGTTCAAATTGGCCTTGGGTTACGCACGCCTGTATCAGTGCGCGTGTGACCCAACACCGCCCGCGCATGGGTGATATATCAGTAATAGGTGCTCTGAATATGTCAACATGTGTGTGATACAATAACGGCCGACATTGAATGCCTGGGCGAGTTGCAGGCTCAGCCTACTGACTAAATAATTGGGACTGTGTTCATACATGATACACAAATAATAAGGCTTATTATAGAGAACTCTTGGGGTTCAAGGGGCATCCGTAAACCTAACCCCAAGCTAACCCTAAGCCAGGGTTCAAGATTAAGGCTGAGGCTGGGGCTATGGTTAACCCTAGGTCTGGACTGTGTCCATAGGGTGACTCCAAGATGCAACATGTCCTTCCACTCCCCACTGCCCCCCCCCCCCCAGCACAACATTGTAGTGGAAGGACATATAAAGTGGGTAAGGCCGACAAGCGACACAGCCCTCTACCGGTTGGATTAAAAAATGTCCATATAATTTTGAAGCGGTTACTAAACTATATAGTATATACGTGAAGGTAATGAATAACGGTCCGAAATGAGAGTAGTGTTGAAACGGAACGAGTTTCAACTCCCCTGGCACAGGCCCTTGGAGGAAGATTTTCATTTTTAAAAGCAGAGTGACAGAATTCACATTGGGACAATGCTGGAACACAACCATGAGGAAGGAGAAAGACATCATCCCGCATTTCAGGTGGAATACAGTTAGGGTGTAGCCATTTGTATTGGTCCAGAAGATCCTCTTCACTGTTTTCGAGATCGGGCTGCTTGAGAATATCAAATTCAATTCATTTAAAGACAGTGTGCAGTGGGAATAAAGAAGAGCAGATTCGGCACGAGTGAACGTGGGGATGCCTGGGAGGAGGTCTGCTCTCAAAATAAATTGGTTCTTTTGTCCTTTAGAGATTGAGGAAGTAACTACTGGAGCCATGCCTCCCAAATCTTTTGAAGGGCTTCATTGTAACTGTGCGGCCATGTCGTGTTTCTCTTGCACGGAGTGTTCAGCTGCCCTCCCTTATATGAATGCAATGGTGGAAGATTTCTCGTTTTTTCGGACACCTTTTTTCTCTTGATGTCCAATATTTAAATTGGAAAGAATACGACTGGCTTCAAGTTGTGAGGATGTGAACCTAAAGGTCAGGATCAATGTTATTTGCACTGCATTCTTTGCAAACTGACCGCAGTTGCCTGAGATCATATGGATGTAATTTGCAATCGGATATCCTCGACAGTGGCTTTGGATGGGAGTTCAATACGATGAAGCCGCAGCAACAGATGGCTTCACAAGGACTTGAAGTCAGCACCAGATTCAGACGAACGATTGGCCGGTGACGTTGTTGACATAGTGTTCAGGAGTTGCCTAATTGCCGGCGCGTAATCTGAAGTGCAGTTTTGGGATCCAGAAACTGGAATTTTCAGAGCAGAGGCACAAATATTCTGTGAGTGTTACTTTGCTATCAACAGTGAGAACACTGTTTAAAATGGATTGGGAAATTAACAGTGCTCGCGAAGCCGGAACTAAATGGCGCGATAAGCAGAATGGTCAGGTCGAGGCACAGAGGTTGTGCCGACAAGATAATCGGTGTACGCCCCAGTTGCAATGTAATGTAAGGAGTACGTCTGCATTGAATTGAATTTATATTATGATCATTGCCGAGGGATCGCATAAAGTGCAAGTATCTTTCGAAGTGTGGAGATGTAGGAATGTGTAGTATACATTGACACAATTATATATCATGTACAATGTGCAGTGAAGGTAAAGTAGATGGCGTAAACGCTGTAGCACGAATAGCATTAGATGTAGAAGGGTACGACGAAGCTTGTATTCGCCGTAGACGCAGTAAAAAGAATGAGAGTCAGTGGGATCATTTTCCATCTGGGCAATGTAGGAGCTAAAGCCTTATGGGCAAAGGAATAAAAAAGCAGAAAAGAAGCGCACCATAGAATGCATCGTGGATGCTGAAAGCGACTGATCCATCCAGCTGTATGGCTGAGAGAGTACACCAGAAGGCACACGATAGATACACCAGTAGTCAATATTCAATCGGGGGACAAGAGAGACCTGTCCAGACGAAAGCCAAAAAAGGTGGAAGAGGCAGGTTTCAGAATGTTGCGCGAGATGCCATCGTTGAGAGCGAGATGAGAGCAGGAAGCAAGTGCAGTCAGAGTATCGTTCCGTGAGAAACAGTCGGAAAAGGGGACTTTCTTACGTGGATCCGGTGACACAACTAGGATTTTTTCGCTGCAAAAAGAGATAGCTTACATGAAAGAAATGAGCAAATCATGATTTTGCGCGGGGAGTAAAATTAGGGCGCCCTAAGACCCTTACCTAACGGTAGAGGGAATGGCCTCACATTTCTTGAGCACACCACCTAAATAAATTAGTTTTACTCAGGATCCACTGGCAGGTCAACTCGGATGGAAATCTAAGAGCTCGAGGGAATATCACTCGACACATTCGCAAATTAAATGGCATGAAATCGCAAGTTCTCGGAGAAAGAGGCTATATTTTTCTGCGGTTATCATGGAGAGGATGAATCGTTAGTTGCAATGCAGTCATTCCGATGGACCAGGAGATAAGTAAGAGTCGATGATTCACAGAGAACCACAGATACATTGCCAGAGGACAAGCTGACAGATTTGTTTGTGGGTAGGTGGAAAGAGTAGGAGAGCTGAGATAGCCGCAAGGAAACTCCAGGAAGAGGAATTGCAGCAAGTATGATGAGGAATTTCTGGTGAATTTTGCATTGGTGAAGGGGAGAGGTGCCGAAATAAAATAATCTATAGCACAATTGTTTAAACAATTTGCGTCTAGACGCCAATTACTGTTTAAACGCGTATTTAATCTAAACACGGTGGCGCATGGGACCGCGTTTAAACAGCACAGTTTAAACACTGTTTAAACCGATAAAAAAGCCATTTACGCAGCATGGTTCGAACCTGCGACCTCGCTCAAACATATCACTGGAGACTACACACACCTCAACCACCTGGGCCAAGATGTCCCTCAATGGTGGCTATTTAAGATGGCTTTTGTCTTGGCCTAGAGTAACTGTTATCGGTGCACAAGACTTGATTCTCTCTTGGCCCTGCTTCCAAATACTTAAACCGGATTAAACTCTCACGTGGACAATTAAGTCCTAGATTGAACAGCCGGTAATCAGCCTTACACATTAAAATAGGACTCAGCAAATGAACCTGGTCAAATCAAATAGGGAGTTGAACCTGAGTGTATGCACTTCTTATTGAATTTATATTTCAACTTTGATCTTCCCTGCATGTAAAACGGCAGGAAGTAGCTTTGCAGAGAACCTCCATCAGATTCGGTGCTTTATCTTTGTGTATGACATGTTCCTGCCCATAATGACACCAAAAAGCTTTCGACCATTTAGAGACCGTCTCCAACACATTTATGGTTTTCGATGTTCTCGCCACACAATGATGAACATGGTGCCTCACTTCCGGTTGGGATTGAAAGAATGTCCCCTAGTCTCGGTGTGTATGGTGTGAGTGCGGGTATCTATTATTGGTGCGCGACACTAATTAATCAACTTCCCACCGACATAGATATCTTCAGAACTGAGAAGAGGTGTCCTGATTGCGAAAGCAGGCATACTGACGAGCCTCTGTTCGATTGATTAACTTTCAATCAGCCTCCAGCCGAGGAAGCAAAGGCTCATAATGTAAATCGAAACTCATTATCCCGAGGAAGCGACTCCTATTTTAGCCCATCCTTTTCTTCATATCCTTTGCTGAATATGAGGGGGTTCTCTCATGTTCTGGTTGTGATGAAGTTGGAATAGCCTTATAGCAGTACACTCCTGTATTTCAACGCTCTTCCTTATTCTGTTTAACAAGAAGCAAGAGCACCTCGTTTGTCTTGCAGATACACCATAGCCTACCAACTCTCTTAATTCCTCCAGCGATCAGTAGTATTTGATCATTGAAATAGAAGGGTAGAGGGCCCCCTGCTTGTGCGGCGCATTCCTCCATTCAATCTGTCTGTCCTGAACAGATACACAACCTGGACCGGTGGCTCCAATTCCAATAGATGCGATCTTTGGCTATATATACACTTCCCCAACTGAAACCTGGTGCACAATTTTGACTGGCACACCTTGTGAATCAACAACTTGCATATCCGCGGATTCATTGACTTTATTGTGAGGTACACTGGCGAACAATTGGGCTGTTGTGCCTTGATATGCGTGTACCAGAGTCTTGGACTGTTATACATCGAATCGTTCTAGTTTCTTGTCCATATATTTGTCTTTTTTAAGTTTAAAGGATATAAGTGTGTCGCTTTGAGCTGAAGTATAGTCGAGTGGGCAAGAGATTAAAAATGTCTTATTAATTTGTCTCCTCTCTGGCTAGAAAATTGTCAACACGGAGACTATCATTAGGCTCCCTAATTTAAACTTCTCAAGTCAGTTAGTTCGCTCAGGGAATAAGACCAGTCTGTACTGAAGAACTCAATGGCCAGTCAAATATGCTGCAATTTAGATATGTACTGTGGGCGGTCTTCACGAATTGCAAGACTGCACGGCGCCATCCGTTTATTTAAACAAAAAACACTACCAGCAATGTTTTTGGTGAGGGAATGGGATTCAGACCTCACATGAGTCGGATTACTGGTTTCCTTGAGAAGCGAAGAATCAGATCCAAACATCCACCACACTTAGGCGCACTATGAGCTTGAATAACTCATAGCGCATTCCTCAAATCACTGTGTCACACTCCGTTATCCAGTTGCTCAACGTGATAAGAAAAAAACATGGGGCTGGTGAGTCTGATACTTTGTATCAATTTAGGCCGGCTGTGTCGATGTGCGAGTATTGTTTATTGTTTACCTTCATTTTGAATTTAACTGCATGGAATACATGTATTCGGCCCGCCTCGAACGAGGGCTTTTTAGATCACTTCCGATTTCTCTCGCTGGAGAGGAGCAGGTACACACCAGGCGTGACATGATTAGACAATATCGTGATTTACTCCGTGATTACGAGTTATATTCATCTAAACTTTTTTTCCAGTCGATGTAAATACTCCGTGGCTACCTGTCTACAGAAAGGCTGGAGTGAATTGGTGAAGTATTGATGGAGAACGGGCCCAATTTAGTGATACCATCAAATTCTGCCATAAACCACGAAGCGAAACACTACGATGGGCACGATGGAGTGTCTTTGAAGACCTGGGGTGGTCATATTCTGATTCTACGACCTTAAAAAGCCCCACAGCATGCCATGACTGTAAAGTTACTGCCCAGCAGCTGGGGACCTGGGCAGCTCAATAAGTTGTAAAACTGAGCCAAACAGTAACTCAAAATAGCGATTTTTTTTCTTGAGCTCTTGAAGCGCTCCCTGGCAAATTCCTTTTGTGAATATGAGTTTTAGATATTATAGAATGCGCTCAAAAAGATTGGGCCCTGGGGGATGCTCAAATGATGCAAAACACGTGGTGTTTCGCTTCCCGGTTTATTTCGCTTCCCGGTTAAAGACTGTATTGCACAAACATGTACAATGACATTCGAGAGATTTCGTTAAGAGAACAGATAATCTATCCCTTTCCTCCCTCAGCGGCAGTATTTTATTCCATTTCATTGTATCTGCGCTGTCTGTCCGCCTCCCTCCGCTTTTTCCTCTTCCCCACGCAGAACACCTTCCTTCCCGTGCCCCCCATTTCCGACCGCTTACTCATTATCTTTCTCGGGCTGCGAAACGCACGCGACGTCGGGCGCCGGTTTCGCTTGGGGCTAGCACTGTTTTGGTGCGTGCTGCTTTGTTTTTGAAAATTCTGTGCACTTTTACTCTGTCCCGACCCATCCCTTCTCCATTATTCACCACCATACTGTCTGTTGCCTTTGCCAAGTTATCCAATAGTCGATTACCTCCACGCTGCTCCCTGATCTATGTCCTCATCTTCATGTAGGCGCATGCATCCCTACCAGCGGTTATTGGCGCGTCGAAACTCCACTGTCATTTCTAGCTCCCGCCACCGCCTCACGTCCACCGCAAGCTGAGGATGTCTTTCCCCCTAGCTACCAATCCACGACAAATATTCATCTCCCAATCGAACAATACCGCCGCCAACAGCCAACTTCCGTTACTAATAGGTGAGTGGATGGTGCATATCAAGCCGTGGTGTGCTTATCGTTTTCCTCCTGCGCGCAGAGATGTCATGCATCTCTTGTAATGGACGTCCGCGATGGACTCCTCGAGTATATACTTTCATTCGGGGCGAGGAAGAGGAGATCTACTGGTGAGACGAGATTAACTTCTTGAATAACGGTGAGCGGGACTCGCGTGCGATTTCCATGGAGCGGTATATCAATCTTGAGATAATGATGAAAAAGAAAAAAATACTTGGCCGTCGAAGAACCAAGGGAAACGCGCACTGCATGGAGCATGGGCGATGCATTAGCATGAAGCTGATATATAACGGGAATACCCAGGCACAAGTACAGAATGGACCCCAACATGCCCTATTTTAAGATGGACGCGCGCCAATACTGAAGCTGACGTCCGAGGCAATGACTGGAAAGGCGGGACCTAGATTCGTGGAAGGAAAAGACAAGATAGGGTTCGCCGCAGATCCGCGAATGGAACCATGCATTCAGCTGGGGAGTTGAGGAGAGAAAGACGCCGTAAAGGATTTATAAATTGGGCCAAAGAATACAAGCGCGTGATTCAGATTTTCTGGGGTTCCGGTTGCTTGATTCATCGCGACAAGTGGGGGTGGAATAGGAGCGATACTAGAGCCGGTCCGCACGAAATATACCGGCCGGAAATTGGACCGCCAGTTCGCGCTCGAGATACAGGAGAGAGGCTCGTCGAAGCAGGACAGAATAAATATAGAGGTCCAAAGAGACACGATGCGCAATGCTCGCAGCAAGATGAAGGCGAGGTGATGGCAAGAAGAGGAAAGACATGGCCACCTAGAAGCGCCGCCGTCAAATTTTCACCTGGGTTCGACTTTGAGAACTTGTTCCAGTCGACAAGGTAGTCGAGACACTCGAAATATCTGATGGCACAGGATTAATAATCGAAATCCACACGGACATAGCGGCCAGTTTTCCACTCGTCGATACCGTGTACGACCTGAAAATGATTTAGGGGAGTAGTGGACTGAGGGGAACAAGCTTACCGCCACCATCAGAAAGGCCAAAGTCTCGAATGGCAGCTCCAGGAGCCCCAGGAAGTAGTAGCCGTGCTGGTTTCCGCGAACATCGAAGAAGACGGCGTTTTAGGAGACGTTGTAGGATTGCGTTTCGGCATATAGAGTCCACGAGCGACGTATTTTTCGGCTCCTACAGCAAAATGTTAGACAGAATGTCGAGGGGATAAGTCACCATACCTTGTAAGTTGTAATGGAAAGTACTCGTCAAAATTGACGTCCCCAAGAGCTCCGTGACCAAGCTCCTGTTAGTCTCGACAGCTGCAGCGATATGTTCAGTAGTCGGTGTCTCAAGGGCCTGGACATCGACGAAGCCAAAGTTGTTAACTATTAGCGGTCGCACTGCCCCCTTGAGGATGCCACGGAATTGGCTGATACGCGCACGGATCTAGAATAGCATGAAGACTTTAGACAAGGAGGGAAATATAACGAAGAACCCACCAGGTCGCGCTCAGACTTGGTTGGCTCGGGAAAGACATCTGTCGTACCACGCATCAGCCCCAAAACCGCGACGCAACCCTCAGACCATGAGTCGAGGACCAAAATATCGATAGGTGATGCAGTCCCCTGAGGAGAATCTTCGCGCGCACTGGGTGCAGGCCACGGTATTTCAGTAGCCATGTAGTACTTGAGAGAATCAAACGCTTTTCCACAATCTTCCGGCGTTCGTCTCCGATCTCCGTGATACTGCGGGACTTTCTAGTTTTGTGCTTCTTCACAGGAACGGCGTTGTCAGCGGCGACATCGGCTTCGGGTTGAGGACGGATGATCAGATAAGATATGACCTTGCAGCCTGCTCATACCTGTTTCTGGCGAGGGCGCTTGCGCTGAATTTATTTATCTTGGGCTCAGTTCTGTACGCAGACTGGTGGCTGTACACTTTTGAGTGTAGAAACAAAAATCAAACCTAGAATTCGTTCTGATTTGTTTAGATTTTCTTTTATTATTACACTCACAAGTGTACAGCCACCAGTCTGCGTACAGAACTGAGCCCAAGATAAATAGGCCCCTCTATAAAAGGGTGCATATACCAAATCAGGCAAAAAATGCCATCAAAACAGCGATGAGGACCGGAGTTGGCTGTCTGTCAGGGTGCCACCACCGAGGAATGTGGTTGGGAGGAGGGTAGGGCAAAGTACTAGAAATTATGGAGCTTAGCCCCAAAGTGAGTCCCTGGGGGGGGGCCGGGGCATGCCTAAAATATATAGGGGGATCGGTAGTCTTCTTATGAATTTCTCTGCTTATGCGAGATTTTCCGCCCAATAAACACAAATGAGTGCAGAAACTAGACGAGACTTCATGTTCGAAGAGCACCGATATGGAATCAAGAAAAATGCTGGAGCGCAGTTGGAGAAATAATTTATATGGCAGCATTTCTCGATCAAAACTTTGTCGATGAGAGTCGTGCGTAGCGTGTAGCGCGCTTGAGCTGCAGTTTCTGCAGTTGGAGCCGGTGCGTTGTGCACCAGCTCTGAATCGTGCTTTTCATCTGGCTCAAGGTCTGCTCGCCTCGAACTGTTTCCTCGGCTATATACCCTGCCCCTCCCCTCGCCACCCCAAGCATTATCTGGACGGTTCTTTGCTTCCAGAGACGTCAACATATTTGCAAGATCCTGGCTAAGCTTTAGAGGGAATGGAATCTGGGCTGTCGACAAAGTCATTGCCGCTAAATATAAAATTAGGGACAATGTTGAAAATTCTGTAGCCAGCGCACCGAATGAACACCAATGTAAAATCAAAGCCTGCTCGTGTGCCTCTGGAATCCAATCCGCCATAAATTTCCCGGCATGCGCGGGATGTGCGGCGATGTAGTGCCAGTAGAGTTTCTGCTTCGTCTTGAAGTGAATGTATTGATGACTTGCATGAACTGCGGTCTGCGAGGAGTGGAACACCAGCAAACACTGGTCCTTCCGCAAGAAATAAATCTCTTCGAAGGACAGAGACCATGATTAGACGGTATCAGCTGCTTCCGTCCTAAGGCAGCAATTGTCGACGACTATGGTCCGGCGCTCTGAAGAGTCGTCTGCTGCCCACGTCTTCAGGTAGTACTGGCTCCGATCAAGCCTCGTAAATACCTCCCAGTCGCTAGTAAGGGGAGCATGAGATACAGTGAAAAACATTGGAAACCGAACTCATACACGGCTGAATACGTTGATGGCATAATTGAAAATCACGCAGTATGAGGATGAGCTTTATGCTAGAACAAAGCACTGCCAGCCACAGCAGCACCGACGCAGTGTAAGGGAGTATATAAATACACATAACTTAACAATCCAACCATCGCATATTCAGCTTCGAACTCCCCAAAATGTGCACTTGGTCGGCGGTCTATCATAGATTGCCGTCAAGCGCTAAATTGAAGCGCCCACGGCGTCAAATTAAAAGCTCGACGACGACGACACCGAGGGTGTCAAGACCGCGTAGGCGGGTTAAGCATGAGCCGGCATATCTTCACAGTGACCACCGCACTGACCACCACCACCATGCACCTCGTCGGCTCGAGTGTCTAGAGAACACGGAGGCGGTGATGCGCAAAGCAGTCCGGCGGGCGACAGGTACTGATACCCCCAAATATGCAGTCAATGAGGACCCTGCGACATACGCCCAGAGGATCTTGCAGTTTCCGAGGGCTCGAGGACGCCGTGCTCGTCTTGCTGGGCCCCAGCTCGAAACAACCGATGGATGCGATCACTGCGATGGTGGTCATGACGTGGAAGAACAAGGGATGACAACGACACACCTTGCCCTGTGCCACCCGTACAATCACCCCTCCAACCGAGTCGACAACTGCGCCCGATTCGCCTTTCGCGCCGAACTGTACGTCGGAGCACGGAGGAAGTCAGTGTCGATCACCGTGGGTGCTTGTAGGCGTCTTCGCCAAAATCAGTACACTCGAGAGGCTGTGAACGGGGAGCGTACCAGATCCCCGTAATCCACGCAGTCAACGAGCAGTGAGATTCACCACGCCAGATCGCTGGAGAAGCGGGGGCTCGTGCTTCCCCTCGCCGCCATCCAGAGCAACGGCCAAGGCGAGAGCATCGATGTCGGTGTAGTCATGAGGGGCCTGCCATCGGAGTCAGGAAGAGAACATGAGGGAAGACGGCTTAGCGCACCTATATCCAATCACACTGACCACCCTGCCTAGCCCGCGCCACCGTCACCACTCCGAAAGTCGATCGGACCTGACGTCCACGCACGCACTCAACACCCACGTCTGCAAAGGGCAGCATATTCGGGGGCACGATCCCCAACGCATTGACGCCACGTCGGGGTGACAAGCCAATTGTCCCCCGCAGAGGTGCGGCAAATCGACCGGGCGCGCGATGGAGGGGGATTCGGCGACTGACAGGACTCGTCAGCGCTACGGACCGGGTAGATATACAGAGAGAGGAATCACTTACCTCCACCGTCCGCAATAGTCCGAAACTATTCGTTGAGCACGCAAAACCGTGAGCAGCGGGACCTTGGGGATCCTTAGAACCAGAAACGGGCTTAGCAGGTGTCGGTCTTAGAGAACGGGACTTAGGCCAACGACTTAGCCTACCCCATGAGCAGATCGTATGCAGCCAAGCCTGCACGTTGATTGGACAATATGCCAGCGATTTGTCAGTAGACTGGCGCCGCTGAGCTTCTGTTCGACGGATGGCACTGGCGGCTAGGAATGGAGAAGGTAACTTGATTTGAAGACCAGAAGAAAAACGAGACATTTATCGACCTTTGAGTTCCCGGATCGCGGCGAGGCAAGTTGATCACGGCTAGCAACTGTCGGTTTGCTGCGCACGTGCGAATAACAGATGGAATTATGAATATAAATGCGCCGTAAATGAGTGAGTAACCGTATAATTAAAGTGACAGTAAATAAAGAGCTTGACTCACCTGCAAATGCTGTAGGTACTCGCGACTTGTGTGGACCAGTATTTTGGACCGGGAGCAGATACGGTGGACAGGGTTGCAGTAAAGCGGCAAGATGATCTGACAACTGGGTTTGAATGAGTTGCTGCAACACGCAGATTGGCTGCATCGCATCCTTGAGCATTACAACCTACAACGCATGAAGCGAGCGCCATCTGCGGTAAGCGCCGTTAACGAGGAATCTACAACGGATAAGGTTGGGGGAAATGCCTGCCGCAACTAAAGGAAATGGAAAGAAGCGCGCACAAGAATTGTGAAGCAGATGATGACTCTTATCACGCCGATCGAGCGCGTTCAAGGCAGCTTAGCCTGCAGGACTCAAAAATGAGATCCAACAGTACTAGCCTGCATTGATGGCGTCAATCCAGGACAGCAAGAACTTGATCGGTGAATATAATTGTCTGAACTGATGTGGGATTGGCGCAAGCACTCGATTTGGCGGAGTCGCAGACTCACCGATGGTGCGCGGGGATGGTAAGCGAGGCGCAACGGAATGAGGGGGCCCGCGGATACGTCCAGAAGGACGGGACCTTGTTGCGAGAAGGGCTCCCGGGTGATCTTGAAGAATGGCATGTCGTCCGAGATTGGCGGTGTGGCGAAGAGCGGATCTGAAACTAGGAGTTAGGATACCATTAAGAATGCCTGAATAGTTAATTCCGCACCTTGTAGATATACGGCGCTACAAGAATTCGTGAGCGTCGTCGGCCCCAAAACGCACAACATGTCCTGCGACGTACCTGAGACGACGCCGACGAGTGTGAATATCTACCCCGACGTTTTCTGGGTCGGAGAATCTGAATTCGCGGTTCTTTTGGCGGTGAGAATTCAAACGGCCGTGTGACGTGATAGGGGAGAGTCCGGCGCGCGGCGTGGCGGGGAAATGGCGTCGCGCCCAGCGTGAGACGGGTGTCATTAGTACGTGGGGGGAGGCGTAGGACTTGTGCGCGGCGTGGTAGAACGTATTTGGACTGGATCCGAGTGCGGTCTCGGAATTAGCGGCAAAAATGACGAAAAATCGCAATATAACGCACCGGGGACCTCGAGTATATCGAATTCCTTCGCCAATCATCACTAATCTATCCTCCCCATCCATCCAGATCGTCGATGACACAAAGTACGCGGTTGTGATCGAATGGTAACGAGGCGCGCACAGGGCCGGATGAGGGCGCACCTGGGACTGTAGTGTTCGGTGCGGAGAGCGCATTTTCGGACAATAGAGTCTTCCAGGGATGCGACCAGAAGTGTCTGAGGCAGCGATATCCGTTCCGGGGCAGCTGGTGGCGGGGAAAGGGGCGGTCGACTGTGAAGTGACACCGCGCCTGGCGTGCGGGGACATCAATCAGGTGAGGAATGAGGTAGAATACGCATAAGTCTGCGCCATAATGATTTGAGGTCCATAGGATAGCATGTCGGAGGATGGGGAATGAATTAAAGTCTGCTGAAGTCGCCAGCGGTGTTGTGACTTTAGCACATCCGGGAGACAGAGTTCGGGCAGCAGTGAGGAGAATAATCAAGGGGGTGGCTGGCGAGCGATGTATGTGACGAAACCGAGAGGCCGCGAACCTGAGGTAGCGCGAACGAGACGCGGCGGGAGAGCTAGGTGGTGGTGCA
Organism: Mycena rebaudengoi; assembly: GCA_029282285.1. NCBI lineage: Eukaryota > Fungi > Basidiomycota > Agaricomycetes > Agaricales > Mycenaceae > Mycena > Mycena rebaudengoi. The sequence goes on from JARJCX010000072.1 coordinate 605,781, forward strand.
ATACAAGCCGAGATGTTGATGGCAAGCATGCGCAAACACGCTTGTGCTGCAACGGAAACGGTGTAAAACCGAGTGTTGGTAGACTCGTTACCAGCCTGCATACAAATAGCAACAATTGTGGCAAGCACGTTGGCGTATGCACCAAAGTGCTTGCCACATTTTTTCGGCAATTGTATACAGACTCTCGAGTCACTCGAGAGTCTGTATAAAGCGTCCAAAACGCGTTGGTGCGAATGGTGCGCGCAGAGGAAGGTGATTCGCGAGCTGATTACCGCCGTTGATTGCCGGCCAACCCTACTTCGAGCACCGTTTTCCTGGCCACGCTCACCATAATATATGATTCATCTCACTTCAAATGAACTTGCGTGGCTATCCCCATGCTTTTGAACCAATAAACCTCCCATTTCATGACTTAAACTGCACGCACCCGTCGTGCCGTCCCGTTGCCGTCACGGCCGTCACCCTCTCAAACCGTCCCGTTGCCGTCCCGTTGAAAAATATTTCTGGGGCCCGCCGGAACGGGTCGGCTACCCGTCGCACGGAACCCGTCGAACCGGCGCGACGGGCACGGCGCACAGCCCTACTCGAGTGCTGGCAATAAACAGAGCGAGAACACGGGAATCCGAAGCTCGATAGGGTTTGAAAACGTGGCTCGAACGTGCGGGGTACAACCAGACCGCGGCGCAGGGGACACGGGAGCTGACGCGCGCGCGCTGACGAGCTGGCGCGGGCGCAGGCGGGTGCAAGCGTGGAGGCAAGAACTAGGGCTGCCGCCCGTGACCGTTGCGACGGTTCCACGGCACCCGTCGAACGGGTGCCGTGCCCGTTCCGTCAACCATTTTCCCTCGACCTCAACGGCACGGTCGCGGCACGGGTTCGCAGTGCTACGCATGTGGGCATGGTATGTCAGTTAGAAGGGGTAAAACACGCCGAGGACGATGTGCGGTTGTCTCATCTTAGTGCGTCGCGGAAACCAAATGCACTAGATTGAACCTAAACCGCCATTCGTCCCGCCTCAGCTTGCTTACCACATCACTCCCTCACCACGCTCAACGCAATCTCCCGCTGGCTCGCGGGGTACGGCGTGGGTGGACCGGTGCAGATAATGTAGGCACCCGACAATATAATGCGGCAGGAGGCGAGGCTGGAGCGGGGAAGGAGGCGGTGATGGCTGGCGGGAAGAGGAGATGCGTCGCAGCAGGCTGCAGGAAGAAGAGCGAGCGCATACACTGATGCCGGGAGATTATGATGATTGAGCATTGCGGTGAACTGAGTATGCAGTGGGTACGGGAGCGTAGGGCGTGGAATGTGAGGTGAGAGCTGGGCGTATGTGCGGTGTCAGTCGGGCACTAAGGGCTAAGGGTCGGTTGTGGGAGTTGCCTATTTACGCGCCCTGACCGACAGACTACAAGATTTCTTTGAGATTTCTGTCGCATTTACTGTAGAAGTCTGGTTGTGGTATTATCCATTCAGTTTCCCTCTACTTCAGACTAATTAATTTACATTTGATTTGATTTGAAATTCAATCTAGTTACTGTATGCGACCAAATACCGTTACGACAGCAGTTCAAATGGGGGGTAGGGGGGGGGAGGGGGGGTTCGTTTCGGGTTTACAGTATAAACAATCTGAGAGAAAAACGGGATAGTAAGCTAGGCGGGGAAAATAGGCAAAAAATATACGTACGGTAGCTATAGGTAGTAATTATTGGTGTGAAAGGATCATCGTGTGTGGATTTATCGGGGTGGGGTAACACATATGAGATTAAGTAAATGAGTAAAGAGAAAGAGAGGAGAGGGGAAATATTAAGAGTAAATAAATGTAAGGTAAATGCAAAGTCGAGAGGACTGGAAAGAAGGACGATTCCGTAATACACCAAACGAAGGGTATAAAATTAGACTCTACAAAGTCTTCCCTCCGCTGTCTCCTTCCATCGATCTCCCCCAACATTTATTGAGCCATACAGAAGTTGGTCCGGATCCCACTTGTCCTTAATTGCGAGGAGTCTATCATAGTTGGGACCCCAGAATGCTTACTTAAAGTCAGGGTCTTGATAGTCGGCCTGGGGATTCACGGTCAGACATTTGTGCGGCGTAAGAAGATGCACTTTAACCTCATTATTGTAGGAGCCCGATCCCGACGTTAACGTTTTCAGCTGCGGGATGAACTCTGTGGTTATTCTGTACTGATTGTTTAAAGCTTCCTCCTGGGAGTGGCCATCGATCAGCGGCCTGAATGACGAACGTGAGCTTCTCTATGTGGGGACCAAAACAAAAACGCGCAGTAGAACCACAAAATGCCGCGCAGTGTTTCTCCATGCTGGAAGTACATAATTATTAGGGTTACCGACAACCTCTAACGTAGGCCGTTGGATGAAATCGACGGCGACTGCGCCTCTGTCCAAGATGCTGCGAATAGTGCTCTGGAGCCTCGTGAATTTCGCCGGATCTTCCCACAGCGACTGAGATAGTTATAATTGTTTTTACAAGCACAGGATCTCGCAGTAGAAGATTATGTGGGAAGCAAAGGAGCCAACTCATGCTCCTCGGACGTGCTGGCATCAGCAGAAGGTGAAGCCTTGGCAATGAGTCTTCCAATACGAATTGCGGCTACAATTGCGACCGCAAGGAGCGAGGTAATCTGGTCCATTTCAAGGACAGATGTCCCCGTGGCGGGGAAATACCCTGCCCATGGGATCAGCGCCAGAATGTACGTCGGCCACCATAGTGCCAAGCACACCATCCATGCTCACATCACGATGCAAAATCCAATCTCAGCGAGTGGAAAACACAAGACACACGCCAGAGGAAGGAGTCCAGCTGCGATTGTGAACTCCAGTTGGGCTCTTCGATCTTCCCCTGCCACAAGTTGTCGAAGGAAAACGGCGATTGTGACGGCGGCCGTCACGACGCTGCAGCACTGCCAATATCCCGCCGATGCGTAGAGCTCGAGCGATGGCAAGGTGACCTCTGCGGGGAAGTATAAGAGGTGCATGCCGTCCCATGAGTCCTTCAAGTCTTCGCTGAAACACCAGAAAACCTGCGCCGTCTGTGCGATCGCGTTGTGTGCCCGAGTGGTGAAGTACCAGGCTACGAAGGCAAATACCACCGGAACTGCAGCGACACCAGTTGTTTGATGGAAGTGGGAAAATCCGACGGGTCCGTGGAGAACGCTCTCCACAGCGTGAACCCCGAGGACGTGGTGCCCACCCATACAACGTATTCCGCAGCAGCGAGGGACGGCAATAGTGGGGAATTGCCGGCCATAGCTCCCAGTCGTGCAATTTCACGCGACTTGAGACCCAGATCAACGGCGGCTACGGCCGTGTAGCACGACGCCGCAATGAGGTCGAAATCACATTTCAAGGGCACGCTCCCTGTCCTGAGCAGTGCCTTGGCCATATGGATATGGCTCATCCCCAGCGTAAGGAGCCAGGCCCACCAGCTGCCAGGCCCACCAGCTGCCGGGACCATGACATCAGGAAAAGCCAAAGTTGCTCTGTGGTCTATGAGAGACCACCATAGACAAAATAGACAGCATAGCAAACCCACGTCTATGAGAGGTGGGGGGGAGGGGGTGGGTCCACTCTCATAGACCATCATAGACACCACCAGCAACACCATAGCACCAATAGGATAAGAGAATTCAGAGACGCCCAAGATGGCCATAGGAAGTGCAAAAACAATAACAATAATATATTGAGTAACGAGGACAAAAGCCTAAGTAAAATAAATCTGCGCCGGCGTATATAGAGGGCAATCCGTACATAACGAGAATCCTGCGGTGGCTTGACATCAAACAGAGGCGTAAAAGAAGCGCTTGACAAGACGAGAACATAGATAGTTTGATGAGGCTTCGGTTTGCTTGGGGCTTGAGGCTTGGAGGCTCTTGAAGCTGTTAATTTGAAGGCTTGAAGCTTGAGGCATGAAACTTGAAGGCGTGGCGGCGTGGAGGCTTGAAACGACATCCACAACCTTGGTATGCACGGAACGGCAGCAATGATGGCAATTGGCCACGAGGCTTGCAGTAGTAGGTCTTGAATCTTGCAGTGTTGGCGGTGGAACATGGCTTGGAGTCCAGATGGTAAAGGCGGGGAAAGGGAGATGGGAGAGCGAAGGAAAAAACTTTCAAGGACACGTGTCCTGATGGCGGAGTTTGAATGTCATGCCAAACATTGACGTGGCATGACATCAGCCGGCCCGAGTAACTCCGACTCATGCCGCAACTTTCAACTTGGCCTGCGAGACTTGTGTGAGACTCGACACAAAGACTGGTCTAAACTGGTAGTATACAATTGTATGCATTAATAAATTCACTCATACTATAAATTTACATTTCTGAGACCGTCATATATAGACACCCCGACAACACTAAGAATGGAGCTTGACCTACAGAGACCAGTATAGACCATAATAGACACACAAAGTAGGTGGGTAACTCAATAGACTTTGATAGACTATCATAGACCATGAGAGTCACCACCAGAACTCTAGAGCATTTTGGTTTTTCCTGATGATAAAATCCCGAGACTGGCGTATCGGAGGCGAGGGTTGAAAGCAGACGGAGATGGATGGTCCGGCTGTTCTGAATGCGTACCAGGGAAAGAAGGAGCAGGCCCGTATAAGGTCCAGATGCCCAAAATGGTCCAAAAAAGTGCCTCGAAGCTGTGAGGGGTAATGCTTTTGAGCAAGCCGCAACAGGAATGTCGTCGCCCCAAGCGCGGTGGCATATGGAGAACGTGCACCGGTGACCGCGGATGGAGCAGCTGGAGGATCGCGGCAGATGGCCGCTGTGTCCAAGAGTCAAGATTGAAAGTGGGCGCTGAGCGAGAGAGTTAAGGCAGTATGCTGGTGGGAAAAAAATCCCACGTAGGGGCTGTCACCGGCGTTCTCGGCCAAATCCACTCCTCCCTTAGCCTCGTGGGAAGGTGGCGGTGTTTTTTAAAACCTCGTTGCTATTCTAGCGCACAACAGGAGAAAAATCAGGGCGCATTGTTCAGCATATCTTCTTGCATTCACCCACTGCCAAATAATTTTTCTGGGTGCCAAAATCGTGTCGCTGCAAAATCCCGTCGGATGTCTAGCAACGGATGCCCCCCCCCCCCCCATCCGAAGACTAAAATAAGGGTCTTAGATGCCGGTGTTAGAAGTGGCACCATATCTTTCAGCCTCTTTCACTTATCTTCAGTTACGGTAGCGGCAAAAAAATGTTTCACGCAGTGATGTGCATAGAACGACGCACATGACTCATGTACGCGACGCGAGAAGCCAAATATTGCAAAGAAATGGCCTTTGTGTTTATATGCCGCCAGGGAACATCTTAATAAATGCCACGCTCAACCCGAACCGTTTTTACAACCCCAATGTAACACGACCGGGCTTTACAGGCAGATCTTGCACCTTAATAAATCTCCGCTTGTAAATGGAGCGACACACAGAATGAGCCTGACTGGCATCCTGGTTTTCATTGTTGACTGATTCGGGTGACATCTCCACGCCCATTTTTCGTAACGCTCAAACTGGGCATGTTCATGCACAGTTTTTAATAATACTTATGATCGTCGTTCAAATGATACAACGCACAAAAAACGAGGCTGAATACAAGGAAATCTATGCAGACTCATTTTTGGCCAAAAGGCTTTTGGTAGACAGAACTGTGTAAAAATATATTCGGCTTGGAACGAATTGCCGTGGATCAATGAGGGTATGAGTCGTAGTGGGAAGAAAGTTTCTGTCGCGTAACTCGCATGTGCGAGCTTCCATTCTGAATTCTACCGAAATAAGGTCTGAACCAATATATTGCGAAAGGCATATACTCCACCTTTTTGTGTATATTTTGTGACACGCCAGAACAACGAAAATATTTATTTGAAACGGTGTACTGTGGATGAAAAAGTAGCCGTTCGAATGGTGAGACGTGGTACCGTGAATAATGTTGAAATAGTTGAGGGAAACAAGAAGGTGACATCAGTCACCCGAGAACGTCGACGAAATATTCCTCGCTCCAATCTTTGCGGTTTCACCTCCGAATCGAGTCGGCCCGGGTCAGGAAAGAAAATCAGTGGTATGTGTTCTCCCCACGAGCTTTGTGTATTGAAAATAACTCGCCGGTACTCCATCGGCCGTGGTTCACCTGGGTGATGGTATAGAAAAGCTGGGGAGTACCGCTCCCTCCCCGTTCGAGCCAAGTTCGCCTCAGCGTACGATAGGAATAACTTGGGCGTTTGAACGAGCGGCTATTGGGCTTTTGCGCACATAATGGAGATGATCGACTGCAAAAAATAGCGATGAGGACAGAAGTCGGCGTCGAAGAAGGTGGAGAAGTCGTGGGAGCTGAGGTCGAGCGAGTGACGCACATTGCTGGACTTCTCTTCACGTACCCTCGGTGCGGATGTAGTTGAGGCGCTACCTCTACGCCAAAGTTTGACGCTGTCCATTGCGCCGTGGTCGAGAGCGTGGACTGTGTAGTTGGTTTTCAAGGATTGACAATTAATCAGAGGGCGATACACACTATTCTGTGACGGTCTTGTGGTTCTCGCTCGTGAGTACATATGAAACAATACATTGATTGGATACGAAAAAAAAAGGCCAAAGACAAGCGTACGAAATGCCAAGTAAAGTTGCACAGCCCTCCAAACCTGTTCAGTCAGACAAGCGGTTGCATGATACAATAATGATTACTCACCAGTACAATTGATTCGGGGAGAAGGAAAAAGAAAAACAGTTGAGGATGTCGAGTTGTACGTGACGAGTCTGAGCGATACATACTTCTAGAACAGCAAAAAGACGCGGGGTGCGCCTCGGAGTCAGTAAGGGTTCTATCCCTCGCCGCGGTGTTGCACGTACAGGTCAAAATCTAAATTGAGTTATATCAGTTGCGCTGGTAAAGGGCCGAAAAAGACGGCGGGGAGGAAGAAATGTATTTACGAACAGGTACTGCACGGCGCAGAAAGGAAAGAGGGAGATGTACGTGAGTGGTGGGGAATTAGCCAGAACACCGAGCGCGACGGACGAAAACCTCGTCTGCGCGTGTCCAGCCAGCAAGTCAGCGGGAAAATAGGTGTATGTGTTTCAGGGGCACGCGTGAAACGAATGATATACCGCGCAAACAAACAATAAAAAAGAAAACTCGGGGAAAAGAAATCGATAACGAGAAGAAATAAAAACGAGACGTACGCACCGTGAGGGAAGGGGTAGAGTGGTAGGAGACGATACATAGTTCTCCTCGATGGCGGATGGGAGTTACAACAAATTCCGAGGGCGCCCAAACTGCCAGGGTTTTCCCTGGGAGATGATAAAACGAAAGAAAAAAAGATGCGAAATATATGGCGGCGTACCTGAACGTTATGGTACGACGCTATTCTATCGCGATAACTCGTATAATGACGGCGGTGAGATCTACAGTCATGGCAGATATTGGCGCAAAAAATAGAGAAATAAAATTATTACACAGACCGAGGGGGCGTACACGGCGCGCGCGCCGTAGAGCCTGTCCAGAATCCTTCAAGTCAGCACGGTGCCATGACTCCGATTGGTGTCCGGCGCTGCGATGCTGGCCTGTTGGCGGAAAGGCGATGGAAAGAACGGCATGGACCCGCAGCGAGTGCGGGTCTGCGAGGACGCGAGGGAGGAGGGTGTGATGTAGGAGACGTCCCTAGGCTGCCAGCGCCGCTGTAAAAGCGCCAGAACAATGCACATCCAAAATACCAGGGTTTTCCCTGGGAAATGCTACGAACGAAGGGGAAAAAAATTGAACGGTATGTCGGCGCACCTGAACGTCGTGGTACGGCAGTATTCTCTTGCGAGAAGGCGTCTAAGGATAGCGGTGAGATCTACGGGCGCATATAAGCGGCTATTAGCGCAAAATTTGAGAAATATTTTTTTTAAGACGTACCGAGGGGGCCGATGACTCGCATGGGTTAGTGGACCACCGTTTTCGAGGTCGAGGAATTCGAATATGGAGTCTGTTGGGGTGTAAGAACAACGCGTGACGGTGGGGGACATCATCGGCGAAAAGGCGCCACAGCGAGCAGTTTGGAGCGCCGCAAGAGGTGCCGCAAGAGGTGCGCCATAGGCCAAGGGATGTCGGGTGAGAGCAGGGTGACTGATTGGCGCCAGAATCGAGCGAAACGAAGACGAACTGGGGCGTGGGCAAGCAAATTAACCCGAAAAATGCCCAAATGCGAAAGACAATGCGGATATAACGCACTTTGGGCCTCGTAACCCCCAGAAATCACTCCCTTCCGTTGAATATATGTCTCCCATGAGGTTCGATCCACCACGACGATAAGAGACCGCGAAACGCGCCGTCGCGAGGCGCACGACGGCTGCGGTCGAGTGGCGCGCGATTGGCAGAACGGCGAGGACTGGTGGGTCAAAATTTTTACAGTATCGGCCGGGGGCGTTTACGGTTTTGGTAGGGGGGTGGAGCCATCGGGTAGCCCAGAGATCCGGCGGAAAGGGCGGGTGGCGAAAAAGTGCGCAGCGGGCGCAGTTGTTGCCGAGAGTAAAAGCGGCGCTATGAGAGGGGGTAGGAAGGACCCTAGAATGCATCTGGGGCGGTCGGAAGGGGCCCGTCGAGAGGCTGGTCGGTGGCGGCCTCGATGGTGGTGGTGTTGCGACAAAAGACGACAAACAGCTGCATACATGGAGGCGGACGTGATGCCGGCCGGACGCAGTGATGCACTAACCCTGATGCATTGAAGCTGTAGTGGAGATGGTTATAGGACGGTTGGAGTGTGCGCAGCGTGCGCAGAGTGCGGCGTGTAGTGCCTGAACGGGTGTGGAGTTGGCGGCGTGTTAGTCACAAGCTAGTTGTAGGTATTTTGTGTTCGGCAGTTTCCGTACCGTGCGGTGCACAGTATAGTGCCGCAGTGCGCAGGCAGAATGGGGTTGCGTAGTGAGCGATATGTGGGGAAGGCGCAGCGGCAGAAGCCGGCGTGCATAGGTTCGGGTTAGACAGTGCGCGCTGACGTGATGTGGCGGCGGGAGGCGGGCGGCGTGGCGGGGGCGGGGGCGGAGACGCGGTAGTACGGTAGTGTTTAGGGGCGGGATTGAGTCCGGGCGCGTGGGTCCGCATGGCGCGTTGCGGTGTAGCGTGGGGATTGGCCCCTATGCTGCTCCCGCATCGTTGCGGGAGCATGGCTTCGGGCGCATTGAGTTTGTTGTCTATTTTATTTCGGGTCGCCGGAAGTGCCAGTGAGTGGTGTGAGATTTTTTTTTTTTTTTGGGCTTGTAATTTTTTTTTTGGTTGCGCCGACCTCCCGCATCGTTGCGGGAGGTGGGTGGCGTGGGATTTTTGTTTTGCTGGTAAAATAAAATAAATAAATATTTTAATTGCGCGGACCTCCCGCATCGTTGCGGGAGGTGAGTGGCGTGGGATTTTTTTTTTGGTTGTAATTTTTTTTTGGTTGCGCGGACCTCCCGCATCGTTGCGGGAGGTGGGTGGCGTGAGATTTTTTTTCTTGTAAAATCAATTGGTTGGGCGGACCTCCCGCATCGTTGCGGGAGGTGAGTGGCGTGAGGTTTGTAATTTTGTTGTTGAATTTAGAATCTCTTGTAAATTTCTTTGGGTGACCGACTGCTCCCATTGTGATGGAGTACATGTATTGATTTTTGGAGGGCCTGAAATCCAGATAATGATGATCAGGCCTGGCGGAGGAATAATACTAGGAACTGATTGTTCTGAGGCTGTGGAAGATTTTTTGGGGTGGCTATGTTGCTCCCGCATCGTTGCGGGAGCAGAATTGGCTGAATTGGATTTTTTTTGGGGGGGTGGCTATGCTGCTCCCGCATCGTTGCGGGAGCAGATTTTTGGCAGGGGGTGATTTTCTGATAATGAGAGGTGAGCTGGAGGGCGGAATAATACTAGTTCAATTGAACTTGCTGCCGAGGGAAAGTCTTGGGCCAAAGATCTCATCAAAGCTGCAACGAGATTGCCATTCGAGCTTCCAGAGCTAATTTTAACCAAGTATACGACAATCGAAGAGATTGAGGAATATTCTAAATTGGTAAAAAACTCGAACTTGAATTGGTTGCAAGGTGAAATCAACTCCTCGGAAAAACTCTATTTGTTACATGGCCGTCGTGAACCTCAAAAGGACAAAGGACCCGCCCAAATAGTCTCCTGCATGCGGCACTACCTAATACTTGTGAAGACTCAGAAACACAGAGAGGCTCTGACCTCTCTGTTGCTTTCAACTCACTTGTTAGCCGTGGAGATCTTGCGCTACGTCGATCACGCATTACCAAAAGTACCCCGCGCAGATCGGGTGTGTAGATTCTGTAAATCTGAAGTTGAAACCCCTGAACATGCGCTGATCACCTGTGTCTATTCGGACGCACTCGTAGATCTCCGCACAGCTTTTCTGGATAAACTCTTCAATGATTTACCTAATTTACGACACCAGATAGCCGAACTGTCCAACACGGAGTTCTTAAAAGCTATCATCTATCCCCGATCTACCATTGCGCTGGTTGCTAAATTTGCGTTTGATGTCCTCCAGATTTATTACGCCGTTCCTGTGTACCGTTTGAGTGAAGGCTAACCTGTCTAATTTTGCTTCTTTGTATTCGTCTAGTCTTACCCCAGCGTGTGGAAACATAGCGACCGGGAGCTTTGGCTAGCAGGGTGCGGAGAGGTCCAGGGACGATAGTATACTTAGTGCCTGTATGCTGGGATACTTCCTGGAAACCGGCGTTCATGAGTTGGACCGTGCCGTGTAATACTACCTACCTACCTACCTACCTACTCACCCACTCGCTTGACAGCGCATCCGGCGAGGACGCAATAACATATGCCGACATTATGGACATCCCCAACGAGGATATAGTCCGACTGTGTAACGAATGTGTTCGTCTGCGAGACGTGCCAACTATATGGCTCAGGAACATTATCATTGGCCTGCTTAAAAGAGGCAAACCTGGTGAAATTCCCAACAGCTATCGCATTATTGCTCTTGAAAGCTGCTTCCTCAAAATTCTCACTTTGCTCATTCATCGCCGGATTACACAGTGGGCGGCCGCGAGAGGTTTGATCCCGGATTGGCAGAATGGGTTCAGAGAGAAAGTATCGCACCAACAATAATCCGTTCGTCCTGCGCTGCGTCCGAGACTGGGCAAGAGCACATGGAAAGACGGTTTACGTTGCTGCTATCGACGCCACCAACGCGTTCCCATCGACGGATCACTGCACACTGTGGTTGAAACTCGCGAGAATGGGAATGGCGGGGCCCGTGTCTGACTGGCTGAGGAAAACATATATGAGCATGGGATATTATGTCAGGCACGGCGATGCAAGTTCGACTGAATTTAAGGCACTTATTGGGTTATTAACGGGTGATCCGGCCTCCCCGGTGCTCTGGAACTTGTTCATGGCTGATCTGGTAATGCTCCCCGATATGGATGATGTGGTTATGGAGAGCGTTCGCATCGCAATGATGGCTCAAGCAGATGATGTGCTGCTCGTGTCACTGTCCGCAAGAGGACTGCGTGCTAAGTTGAACACTCTGTGGGATTGGTGTGCCAAAAATTTTATTCAGATCAACATGCTGAAAACAGTGATCCTGATACTCGGCTCCCTCCCTAGCCCATTACCTATTTTCATGCTCGGCGATGCTGTCCTTAAGCTCACAAACGAAGAGAAGTACGTCGGTGTACATCTGCGAACCGACACCCAAAATATCTTCCAAGATCATTATAAGTCTAAAGCAGGCACAGCGCGATACTGCGTGCACCGTATTATGGGAGTTGAGGATAAAACTGGCAGATTGACACCCAGAGTAATGAAGCTGCTCTACATGGCACGCGTTGACTGTCATCTCACACACGGCTGCGAAATTTCCCCGGACTGTGAAGACGTGCATGTCAAACAACTCTGTGAAGTTCAAATTTCTTTTATTCGCCAGGTACTAAACCTCCATGGACGTTCCATGCTCATACCGCTGTACACGGAAACGGGCATCGTGCCTTTACGTGTTCGACGATTTATCCTTGCTCTTGGGTACCTGCAGTACTTGCTAGAACTCCTGCCAACTCACTTTGCGCGCGCTGCTTTAAATAGCTCAATAAAGCTAGCTGCCGTGGGCAAAAAAAGCTGGGCTAAGGATCTCTTGACTGCAGCATCCAAACTTCCATTTACATGCGTGGGACCCGACCTTGCAAATGCTACGGCTGCATCCATATTGGATTATGCAAAATTGGTTGATACACTCATGCTAGAATGGATTCAAGGTGTCGTTGACTCGTCAGAAAAGCTTTATTTGATACAAGGACGTCGTGAACCACAGAAAGACAAGCCTCCCGCACCGGAAACCCTTCGACTACGGCATTATTTGTCAATGGTGAACACCCAGAAGCACCGAGAAGCACTTACCTCACTGCTCCTGTCAACCCATTTACTCGCCGTCGAGGTGTTACGATATGTGGATCATGAGCACCCACGAGAAGAGAGTTATATGCCCGGACTATGAAGAGACGCCAGTGGACGCCGGACCCCGGTATCCATCGGTGGCTGACGGGATCAGTTGATAGGAGATGTGATTGAGCCAAAGATTAGATAGTGTCGTCCATTGCTTTCCGATGATAACCGATGATAGCCGGCAATCTTTCCGACCATATATTTTGATACTTATAGGGGTTTCTCCTGATATCGTCGTCTTCCACCGGCTTGGTGGAAGTCGGTGGATTCCGTTAAAAAGCTGCCGGAAGCCGTTAGATGATACATTATTTGCCGATGAATTCCGGTGGATTGGGACCAAATTCAGTGCAGCCCCACTGACTTCCACTGTTTTTTCTACCAATATCCGGTAGAATCCACCGGATAATTTTGCCTATACCAGTGGATACCAATGGATTCTTTAGCGATTCCGATGGAGTGCATTGGATATCGAGGCAATGTATAACAGGATCCACTGGAAATTCGTGAGTTGGACACTGGATGTCGGTGGAAATAGGTTGAAATCTGATTGAATTCCAGACTTCAGTATGCTTCCACCAGAACACATCCACTGGAAGGCAGTAGAATTTTTTTTATGTACTGTGGAATCCAATGGAACCTGGACAGCATTTTTTGTAGAATTGAAAGCTAAATTATATCTAAATATATTCGGGATGTACACTGGAGTACATCAACTACCAGTGGAATTAAGCTGAGACCCATTGTACTTAAGTGGAGGGCAGGGAACGGACACCGACTTCCAATGGACGGCATTTGAATTTCCAGTGGAAGTCGGTGGCGTGGACCGGCTTTGCCGGTCCGCGCTTATTACTGCGAGAAGACGACCGTTCCAGACGGGTCTGCCGGTTCTGCCGTAGTGAAGTTGAAACTCCCGAACATGCGCTTTTTTCTTGTGATTCATCGCCCGAGGTTGTCTCCCTGAGAGCCATATTCTTGGAAAAATTACTCACCACAGCACCGAGCTTACGCCGCCGCTTGGATGACGAGAATTCAATTGATTTCTTCAAATCCGTGCTTTACGAACGTTCAACTGTCGCTCTCCTGGCTAAATTTGCCCATGAAGTTCTTGAAATCTTTTACGCGACTCCCTTGTTTCGGATGGGCTGACTGATCTAAAGGTACAAATGTTCTGTTTCACTATTTTGCTTCTGTTGGTCGACTGGGTTCTACAGCGTGACGGAAAACTGGGTGCGTGAGCTCGGCTCGGAAGACTAATGGAGGTGGGGAACGATGGTGTACATAAATACCTGCTTGTATACCGGGATACTTCCCCAAACCGGCGTTCCTAAGCGGGACCATGCCGTGTAATACCTACCTACCTACCTACCTACCTGCCCCTGGGCTGGAACTTCTATCTGAGCGTCGCTCCGACGTGTTCGCCCTTGTGTCGAAAATACAATGTTGGACAGATGGTGAATGATCTGATGCCGGATCCACTCGTAAGTTTTGAGTCTGGATCTATCGTTCAGCAAATTAGCTGCGAGATTTTTGATTTTTCGAAGATCACTAACCCCAGGAACTCCCATCAACGATGAGAACGGCACGGAACGTGTGTGAGGGTGCGATTTTCTACATTCGTGTCTGATGCTAACACTCTTGTCAGCGACATTCCGGAAGGAGGGGCGAAGACGAGGTACCAGGCTCTAGTGACATGGGTGGCGATCTAGAATCATAAGGGGCACACCTATTATGCCCTTATTGGGCCTTACGGAACCTTATAAGCGAAATTACAAATTTCCGACATAAACAAACCGCCGCGCCGCTTTGGCGAGTAAAAATGGGAAATATCTTACGGTACTTACGAGGGATACATTGGACCAAGAGAGAGCGAGAAGACATGGGGTGCGGGATCTCTCAGTCAAAAATGGCTCAACATCTTACGTCTGGGTAGTCTAGAAAAACAAACTGCTCCCATTCAATGTAAGGCTCCAATCATTTAGTTTCGTGTATAGATTTCCGCACACTAAACGGAAACAAAAGCTAAAGGGTTTAAAAGAGTTTACAAACGGTATTTATGTGAAGTTTTTTTCCACCCTCCATAGCCTGTCCTTGAAATGGATTTTCAGTTCTAAATGTGCTTGAGTATCTTCAAGGTGATTAAGGGTTGCCCCGACGTGTGCAGGAGACACAGGAGATGGTGAGCGGCATGGTGGTCGGCAGTCGAAAGCTACTACCATCAAAACACATGTATGTCGAATATACCTCTTTTATCCTGTTCCCATGCAGCTGAATGGTGGTCTTGAGTGATTCTGCCAACTTTGGTACCAGGGATGCTCTGTTAAGTATCATTTGGCTTCTGAAATTCAGTGGTAAAACCCCCAAAGCTGGTCGAATTGTCCTTACCATTTAAACCGTTTACAAATGGTTTGTTTATCATTTAGGCTATTGTGTACACTAAACGGAAACAAAAACGGTTAAAACCGTGTATAAACGTTTATACATGGAAACAGTTGGAGCCTTAGACTGCTCTGAGCCGCTCGTATATCATTTCTGCGAATGCTCAACCTCGTCGTCGGCCGGCGTGTCCCTTGGCGTCCCATCGACTGGCTACGATTCCACGATCATGCCACATTGCGCGTCGTGGCAGTCCTCTCAAGCAGAGCAGAGAACGTCAGCAAGTGTTATCCGCGATTTTGTCGCCTTACGCCGTACCTCCGACGCGCCTTTCTTGAGCTTCTGCCTGACAATCATCCTAGGAATATCCGTCATACTGCGCGGTCCAAAGCCCGCGCAAATGTGGGAGGACACGAGCTCAGACTTTACCGAAGCTCCCTCCACCGGTTACGCTTGTGCCATCGATGACCCCAACGGCTTCCAGTTCTCGCACTTTGATCCTCCGTCGTTAGTGAAACACTTAGACGGGCCGATCGATGTTTTTGCGGGGGATTTTGTCTTCGAAAACTACCCTTTGGACCCCATCCCGCCAGATTCTTCCTCGCATTCGGATCCGCCCACCTGCAAGTTTAAATAGGCCTATATTTCCGAGACATTCTTCTGCCCAAGGGACGACGGGCCAGAGGCAGGAGGTTAGTTTTACCGGGTAGTTTATTACCACGAGTCTGCGACTCGGCCAACATCTCGTCGCGCTATAATTCTGCCAAAGCACTTCATATCCACTCACAGTACTAGTATTATTTATTTCCCATCTGTGTTGTGTCGGACATGTACATTTCTGGTTGTTCAGCAGGTCTGATAAATTCATTTCTGCTCCATAGAAATATGAGCACGCTCCAGGATCTCGCCTTGTCTAGCTCTAGCTCAAGTTGACGAGAGAGAATATTCTACCCAGATTTTCATTCAAAAATGAATAGCAAACAGTGTGTCATAATTTTCGAATGTTCAAAGCATAGGGTGCGCCGACATGCCAACGGAAGGTTCCGTTGTTCAATCAATTCTGATCCGATCGAGTCACACCCAACAGCTCTTCAGGTCCAACTTCCATCTGCCACCCTGGTGCCAGTGCCAGTCACGATCTGTGTGCTCAGGCGCCGGCGGAGAAAACATGCACCAGGATCGAGATGAATGCCATCGCCTGACGACAAGCGTGACTGCACCAACGCCTCGACGCGACCTCCCCACAGATCCGCTTGTCTATCGCATGCTGGATCCAGGGCGCTCTCCTTGTTTCCGCTCTTGACGGCCACATCATCGAAACGAACGCCCTTTGGTTGCTGTTACAGGCTTCAAGGTCGTTCCGCAAATTATTCCGTCAACTCCTCTGGGCTGAGCTTGGAGTCTCTTTTCGCACTCGAGATTCAACGCCAAATATGGCTTCTGCTTTTCAGACGGTCGAAAAATACGTTGAGCGGGATACTGAGGGATTCATAATCATCATCCCTCGTCCAGTAATAATTCATCTCTTTCCGTAACAAGCTCACGAACGCCTTCCGACGCAGGAGTCTGACGATATACGTGGACTATATCAGAGTTACCAACTCGCACCACATTACTATTCTTGCGCGATGCTTTCGGTGTTTCCCGAACCTCAAGGCGCTCCACCTCCCGTGCCCACGATATTTTAGCACATGGCCGTTCGAAAACACTGCCTTGGAATGTTTCATCGAAGCGAATCTCCGCGGATTTATTTTCCGTCGAGCCACCGCGATTACCATTGCCCCGGAACTTCACCACATCGTTCCCTGCCTCCCCCATCTGCAGACATTGACTCTGGGCGAGAATCAAATGTGGCCAGATGCTGCTGCTCTAACTACGTTCTTTGGGCAAGTCAAACGATACTGTCCCGACATTGAGGAACTGGTTAATTTCTATCCTACACCCGATATCATTCGAAGTAGGCTCCTGCCGCGCCGTATATAGACGATGACCAAATGTCTCGTTCTGCAGATATCGTGAATTACTTTCCACGCATTCAACGACTCAGTTTCATACACCCAGTGCGACCTGTCCGTCCCAGCTCTTTGCCTGACTTTTCACTTTCACTTACCTCCTCTGCGATTCTCAGGAGGTCATTATTTCGCTCTAGCGCCTCAAAAACCTTTCGCGCATCCAATGTCAGCACGAGTGCGCGACGCCATACCGTGTTGGGGACCCCCTACCTCCGCTGGCTGAACAGTGTTTGGACGCTGCCAGACAAGTTCTGTGCACATCGAGAACAGCGAGCCGCAAGGGAATATGCACGCAGTGCATTGCAGATAATTCGGAGAAGACTGGACGAGATTATCGTGACTGTGGATTGATCGTGTTTCGTGAGCTTTTACTATCGACACGCTGTTGGTAAATCTAATTCCACACTGCGGCTCAAGGCGAGATCAGCTCTTCGCACTTACCCCATTCTGCTCAAATATTCCCATACTTGTGGCGCTTCGAATCCACTGGTAATGGTGGTATCGATATAATCGTTTGAGGTCTGCGATTCTTCAAATATTCTATCGCCCACAGCCGCACTAACTCCTGGAATCGCTCTCCTTGTTAGACCTCGTAGGTTGCCGTTGGCGCCTGATATTCACGTTCCATGGCTGTTGAGCACCCCCACAGCCACCGGTGGCTGGATCAGCCACGGAACGCGAACATCAGGCTCCGACAGCAACCTACTAGATATCATTGACTGTTCCTGATGTCAGAAGGTGGTTAGTTCCGACGATAACCGTGTCTTTCAGCGGGTGGCCGACTAGCCTGGAATTTACTATTCTTGGCCCGCCGGCGTAAAGAATTCACTGTGTCATGAAAGCTTCATGTAAAATCGCGGGAGCGGGCTCAAATGAACTCTAGGATGTAGACCTTCGTCTTGGAAAACTCAGACCCCCCTCATCTGGCACCAGATCTGGCACAAGCTCTGCAACTTCTAAGGTCGCCGACTTTCCAGTCACCGACAGTACACAGCCTCGTGGTGGTGTTCAACTAAAAATCTAATGTGAATAGTGATGAATGGGCACTGCAAGGAAGGAAGCATCATAATCGAATTATGTTGGTCCATGCAGTATTCATGAAAAGAACCTGTAAGCCGTTTGTAGGACATTTATTTCTGACATTTTTAGTGTGAAGGAACAATTCCAGTCAAACTTGGGGATGCCGCGTCAATGGTACAGCCACCGGCGCGTCAATCCTCGTTGCATGGTGCTTTCATCCAGGCTGATCGGAAAACTTTCAAACCTCAAATATGTGGTTAATTTACCAATAGTGCAACAACTGAAAGGCTATGTATACCAAAGGTTGGACTACTTTGAGCTGCAAACACACTAAATAATTGTTGAACCTGATCAACAGAACACCACTGAGTAGCTCAACTAGGGGACTAAACTCTCCCAGCAATGGTATTGACTCACAAGTTCCTGGACATTGACGCGGCAGGAACGCGCAGTGACGCAGCACTGACGCGCATTGACGCGGCACTGACGTGCATTGACGCGGCGTTGGCGTGGCATTGACTTTATTCAAAACTTGGTTCTAAGTACTCACAATGAAGAATAAGCTTCACGACCACTTCCTAACAGCGAGTCGGTCAGAAGCTGGCAAAAATCCTGACTTATGAGCTGAAGTGGGTAATATTTCTGGCACGTCTGCTGCAAATAATGGCCAGTATAATCTAAATTCGCTTCACAATAGTCCCGCGTACATTTAGAGGTGTCAAAAATTGTATTCTGCAAAGTTTTGAGTAGTTTTAGGCATGCCGCGCCGGTGCCGCGTCAATGCGCGTCAGTGCCGCGTCACTGCGCGTCAGCCGCGTCAAAATATCCTGACTGAGACTCAGCGTGGAGGCACGAACCGAAAATTTGGTTTACATAATTAGAAGTGAAGAGGCGCGCATGGTGAAGACGATAGACGAACGCGCAAGCCGCCATCCAAACGTGCAGCCAACAAAGGATACGCATAAAAACGAAAAAAGAAGGAAATAAAGAAATGAAGCAACAACGTCCCCATCCAACCTGCTGCTGGATCTTCGCGCAGAGGTCCTGCCTGCGTATAGAAACAACAGATGAAGAAATGATGAGCAGTCAAGCTGATAAATGCGCAGACGCCAGTCGAAAACGCGCACTGTCAAGACGACCAGCATCGTCCAAACCAACACGCGGTACGCATAAAAGCGGAAGAAAGTAAGCAAAACAGCGCACCTAGCCAACACTACTGTTCTATATGCGCAGATAGGGCCGGCTGCGTCGACAAGGGGGAAGACCTGTGGGCGCGGTGCGTCAGTCGGAAGGGGGTAGAACAGCCCAGGACGATGCAAGACAGGCGTGCCGTGGAGAAAGCACAATGCGGCACGAAGCACAATCAGACGCAGAATACGCCGCAGAACAGACACGCAGAGCGCAAGCCGCGGCTCGCCCCGTGCACAAATCCCACCCCACCCCACCCGCCGCACGACGCGCGCCACACCTTCACAACGCAAGGAAGGAAACCAACGCACCCGATAAACCCAAACCGCCTACTCGCCCTGCTCACAGCGGCGGGCGCGATCTCCCGTTGGCCTGCGAGCTAAGGTGTGCGCTCGCAATGCGTGCTACGAATATCTGTCTTCAGCCCCACCCCCGCCTCACCGCGCATCGCGTTGCATTCCGCTTTACCCGCATCGGGTGAGCTTTGGCGAGGGAGACGACGTCTACGAGTAGCGCCATCACCGCGGGTACGACGACTAGTACAGGTGACTGGAATGGCTACGGGTGGAGCACCGCGCGCGGAGAATACTTATCCCACCCCCACGCGCTCTCTCCGCCCATTCCGTGCGCTGGTGTTCGAACGCGGCGTGCTGGCACTCCCGTATTTGCTGAAGGACAGAGTAGTATGGACCAAAGAAACTTGAATCTCGCTGCGAAGATGGCTCACCGCATCCCCCAAATCGCCCGTCAGCTCCCGCGCCGCTCCCTCTCCTCGCGCCTCGCGCTGATCCCCGCATCTTCACGTTTCCCTCGTTAATGTGCGCTGTGGTTCGGCAGCTTCGTCCTGCACTTTTGGCTGTGAAGAGCGCGGATTGGTCGGCATGGGTAAGCATGGCGGCGTCGGCGGTGCGTAGCACTGTTGGGTGTGAATCTGGGAATGTAATGTATTGGTGGCGTGTGGGGGAGTATATGTAGACTGGGATGACGCAGCTGCGGTAGATTCGAAGGGTGTGGTTTGCTCGCTGCGTGCACTCGAGCGTCATCAAGCGTCTGTGCGGCACCCAGAGAGAAACCTCGAGGGTATGCGCGAAGGGCCGGTGCGTGACGGAAGCGGAATCCGGATAAAGATACGGGCGGCGCGTGAACTGGCGGGGGAGGGTCGGGCCGCGCTGTGTCGTATTAATATTGTATTAAGATTGTTTGTACGCGTAGTTGTCGACGTAGCCGCAGTGGATGTAGATGAAAGTAGACATAGACGTAGCCGCGGACGCCGAGTTCAGGGGCCAGGACCAGAACTCCGTCGCACGCGCGGTGAGCGTGTGCGGGTACCTCGTGTGCCCATGAGCGAGGGCTTCCTAGTGGCTGCGGCGGGCGAGGTGTGGTGGCGCGATATTCTAGTGCGTGCGAGAACTGGTAGGAGGGCCCTGGTGGGTGGACGAGGCGCACCTCCGGGTGATCTCCCCACCCAGGGGCTCTAGGCTTCCGGCGCGTGATGATGCGGGAGCGCAGGAAGTACTGCGAACGGGACTCAGCAAGGCGCTGGGCCAGTGGCTGGCAAAGAGATGACGCGTCGGCACTTGGGTGCACAAAGAAGGCACAACAACGCGTCTTGTGTGACGCATTCTGTCGCGCTGCGGACCGAGCGCACGAGTGGGCAGCGCGAACGGAACGCCTAAAATACAATGAGTCTCGCTAAGAGGAAAGATTACCCGCTCCGCAGGAATCGCTTTGTCGGCTTTAAATAGAAGAAATGATTTACTTGCCCCCCTCTCTCCCTTTCTTTGTAGTATATTTTTGGTATATTTGGCGCTTTATTTGATACCCCCAAAAAGTGAGAGTGGTAAATGAGTGACAGTCAATAGGTATCCAAAATTAATTCTGCATTCATGCGACGTACATACAAGAATGATTTCGTACCTGCGTGTATATCGGCCGGTCCCCACGGTATGAGGCGAGGCTTAGTAACCGACGCAAAAACTGAATACTAACACAGCGGGCAAGTCCCACGGCCGCGGCTTCATGGGATTTGACTGGCGTGTGACCGACACTTGCCATGGCGTTGCACAAACCATCATTTTACATCCCAATACGGTATATCTTATCGCAACGGTTAAATTTCGGCACATCTTGATGATACCAATCACATCTGCGCCTTCGATGGTTTTCTACCCGCATTGAACACTGTGGCTGCAGTCACTACTAAGAGACCGTTTTCTTGGTTATATATCAGTATGTAAAACTGACCCCGAACTTACATGAGAGCAGTGCTGATGCTACTGCTGATCCGTAATTCTGGTTCTCAGGCTGCCAGTTTAATCACCTTCTTAAGAGATAGGGGTTAGAAGATTGACAGATTGACAGATTGATATTCGACCAGAGATAAAAGCCAATAAACAGCCACGATTGAAGCACAATCCCCCGTGCTTGCTCGCTCCATGGCTAGGAAGGTGATCTGCACTTGTGCAGAGTGCATCCAGGGCCATTGGGTTTTCCTCGATGGCCAAGAAATTCCTGGTCGCAAAGTTACGCAGCAGCTGCGCAGGGTTCACGAGATCGCTGCTGCTGCCAACCGAGCACCGGAATATGCAAAAGATCGTACCCCCAAGGGCTCCAAGGGCAGAAAATCCCACCCTATTGGGGTTGAGGAAGTTTCTGAAGAAGAGGCAGATGTAAAACATAACAGAAGCAGCTCATCCGGTGCGTAAAAAAATATAATACATGATTTTGCATTAAATCAAATATTGGTGGACCTAGATGTTGTGATTGACAGCACACTTGTCATCCAACTCTGTGCGTCCTTGCTAGTCTGGCTTAACCTCAAGGCCGGAGTCAGTCGTGAAACTGCAAACACGATTCTGAAAGCTCTTCAATTCATTCTCACCACTGCTTTAGAGCTTTTGCAGGTTGCCCTGGCTGCACAGGGAATACCAGTACAGATTCCAAAACTTCGGATTCCCAGTGACATGCGGACCATCTACCGGAACTTCACGGTTGAGCCTGAGATCATTCAAACACCGTGTTGTCCCAAGTGCTATACTCTATACCCATCCCTGGCAAAAATGCCGGACAAATGCACTGCGAAGGTCTCCAAAAACTCGCGTGTGCGCTGCAAGGCCGACCTTTGGCGTAGACAATACTTGGGAAAGGAATGTAAACGGGTTCCTAGAACAACCTTCAATACACAGAAGTTTGAATCCTGGCTTGACTGGTTTCTCTCTCGAAAATCCACCGAAGATTATTTGGCCCAATCTTACCAAAGACCCGCTGCCGCAGATGGAGAGGAGATGACGGATCTCCAGGACAGTCCACGGTGGAAGGAGCTGAAGAAGCTCGGGGACAAATATAACCTGGTCTTTGGAATATACATTGATTGGTTTAATCCAAGGTCAAACAAACTGGCTGGTATGTGATCGAGCAATGTATTCTTTGATGACTTACATTTCGTCCCGATAGGAAAACAAGTCTCGACGGGCACAGTGATTCTGTACTGTTTGAATCTGCCCCCTGAAGTCCGTTATTTACCAGAAAATGTGTTCATTGTGGGCCTAACCCCCTCACCAAGCAAGCCCACTTCCTGGACACTTATGCCTCTACTGGATCCGCTCATGAAGACCATTCTTGAATACGATCTTCCAGGGAAGCTACTACAGACATATTACCATCCAGAAGGAGTGAATGTGACAGCTAGGATCATTCCTCTTGTGGCAGATCTTCCAGCGGCAAGGGAGGCGGGTGGATTTCTCTCATATGCAGCAACTATGTTTTGCTCTATCTGTCTTCTCAAAAAAGACGAGAAGGGGAGACTGGATTACTGGTTGTGGCCAATGCGAGTATCTGCCACTGTGCTGAAACAGGCAAAGTCTTGGCTCCGACAACCAACAAAACAAAAGAGGCTCGAGCAGGAAAGAAAGACTGGAGTACGGTTCTGCTCTTTGCACCTCCTTCCCTATCGGGATCCTATTAAAGACACTATATTGGGCTTCATGCACAATTGGCTCCTTGGAGTGCTTGAACACCAACTGCATGTACTTTGGGGACTTGGACGTGATGCCCGCAGAACACAAAATCTTGCACAGCTTGACGCAGAAGACGAGGATCTTTGGACCGATGATGAAATCTCTGACGCTGGTGGAGAGGAGGATGCAGAAGATGTAATTGACGAGGAGAACAATTTCAACCCCAGCCTATTTGCAAAATGGAGGGACGAATATCTTCGGGCAACCCAGTCTGATGACGATGATGATGATGAAACAACTCCCACAGGTACCCCAGCCCCTGAGCATGAGGGTGAAATGGACATCGACATGGACATTGATATAATGTCGGATGGCACACCTGTTCCTGAGTCAATCCGCCCCGATGATGATGAAGTTGATGAGGTCGATAATGATGATGATTTTGAGGATGTCGCAGTACGAGGATCATGGAAGTTCACCAAGGAGCAGATAGCACTTATTCGACACTGTGTTCAAGAGGTTTCTCTCCCCACACATGTGGCTCGCTTGCCTGGAAATCTCGGGGAAGCCAAGCACGGAAAATTGAAGGCAGAGCAATACCTAACTCTGTTTTCAGTTATCTTGCCCCTTGTTTTGCCCGAAATGAAATTCGAGGAGGATCCTGCACGACATGAAGCTATGCTACAGAGTTTCTGTCTGCTAGTTGGATCTACAAATATTGTAGCCTCGTTCAAAACATCAAATTCCGCTGCAGATTTGTTCATGCACTATTACTCCAACTACTTTGAATCTATTCAGCAACTATTCCCCGATGTCGATGTTCTCCCAACACATCATAATTCGATGCATATCCCAGATATTCTAAAAAATTGGGGACCATTGGCGAGTCAGAATGAGTTTATGGGGGAGCGCGTCAATGGCATATTGCAGAAAATAAAGACCAACGAGCATTTCTGTGGGTTTCTATTCTGAGGTTCTTTATTCTCAGACTAACTGAATTTAGATGATATGGATTATACCCGACTCCGACATTTTGCTCGTCTAGGACGATTACTTGCCAAGAAGCACGACAAGCACCTCTGTAATGGCAATGATGGCAAATTACAAGACCTTGACAATATCTTAGATCCTGCAGATCCCAAGACACTCCAAGGCCCCACCCAGCTAGATGAGGTGTATATAGCAAATTTCCTGGCAAAGAAAAGTCAGAACATCCCCAAGTCAACATACAACATGATTCTTGAGTATCTATCTTCAACCGGAGAGCACAAACTCAGTTTTTACGGTACTCGTAATGCCGCAGGGACAGTTACGCTCCCAGATCCCGATCACAGTTCCATGATACTGCCACCCCGGGGCAAAAGGTGCCTCAAATTCCATTTGGAGAAGCGTACATATAGCTGCAATTCCTCCCACGTGGCAAATAGTTTGATTCAATTCTACGAGCCAGGAACAGTTCCCAAAAATATACAGAGCTCTACGGGAGTGATCACCGCCATCTGGCAAATTCCTCTCGACAATATTCTCCGGACCTTTGTTGTTGTTCACAGACATATACCTCTGCCTATCCAATTCTTTGCAGATCATCCGGAGTTAAAGGCTGCCATAGTGCAGTGTGATCCAGAGGCCGATGGGATTGTAATCGAACCATCCCATGTCAGCACACACTTGACAACATGGAATCGGCCTGCAAACACTTATTGCAGAGAAGCTGTTTTAATTATTTGTTGGGCTCTGAACCAAGGCCGTCGATGAGCACCATCCTAAAATTTATGCAACATTTTCTTATCGGTCATTCCTCCTCTCCGACGGTAGAACTAAAAGCAATGCATGTAAAACTCGGACATTTTCTTTTAACAGACCCAATTAATTCAATTCAACCTTTGAAAACTGAGCTTTGAACAATCCTGGCTGAATGGACTGACTTATCTCATTTTTTAGGTTCATAGGTGTGGATGGTGCAAGGATTTCAGTCCGAGATGGCTACATTTCCATTTAGGGTGCGTGAAACTGATTGACGGGTCATGTGCCTTAATCTCACCCACTCAAAAAAATGGGGGCTTCTGTTTACATACAAATGGTGGTGAGAGCCAACAACTAGAATATTCTGCCTTATTGCAGATTTTTTTGGCTAGAGCAGGGATGAAGTTGTTGACCAGTTATCCACCTACGTGTTTTTCGTGTCCCATCACACAGCCACTGGGACACCGAAACAACGCAGGAATTTATAAATTCATGCTCCACCTAGTGAGCCTAAAACATAGTGGGTAATATAGTTTCAAGCCTAAAACATTGCTCAGTGGTACACTTGTAGAAAAATATCGATCATGGTGCCACCTAATGTCTTTGGAAAGCGTGCGACAGTGTGACAGCGTAACATTTGTGACGGAACATGTTCCAAAGGCCTGTCAACAAGAAACGACATTTCGCCAATATGTCAGAGTGAAAAAATGAGTCGCATCTATGAGGGAAACTCTATGTACCAACAAAAACTTGAAATCTCTAAGAACTAATCCCAGTAACTAAACCTCAGTATCATCATCAACATCTTGCGCACCATCTTCGTCAATGTCCATCTCGTCGTCATCTGTATCCTGCAAGTTGAGCTCGATCTCTTCTTCATCCTCCACGTCTGTGTCAGGAATCGCATCAATCTCTTCGGGAGAGGGGACATTATACTGCTTCAAGACATCGTCACCGTACTTCGCCATAAAATCTTTCCTGCCCATCGTCCTCCATTCCTTGTGTGCATCGGCAAAAACAAACTCCGCAAGGGGGAATGCAACGCCAGTGTAGGCATACCGGGCTCGCTCCTCCAATGTGAGTGCATTGTAAAACTCGGGGGTAAAGAAATCGATTGGAACGTCGGGCGGCAAAATCATCCCGATGTCAGATGCAGGGCGAAGTGGGTTAGAACGAATGCGTTTCTTCGGTTCTCTGAAATGATGATTGTCAGTAATGGACCAGTACATATCATCTTTCAGCTTACTTTTGACCCCCTTTGGCATTGCGCTTTCGATAATGTTCGGCTTCAGGATCAAGTTCGTTGACAAAGAATTCGCCGACAACAGGATTTCGGCCCGGCTTCTCCCGAACGTTACCATCCTCATCGTCAGAGTGAGCCTCCTGGACATAGGTCATACGCTGGACTGGCTTTCGGAGCTCAAGTCTGGTCGCCATTTCAGACCGAACTTTGCACAGCTAAAAATTGGGTGGTCAAAAGAGTGAACAACAAGGAAAATAGAAAAATAGGAGACGCACGCGTCCGCGAGCCTTGTATTCGACCCCGTGCTTAAGTGATTGGCCGAGACTACCAGGACGGCGCCTCTCCATCTTCGTCTTCTGGGCCAATGTCCCGTAAGTATAGTTGTCGTACATATCACCGAGAAGCTCCGTGTTCTCAGCAACCTTCATGTTCACGTCCAAAGCTGCGAGGGCAAACGAAGCTGCAAGAAACTGAAAACCAGACACAGCCAAATGGCGATGAATTTGGTTGTACGTGGACTGAACGGGCCCCTCAAGGTCAGGACAGAAGCCCTTGAGGCCTGTTTTGAGAATCATGGTGAAGACGGTGGCAAGGTGGAGTTCAGGAATGCGTGCAATATCATTTGCAATGGGCCCAGCTACTCGTTTCGCATCTCGGACAAGCTTGGTCGCAAGTGCCTTCGCTTCGCTGACAGCAGTCCTCGATTCGTCGACAAGGGCTCGCATTTGCAAGCGGTAGTCGTCGGCGTCTTTGAAACGCCTGTCGTAGTGCTTCTGGGCGTTGATGGCAGACGGAAGAACATCTGCCTGCGTGAGCAGGCCACAGAGTCCTCTAATAAATCGTTGGAACGCCCGCTGCCTTTGTGATTAGTTTCAAGTAATGAAAGAGTAGAAAGCTCGAACGCACCTGAGTCATCTTTGCCTCCGCAGGCACGTCTGCGGGAGAAATACCCCATCGGTTCCGTGCTCTCTTGGCTGGAGTATCAGCGACCGCCGAGCCACTGGAGCCATCGTTATTTGTTGCGCCTGCGCCTGAAGTCGTCGACGAGGGCCCTGCACCTGTACCAGTGGAGATCGAGTCGCCCGCAGTTCTGGAGCCTGAAGTACTGGTGTCTGTCCGGGGCCTCTTCGACGAAGAGGCCGAGGGCTCAGCTTCGGTATCGCCGGCGGGACTGGCTTTGCGTTTGCGTGGAGTGCTGTTGGCACCAAAGTTGACCCTCGTCTTTGCTTTCTTCTGAGAAGCTTTGGGCAGATTGGATTTGGGGGGCATTGGGGGATTAACTGAGGTGGTAGAGAATTGGATGAAAGACGAAATGAAAGACAGTATTATTGAGATGCCGATCAGTGATCTCTCTACCTCGAGGCAACGACCGAGAGAGAACAAGAATCCTGCACTTGCAATTTATGTCGATTGAAGGTCATCCAACAGCAATCCATGATGTGTAGAGCACAAAATATGCTTTACATTACATGGATAGCTGCGTTTCCTTGCTCGAGACTGTCTCCCAGCGTAGTCCAGTGCAGCGTAGAGTAGATAAACGAGGAACAAGGCGGGGCAGCGGTGAAGACAGCGAGAAACTAATACAGCAGTTGGCTCCTCAGGATGTGGAAGGAAGAGGTTGGGCGCCGTTGGGTGCTTGAGACGAGATGGTGGTAAAGGTAGAGAGAGACCGAGTCGTGGCAAGTCGTGGGTAAATTTCTTACACGTTTCCTGATCCGTGATCGATTGTGCAACGACCACCCAACGCCATGGCAAATGTCGGTCCCACGAAAGTCAAAGACCATGAAGCCACGGCCATGGGACTTGCCCGCTGTGTAAGTAGTGTGGATTATATACCAGTGTAATGTTTGCTTGCTTGCCTTGTTGAACGACTTTGAGTTTGGAATGAAGGCAATATAAGAACTGAGAAATAATTGCGAATTAATGGGCCGTGGGATTTGCAATATTAATATAGAAATTACCTTGGGTTGAATGGGCATAATCATGCCTCAAATTCTGCATTGGAATATGTAGAACTTTAACTTGAATAGCAACTTACTGACCCTGCAGCTGGTTTCAACGAGCAGCCAGTCGAACAACAGAGCCATTGAGATTGGGATGGTGTCAAGCGAGTGAAAGATGGAGGCTAGAGTTTAAATATGGATCTGTGAATCAGAGATAAAGACTACCTAGATGGAGGAATTTCTGAAGACCAGAGTAGCGTCAAGAAATTCGGAACGTTTTTGGGGCCCACGGGCGGGGAGCGAAGTCCACGAGCCACGGAGGTCATTGAGAGCTGGCAGTATGCGCTCTGAGTGAGGGAAAGCGGAATTACAGATGCACGCATCATTGGAGGAGGCTGTAGTGATATATATATATGACGTATACGAATCTCTTCCGGCCAGGAATGCTCCTCCTGTACATGTGGGTGGCGTACGTGCACGCCATCGTTGAGAACGGCGAGTCTGGCCCATTTTCGAGATTTTTGAGATATGATAAGGACCGCTCGCTCGCGATGTTGGTGGGTCAAAGATATAGGAAGGTTCGTTCGTACCTGGCTTTTCTATTTAGACAGTTAGAGCGTGAATGGTAGGCACCACAACAACCAGAAGGAACGTACCGTCGTCTGCGTTAAAACGTAGGATATTCTCTGAAAGAAATTTGAAAAGGGATGCTTGGAATTCAGTCACTGGTTCAAATATTTCGATTCGAAAAAGGCGCACATGGTGACGACGAGACATTAAAATTTCAAAATATGGTGCTTGTATGCGCAAAATGGTTCTTAATCAATCACGTCGAAGAACACGGGGGGTGAACACAACTGCGTAGGTTGCCAATTCGACGTCGCCTGAATGACGCCGACGAGACGTCCCATGGTCTCGAGTGTAATGCGGTTAGTTGGCTTTTTCCAACCCTCGGCAATGGGCAGACGCTCCTCCCTGAAGAAAATATTCACAAACCTAACTCGTGTCAGATGTAGCTCATCTACGTTGTGGATGGAATCCACATACTTCTTGGGTGCAACACCAGTTACCGGGTCACCCATGGCACTGAGGTAGAACGCGGAGGCACCGCTTCGTTGCAGGGTCTCCTT
Source organism: Mycena rebaudengoi (assembly GCA_029282285.1). NCBI lineage: Eukaryota > Fungi > Basidiomycota > Agaricomycetes > Agaricales > Mycenaceae > Mycena > Mycena rebaudengoi. Next base: position 634,804 of record JARJCX010000072.1, read on the forward strand.
GGGAGTGTTGGTGATATTTGGATTGGTCGCAAGTGAAATCGCCAGCCGGTCGTGCTGTACCTGGCCGGCAGAGGTCGCGTTGTAGTAATCGACGCCGGGATTGGAGTTGGCGAGAGTGCTGAAGATCGTCTCGTTGAAATGCAGGTTATCTCCCAATGCGAAATCACCCCGTGACAAAGACGCGTCGTTCTCGATGAGGTTGTGTCTGGAAAATATTCGGAATCCATTTTGGTCTGCTCCGAACGCGGACTTACAGCTTAAGAGCGTCAAGATCGAGAGTCGTAGGGTCGTTACCAGACAAGAGACCAAGCTTTGCCGCGGTCAGTATAGGCCCTGGTTCCAGATTGAAGCCTTCTGTGGACAGAAAATATCAGTCCAGAACAAAGACGTGCGGTTGATTTCCCACCGTTGGCTGCATCCAATAACATAGGAATAGAAATCTTTTTGCCATTCCTCGGAAGGTAACCATGATTAGCAAGTCTGTTAAATTATGAGTAGCGACCCAGTGAAGGCAAGCCCAGTGGACCCACGTGTTTAGCCCAGGGCAAGGAGAACGAACGTCGGTGGTCTTGGGAGCAATCCACTTGTGGTCATTCCTCCTCGAGTACCAGGGAGATGCAGTGCTAGAGGTAACAACGGCTGCGAGGATGAGTGAGATTGCGAGAAGATTCATTATTTGGAGCCTAGTGTTTCTGGGTGATTTACCAAGCAATCATCGCTGACCTTATATAAAGATGTGCAGGCTAATTTGGGGGCACACTGCGTCAGTTCGCAGCCATCCGCAGTAACCCGTGGCGTATTACACAGGCTCTTCTCCGCACCCGTCAAAAGGCATCAATAATATCCCAAAGGAAGCGATGTTTACTGACGGCATAATACATTCGCACTGTAATCAGCAGAACGATCACCGCAAATCGACAGATTTGACGCCAAATAGGGAACATCCCCCTGAAACAATAGCAGGCATTTCCGGGCATTCTTTCGAGGTGAATTTTAAACAGAGGAGTAGCAGAGCAAAAAGTGATGGATACCAATCTGACAGATCCAGACCCATAGGGGACGCAATGGATTTGGTTTCATTGCCTAGCCACCAGCGCCATTACTCGGATGAATCGCAGTTTGAACGGAGCGGAGTAAAAAGTGATGGATACTGACTAACTCACTAAAAAACTCGCTCTACAACCACCATTAGTCGGCAATCATTTGGATCAGTGGGCCGGCCCAATAGCAAAGTCCGGTGTTTGAATCCTGTCAGCGGAAAACCAGGCTGACGTAGTGATGGAGTCGAATCGAGCTGATTACCAGCTCGGCTTGGGGCGCTACTATAATAGGTAGTTCGAGGTGACCGGAACTCAGGTCACATCAAGCTGTCTCGAGTTTGCCCATGTCAACGTCCATACACGGATTAACCGCCATTTCCGCTGCTGAGTGCTACAAGCCATTGCCAACCGTCGTCCTTGCTTCTACGACAGTCTATCTGCCTGGTCCAGCTACTCGGCCATATGCCAAGAGTCTATGACATCGATGGGGTCCACAGCCATCACACCACCGCGTATACGACCAGGGACGCACTTGACGCGTAGTTGGACGGTGTGGGGCTTGAATTGAAAACTGAGGCGCTCTCCACGCGTTAAATATGTGGATAATTTAATTCCGTGTTTTAATTCCCCCCCACACACTTGCGCTTCCATTATGGCGCTGCACCCATGTCAGTGCGCGAACGCACAAGCATGTACTTGCTTCCCCCCAAACACTCCCACTCCACCCCGCTACTACCCCCAATAGTCGACACCTGTTTCTCCGAGCCCATGAGTGATGCCAAATATGCAGGCCTATGCGTCGTTCAATAACCCTTCGCCGAATCCACGATAATTTCATTTGACAATCGGCAAAGCCGTCAGCCGCTGACGTCTTTGCCGATTGTTAGCGAGATGGAAATCCGCAAGAATGGACACAACTGCAGGCAAATGCGATGACGGTCGATTTTCGTGACGGTGGGTCCGCGGTCAAGGCCTTGCCGTCTTGCATCACGGATAATACACCACGAGGTCGACGCATGTCTGATTTCTAACTTTGATATACAGTCCTTAACCGGGAAGCGAAACAAACGGTGAAGCGAAACACTACGTGTTTTGCCTCTTCTGCACATCCCACAGGGCCGGAATTTTTTTGAGAGAATTCCATACTCTCCAAAACTCATATTCACAAAAGGATTTGAGCAAGTAGCCCTTCTAGAGCCCAAGAAATGTTGATATATTGGACCACTGTTTGGCCCAGTTTTCCGACCGGTTGAGCAGCCCTTGTGCCCGAGCTGCTGTCCGTAAATTCCACAGTCAAGGCATATATTGGGGGTTTTCGAGGTCGTGGATTCTGAATATTAATACCCCGAGTCTTTAAACTCTTTGCCTGAGGCCTAAATCATGAGCTTGTAGTGTTTCGCTTCCTAGTGAATCATCAAATTTGATGGTTCCACTAAATATGGCCTGTTCTCCACCACTTTAGCACCAATTCACTCAAAATTTTGAGTAGTCATGTAGCCACTGAGTAAATACATTGACTAAAAAAAGAAAGGGGCCGAAAACCGGTCTCCATCATAGGGTAATTCACGGTATCCTCTGATCGTTTCGCTTCCCGGTTAAGGACTGTATATATTTTTGAGTAAAATGCAAGGTAACATTGCTCAGAGGATATCTTTGGGACACATTGTGTCCAGGTTTTAGTACCAGGGTTTCGCAAAAAACAATCGGCTTCTTACCCGTCCCAACAAGCAAAGGGGCCCTCAGTTGGTCCAGGTTATTGATCCAGGCACACCACACTTCTCTTTATTCTTTCCTCATGGCTTCTTATCGATGACGAAACACGGTAAGAATCTGATCGTTGGGCGACCGTCTGCCAACCGTCACTGTGGCGGTCAATGTTTGAGTGTCACGGCACTTTTACCCGCAGGGAAAGTTCCCAAAAGCAACCGGAGTGGCAGCGCTAACACTGTTGCTTAAAATAACTGTGAATCAAGGCGGTGCGTGGGGATAGATCGTGAGAAAAAACTGTCTCGCCGAATTAAAATTTGAGAAGTCGACGAGGCAGAGGCATTTCCAGGTCAGCTTCCTTACCACCATCATCAAAATGCCGAAGTTGGCTGCCTCTGGCACTACCGCGCTCTGCCTCGCCAATGTGCCGCAGCAGACCCCGGAGTCCCATGCACGACCCTTCCGCAGATGAATGCTCGTAGAGAACGGTGAAAATGTCAAAAAAACACTATGTACATCCGTTTTCCTGGACTCGCATCCAGCTCATTTTTATCGCCCGCCCTCCGTTCCAACTCATGTAGGACGGTGTGAGCCTGCTCTTTCGATGTACACCAACTCTATCTTGCCGCACCCTGCAGTCGCCGCTGCCACCGGTGTCTCCCTCCAATGCCCCCAGCGTCCGCGACTAGCACTGCCACTTTGCCGGCTTTGATCCGCGTGTCAACTGCTTAGCATTTTGTAAGCTGGTGCCGAAATATGCCGAAATAGCATGGGAGCTTTGTGCGCGCATTACTAATTTAGATTAATGGGCGAGTCGAGCGCGCACACACACTCTACATTGCGCGTCAACTACACCAACGTACTCCGGGAACCCATCATCGCGACATCGTCGATTCTTGTCGAAGTTTTTCTGTGCAGACCTCGTAAATCTGCCGGACTTTCCTCAAGTCATGCCGCAATCGGGATTTTGTTACTGGCACAAGCTGAAGCTTGAAGACCTGCTTATTATCTCCGTCTACGCTCCTGGTCTCATTATCACCCAAGCTGGAACACTGGTGTGCGAAGAAATTCATCCTCGGTAACCTGATCAAACTCTAGTTTTGATCTTTGGCCGGACATTGGGACAATTCTTGCCACCCCACAAGATTCCACTTTGGTCCTGTAACGGAACTCAGATTCAGCACAGAAGAGAAATATGTGAAGGTCAATATGCACAGCTGCAGCTGCAGACACTCACAATATATTTAAACACCATTAAAAGCGAGCCACACGCGCAGCGCACTGTTGCGGACACCGATTCATGAGACTTGCCGGCATGACGGGAAGGAGACCGCAAAGAGAACTTGAACCACTGGGCTCGCCAACTGCTTTCTCATCTGTGTGAAATACCACTGGACAGAGACGGCGTACATGTGAAACAGTTCTCAACAGGGAGGTCAGCTTCTACACAAATGTGCATTCTCCATTGTCGCTCCATGATTGTGCCGCTGTTCACAGCAGCTAAGACTACGCCTCATCGAGTTCAACACCTCATTCTTAGTCCCAGCGAATTGGCCTACTCCCCAAAACCGACTTGTATGCTTGCGCCGCACTCAATGGTACGTTTGAGCGTGCCGTCACAACTAAAAGTCAATGGTTCAGTCCGGAGAACATCACCGTTGCTACAAGAATGCTATTCCTTCTTCCAGTCAATCTGCCGCATGGTACCACCATTAAGGGTATTGGAGATCATATGAGACTGGCAGAATATATGGGAATAGCTATGAGAGGAAATTAACTCGTCAGAGAAACTCTATTTAATGCACGGCCATTTGTGAACTCCAAAAAAGGACAAGAGCTCACTCAGCGCTCCAAGTTACTTCCTCCATGCGGCAATATCTCATACTGGTGATGACATAGAAGGTTGGCGAGGGTTTGACCCCACCGTTATTCTGAAAACACCTGTTAGCCCTCGGAAGTCTTGTGAAATAATGTGAAATATACCTTTGACGTTCTTCTCGGTTCCCGTGTATATTTTGAGTGAGGCTAATCTGGGTTGATGTGATGACTGTTTGCTTCCTTGAATTCTTTTAGTTCTACCGCGGCGAGTCGGCGTACTGCGACCGTGAGCTCGGCTAACGGGATTTTTGGGGGTCCAGGGACGATGCTGTAATAGCGTGGACAGCGGGATACTTCCTGGAAACCGGCGTTCATGAGTGGACCGTGCCGTGTAATACTACCTACCTACCTACCTACCTACCTACCTACCAGGTGACTTCCCATAAGTATTAAATATTCCTGGAGAATATTTTTCAAATTTCCGCCCGGATGCGGGAGGTGCCATCAGGACCCCATTAGTGCCAGATCTCCTTTGGACCCTCGAATAAATCACAGTTAATACGGATCTTCGAATGGCCTTGGAATAGTGGTTTTGGCCACTTTAATGATGCCATCTCCTGTCCCTCGCGTTGCTCACGCGCGTTCGCGACGCGTCTTCCAGTTCTTCTAAGTTTCAATAAATATGAGAAAAAGATGGGCCGAGATCATTCCTCAACATGTTCAATTCTTCCCGAAGGCATGTGCTACATTCGGGAGGAATTGAGCATGTTGATGATGTGTTTGGTGTCAGTTTTTTTTTAGCAGGTAAGAGATGCGATGGTGGCGCCGAAAATTTCAGTGCGCACAAGAATTGCGCATTCCGTAAACTAGTATTACGAGAGCCAAACAAGCAGCTTGAGTCTTGAAGATCGCCAGATTTGTCCCCACAGATCAAACTGCTTTAGGCAATTAACCCACGTGACTCGCCGGCGCTCCGGCTGCAAACAACAAACTCAGTAAACTCGACATAGGCTTCCAAAGACGTGGGCATATTCCAAGGTAGGACAGTATTTTGCAGCCAATTTTCAGCACCAAAGCACTACAGTGTATTCAGATGTAACAAAATTCCAAATACAACATATATTATGTACTATTTGTGTACTATGGACTCGGAGTGGTGTGCAGTGGCATGCGGATCCCCGCAAACTTGAAAGGGCAGCAGTATAGTAAGAGGAGAAAAGGGAAGGGTATAATTGATAATAATCAACAGGAATGCATGGATGAAGGGCGAAAAAGAGCATGCGATAATACAGACCTGTGTGCCACCTTGGTGCCACCCGAAAAAAAAGGGGGCAAGTCCACTGGTACGGCAACTCCAGCCAGCAAAAGAAGATAGGGATTGGCCAAGAGGATGTGAGGGTGGAGTGCAACCAGCCAAAGGAGGTTTGGCATAGCAAGGTGGTGGTGGAAGAAAAGAGAGTGGCGGCAAACAATGCGACCAAACAGTTTTCGGAGGCTCCGGAAACCACGTGCAATGTTGTCAGGTCAGCGTTTGACTGTCAGAAAAGGTCAGATATCTGACCCGTCAAATGCATTGACCCCATCGTTTGAGGGGTCAATGACAGGTCGATCACCGAGTTCCCACGCTTTGGGACGATGCAAAAAATTCAAGTGATTTGTCAGAGTTCAATGACATCACCGACCTCCTTTTCCCCTCCTTTCACAAAAGTCAGTGACGGGTCAATCAATGACCTTCTGAAAATGGAAATCTGACCATGACCACTCAAATATTAATGACCCCGTCAGACGGGGTCAGTGACAACACTGAGGTCCTGGTCCACGTGTAGTAACTACCATATGCGTTTTGATCTGTGGGGCCAATCTCAAAAGCTGAGTCTTGAAACAAAGGCAATCGGAGCAAGCCGGCCGATCATGTTTGGCGCACTCGCCTGTGCCAAACAGCGCCAAGCTCCCGCCGCTCCTCCTCATCATCCCTCCGTGAGAGCATACCCTGGCTTCATTCACCTGTTTGCTGTTTGACTGCGGAATTCTTCTCTGCACGGATTAGTGCCGAGAAATGGGTTCGGCGCTAGGTTCGGCGCTATACGCCATACGGGGATTCGCCGGGGCGCGAATACTCTCCTTTCCACGAATACAGCGCCGAACGGTCCTTCGATAGCACTAAGTATATACACCCACGGCGACGCATAGACGGGGGATGCACGCATAGACATACAGCGACACACGGGGTTAGGCGCGCGACGCCAACGATACAAGACAACGACGAGGACGCGCCCACGCTGTACGTGCTTATCGACGAGGATGTCGTACCCGACCTGACCACACAGCGCAAGCTCCGCGCGTCTACGTGCTGTCCACTCTAGGCTCCCGTCTTCCCCGCCCGCCGCCCGCACACCCGACCTTGCTGCTCCGCGTACCCGCCCGATTCCTTTTCCTCCTCTCATACCCACCCGTTCGGGCAATTCCGCCCGTCCTCCTAGGCCCTGTACACCGGGGCCCCACGCGCTCCTCGTGCTCGCCGCGGCGTACCTCGCGTATGTGCGTAGATCTGGGTACGCCGAAACGCTTCGTACGTCTCTTGGGCTGGACGACGGGAACCCGGCTGGGCGATGTGTGTGGCCATGGGTGAGTCGTCTCCTATCGGTCTTACCTTTTATTACCTTTTTTTCGTCGTCCCTTCCTTCCCTTTTTTCTTGCTCGTCTTATTCTTCCCGCTCATTCGTCCTCCGCTGTCCCCCCAGCGCGCGCCTTTTCCTTCCTGTTCGTTCTTTGTCCTCTCCTTTTTCTCTTCTTTCTTTTCATGACGCGATCCGATCCCATTCCATCCCCGCCGCACTCTTTTCCTTTTCTTTTTATCCTCCGCTTTTCGCGGTGCGAAGCCTTCCTCATTGGGCGCCCGGCCGCGGCTTTGGGTGCCGTGCCATGCACCAGCGACTTTGCGCGCCCGCGGGAGGCTGCCGACAGGGCGTCCGAAGTGCGGCTTGGTACTGCAGGGTCATGCGAGCCTGCCGTGCAGGCTGGGGTGGCGCTCCCGCTGTGTTGCAGCGCATAACTCATGCGCCTTGCGCGCACGCCCTATCAATTTACTCCAGCATTGTCGTATCTGGGGTTTCGCACCTGCGCACGGTGGCTCTCTTGTGTGCTTCCGATCCCGCATATTTTCGAAACACGGATGCCGCCTTCGCGACGTGCTGCGGCGGGCTCGGCTGTCCCCCTGCTACCTTCTTCTTCCACTATTCTTTTTTCTGTCATTCTTGCGCCTTCTTTCATTTCCTGCTCTATTCACGACGGAGCCCCTCGGATCCCGCTTGAGTGGCGCGGATCCCGCTTAACCTTGTGAGGTGCGGCGCGGCGCGTGGGGTCTGATACACGTCATAGAACAGCCATTGCGCAGTGCGCTACACGCGTCCGTTCCGCATACGCCTCCTCCCACGTTGTCCTTTTTATTTATATTTTATCTTTCATTCGCGCAACTCGCTTACTTTGCCGCTCGCGTTGCATATGTCCTCGTCCCCGTCGCCATTTATCCTGCGTCCATCCACGGGCGCATATCGGCGTCCCCACGGGCATCCGCGGCCGACGCGCGTGGATGTGGGGAGGTGGGGTGGGGTGGGGTGGGGTAGCAGACACGGACACGTCGGGGCGCTGGATACGACGTGGGGCCCTTCCGAGGTACAGCGGGGCCCCCATCCAATTTTCAGTGTCAGGTTTGCTACATGCGTCATCCTCTCCGCACACGCTTCCTTCCGTGTTTGATTCCTTCCATTCTTCATTATTTTTTTTCCTCATTCACGCAACCCGCTTATTTCTTTTTGTTCGCGTTGCATATGTACTCGTCCCCGTCGAACAATTTTCCTTGTTTCTTTTCTTTTTAACCTGTATTTGTTTGGTATTTATCCTCATGGTTGGACTATGGCTCGGGCAAAAGAAAAGTGAAACATCACCATTTAGCAAGCGCGCGCGCGAAGGGACCACGACCTCATGAACCATAGTCAAAAATCGTTGGTTTGTGCCCTCTTCATCTGTATTTATCCTCCCCCTTGCCTTCTAATAGAGAAAAAAACAATGGAAGACAGAGAAATGTGTTCGGAGGGACCGACTTCCTCCTATCCCAAAGTCTTTCCCCTACGGACCGGCTCACGATCACTGAGGACGGCCACCGTGGTCACAAAGGCTTGATTCTAGTCTATTCAACCTGTAAGCAGAACAGCACGACCACTACGCTTCAGCTCTTTCCTATACATCTATATTTATACTCGGATTTATTATCTAGCCGGAGAAAACATGAAGCAACTGCACTTCGGAGGCTTTTTTTTGTCACGGACTGAGGACTACCACCGCGGTCCACGAAAGCCTGATTGTCTTCTTACGCCCTATATTTATGCCATCTTTTTCCAACGTCGGTAGGATTTGGGAGAGTGACCATGCCTTCGCGAAGGGAATCGAACTCCTCCTGCCTTCTTGCTATGATTTCTTTTCCTACTTTTTAATATTTATTGGTACAGTAAGCTAGAAATGCGCTCGGTTGACCCCTTCGGTTCTTTACCAACTCTGCAGAGTTTCACGTTGCATATATCGCGCGACCGCTTGCTGTCCGTGCTACCCTGGTCCCAATTAACATCCCTGGATCTCTGCGTCGAAATGGAGGTTGCGACTGCGCAGCACATTGTATTACAAGCACTACGACTGCAGAACCTTGTCAAAGTTGTCATCGTGGGTAGCCGATTTGCCGCCGAGGGCCCTACGATACTCCCAAGCCGCGTCCTTCCCAAACTGCGCTCCATCAAGTTCTCCACGCGATGATGACACAGCTGTTGCATTGTTCCAGGAAAAGGCGCCCCACTGACTCGGCGCCGACCCCACAGCATGACGGGACATCGGATGAGACGCTGGAGAACTCCGGCCTCTACCCACGCGCCACACGGACAATTGACGTCCGCACCACCGACGCGAACAATGGACCGCACCGCGCGTCTGCGCCGTAGAACGCAGCAGGGGGAGCGCAAGCCAGCCGGGCGGCGGCAGAAGGAGGCGGCGCACCGGCCGTGCTTGTACTCGCAAAGCATTGCGCGGCGTGCGGTCCGGTATCGGAGAAAGAAAAACCAAGGGGGCCTTGAACAAACAGTCGCAATCTGGCACGGAAACAAAAGAGGTGGAATCGCGCGCGGAAAGCAAAGAAGGATGAGGTGAAGAAATGTAAGGGCGAAGAGAAAAAAGGAAGGCGAGGCGAGGAGGAAAGAAAGAGAAGTAAAGGCGTACAAGGAAAAGGGAAGTACAAGGGGAAAAGTAAAAGGGGAAAGGAGGACGTAGTAATAAATAAGGCCGCCGAGACGCAGACGTACCGCAGACGATGTGGGGGTGCACGGATACGACATGGAACGTCGACCATCGAAAAGAGAAGAGAGAAAAAAGCGAGTGGGGAAACGAAAGAAGGAATGGCGAACGTAAGAGAAGAACGGAAATGAAACGAAAGCCGAAAGACACCGCGCGCGTTAAAAGAAAGGTTAGTGCAATGGGTTCACTGCTGATATTGGATCGTTCTTTTGATTCCAGCACTACATCTGAGGTTCATCCCCGCCCCAAAATGCCTGAAAGTGCTATGGAGGCAACTTCTGGTGTTTCTGCTGTGTCTATCGAAAACTTTGTGTCAATAGCGACAGCTTAGCTTCATAGACAGACGGTCACCGGTCTATGTGGCACTGTTCCCAAGCCCTGTCGACACTGCAATTTAACATGTTCCGATCAAGTTCCGATCAACTGCCGACCGTGAGAAACACGGGTCAGTGACCTACTCCGGATATTACGTCGACACCAGTTAGGTACCTATTACAGTAACCGCGCCATTTCAAGGGTGATTGAAAATCGATCGGTAGAAGGACCCCCATTAATAACCACGGAGGCTAGAGACCAAAATCCGGAATTCTCGGACGGACCGAGAGGCGTGTGAATTCGTCCTAAAATGGGAATTTTCTGATTCCCAGTGTCCCACGGCCTCAAAAGAGCCAAATCTCCGCTGTACAGCTCTGTACGCACTTCTGAATGAGTTCCTGACTGAATCACATCGATGCCAGTCGTTTACCACCCAAAAGGATCGGTATTTAGGCTCTCCGGGTATACTCATCCGCGCCGTCAGCCACTTCACCCCGCACAATCCCGCTTCGGAACATGACGCTTCCCCTTCGCGTACGCCCTCGCACGGAGGGCGGCTCGTTCTCCTGCGCTCATCGTTTCTGAATCCTTGCGCTCCATTCTCCATCCACATCCACGTCTTCCATGGCACCTACCCTCCTTGAGCATCCCCTACCTTATCTCAGTGCGGCATTCAGTTGTACACCCGGACCGTATTCCCGTTCTCCGGCGTGAAGACCTTCACGGTCGCCGCGTCGCCGCGCGCATCCATCGGAAATGCTGTTTTCATTCTTTCCCTCCTTCTACCCAATATCTTCCACAGTACAAGTCCTTTTAGTTGATCACAAAATGAGAAGGAAAAAAGGAGAAAACACACACACACACACATGCTGCTCACACCCTTACATCGAAGGTATAAATATGAAGCAGAGTAACCACACTTATTCGCACACGATGTGGGTAAAATTACATGCTATTATGCGGTGATTTGAGCGCTCCAGACGAAAAAAAACTTGTCTACAACTTTTATTTTCAGGGGCCCTCATACTCAACCAAAACAGCCGAGTCAACCTCTGCTAACTTTGCATCAATCTTGATTATATCCTTCATCTGGGAAGATTGTTCAAACAGGGGTCTGGCTATCTTCGAAAATTCAACTGCCTTCAGGACCTCTCCACAATTACTCAGTATATCGGCAATTTGAACTATGCAATCTGCCCTCCAGCAATGAACATCCATGAATATGAATCCATCAAGGGCAGTATTGAATAGGCTAAGTGCAATTTCATTGTCTGATGCAGCTGAAAGAATCTGCTTGAGGCAGCATAATGCTTGCATTGTCTGCATCCTGCGGCAAACAAAAATTGCTCAAGTTATATTCATCATTCCTTCGTGGGGACTAAAACCCCCTCTAATTATACCGAACCGAGCCCCCCGAGGAACGCACTGGATGCACTTGAAGGGAATGATAATCATTTGTATTCAACTCAAGGACATCAGAGAAAGAGATGAGCATGGAATGAGGATGAAATTAGAACGAACGAATGCGCGCATGAATAATATTAATTTGCAATAACTCGAGGAAAGGAAATCGAGGGTAGGAATATAGATGGGGAGGAAACGGAATGGGGGATTTTTATCAAACAAAAAAGCAACCGGGATCTACGCCCTAAAGGAGAGCGGCACCCCACGCCTGAGCCGCGTACCAAGCGGGTCCCCAATAAAGGCACAGAATCTGCCGCCTGCTCCCGCCACCAACGCCGCACACCGCAAAGCGATGTCCAAGCGCCCCGCGCAGATCCCCGTACTCGCCACACCAGTGGTGCATGGACGCCGCTCCGGAGCATCAGCCCGCAATGCGGAAGGCGCACGATTTACGCCCGCGTTGATTAATTTGACCAGGACCTTTACCATCAAAATACGAGCGCACCTACTGCCATAGTATGCAGGGAACCCCGTTCGACTCGGGGATAAGCCATAATGATGTCGTGCATCCCTTTTTCCTCTCATGTTTCTCATCTGATCGCAAGCAGCCCATGAATCAGAATTGGCGCAGGAGAACCCCGTCCGACTCAGGGAGCTTCCATAACAAGGCAAACCGGAGGATTTATGTCTTCTGTGTGCGCAGTTTCTCCGCTCTTTTATTCCAAAGCACTATATCCCTGTCATCGCCCTAAAAACTGTTACTCGCCCGAAGCGCAAGGCGTCGTTTATTAGCATGATTGGTTTGCACTACCCCAAATTTCAACTTCAAAAGAGATTGAATGAAATCGGTTGCCGACGAAGTGAATCACTGCGTTCCGGCCCCCGGTAGACAACCCGTAGACAGACTTTTGTCGTCGTTCGACTACGGCGTTGTACGCGGGTACAGACCGGTAGAAAACGTAGACACAAGTCGAATGAGGCGTAGACAGAGTTCCCTACCATGTCTACCCGGGTGCAAAGCGGTGGCTGAACGACGACAAAAGTCTGACTACGCGGTGGGGCCTCAACGCAGTGAATAACGCACCTGAAAGCACGGTGGTGTGCATCTGCGCAAATTGACACAGGCGTTCTCTACAATGCAGAAGGTCCCCGTTCGAGTCGGGGTCGGGTGCATACAGCCTTGATAAGATTTTCCTATTCGTAACCAAGGTAAAATGTGTGGAATAAAGGCAAGCATAAAAGAAGTGCGTTGATATTCCAATGAGTGAGGTACAGATAATGAGCATTGGCCAGCATTAGCCACAGTAAGAAATATTACAATGCTCACGAGGGAGGGAGGCCACAGTAACTCGCCGCGCTGTAACTGCCTAAAAGACTGGATGAATGAATGGAGGCGACGCATCGAGACAAAATGAGGAAGGAAAAGTAAAATGGCTGCTGGCATCCCAATGGCCTGTCACTGAGTCGAACGGGGTCATCCTGCACAAGAGTCAAGGAAGGTGTTTCATGATGAGCAGATGCACTACAGGCCGATATTTCCCTTCGCTTGATCTCGGTGTGGTGCGTTCGCACTTAGAGTAGAGGTTGGTCAGAGGCGCGACAGTGATAGTGGGTAGGTAGGTAGTTAGGTATATCCCTTCCACAAAGTCGGTGCCGACTCCGTTTTGAGAGAGCCGCATAATCCTGAGAAGAGGCTGAGAATAAAACTAGTAGACATTGAGGAAATCAGCAAAACGGGATTTAAAAATTGCGCACGGAAAGAACGCAGGGTCCTTTGGTTGCAAGATAGGTATGCTCATGCCGCAATGCGTGGAATAGGATTGATAAACGTGCCAGAATATATGAAACGCACGAGATCTCGGGGAACAGAGAGCGTGACATCGACCGAACGAACGAGTAAAGAAGCTATGGGCACAGATAAAATGCCGCGAGTGGGATGGGGTAGTAGAAGGCAAGGCGGGGGCAAGGGAGTAGAATGCAAAGCGGATTAATAGAGTGGGAAGCGCAGCACACGAGGAAAAGAAAAGAAAGGGGGATCGGATCGGATTGAAAAGAAACAAAAGAAAAGAATGAAAAAGAGGGAGGACAAAGACGAAAAACGAAGAATGGAAGAAGGAAAAGACGCGTTGTGGGAGGAAGGGGGCGGACGAATAAGCGTGGGGAAGGAAAACGGGAACAAAAATGGGAAGAAAGAAAGAACCGGGAGAGCAAGAACGGGAGGGGAGAAAAAAGACAAGCAGATGCCTCATCCCTTCCCACACACCCATTCCAGCCTGTGCACCGCTTTTCCGTCGTCCCACTCGGCGACCTCTTCGCCCTGCAGCAGTCAAAGAGGCCGAAGCGCGTCGTGGGGGCCAAGATGCGGGCATCGTTTGTGGAAGCGGCGAGGTAGGATGCGGCGGCGTGATGAGGGCGGGAGCGGCGTGAGGAGCGCATGCGGTGCGGGCACGGAGGGGTGCGGGGCGTAGCAGGACTTGCGTGGACAGAAGCGGATGGGGGGAGAAACGCCATGCCGCAGGTCGGGTGCGCAGGCGGGGGGGACAGCGGCGACTCGGACCGTGGTCGAGCACGGCGTCGTTGTCGATCAGGATGTACTGCGCGCTGGTCTTCATAGTCGGGTAGTTCAGGGTGCACCTGGGCACTCTTTCACTTTTTAGTGATGGGTGGTCGTGATCAAGTTTAATCAGCGGCCAGGTCGACGGGTCCGCTCTAGAACTAAAGATCTCATCATCCGCCATCACAAATGCCGAGGATCGCCGGATGAGCCGTGCTTATTAACCGCTTACCACTCCCGACCGATCGGAAATTGCACAGTACTTATAACTCCCTCAACCGCTCGCCACCTTCACCATACACACCATGGCAGCATCAACCATTCCGGATACTTACCAGGCCTTCCGCCGTACTGCCGGCGCTCTTCCTCTGACCTTCGAGAAAACTACTGAGAACATTCCCACTCTTGCCCCTAATGACGTTCTCATCCGCATCCACGCAGTATCCCTCAACTTCCGCGACATCGCCATGCTCGATGGGCGCTACCCCGCACCTTCCCAAGAGCGTGGTATCGCCGCATCGGACTGCGCCGCTGTCGTCGTGGCTGTGGGTGATGGTGCAGCCAAAGAATTTGGGTTCGAGATCGGAGAGCACGTTGCCCCAATTTTTAACTTGGCGAGCCTGACGGGGGAGGAGGACCACGTGCGTGCCCTTGGAGGCGACTCCCCGGGGGTACTGAGGGAGTATGCTGTTTTCGAAGGGAGGCATTTGGTGAGGTTACCCAAAGACATGTCGTGGGAAGAGGTGATTTTTATTCTCCATATTTGCTCTCTTTGCTAACGCGAATATACCAATAGGCTTCAACGATTGCGTGCGCTGGTGTAACCGCTTGGACGGCGCTGAGCATGCCCACACCCGCCATTAAGGGGGGGAAGTCTGCTCTTCTCCAAGGCACAGGCGGTGTGCTATTTTCGCACTCCTCATCTGTCTCGCAGCGGACATACATCCCATCATCACGTCTTCGTCGGACACAAAACTCGCAGAAGTCCGCAAACTCGCGCCTGAGGGTAAGACCATCAGCACCATCAACTACGCAACTCATCCGAACTGGGCCGTCGAGGCGAAACACCTGACTGGAGGCAAGGGTGTCGACTACATCGTCGACAACGTCGGGCCCTCGTCGTGGCGCAGGACGTCGACGCCCTGGCTCACGGCGGCACCATTTCTCTGGTGGGATTTTTGGCTGGGCTTGAGGGCGATGTGCCGGCGAGTGCAATCATGACTCTCCTGGCGAAGAAGGGGACAATTCAGCGAGTTTATTCATATCATTTTGATTGCGCCACGATGAGGACTAACTTTCTCGGAGGGGAATCGCTGTGGGTTCAAGGCTCGACTTCCAAAACTTAAACAACTGGTTGGAAGAGAAGGGTGTGCGACTCAGCCCTTTAATCGACAAGGTGTTTTCATTCGACGATTCCATCGCTGCTTTCGACTATTTGCATTCTGCAAAGCATGTTGGGAAGGTCGTAATCAAGTTGTGAGATTCACGGTTGAACGAGATCTGGAAGTGAATACCCATTTGTTCGTGAGAGCCTCGTTTTATAGTTGGAATATAAACGGCCTGGCAGTTTCACATTGAGCGCGAATTGTGAATGCGATAGAACCGATCAATTACTTATTTGCATTAGACTAGTTCACGGCAGACGTCGAGTTCGTGAATTGAGTACAAGAGGAACCACGAGGATCCCGAGTTTGTCCCAAGTTGCCCCATTTTCACTCAAGGTCCCACATCCAAGATATGTGTAGCCTTATTTATCGTAATTTACCGTAAAATGTAAATCACCGGGTGCCCGGCTATCCGAGACTGATGGCCTTTCTTCGTCAATGATCGCGGCCTTCACTGGCCGTACAGTTCTTCTCCTCCCTCGGCGCGTCGCAATAAAAATGAGCGAGTCCGGCCCGACAACCTTGATCCGAACATACTAGGGTCGGTCAAGCTGCGTCTTTCCTCCACCATCGTCGATTGTTCCACGGCGAGCTGGCGTCGAGTCAAGACTATTCCTCCACGCCTCTCAGTGTGCATTGTGCTGACACCCACAAAATACTGACATTTATATTCTGGCAGAGTTGGATACATGCCAGTGTTGTTGAGGCGGGGGAGGACGAATAATTAAAAAACGACCTTAGAGATTCCGTCTTCCGACCACCATGTCAAAATCTGAAACTCACCCAGTTTGCCCCGCTCCTGCTCGGTACCACGCAGCACTCCTCAAGAGTGCAGACCCAATGGTCACCGCAATGCGTGGTACCTCCAGTCAAGCCCAAATCCCTCAAAAAGGCGCAATACGCCGTATTCCGGACACGCTTGCGGAATCGCGGCGTTGCTCCTTTTTTTGCCCAGAAGTGACCGCATTCAATGGCGGAACCGCCGCGGTTGGCCTGGCGTGCACCGACATCCAATTCTTCAAAGGGATTCCATATTTCAAAGAGATTTAATACCCGTCGCACCCAACGTGCCCACCGGTCGCCTACGCGCATCGCCAGCCAGCCCGGACCAAAGCAGGTGTCACAAACCCTGCTGTCCTTCAAATGGCCGATATCCCGCAACTGGGACTGAATGGGCTCGTCGTCGTCGCGGAGGGATCTTTTTCGCCAGCACCTTTGCCAGGCATCGTCAATTCGGATCCGCCGGGCTTCAAGCCGACTTTACCCGAGATACCGAATCAAGTCCGATCGTGATCGAGGAGGCTGTGCGTTCTGCCCTGATCCTCGCGTTGCTGACTTTTTTGCTAGTGCTCGTTGTCTGGTGGTTCTGCAGCGCCAACGTGCCCCAGACTGCATCTAGAAACACCAAAATATCCCAATACTCGGAGGTATCCCCCCTTGGTCTTTTAGCAACGGGCGCGGGCCCGGCGCCGTGGCCACGGACATTTTTGCGTTTTGTGCAAAATCTGGTGAACATCTGTGCTATGTCCACAACCACCGGCGTGTTGCCGCGCCGTCCGCCACGCCGTCCTAAGAACCGTATATCTTTTCGTAGTCACAACCGACCTATTTTTAATCGCACCTGGCCTATTTTGGATCTTATCGCTACCGACTACACCCGCAGTGCTGCAACTGGGAATGTCGGAAGTGGGGCTCGTGCACATGCAACTGATGCCGCCAACTCACGCCCTTCGCGTCAAGATCGCAACGACGTACGTCAAAACGACGGTAATTCGAGGATAAATCGTGCCCACTCAAATGATGCGCGCGGAAGAAACAGTGCAACCACTTCGCAGAATACGGCCAATGCCCATAATCCATCATAAAATTGATGTACTGGAATATATACCATCATTTTACCCTCAAACTCACGAGTGCCGAATTTCGTTCGATATTACAAGAGTATGATATAATGTTCTTTGCTGAAACTGACATGCTTCCCGGCGAGGAAGACGCCGCTGACGTTCCCGCTGGGTACACACTTATATCTCTCCCCCGAAACCCGCTATTAAATCACTCCCGACGCGGCGGCGGAATCGCGTTAATCATCCGTAACACCTTCAAGTTCAAAAAAGACATCCTCGTCCTCGATATGGGGAGGATGTGGTTGATTGGTGCATATATACCACCCCAATCTTCTCGATGAGAAGGTTGGACTGATGTGGAACCGATTCAAAAGTTGCGGGAGACAATGGCTATTTGTGCTCAAAGTGAAGACAAACCGATCGCACTGCTGGGTGACATCAACGCACGAATTGGCCAACTGCAAAGCACCTTGCCTCTCAGAGGTCCGGAGTGGGAAGAACTCTGGAGAAGACTTTCCTCTGATCCAAATGAGAAGGCCAATGCACGCGGACGCGCGCTAATTCAAGACTGTAGCCTTTATGATCTATGCGTGCTCAACGGAATTTCACTCGAGACTTCATCCCCGGGACGTTTTACCTCTTGGCAGACCGCCGGTGAATCGGTCATCGACTACGCCATCATATCTGCAAGCTTGTTACCTATGATACGCGAATTCCACGTCGAGGAGCCAATGGAGGATGAAGATGATGAGTGGGCAGACCATATGTGCATATGTATCACTCTCGATGCGGAGGCTTTTGAACAAACTGCTGTGGTACCGGAAGAATGCTGCGAAAGGCCGAATTTCGGAGGCACTGAATACATTGATCGCCTGTATCAAGCGACTATGGACGCAAAAGAAACGAAAGATGAAGCACTAGATTCACTCTGGGGGCCGACTATGTCAGAAACAGTTCCAGTGCACATATACCCTGAGGGGGTGCGGCCAAGGGACCGAAAAAGGGCCCATCTGGTGCTGCAATTTTCTACGGCCCTGTCTCTCCACTCAACCTCGCCGTACGAGTTCCTATCTCTCTGATCCGGGAAAGCGGGCCCGCTTTCCACCCCGACCCTAGGAATATCGGCAACCGAAATTTGAAGCTTGTGTAAAATAATGTTTGCACATGCTAACTTATTCTTGAAAGAACTCTGGCTTTGAATTCAGTGCTGCGTCAATGGGGTCAGACATCAGATTCTCCCAGGGCCGATTTGGAAACTATAGTTTCCATCCCTTGAACGCACATTTTCCCCCAAATAACTCTGTCTGCATCGGTCCACATCAAAGGCATCAGGGAAATTTTGGAAGTTAACCCGCGTTTAATCACTGTTCATCTCCCCCCCGGCCCTGCAGTAGTGGTAGGCCAACCATGTATAATCATGATCAATTAATCGGTGTTCTAAATATGGATTCACATGTCAACGGGCCATGATTAATCAATCCTAGGGTTACTGGTCTCGAACCAAAATGAGGTGTAAGTCTTTCGCAGTGTGGCCCAGGTAGGTAGGTAGATAGGATTACACGGCCAGTCCCGTTTCAGAACGCCGGTCCCAGGGAGTATCTAAGCGTACGAGATTGATCTATTTTTATAACAAAAAAAGGGCATCGGAACTTAAAACTAATGGAGTACGCCGCCAAAGTGGAACATGAACATTCACTTTACAAAACTGGCAAATATTACACGCCTAATTAGCAAAGTTCCCAGCTCCGGCTATTCATTGCGCGGTGATTTTGAACGCAGTGGAGGATGACCCGTACTCCCAGGAGTACCTGGCGCATTAGTCGAGATATGGCGCGAGCATGTTTGAATTCGGAAGCCACACCAATTTCCCCGCTTTCCATGGAGTGTATAGCACTCGAATGAGCACTCAGCATTGACGAAAAACCCAGCAAAAGCCCACAGAGAACTCACAGTGATCTTGTCTTGGCCGTGTACATAAATTTCCGCTCGTACAATCTCCTGCTCCCGGTGTCTTGGCCTGGTCTTGGCGAGGACTAGATAGGAATTCACAATGTAAGGCGGGGACCGGAGTGGGCTCAGCGTAAAAAAAAACATTGGATCGCTCATGGCTCTGTTGTTCTTGCAACAATGCCCGATTGCCCGTATAACCGGAATAATCAATTGCGTTCAATTTAGTCCTTCATTACTGATTCCCTCTCTCCCTAAGAGTCTGCACCGCCCACCCCGTTGTATGGTCATACAGCTTTGCTGATCGCGAGCCATAACAGTACAATACGGCTTTGGCTTCCGTGAGCATGAAATGGAAGATTTTTGCAACCCCACCGACGGGCGGTCGACCTTATGACAGCCTACCTTGAATGACAGTTACCATCGGTGTTACTTTCCGTTGTTCGTAGGTGCCAGTGTTCTTTTTAAAGCTATCCAATGGGACCTCCGAGAGAAATTTACAATGACGCTGCATTTACAAGGCCGATTCTGATGCGACCAAAAAAAACTTGGATAGACAGATATGGCCAGTTCAACTTCATACGACGCAGTGTATAATCTGAGGTCGTCTTTGCTCTCAACATCGGCCGGCGTGGGCCGTGGTATACGTCGAGATCGGATCTGCACGCTTGGGCTCCGACGTTACCGTGGTCCCCCGTCGAATACCGATTGAACACCGACACGGTCGATGCAAGAATGATCCGCAGATTCAAGGTACGATCGCCACCATGCCTCTTTGCAGACAGCCTGATCCGACCGCAGCCGCAAACAAAATTTGTGCATTTGACCAAGGGCGGCAATCTCCAATTGCACAACCATAGATTCCAGTCAGGTATGCAGCAAAGCCTGTTGCAGGAACATCCTAGAACATACGACGCCACTACCTCTCAGTAGAGGCTACAAGATAGTTGTAGAACATTCTAGTATATTTAGTTCAACTAGTATATAAGCCGGTGTAGTTTAGCCACTAATAATTATCTGTTTTCTATCTATCCTCGCTTATTTGCTCAACAGGTTATGGGCCCCGGCCCCGCCTACTGAAGACAGAACACTTGCACTATTTGCATCCGCGTCGTAC
This sequence comes from Mycena rebaudengoi, assembly GCA_029282285.1. Classification (NCBI taxonomy): domain Eukaryota; kingdom Fungi; phylum Basidiomycota; class Agaricomycetes; order Agaricales; family Mycenaceae; genus Mycena; species Mycena rebaudengoi. The sequence goes on from JARJCX010000072.1 coordinate 655,269, forward strand.
CCCCCCATCAGCTTGAGCGTCGCTCGCTTCCGGGCTTGATCCGCATATTTCCCACACAACATCCACGATCTATTTACATCCATCGCGTCCAATACTCGTAGCCCCAGCATGGCAGACAACCACCATACATCCGCATACCGCATCGACCCTCTCCGAGGCACAGAGAATATGAGTGTTTGGAAGGTCAAGATGCTTGATATCTTGACTGACCTCTCACTTGATGACTACATCGACGATGCCGCAGCAGCGCCAAACGACGCCTCTCAGGTTGCAGGCTGGAAGAAGAACGACCAGAAAGCGCTCTCGACCATCCGATTGCGTGTCTCCGACGAAGTTCTTGTTTATATCTCGAGCGCAACATCGGCAAAGGCTGCGTGGCAGACCCTTTGCACCATGTACGAAGCTAAAGGTCCCATAGGCATTGTCCTTGCACGACGCCAATTTTTCCGTGCTCAATGCCCCGAGGAGGGCGATATCGAGGAGCACATCCGCTTGATGCGCTCTTACCAGTCCGAGCTTGTCGGCTTAAAGCAGACAATCTCTGACACAGATTTTTCCGTCACCCTTCTGACCTCGCTTCCAGAATCCTGGAATCCATTTATTTCGTCCATCCCTGAGGACATTCTCGCTGACTCATCTAAAGTCATCGCACGCATACTCTCCGAAGTCGCACGCCTCAGCGAGCGTGCTATGCAGTCCACGGCACTTCCCGCCATTGACCGCTCTACTGCCAAATGTTACCACTGTGGAATCATTGGCCACATCGCGCCCGACCACGATAAACCTGGGTTTAATCCCCAGAAGTCTAATTCGAATAACAACAACTCGCACCACGATAATGCGAACGACAACAAGTCGCGTCGCCGGTTCCCCCGTCGTTCCAAACCATCGCGCGCTCACGTTGCAGATAACTCGGATTCTGAATCAGAATCCGACGACTTCGCTTTTGCAGCCACCACCAAAGCGAAGCTCTCCCAGGATGATTGGCTATTAGATAGTGCATGTAGCCGCTCCATAGCCCGCAATAAAGAAGATTTTACCAATTATTCTGCGACTGAACACGTTGTCAAGGGCTTCGGAGAATCAGTTGGGATCGGACGAGGCGCAATTAGTCTCTCTTACGTGCTCGGAAACACCACTCGCGCCGGGACAGTTCGTGATGTTATACACTGTCCCGATGCGCCCTTCAACCTCATTTCGCTCGGCCGACTCACCGACGCAGGCTACAAAGCCAGATTTAGCGGTGACACAGTTGAAATTTTATCTCGCATTGGCACACCACTTGCTGTAGGAGATAAAATCAACCACATGTATCGATTACGCGTCCGTGCACCCTCTCAACAGACTCACGCGCATTCGGCACGTTCATGGGATAAATGGCACGAAGACTTTGGCCATATGAACTACCATGCAATCGAGAGATTGAAACGCTCAGGCATGGTTGACGGCATGGAGATTGATGAATCTTCTAAGCCTCACCAGTGCACTGCGTGTATTGAAGGGAAGGCACATATTAAACCCTTCCCCAAAGTGGCTCAGCGCAAGTATGCAGAGGTCGGTGACATTGTCTACACTGATATCTGGGGCCCTGCACGCACACGAGGCATTCGTGGCGATTACCATTTTATTTCCTTCACAGACGGCTGTTCATCCTACTCCCAACTCAAATTCTTGAAGGACAAGAAGGGCAAAAATGTCCTTGTTGCAATTCAAAATTATGTCGCATTTATTGAAACCCAAACAGGCCGTAAACCACGTTGCTTCCGATTCGACGGTGGAGGAGAATACATCGGTGATGAAGTCCTCGAGTGGCTTGATTCCCAAGGTATTGACTTGGAAATTACTGCACCATACTCATCCTCCCAGAATGGCGTTGCTGAACGCCTAAACCGCACCCTTCTTGGTTATGCACGGGCAATGCTATTCAGCTCCAAACTACCTATGCACCTCTGGCCTGAAGCCGTCGCACATGCGTGCTATATTAAAAATAGATCGCCTGTGCACGCACTAGAGGACCAGAACATTACTCCGTACGAAGCCTTTTGGAAGCGCAAACCCAACATTGGCTCGATCCAGGCTTTCGGAGCCCCACTTTGGGTCCTTCACCAGGACAAGAAGTGCCACAAACTCATGCCGAATGCTCGGAGATTCAGATTTATGGGATTTTCTGAACACTCGAGAGCATTCCGCTATTATAATCCACAATCTAGATTGGTTCAATCTTCCCGGAATGTTACCTTCGAAATTCCGCCTTCTCCCATTCCCAACGACCACTACATTGTACCAGCTCAGTTCCCTCCTTCGCTTGAGGGGGAGAAAGAATCTGATGACAAGCAGCAGGAGGCAACTTCGCAAAAACAACCCAATACCATAGCATATCGAAATCCACCTGCTGTAATTAACTCGGACTCCGAGGACGAACCTTCATCTCCTATCACACCATTACCCTCAGTATTCACGATGCCGCCGCCTCCTGCACCTCCGAACAAAGCCCCGAAGGATATTAGCAGTAAAATCAGCACGGAGAATATTATTGAGGGTAAACGAACCCGTGCACACATTGCATCGACTGATTATGCATTCCTGACTGAAGCAATCGAGAGCGAACTGGAGAACGACCCAGTGTCCCTCAAAGAGGCTCTTTCAAGTCCCGACAAGCACCAATGGCTCGAGGCGATGCAATCCGAGATTAATCAACTTGAAACTCTTGGTACATGGACCAAAATGCATCTTCCTCCCGGCAGGAAAGCTATTCCTTGCCGATGGGTTTTCCGCCGTAAACGAGATATATTACGTCGCATTGCCAAGTGGAAAGCACGCCTTGTTGCTAAAGGCTTTCTACAAATTCAAGGCATTGATTACAACCAAACCTTCGCTCCTACCATTCGACTTGAGACCTTCCGCTTCTTACTCGCACTGGCCACCAGGTACAACCTGAAAATCCATGGGATAGATGTTGTAGCTGCATACCTCAACGGCGAACTCGAGGAGGAGGTATACATGGAGCAGCCAGCCAGCTTCAATGATGGAACTGGCAGAGTTTGCAAACTCAACCTCTCTCTCTATGGACTTAAGCAGTCCGGCCGCGTTTGGAATCAGAAGTTGAACTCCTCATTTGAGAAGCTTGGGTTCAAAAGACTCATTGCTGATCAATGTGTCTATGTTCGATGCACCTCCCCTAATTCCCAACCTACAATTGTCGCTGAGATCAGTCGGATTAAGGGGAGCTTGCTCAGCTCTTCAATGTCACTGACCTGGGTGAAATTTCGCAGATTCTCGGCATGGAAGTCCTACGTGACCCGAATACATGCGCTATCGAACTCTCACAACGAAATTATTCAATCAATATTCTTGAGCAGTTCGGCATGCGAGACTGCAAGCCGGTTCATACTCCTATAGACCCTAATGTTCGACTCCAGAAGTTCGAGACCGGTGACACCCGTATTGGCGATGAAATATTTCGAAAGAAATATCTTTCTGGCCTAGGGAAGGTCATGTACCTTGCCGTAGCAACTCGCCCCGATCTCGCACATCCAGTTGCATATCTTGCACAATTTTCACAGTCCCCCGGAGAAGAACACATGACGGCTCTAAAGCGTGTTTTCCGATACATTAAAGGCACCACTCACATTTCTTTGCACCACAACAAATCCGACGACCTCAGCATTTATTCGGACGCAGATTGGGCAAGTGAAACTTCGGACCGCCGATCTGTCTCTGGCTACATCACATTATTTGCTGGTGCTGCAGTTTCATGGAGCTTGCGCAAACAGTTAACTGTTGCACTTTCTACCATGGAGGCTGAATACATGGCTCTGGCAAACACAACCAGAGAAGTCATTTGGCTCCGCCAGTTGGCTTCTGAACTCGGCCTAGACATGTCTCAACCAACACCCATTAATGTTGACAATCAGTCCGCCATTAAATTCGCCGACAACCCTGTGTTTCACGCTCGCTCAAAGCACATAGTTATTCGTCACCACTTTGTCCGCGAGCGATTGATCTCCAACGAGGTCCGGCTCATCCACTGCGCAAGCGAGGACAACTTAGCTGACATGCTAACCAAACCATTACCCCGTCCTAAATTTGAATCTATCCGGAATAGAATTTTTGGATCGACTGTGGCGTCGAGGGGGAGTGTTGCAGGAACATCCTAGAACATACGACGCCACTACCTCTCAGTAGAGGCTACAAGATAGTTGTAGAACATTCTAGTATATTTAGTTCAACTAGTATATAAGCCGGTGTAGTTTAGCCACTAATAATTATCTGTTTTCTATCTATCCTCGCTTATTTGCTCAACAAAGCCGCCTCGCCTACCCTAGTGCGTAGTTCTGGAAATGGGGTTAGCTGCGAAATCCAATGGGGAAGGAAAGCAGCACTTCAAGGACGAGAGGAGAGGAACACACGATGGAGATAAACCTAAAAGGAGTAATTGCACCGCATTTCGTTCAAGAACGGTTAGTTGCAAATTTGAACTTAGATCGACACTCTATTGACATCCATACACGGATCAGTCGCTGGTATAAAATCACGGGCGAGGGTTTCATATGACCGCAAATGCCCTCGGAGGAGGAGGAGGATGGATTTTAACCGCCACGGTCCCAATGAGGCCCGAAACTACGTACACAGCGTCAAATGCATGCTAACGGACACTGAATTACTTCCGCGCTGTGGTGACATTTCGGGGGGTTTCGCCGCCCGGCAGGTTCAGTTTAAATCGGACCGGCGACGCGGAATGGCGGTGCCACTCCTATAAATCGTTCGGCTCGCTGTCAACAGTCCTGACCCCTGCTTCCAGCATGCCCCCCTCATTCCAAGTTATCGACGACACTGTCGTTCCTCATGGCGGCTCCTACGATACAATCACGCCGCGAGAACAGACAGTTCGCAATGCAATGCTCGTCGTGACCATTGTGGCGCCCATTCTCGGCTCTTTCATCATTTGGTTGTTCTCGCGGAAAGGCTGGTCGTACAGAAGTTCTTGGTCGTATCCTCGTCTTGCGATACTGTGGTTCTGGTGCATACTCACCTTCCTCTTGCTCCTGATGCATTCATTTGTTTATTCGTTCTGCAGGTCGGTGGCGATATTTGGCACCCTGGTGTTTTATCAGCGGGGAACGACGAACCGAACTGTGAGTCCTCTTCCGAGGAAGCTCCATATTGACACTGAGACGCCTGGCTAGACATTCGTGTTCGCCATCCTACACACGTACGTATTATCCCGCCATCGCGATGCGCAGTGGTTGAATTACATCGAGGTGCTCATAAACGGCCTTCTGTTGAATGTCACGCATCAGGAAAAAAAGAATTGACTCGTAGCTGCAAGCCAAGGTCTGGAGATTTGATAGCTCTGGTAGCTCTTAGCCGCGATCCTGTAGCTGTCCGTAGCTCCGGTAGCGTGTCCGCCGAGATCAGTAGCTCACGGTAGCCATCAGTCCCAGATCAGTAGCTGCCGGTATCTGACGAAATATTGACAGAATGTAAGATGCTCGGAAACATCTCCAATGCCATCCCCAACTTCATCTACATCGTTTTCAGCTCTCAAATATGCTACTAATTGAGAGAGAAAATTGGTGGGCAGTCATCATTTAAAAATCTGCCAAGTCCGTTTCAAAGTCCGCCTGCCACGTGGTGTTTTTTTGCACCAAACAAGCTGGTGATGGGCATTTTCTGTCGCTTTCCTCTTCCCACCACGTCCTTTCCCCCCACTTTTTACAGTGGTCCCGTCCATCCGAGTTCTCTGTCGGCATGCATTCTACCCTCAAAGCCCAATTCAAGAGTACGGCTGTAGATCCCTTTCACCTCTCAAGTTCAAGCAATCGCTGTCGACGGTGCCTCAAATGTACCGGCCTCAAGCCTCTGACTTTCAAATCCCTACGGAGTTCCTGGACTCAAGCCTTCCTGCTTCAATATCTGACTGTGATATGCCGTCTTTGATGCAAGTTCTTTCCGCTCAAGATTCCCCTCCAAGTTGTCGATGCGGCGTTTCTGCGCCTTGGCACCTGCAGGTTCGCCGTATCGAAATAATGGATGATTCCCCATCTGCGCACTGTCTCACCCCCGCTCGTCTCGCCACCTGTGGCTGCCTTAATCTTTGGGTGCTAATTCGAGTATTTCGTCTTTGCCTTGGTGAGCCGATATTCTACACGATATTTTTACATGAACTAATCAAATCCACAGATGTGTTACTTATCGCCCATCCGCACGCTGAGTTTCAGCGACTTCGTTTTGTGCAACAGCTGCCAGCTTCGCAGTCACTGGTATACTGTTTTCCCATTGCGCATTTCCATATTCTATTTGTCCTGTAGTCGTATGTAATGTGAATTACATTTGTTTTTACCTGCAGAATTCCCGTATTTCAATAACTATTGGTGGCTACAACATCTACTGGAGGGCTACCGCAATGCTACTAGCTGCTACCAGTCGCTACGAGATTTGCCTGCCAAAGCTACCAGGAACTACCAGACAGTTGGTGCATAGCTACCAGGAACTCCATAAATGGGGACTTGGCTACCAGACTACCACAGCTACTGAGCCTACTGAGTGCTACATGGCGAAGCCAATTTTTCCTGATGCGGCCCGGAACTCGTTGGCATTGGCCGGCCTGTGGGGGTTCGTCCTCCTAACAGCCACACTAGCTCTTCCGAACATATCGCTTGTGTTCCTCGTTTCCTCCGTGTTGGGCGGTGCGAATGACTTTGTGGTGGTACGCCACCACGTCGTCTCCAGTCTCCGGATCTTGCGCTAACCCGTCCAGGTGATCCTGCTGGCATATGGGAAGAAGTGGCTCTACGCAGCAGGAGCGCTGTTCCATGTGGTAAGTTCACTCCTTCCCCTCTGACTGGTACTAACGAAAGCCCAGCTCAGCGCCGTCTGGGTCTTCGCGGACTCGGCCATCTTCATCAACGTAGTGCTGTACAACACCCTTAGTGCGTCATTCCATTCCATTGTATGTATATATCCCTGTGCCTCAAACACTGCACCTCAGTATTCATCTCCTTGTGGTACGTTTGACTGCACCCAGGTCACTCTGGCGCTGCTGACAGACGTGCCAAGGCTGCACATCGCCCTTACGGCTGCCGCCATCCTCCGCGACGCGCAGACACCAGACAAGGGATCCGTCCGGCTGCCGCTGGAGGCGCACCACGGCGACGCAGAGGGCCATTCCGTGTCCAACGACCAGCGCACGGACGTGCAGAACCCAATGCGTGATGTCGAGGTACCGCCCTGTGCCCTTCGTGTCATAATTGCGATATCATTGCTGGGCTCGAGCTTCATTACCGCTTTGATTTATCTTCTTGCCTAGGACTCCCATCAGTGATTTTGCTTCGCAAGATCATATTGAGTAATCCAGAGATCGAGCACCTCTTGCTTCCACCACCACTCCTTCTGCCACTCTGATCACTAGTGGGGGATATGGGCCTACGGTTCATCGCTTACTGGCCGCTGACCTGCATTAGCCATGGCCAATTTCATCAGGAGAGCCAAATCCGGGAACGAGTGGACCGAAAATGAGCTTGCCGCGTACACTATCCACGTTCACGAGCAATCCCTCAAGGACTTCTTCGATGTCGAGGTGGTTGAGGACCTTCCCGACGTCCAGCCCTCACTTGGCACCTTCGTCACCACGGAAGACCGAATCGACGCCCCGGATGACGATACTTATCGACTCCTCCATTTCCTTGACCTTGCCCACATGCCCAAGGTTGGCCAGGAGGCAGCCGTTGATCTCTTTGCCGAGAAACTCTTGAATAATTTGGGGTATGCAGAGGGCCGACGTATCATCATGATTCGGCAGGTGCTGCCCCTCTTCATTTGTGGTTCCAGCTGCAGCGCTCAAACGGACGTCTGCGTTCTTGATAGCAACGCAACAACCATATGAAGTTTGTTTGAGCAGAGACTGTCTCAATAGATAATCTGGATTGATTTCCGATTTACTCAATCACCCTGTCTTCCTCCTCCCTGCCGGCGGGGATTCTCAGTAACACATTGTTTAAACAGCTGTTTGATCTGATCATGTTTTACAGCTCTTTGCGGTACAACAGGCGCGGACCATTTTTTTCCATTTTGGGCATTTTTTGATCGTTTTTTGATCGAACACTCCCTCTGCTCTCAATTCTGGTCCGTTTACCCTAAAAGTAGGATCATTCGAACGGCATTGAAAATGCGCAGACAATGACCTCCTCAAATTTCCCGTCTTGCATTGGAAGCTGCTTCTTGAGCCATGAAATCGTATTTTTGGTAACTTTTCTGAGAATTTCCCACTAGAACAGCCGTTCTGCCCTCAGTTCTTCGAATCTTTCCTTGAGTATAGGCTCAATCTCTCTGTGTTAGAAATGCGCACACAATGACCTCCTCAAATTTCCCGTCTTGCATTGGAGGCCGCTTCTTGAGCCATGAAATCGGACTTTTGGTGACTTTTCTGGGAATTTCCCACTAGAACAGCTTTTCTGCCCTCAGTTCTTTGCTCTCTTCCTTGAGTATAGGCTCAATCTCTCCACGTTTCAAATTCAAAGCGAACCGCCACCTCATATTCATTATTCTGACCCCGAATACCCCGACTCGACACAGAAACTCTGCAACAGAACATCACATTTGATCAGTGGTTGCTAGAACGGCCACTGCAGACTCGAAAGTTGCTCAATTGTTCCCGCCATAGGTTTATTTTCTTCCCCTGACAACTGTACACGATGACAGATCTTCATGTTCCTCAGAATGTGCCCACAGGCCATCCGTGACAGAAGTCTTCTTTGCTAACCATGTGTTTTTTGCTAAACGGCATTGAGGACCTTCTCAGATGCCCACTAACCAATATCTGTCTGGATATCACAGCTCAGGCCATTTTTCTGGATGTAATGTATACTTATATCGACTGGATGCATCCTATTTCATATTTCCCATGTATTTTCACCTGGAATGAGGGAAAAGAAAGTGATTTTATGAAGTATGTGATTAGGAATTCTGAGGAGACAGTTCGCTGCGGATTTGGAACATGAATCAAATGAGCATAGAAACAAGGGAAACACTGAGGATTCGAGACCGCAGAAACTGTTCGACTGACCACCAATCAGAAGTGATGACCTGCGGTCAATATCGTGTCCCCAAGTGTCCTATTCGGGACCAGCATGGAATTCCGAGGAGGCGGTTCGCTTTGAATCTGAAACGCAGAGAGATTGAGCCTATAATCAAGGAAGAAGGCGAAGAACTGAGCTGTTCTAGTGGGAAATTCTCAGAAAAGTTACCAAAAATCTGATTTCATGGCTCAAGAAGCGGCCTCCAATGCAACACGGGAAATTTGAGGAGGTCATTGTGTGCGCATTTCTAACACAGAGAGATTGAGCCTATACTCAAGGAAAAATTCGAAGAACTGAGGGCAGAACAGCTGTTCTAGTGGGAAATTCTCAGAAAAGTTACCAAAAATACGATTTCATGGCTCAAGAAGCAGCTTCCAATGCAAAACGGGAAATTTGAGGAGGTCATTGTGTGCGCATTTTAGACACGGAGAGATTGAGCCTATACCCAAGGGAAAAGGCGAAGAACTGAGGGCAGAACAGCTGTTCTAGTGGGAAATTCTCAGAAAAGTCACCAAAAATCCGATTTCATGGCTCAAGAAGCAGCTTCCAATGCAAGACGGGAAGTTTGAGGAGGTCATTGTCTGCGCATTTTCAATGCCGTTCGAATGATCCTACTTTTAGGGTAAACGGACCAGAATTGAGAGCAGAGGGAGTGTTCGATCAAAAAACGATCAAAAAACACCCAAAATGGAAAAAAACGGTCCGGGCCTGTTGTACCGCAAAGAGCTGTAAACTGAACAAAGCAGTGATTGATCAACACTGACTGTTCAAAGCCGTTTGAACAGTGGTTAAACAGCCAAAAAGTGCAATTGAATTTTCACCTGGGGTTCGAACCTGTGACCACCCAGTGAGCACGGCCAAGACAAACTGCGCTCTTATCCAACTGAGCCAAGATGGACTTTTGAGTAAATGATAAAAATGGTTGCCTTATACCGATGTCTGAGCTATATTTGTACCTTAGTTTGAACATATGTTCCACAAGGTGCAGACCATTATCAAATGGGAAGCATCAAAGACACAAGACTCACATTGAGATAGGTCATATGGCTGTAATAGCGTAACTTAATTATTTGTTACACTACTTGACTGGTTTCCATGTAAAATGCACTCCTTTAGCGGACTCAATTTTTTTCGCCCCACTTGGGAACATTGCTTAATTACTGTACTCTAAAAAAAGCACCACTCTGATCACAGATATATGTACCACAGTCGATTGGTCAATATAACACACAGGTCCCGGATTACAAAAATATGCATTACCTGTAAAGCCACTAGAGAAATTGCACCTCTATTTTCACTCTCAAAATGTGAACACCTTGATATGTTCACAATATTACCCACTCCAAATTTCTAAAATATCCACTGCTCCAAGGTTTACAACATGAGAGATGTCAAATATAAACCACTTACTGGGTCTCAAAATACTCACTAGTCTAGGTATATATTCTTTAGAGGGGTGCTTCCTGTAGGGCTCCGCCGCTTCACTCAAGTGTCAATTCTTGGTTCCTATTCGGTCTTTCTTTTCATTCCTATTCTCATTATTTCTGCTTCAACCGTAGATGTTCACTGACTCAACCAGTGCTGAAATTATCTAGCCAGAATGTCAAGGCCAAGATTTATAGCAATCAATCTACCTTTGTCGTCATTCTTTCAAACTGTACCAAAGCCACTGTGGGCAATATGTACCTTACACTCAGCTCTCGAATTTGTGAATGCCAGACTGACTCAGCATTTTCTTCGTCTTTCTTCCGAACACCTGACCGGCTAGAATTGGCTACTAAAACCACAGAATTAAGCAAAACTCATGCTATGGAATTCAGCTTAGCATTTAAATTCCTCCTTGATACCTGGCGCACTCACTACGTTCCGCAGCCTCCTAGGCATAGCTGTGCCTATGTTAGCGTAGGTCTGGGTAGGTCTGCCTAGACGGCTAGGCAGATCTGCCTAGCTGTGCCTAGCTGTGCCTAGGGCTGTGCCTCGGGGGCTACGCAGACCTACGCAGACCTACGCTCAGTTAGACAAACTGAGTGTAGGTCTGCGTAGGTCTGCGTAGGTGTCTGCCTAGGGGCCCGCGGAACGTAGTGACTAATTACCTGTTGAGAGCCATCCTCAGGCGGTTTCAGATGCACTCTTTTGTCAGCCTGAGATTGAGTCCAAGTCTACTCAGTCGGCATTGAGCTGTGTCCTGTGAGCGTGGCTGGCCTCAGACACGCAAATATGCCATGCAAGAGGCAAGTCCCAGTAAAGTCTCTGAGGATTCTTCGAAATTATTATTTTATATTCGGCTACAGTCACAAACTGTGAAGCGAAACACCACATGTATTGCATCTTCCTCGCATACCACAAGGTCGGGTTTTTTTTGAGAGCATTCTAGACTATCTAAAACTCTAGAGCCCAAGAAATCTCGATATTTTGGACCTCTGTTTGGTCCAGTTTTCTGACCAGTTGAGCAGCCCCTGTACCCCAGCTACTGTCACAGTTATGGCATGCATCAGGGGCCCTGAAGGTCTCAGATTCAGAATATGGCCACTCCAAGTCTTCAAAGTCACTGCCTGATGTACATCGGAGTGTTTCGCTTCATAGTGTATCATCAAATTTGATGGTATCACTAATTCGGGCCCGTTCTCCGCCAATACTGCATCAATTCACTCCAACCTTTTCGTAGGCATGTAGCTACTGAGTAGATACATTGAATAAAAAAACGGATTGGGTGAAAATCGCTTTTAATCATAGAGAAATCGCCGTAGCGCTTGATCGTTTCGCTTCCTGGTTAAAGACTGTATAGGTTGAAGATACAGTACAGAAATGAGCTGGGCCACCCCTCATACCCACTTGGGGTGTTCCCAATATCAGAGAGTATATTACTACTGTGGCAGGGTATTCATTTTGCGCTTGGTATTAGGTAGTGTATTTTTCTGGTGGCCAATAGAGCAGTTACTGTTTCTCCCAGAGTGGTAACTTTTTGGGAGCAGCACTTTTTTTTGAGGTGGTGAATTTTTTAAACTCTGGTCAGAGGCGTAAAAAATGAGGGGTTGGTGGTAGAGGCACATATTTTTGCTGGAGTGGTACATTTAGTTTTGATTGAATAGGGTGGCGCATTTCTATGGCAAATGATGTTAGTGCATCTTTTATTATCCAACAGAGTGGTGCATCTGTTCTGCGGTCATTCCCAAACAAGGTGTGCTTTTTGAAAAGGGTGTGAAAAAAAGCGAATTACAGTATTATGAGCGATATACTGTGTAAAAATGAAGTTTTTCACGGCCTGGAATATGATCTACAGCTTCAATATTTAGTGACAACTTTTAAAAAAGGTGACAACTTCTCAGCAGCCCAAAGTTCAGTGGCAACTTTCTTTGTCAGCGACTTTAGGCACCAACACCCGCAACTTCTGCAAGCCACATTCTTTGTGATGCAACTTCCTGAGGCTGAGGATTTAATAATTGCAACTTTGGTCGGAGACTAGTTCAAGGTCATTAACATCTTTCTCAGATGCAACTACAACTCCATGGTCTATCGGGTACATTCTCAACTTCACCTCATATAATCTAATATTTCCCAGGGTAGATCCAAATTGAAAGTCCGTGGCCCCAAGCCGGCTCCCCCATTAATTAATTCTTTCCTGTCGCCCCCATCATTTCTACCCTTTAGGTTCTATTCTATGGGATAGAGGGAGTATATTTGACTTGAAGAGTGAGTTGATCCGTCGACACATCCATCATAGGGATGCTTCTGGTCCCATTATAGCTCCCCGATGACCAAACCTCGTCATTCCGATCTGACTCCACTCAGACTGTGATTGTGGAAATCCCGCAGCCATTCAAACATTATCCTGGGTGCTGTCTCTGCATTTTGTCTTTGCTCTCAATTAATTCATGGCTTCCGTGCTGGTGCTGCTGTATGATGGCATATTGAAGCCCTCAGCAAAAGAACATGTATATTGGTGCTCTCCTATGATTCCTTGTGCCCTTCTCAATGTGACAAAAATACATTCAGCCATACCGTAAATTCATAGAGGAACTTCCTCTTGCTTCTAATGTCCAGGATACCACACAACCTCAGAATTTTCCAATCCGGAGTTCACTGTATCGGCCATGAGATATTAATGAGATATACTAGAATCTCTGAATACCAACCTCTACATTCTATTACGGCCTTCCGAATTTGAACCCTGTGGTATTCACATCACAATTAAACAGGTCGCTTTTTACACACATCATCAAAGAGGATTTGGGACAGAATGAGGCAGGCGGGACCAGGCTTGTGATCTGTTCAAATATATCTGCCGGATATTACCTCTCAAGGCACTTAGGCTGAGAATCATCCTAAATGTTGTCCTCTCCCGCGTTGTCTCTGAGCCAAGTTGTGACTCTGGAAATTGCGGCCGGACAAAAGTTGACAACAGGCAAAGTTGTTAAATTTGAAAGCTGTCCACGTAAAGCACCGAAGTTGTGTCATGCAAATATTCAAGTTGTCATTCACTAAGGTTGCAGGTTTGGTGAGTTGTCCCTTTGTGAAGTTGTACTCAACTGGCAGTCTCTGCAAAAACATGTCGCTTTCATCAAAGTTGACAAATTTCTATTCAAAAATCAAGCAAGTTGTCCCAAAAAGTAGCAAAAACCACAAAGATGTTGATTTTGATTTTTTACACAGTATATGTGCCATACAGTATTACCCCCATAAGGTCAGCCTCAGTTAAGTACACTTTTTTCCCTCATTGCATCACTTCTGGTTATTGGCTCTGAAAAGGTTGAAGAATCATTTTTCGCTGACCTGCAGCCAGCGTCTCAACGCCAAAATGGCACGTAGCGGCGCAATCAATTTTCTGCTCCGCCCCGAGTCTTCGCGCATCTCCCATGTTACTACTGCCGTTCTGAGGGTACGCGACTTCCGCAATTTTATGTATTCCTCCCCGCAACCCCTTTTTTCTTCCGCTGCGCATGCACGGCACAGAGGTATCCTCTTTTTTCCTTTTCTTTCTGTGTGTTCTAATCTCTGTCTCAACTTTTCCATCGCGAAATCGAAACAAAAACTCGCTGCACGTTGCAGGGAACATGTGATTCTACTAAGCCTTTTTTCGGTTCAAGTACGGCTTTCCCTGGATATATGCGCTCTAATTGCATGTTTAGATTCTCCATTTTTTCTCCGTTGCGTGGCACCAGTAATCTATGAGTGCAATGTTCGAGTTTTCAAGCCAAACTCGAGTTTTTCTAGGTCTGCTCTCATTCCTTTTCATCTGCGTGCGCATTCTCATTTCTTTCAGTGGAGCCTTCAAATCAATATCCATGAGTCTTGGAGTGCCAAATCACATTTGTTTGTCTTATTTTTTCCAGATCTGCGTGTTTTAAACATGGACTTGGCTCAGAATTTACTGACTTGTATTACAAATAAATTTAGTTAGTGTAGAGTACAGTATGCCCCAAGCTAGAAAAGTTGAAATGGCGCGGAGTGTCTCAAAATAGAATCGCGTAGACAAAACGGGCCGCGGGTGTGTAATTAAACCTCCACCGCTATCAAATCAGTAACTAGTCAAAAATCTGGACTAAAGTGTTTGGATTTATCGGATTTAAGAATTGAGCACCCCTATTGCTTGCAATGTTATTTTTAGTTACATATATTACGGATAATATGAAAATGAATATGTGGGACATCAGAATGAAGAATGGGTGACTTCCCATAAGATTTAAATATTCTGGTGCAATTTCTCGGGGTGCCAGTGATGGGATTGGTGGGCAGGATAATTACCGCCGGCACCCAGGGGGAGGGAAGCAGCCCACGTGAGAAGGCGAGCCTCCGTCGCGGGGTATGGGGAGATACCTGCAGCTCTGTATTCACAGGCGACGAAACTTTCAAAGGATTTGCAAGCCGTGTCATTAACACCGTTCGTTGAGTCGGTGAGACCGTGCCAGAGGTAAATGGCAACACATTCTGGCTGGTTGACCCGAGCGGCCCATCTGTTGGGAGGTGCAATGACTGCTCGTGCTCATTCCTCCAATTGTAAACACATGCTAAGGATAACATGATATGAGCAGTCCCAAACAATCCTTTGGCTTAAGGGTAGGGCGTGCATACCTTACATAAATTGGTATCTTGGGGTCACCGGTTCGAATCCCGGTGGGTGCACTTTTTTGTCAATCACAGATTGAACAACGCGTAAAATCACTCCTTTCTTCACTGTTCAACCAAATCAGAGATCAAAACTGATTTCCTGTTTGGACAGGGGTCGTTTGATCAAACTTCATATAGATTCATAGCAACGACATCCTTCTCTTGGTGCAGGAGGACAAGCGGTTATATAATAACGCCGACCCAGAGTCGCAAGTAATCGCCGAGGCCATTGCGGCATTCCAACGCAACAATTTCACTCGCGAACGGGAACTCCACCTTCCTGTTCTGGATCAGATGGTATTCCCCGCGATAGCCCTGTATGGGACATTCCCTACCTTCTACAAGATTACGGTTTCTGCTGCGTTGAATGACACCGTGAAAACCGGCGTTTTTTCAGTGGCTGCTACCACTGTTTACCGTCACATTCCGCTGCTCCCCCGTCGTAACAGCGATGGGATGAAGAACTTGGCTAATCGCTCAATTCTACTGCGATATCTTCAAGCATTCAAACGATTTGTTGTGTGAGGTGCGTCAGTGGCTCAATGTTTGCCTTTGTGGAAGACACTGACCCACGGATCGGCAGGTTCGGGTTGGTTTGCTACGATCGTTATGCAAAACCGCAGAATTACATACAGTAGTACACTACTTTCGTCATGTCGTTTCGCCTCTGAACTCAGCCAATAAATCTGCGGAGGTATCGTCGATGAAGATAGGAATGGGAAGTCAACACATCCATAAAATATTCATATTGGCCGAACAACAATTCTTGGGGCAAAATGGAACTCGGAATTCCCCAAAACACGCTGGAATCACCCCCTCCGAAGTTTTTCCACTGATACAGACTTGACGAGGCTCGCAGCTGTGTGGAATTGTTTCTTTCGACAATTCTTCTCAACCAGCAGTTACCCGTGCTTCGCTACAGATGTGAATAAATAACTTATTTGCAGCTCTTTGCAGAACTTAGGACGCGGACCTGTTTTAGACAAGGCAAACTCATCCGGATTGAGGAAACGAACACCCCTGGTACCGCTGATCCGAAGCCAGACCTGTAACTCTTGAGTGTGGATTTTGTGGCGATCCGGATGATTGTATCTCGAATTTTCAAAGCTTGGAAGTATATTTTTGCGAGCCTTCAAATCTTGTGTTCAATCTACAGTGCTAGGCTTGGCGGGATTGTTCATTCTCCCAGCCCCGCACACATCTTCGGTTTTTGTTGGCCCCAGGAGAGTCACGCAGTCCAAATGATGTGGGAAAGGGTGAATCGAGTGCTGGGCAAGGCAATAGCCACGCCTTCAGACACGCGCACCAACCTCTCTGTGTGCAAACGGAGCACAATGAGCTGTAGAGTAGGTACAAAAGAAATTAGTATGCGTGAGCTCTCTGCTTAAAGTTGGCCGGCGCCGAAGTGTGCTGCCATATATCTGGCGCAAGGTATTGATAAGGTGCGGATACTTCAAGTCCGCGAAGTCGTCGAAGCATTCGTCCGACGAGCAGATGCGGGACTCGCGACCGAGAAGCATCATGAGCGAACAGCGGTTGTGAAAGCTCCAGACAGAGAGTGGTAGGGAGAAAACAGATGCGACATGAGCCATATACCGTCAGCACTCCTTGCGCAAAGCAAACGTCACAAGCAACCCACGGCGCTGCAAGGACATCCAGACCGAGAACAGGATGCAGAAAGAGTCCAAGATGATGGCCTCCTGAATGCGGTGCAGCGATACGAGGCTAAAAGATTAGAAATCCAAATGAACGCGAAGTGATCGCCAGCTACACCCTGCTACACCTGCTAGAGCGGATGTACCAGGAACGCCGTAAAAGTAACGAGTTGGAGTCAAACCGAAAACTGAGCGCAGACTTCAGGGTTTAAATGTGACTAGAATTGCGTAGAAAACCCTCGCAAAATTCTGTGAGAAAAGCTACAGGCCATGCTCCAGCCAGGCAGACAAAAGCCCGGACGAGTATTTCTTTTCCGAACGCTAAACGTGCAAATTGCGTATCGAGTTTCAGGCACTGTACGACTCCGTCTTGGAATCTTGGGGGTCAGCGTGGCTTCCGCGGGTTTGATTCCACGCACAATTCAGACATGATATCGGTGAAGAATTTGACGAGCTTTAGCCAGAGGCATCAGGGCCTTGGCTTTCCGGGTGAGCAGGGATCGGGGTGCGTGCGAACAGAGTACTCCCCCAACGAAAAACTCCTGAGAGAAAGGAATCGTGGATGAGCGAGTGCCTCGTCGATCAATGCATAAGGAATGCGGTCTATGTTTGAGATGGTATCCACCCTGCCCTCGTCTAAGTCCACATCCAACTCTATTGCGAGGGTGAACAAGTTGGAAGAGGGCAGGGCAGATAACATGGTGAGGACACTCGATACGGGCAGGCAGTGCAACTTGAGATGACGAAGAGAGGTGGCATGCTTGAGCATTCCAGATGGTCCTGTGAACGAGCCATGAGATGGGTATAATCCAAAATGAGATATTATTACTGTTGAAGCTTGCCCTGCGAGGCCAGATGGCCAGGAACTCCAATCTGTGGCCAAACCTCTGGAAGTAGGCCACCAAAGATTGAGCGGTTGGGTTGTTATCCCAATCCTCCAAGAGAGTTAAGGACTTGATTTGCGGGCCAACAGCGAGCGAGAGGAACCAAGCGAAGAGGGTATCAGCTCCATCCTTCACGGCTATTTCCAGCGTCTGTAAGCACGGCGGGCAGGGCTGCGACGGCGATATTTCCGCCTCGATTATGCTGCAGCTCTGGCCTTCCAGCTGGAAAGCACTGAGAGAATGTAGGCATACTAGAATGTCGACTATCACGCGAAGTGATACTGCACTTTTTTCGCAGGGGCTTAACTTGAGACGGGAGAGGGAGACACAATGCGTCCCCAGGAATGGAAGATGGGACCCTAGAAACAAATCCCATACCTCGTTGCCGGAGGGAGGAAAGCAGAGTTCCAGATGGGTGAGACTGAGGCAAGTGCGGAGCCTCGATATGTCCTTTGAGATAAATCCCTCGGAGAATACCAAGAACACGTCTCGGGCGAGAGAAAGAAGGGACAAGGATGATGACTCCGCTTCGAGATTGAGGAGAGATCGAAGGCGAGATCCAAACAGCGCCACGCTAGAAAAGACATGGAGTCGGCTATGCGGCAGCCACTGCTTGCATACGAGCCCACACGTTGTGGAAGTGCCTCATGGCTTCCTCGTGGACTCAGCCGATGTCGTCGTCTGCACATGCGATCCAATACGGGAGTTATCATCCACTCACTTTTTCCTTGCACTTGTATGCCTCTAACTTCTAACTCTTCTCTCTTACATCATCACTCCCCAACCATTTAGATTTTAGTTCCATCTTCAGCTGAACGACGCGTTGACGCGCACTTTCACTGACAAGCCATCAAGACACGTGATCGCGCATCATTTCCAAGCCCAGCGCGGAATTGCTTGCTTCGATAGATCTACGGACTTTGGTATATGGATAACTATTTTCATTCACTCCTCCACTCCTCACATATGTTCTCAAATATTTTCACTCATCACCGATTTTTATTTCCTCAGTCATAATCCTCGCATTCTCTATACGCCAAGTTTCCACTTCGACGCGAAACTCACACTAGAGGCCACGGCCATCTCGGATTGAGCCGGGGATTGAGAGTCCGAGGTCTGGGCAACCTTACGACAGCACTGATGCGGCAGTGTCTCTCCCTATTTCGTCTCTGCTCTCTTCCCGGGTGGTTTGTTGGTTAATGGTGTGAGTTAGCTTCTATTACCCTTTTTATATTATTCCATGGACTCTTATGTATGTTTCCTTATCAGTTGATATGTTACTTACGCTGGGCTCTGGTGGTGCACGAGTACGCATTGCAGCCATCCCGCCTGTGATGTAATTTTGTCTCATGACAACAGATAGGGGCATCTCCCTCTTGCTTCTCCCCACCATCTAGCGATACAATCCTGCGTCTTGAGCTTTGAGTTTCCGAGTCTACGAGTCAACGAGTTCTTGCGCCAAGCCTACGCTGAGTTTTCACTACATTTCCCTCGCACATTCCTCTAAGCCTACTCGGAATATCGATTACATCACTGACATATTACTTTCTACGCCTGTAGCTCCTTCCTGGTACGACCAAGATATCCTCAGGTCCACGCTAGGACCATCTTTCTCTTCTTCAACGTAGCGATGGAAGTCGAAGGACGGCGGATGCGCCATGCTGCCTGGTTGCGGTCTTTCTCTGAGTCCGCTACTTGATCAGGGACAAGATCGATGAGTTCCTGTGGAAATCTTCGCATGACGCCTGGCCATATTTGTTGACCCTGATGTTCAAGCTACCACAGAGACATGGCACATGCCTATTTTACCTGTACACGTTGGGGACACGTTGGTGTGATCACATAATCAAGATGATATGAAGCGCAATGTCGCGAAGGGGTTAGTCTGTCATGATTATTTTCTTGTTACGAGGACTTATGTAATAGGGATCGTCCCTTTCAAAACTCGAGGGCACCCAAATTTGATCAAATTTTCATTAGAGACCGATTTCGTTGAGGGAGTTATTAGTGGCAGTGCTTAATATATTTAGTGGCCGTGCCTAAACATGCTTCAATTTTTTCTATTGAAAATAGTGGCTGGGCGTTGTCCTTGTTATGGTTACTCGGGGAAAAAAACCCCCTACTCGGTGAAAAATCATAACTTGTGTAAACAAGACAAAATTTTTTTTTAGCCACTTCGGATTGTTCCATCGGCGATCACCGACACTTCATGAACGCTTCACCTGCTCCTGCGATCGGGTAAACTGCTCATCCACGTTCATATGCCTGCCTATATATATCTTTCCTAAGTTCCGACCGCTTCAGTATATACTGCTTGTGTAGTTAGAAATGCTCACCCTTCAATTTAAATGGCCCTAACAATTAACACGTCAGTTCGTTCTGTCGGACCGTCAGGGAAAATCCGACCGCACAGAGATCACGTGTAGTTGCTCACCCTGTATTGCCCTCTGTTGCTAACAGGGCCATACATTGTGTCTCCACCGAGTAAAAAAAGGGTCCCCAACCTTATTCCGTCGGGGATCACCGCAGCTCTTCGCCTGCTCCCGCGATCGGGAGCTAATCTTCTACATTCCTATGCTTACACTCATATTAATCTTGTAGCCCGCTACGCGGCGAAGCCCGCAGTCATCAATATTCAAGGCTGTTCATCAATTGTCCCAATGGAATGAGCGCACTGCTCTCAGATTTTAATCTCCGACTAGGATCCATGACACCTGGAATGCACTGTAACTAGGTTTATGTCCGAATAATAACAGATAAATATAGTACTCTGACAGGTAAACGCCCAGGAGTTGGATTAACCCCTTGATACATTCTGCCTCCCATAAATTAGGAAGGAAGCTCAGTGTAAAAACATGTTCGTGCACAAGCTGAAGAGATCAATCGCTCCAGGTATCACTTGTTGACGCCAAATTTGTCAAAGATTGCATTTGTGTGTTCCTGCCACTATTGGTACTTTGCCAGCTCGATATTTTCCTTATACTGGTCGCCCTTCGGTTTCTAGAGTGCTTGGCTGGCATTAGGGCATAGAACGTGTCGGACTAAATTTATAATAAATTGTATGATCCAAATTAATACTCTACGACAAAGTGTGGGCCTCGTGTCTACACGTCCAACTCGCTGTCGAACTCATCACCTGTTTGCCCAAAAATGATCGGTCCTGGTCGCCTATTTTCCTCATCGCCTGTATTACCGTCATCAATCCCCAAGCACCTCTTGGCCTTCTTCGCCGTGATTGCTACCTCGTCCATCAGGTACCTCTCGGCCTTTACTTCAGCTATGCGTTGGCGGACACGAGCATCCTGGTATATGGTTAATAATAAAGCATAAAACAAAGTGATAAAATGGGGAACTTACCCTCATTTGAGTGCCGTCCAGGAAAATGAGTGATTTCATCACTAGCTTCACCACCGCCTTCGCGTCTCTCTGCGGCTTGATCTCGTGCCGCTCTACGTATCTAACATCTGGTCACAGTGTCTGATACCATCGTCTACCCTCGCACTTACATTAATCTGCTTCATAAATACCCCCTCTTGCTCATTCTCGATGACAGCCATTACAGCTACTTGTGGAGGGAGCTGCTCGAGAATATGGGGTGGCTCGACAGCTTTAAACTGGCCGCCTGTTCCTTCAGCGAATGGGAGCGAGTCATGGATCACGTAATGTATTTCGGCTTTGACTGTGAGTACTGCGCCGACGATCTGAACTTATACTAATAACCATTTTTATTTATTTTTTAGTTGATGACTCTATAGAGATCATGTCCGAAGGAACGACGCATGTCGTGCCGTATTGTGATTAGCTACCACACCTCTCTTGAAAGCACGACTTTATATTATTCACCATCAGCTTACTTCGGTTCCTTTGTTTTAATTGATCATATTTATGGCTTTCACATTTACACTCATAAGTACGAGTTCCTGCCGGGCGTAGCCACGGCCCTTTACCCCAAGTGACTGTGATCAAACCGTGACTCGCCTTAACCAACTCGCGCTGAGTGGTGGCTGTGCGATAAGATTAATTTGGTGAGCCTTAGAATTGAAGATTTGTTGAAGACCAGCTTTACGTACCCGCTGCTCGCTGACGCTCGCGGCGGACGGGTGTCGGTTCCCGACGCGGCAATCCGAGATGGCCGAAAGGCCGTAAGTCCGAAATTGCGCAATTCGTCGTGACTTTCTCTCGTGACTTCCTCACGTGCTTTTGATGGTGGCGATGTCCATTGTCTCTTAATATATAGGATCGCCAAAGGCAAAATTCTTTATATGTACTCCGTTAAAATGCAGCCTTTCTGGCATACAGCATATATACACCGCCAAAGTGCCGACAGGTTTCCATCAGCTGGCAAAGTCAGCTTGGTGCCATGTTTGATCAAACCTGGGTCCACGGGGGACCGATGTGGCTACCACCTGTGCGGCGCAGGTGTATTCACAGCTCGTCTCCACCTGTCTACTCATATATCAGCCAGCTTTTCCACAAAGCTGTCTTCCACATGACTTAAAAAATGCCCAATTTAAATAGAACAGTCCAGATAGTTAAATTTAATGACTCTACCCACTTTTCTGCGTGTATTCTTTCACGGGACGCTGTTGAAGTGTGTTTTTGCACGCACGACTTGCGCACGACCGAATACATGGATCAATATTCTTGTTGCGCATGATTTGATAATAATACTTGGGACAGTGGAGAACGCATTGAGAACGCGAGAAGGGCCTTCATGCTTCATAGCTTCGTGAACGACGAAAATTCCGCACGGACGAGGTTATGAATGGGATCGCCATTGGATCGCCATCAAAATATCGGTCCGTGCGCAAATGTTTGTGCTTGTGTCACGACCACGTGCATGCACAGCCATGTTGGTCTCCCCCCCCCATCGTCCTCAGTGTCGCACCCTCCTCCCCTACTCCTCTGGCCCATCTATTCGTCTTCCGCTCTTACCAACTATGAATTCCTCAACCAGATCAAGTCTCCCTCTGGATCAAGTCTCCCTCTGGCTCAATATCCGTGTCTGACCTTCTTCGACTGCTGAAGCTGCCTCAAGCTCTCCTCCGCTCTCTCAATATCTCCTCAAGCTCTCCTCAAGCCCTCCCTCAAGACGTTCTCAAGATACCCCTCAAGTTTCTGAAGTTCCGGGAGCTCTGTTATCTCGTCGCCCATCAAACACAAGCTTGCAAGTTTTCACATGTTTAAGTCCACCAGGCTCTGTCAAATCTTCAAGCCCTCACGCTGCTCTTACTCCGGTCACGCAGCCTCCCGTGATGATTTTGCCTCCGTGGCATCGCCATTCCCGCGCGCCAATAGCCTGCCTGACGACAGCACACGCAAGATGGAACGCCGATTTCTGTGACCGATATAGTGTCATGAGCTTGTTACAATGTTAGTTCTCCGCTACCTTTCGAACTCATACTGACTGTTGTGTCTTCCAGAGACCCGTGTTTTTCTATTCCCAAGTATGTACTTGGTGCGGACCGCATCCATTCTGTCCCGAATACACATTCTATTTGATGCCGGTACTCATGTGTGGTAGCTGTGAATATATATTGTTCATTGGTTTCATTGGTAATACCTGTTTCCTGGCGTGAAGAAAATTAAAATTTTCTCTTGCAGCTGCTTCCAGGTTGTTGGCCACCTGGCGGCCACATCAGCCTGGCCCCAGTCTGGAGCCATAGGAGAAATGGACAAGATTCCAGCTGAACAAGACCTGGCTACCAGTCTTCGACGACATGTAGTATATATCTCGCGTCCAGGTGCTGGCCACGTGTCGGGCAAATGGCGGGTGATAGTGTCTGTTTAAAAATAAAAATTCCTGGTACCGACTCAGGTACCAGGTCTCCAAACCAGAAATAAAACATGTCTATTGCAGCCGCGTTTATGCACTCGATCGTGTCGGTCCGAACTCCGAGTGTAAAACGTCTCACGCCTGTCAAACCTGATGACTGATCAACAGGGGTACGATACATATGATGAACAGGATAAGAAGCAGGATAATTTGATAAACTACGCCAATACCCATTTACCTTCGACGAGCTGACCTCATTTAAGGCTGTAGATCCAAGCACCTGGGTACCAGCCATAGCGTCACAGAGCTGGGATTAAAGATAGTAGCGCCGTTCAATGATAGACACATCACAGATTTAGGTTCGTGGTCGGCGAGAGGACAGTGGACGACGCAAAGGAAGGGAGGCAAAATTTCACTGTGAAAAGGATTTGTCTTGAAATTCAATACTATTTTCATGAAATTCAGGAATCATGATGCTTCATCATGATACACCCCATGAATTTCAGGATGTCTTTCATGATCTAATTTTGCCAATATTTACTGGATTTCTAGATCATAGAATTCATGGTCTTTCGTCATGAAAATCATTGTCAGAATTAATGGGGGCCCTTTCAATGGTGTTCTGAAGCCGACCCTAATGTATGATGTCATCTACTCCACAGTTACAAACAAATGGCCCCGCAATCGACGACACACCTCTCTCACTCTAACCACCACCAGCAGAACCTTCTTCACCATCCCTGTATACCCTGCTGACGTCGCCTACGCCGTTGTTGCCGCCGTGGATGCTATGCTTTGCCACAAAATGCCGCCCACTCCGCCTTTGAGTGGACAACGCCGTGAAAGTCGGGGGTCAAGTCTGAGAGTGGTGTCGAGCTTCGGTGAGCAGCCACTGCTAGCCTGTTATCTACGAGCGCTCGCTGTTCCATTATTCCTCTCCCTTTATGTGATATGCGGTATGTCATGTACTTTGACCATTCGGCTTTTTTTAATCTCGGTTGGCTGCCAGGTGGATCTTTCTTGGTGAACGGGGACTTCCGAGGGCCCCACATATCCCCTCACGTAGCCGGGACGGATGTGATGAGTATGGTACGGTGGACCACCGGTGAAGTGCCCGGTTATTGTTTTTTTGCCCAGTGTACTGTAGCTAAATTGCCGAATTCAATATTTTTTGTCTTGAATTCATCACGTTTTGTATTGAATATGAGGTGTACCATTCTTCGCCTTCTGGGCCGCCAACCGTCATGACAAACCGTACTGAAATGCATCACAAATTGTCGTGAAAAGTACATCATGAATGTTCCCATAAACATCTTGAAGTGCGTCATGATGTTTCGTCATGAAACCAGGGGAATCAACATGATTTTCACAGCATTTTGTACTGAATTTAATGATGGAAGGTCATGCAAGACATGCTGAATTTCATCACAGTTTCTTTGCACAGTGAAAATTTTGAAAGTTTGAGAAGCAAACTTTGCAATTTGGCAGACCGTGTCTCTTCTGAAGACGACCATCTTCAAAACTTCCGTCGCATTCGGCGCCTGAACCGACAACACGGCGGGAACCTTCGTTGACACAGCCCTGTAAAACACCTCCCTCTTATGAATCAGGATATCATTCTGGGAACAAAAGAAGATAGCGTGCTCCACAGTCTCAACCTTTGAGCATCCAAACCGACATAAACGCAATGGCCGCTCAACTCGCCAATAATATCGGCTGTCATAGCGCAGGCTTTCAATAGCTAAACCATGTTCACTCAATAGGAGACGCGTCAATGCTCGCCGATGATCAGCATTCGCAACCAGCGTCAAGTAGTGCCGCAGAAATATAGTAACCGGAGCAGGCGAATCCTTTTCAAATGGTTCACAGTGTCCATGCAAATAAAGCCTTGAAGAACCATTCACAGCCCAATCCAGGCTTTTCATCGCAGATGCATAAATCTGCTTGCACACTGTATCGCATCCATCCGGTGTCAATAGATCTGCGCTCGGAAGATTCACAGGAAATGGTAGTGTTGACAACACGTAGACAACATCTATCCAGTATCCTGTATGGTTATTTAGAAATAGGTTGTAAGAGTCAGCCAAAGCCAGCCAAGCATAATGCGTTTTCTCCAATCCGACCACATAGCGAACATAGCATATCATCAGAATTAGCTGTCTGTAGCGGATAGGAAGTAATCCCAGTTCTGTGAATAGCGGCGCGCACACGGAAAAAGACCCCAAGCCCATAAGCCTTCGTAGAAAGGTCATTTGAACTTTTTCGAGTTCCGCAAGTGCAACAGGACCAACGTCGACAATAACATCTGCTCCACTGATCAAGTGAGGGTCCACACAAGCCACATAAAGCACACGTCCCTGTTTAGGCGGTAAATCCCGAATCCATGCCTCAATTCCCAACACAGTAAAGCAACAACTGCACGCCGTTTGGGCCTTAGCAGCATAGTGCGCAGCAAAGATGTTCCTAGAATTAGATTGAAAGGTAACCCCGACGTAACAGAACTCGTCCTTATAGCAAACCTCGCTCCCATTCAACGTAAAGGTCGGCATCTCCATTGGCAGAGGGCCGAACGTCATTATCCAAGATTTATCGGCGTTGATTTCGAGCATATTGTCTCCACACCAGTGAGCAAAGGTGTTCAGGTGGCATTAGGGACCCTCTGGCGAATAAGATACGATCACCATGTCATCAGTATGTTCGAAGTGCGACATTGCAAGCCCGAAAATTAGCACATTGTCCAGAGAGTCGGCGAAGCTGGGTCGCAATGAGAACTCCAATATTTGAGTGGAAGGGATCTGAGTATTTCCCATCTAGTGTCACCATGTATTCCATTCGCCCGTATAGCATTCTAGTCCAGTCAAAGGGCGAGCACGCATCTCAGAGACACGGGAATGCTCGGACTCCACCGAGGCAGAGCGCGAAGCACCTTCAGATTCCGCGCTGGAGACATACGTTCTACGACTCGCATGCACCGAGCGACGCTCTGCCACCAAGTCATCGATAACAGCCTGCAGGTGGTCAATGCGATTATTCATAGTGATGAACTCGGCGCGCAATGTGCGGAGGTCGCTATTGGTCTCCGAGACCCGGTCAGCAATGCCGTTGATCAGGCCACCCAGCTCCTTGCGCGCAGCCTCTATCGCACGCTTAGCGGATGCGACACTGTTGGCCTTAGGCTCGTTGTCATCTCCAACCCGCTTCGCAGAAGCCTTACGCTTCAGGGGGGCCGTCGACGCCCGTGGCAGGCCCAACGGATGAGCAGGAGGAGGGAGAGTCTCGAAAATAGTGAGGGGTGGGAATTAGTAAGTGCGAATCTAGGATAAGTAGGTAATGTAGGTAGGGGAGGTAACATACAAAAGAATAGGGGGTAGCTAAATAGAGGTAAATCTAAGTAGACGTGGGAGCTCGTATGAATGTAGCTAAAATGTAACTACGTGTAGCACAAGTATTACCGTCAAAGAGAAGGGTTACTCGGGTATCATATGCCAAGGTGAGTAAAACTGCTGATCCGCAAAAAGTATTATACTACGTAAGCTTTTACCGATTGATTCTCACGACTAGAAGGGTTAGGTGGGTATTGTATGCCAAGTTGCCCAAACCTGCAGGTAGTAGAAAATTTTATTTGAATGACTAATTGGGTCAGTCGGGTATCATAAGCCAGGGGTGACCAAACCAAATAGAAAACAAAGTAGCCAACGGGATGGCGATCCGATAATATACAGTTGATTATGAGGGTCCCTC
Source organism: Mycena rebaudengoi (assembly GCA_029282285.1). Taxonomy (NCBI): domain Eukaryota; kingdom Fungi; phylum Basidiomycota; class Agaricomycetes; order Agaricales; family Mycenaceae; genus Mycena; species Mycena rebaudengoi. Next base: position 682,507 of record JARJCX010000072.1, read on the forward strand.
GGGTATCGTATGCCAAGGGTGAGAGAACCTAGCGGTCGTAACAGTCACTTTCGGTGTGAAGCGCTGAGGTACTTATTAGGCAAATGAGCTAGCTGATGACTAACTAAGATGACCAAAAGCAGTGTAGAGACAAACAAGAGCAAACTTATAGACGTAAAGTACTGGTGGGCTAATCTTCTGTTATATTACTACGCAAATACAGCGGCTTATATACTACTGGCTACAATGATGAGTCATCCTGATTACAAAATCCATCCCTTGAAACACAATTTAAGTTGCCAGTTGCTAGGCAACCCTAGTTCCCCATCACAATTTAGCTTGTCACTGTTGCCTGGTTGTCAAGCAATTTATCACCAAGCTGTGCGTGATTAATTAATCTTGCTGTGCTGTTTGGTAAGTGGCTGTGCAATCCTGTGCGTAATTAATCAGGTGGGCTGTGCGTGATTAATTAACCATGCTGTGCGGTGTGGTAAGTGGCTGTGCAATCCTGTGCATAGTTAATAAATTTGTAAGAACAAGTGACTAATTGTGTGCCTGCTGCTTCATAGTGCAAAAAATGTGAATCTTGTCCATTTGTGATGATTCGAAAAATAACGCTAGATCGTCTGTGAAGTGGGAAGTCATTGAACTGCCATCAATTTCTTAAAGGCGAAGCGTGGGTCACAAATTGATTCTGACTCCAAACACTTTTGAGTCATGACACCGCGTGCTGGCGGTTTCTGCATTTCTTAGAGTAAGATGAAACCCGCTAAATTATACCTGTGTAACTCTTCGGGGACATTGGATTTTGATAAAAATCAGATCTATGAACAGCCTCAAACTAGGTTCATGTTATAATTGTTTTTTTCCTGCATGCTTTCCAGCCAAGAGGATGAAATGCAAAAGTCTCCTGCATATCTTGGTTTTCTTTTTCAGTAGGTGCATCAGAAATTTTCAAAACGCAATGATATCCTGCAGTCCACAAAGCCGATAGAGAGTGGGAGAAACATAAATTTCAAAACACGGCTCAAATGAGGTCAATTTATGTAATGTGAGAGAACGGTAGACCGGGAATACAAAGTCTTATAGCTAGATTTTATAGTGGGACACTGGGAGCCTTGGAGACTTCATGGAAAATGCCAATGCCCCAGCCTTTGATACACTTTGCCCGTATCAAGGCCCAGGTCACTAAATATAAGTAGTGATTGAATAGAGAATTGATCTCGAGTGCAACCGCGAATAAGGAACCGTGATTATGGGAGTCCGTTACACCCAGTACTACATAGTAAAAATAAGCCGGTGCAGAGTATGTCCCCGTGTTGACATTCCGCTCCGGCTACATTAACCGTGACATGTGCGAATGTCCAACGGCCGATGGTGTCAATTCTGGCTGCGACGCGGGTTTGGAGTGAAGCTGCATAATAATTCAGCCTACTCAGACCGCCACATATGGTGTTTCTTCGAGTCAGGGTGCAGCCAGAGACTCGCACGACACTGGTGCAGTTCTGGGGCTTGAAATTAGACTCTGTAGCTGCCAGCATTGCTTATTCTATACTACTCAATGGAGCAGCGCACTATCAATACAACTTTTTGACTTTGATTAAAAAAATATAGCAAACCTGCCGACTCGCAGAAAGGCAGAGTGCGCAGCACTATTTTGTCTTCTTCTGGTTTTTAAAAAAACCTCGGTGGTTCAGAATTTGGTGTCGGGCAGCGGCTGGGATTGAGAGGATCTGACTTCTGCAAAGAAAACCAGAGAGACTGAAATCCGACTCACAGAAAATGTTTTTAAACATCTTAAAAATTTCTTGATTCAGGTCACAAATAATATAATACTCACGGGTTCCGGTGCTTATATGCTGTACAAGAGGCTCCAGAAGACAGTTAGATGGTGATATAAATTTCTCCAGATGGTGTCTGCAGATGAGGTGAAAAGAAAACGACGTGTCGTGGACGCGTCGCGCAATAACGGCAGCACGTGAGCTGATTTGTGAATATCTTGAAACCCATTGGCTGACGATAGGACGTTAACTCCGAAAGTGACAGGTCTTGAAAGCGCTGATCATCAGCGGAACAGCGGCTTCGATAGTGCAATCAAGACTTCGGGCTGCTTTTGGGGGCGGAACGGCGACGTGTGGGCTCGATTTTAGCATTTGTATAGGCTCCAGATATCTAAGTAAATCTCTCTCTCTTTTCTTCTTTTTTCCTCTTTTTTTCAACTTGAAAAAACGCGTTTTTTGCCCAGAACCACAGACATAGTCCATGAGCCAAAGTTTGAAGCTATCAACGGCTTCAACGCGCTGACCGTCAGCCTTGCGACCAGTAAAATAACCAAATACTAGATGATACTTTGGTACACAGTGTCATAATATGTTCAGTGCATATACATGTAATCGGTAATTAAAGTGCGAAAATAACGGCATCAATCCTCGTCCATTGCAAAAACCACTCCTTCCCAGATGTACAGTCCCTCGCTCCCAACGTCCTCGGGAGGTTCCACCAACCCTTCCTTGATGGCGTCCGCCAGTTCCATCTCGTAAGTGTTGTCCCTGATAGGTGGTTCCAAACTTAAATCTAAAATAGTGGTACCGACTCAGGTACCAGGTCTCTAAACCAGAAATAAAACATGTCTATTGCATCCGTGTTTACGCACTCGATCATGTCGGACCGAGGTCCGATCCAAAATTAGAAACCCTCAATTGGTCTAGTTAACGGCAATCACCGAATGATGCGCTTGAGGAGAAGGAGGGCCAATCTTGATTTGAAATCCAGCCAGGCTCTCTCCAATAGTGTGAGGACCTAGTAGTCGAGAGCAAAAAAAAGAAACAACTGATTTTTCGTTAGAATTAGGTAGGAATCAGTGCCTGGTACGACAACCCTTGGTACAGCTCGGATCAACCAATCAACCGGGAGTTTGAATTTTAATCTAGGCTACGTTTTTTTCAACTTAAGTAAAAGTTTTGAAAACCCAAAAGTTGTCCTGTGCTTTGAAAAAAAAAACCCTCATGGAGGAACCAATGTTACCTGGAGGGCTATTGCTATCAGCAAATCCATTCTGATTTCAAAGGTTTATCATTTCTACAATTTGGCAAGTTGGAAGTTCATGATCAGAAGCCTAGGTAAGTAATAGGGAATGCCCGGAGGGCCATTTTGAAGAAACGGGTGGCTGTAAATACTTTGGAACAAATGATCAAGGTATTTGTTCAACTTGTTCATGGAGTCCAGCTACTGGGGAATGCCCAGAGGGCCATCTGACAGCAACGGCAGGTATAGTACAAATTAATTGTTAAATAGTTACTGCTGGCTGGTAAGTGTGTGTCTAGGTCGTACTGGGAGGTGCCAGGGGATGCCCGGAGGGCCTTATGAATAAAACAAGGTGCCATAAAAAACTCCGGCAATTCCCGGGGCTTGCGATCGCTTGAACGGCCAATGGTATTACTGCGTCAGATATTTACTTGCTCAGATATGTTGCTCTTTACATAGGCAAGTACCAAAAACTGGGTACGTTGCATGCAGAGTGGATGGGGGAGGCTCACTACCATTTTTTGCTTAGATCATGTCTCCAAACACGGAACAGAGGGTGACTAAGCAAGGGTTCTCACATTCGGACTTCCAAACGCACCACTTGCTGTAAATCCAAATCTCAATGTCTCTGGTGTTCTTTATTTGAAGTCTGCTGTTCTTTGCATGGGCTAGCACCGGATCTAGGCCCTTGGAGTTTCGGACTTCCCTGCCACGGAATCTACAATCTGCAGAGGTGCGCCTCCGTGTCACTCGCCAAAAGTGTGTTCCTGTCTTGTTAGCTGCAACATCTGGGATATGACATCTTCTGGTGGATTGTTACTCTGGCCCACCTTTTCATTTCTTGTCTTGGCGAACCTCGAAGAAGCCAAGTATCAAACGGGATTTGCTTCCGCGGAAGCATTTCTCGAACTCTGCTCGCCATATTAGCGGTCCCATACTCCCCGTTGCAGCGATCACTTTCTTTCGAGGCTGGGGTACAACAGGGAGTATGGATATCCCTTCGGCTTACTTCTATTCTTCGGGACTGGCCACCAAGGACAGGAAATGCAGCTCGACACTCCCTTGATGGATCAAATATTGACAAATTATTGATGCTTGTTGCTCAGCAGCATCCTCCTCGTATCATCTCCTAAAATGCCGAAGGCCAAAGAGCCTCACTATTTCACTGTCACTGAGCACGAGGATGGAACACTTACCTGCGATTGCGAGGACGGAGTACAAACAGGGATAACGTGCGAGCACATTGCCGCAGTTCGCCTGGAGATTACGTTTGGAAATATAAAGCGATACGAAGGTGAGGGTCGACCCTACCCAGCATCCCTGTAGGTTATCGACCTGTCCATTAGATCTGGAGACTATTCGCAGAAAGCGTGGTCCTAATGCTGATGGAGCGCACGACAATCCGCCGAGACAGAAAACGGGACGTCAGCAGCAGCGATGTGCGGATCGCTCTGTCACGCACGATGTCGATCGCTTTCTAGAGCAGGTGTAAAATAATATAGATCCATGGGCCACGGAAAGCCGGAAAGCGAACTCGGACTCCGACAGTGCTGAAAGAAGTGACGGTAATGACGCCTCACTGGGAGTAGATGACCCGTTGGAAAGGAAAGGAACTCAATGTACGTCACATCTTTCTCTTTTACCTTCTTCTCTGACATGACAGCAACAGTAAGTAGAGGACGCATGCCCGCGACCACTGCTCTTCACCCTGGCAGAACTGCAGGGTCCAAATCTTCCAGAGGCAAGGCAGAGGTCGAGTCTTCCGACGAGAGTGACGCTGCCGTGGCGCCTAGGAAGGGCCCAGTGAATTCTCCAATCCCCCAGGCCCGAAGCGGGGACCGGCGAACAGTCTACTGCCGGGATCGAGTCCTGAAAAGAAAACTGCGGATGCGCGGAGGGAAAAGAAGGTGTGTCACTCCCCGCAGGTTCGATACTGTACAGGTCCTGAATTATTATAGAAGGAAGAGGAGGAGGCTAAGCGGAGAGAGCTGGAGGAAGAGAAACGGCGTCGACAAGAAGAGAAGAAGTGCCAGAAGCAGGCAGAAAAAGAATTGAAGGAGCGCCAGGTCCGTTGAATTTGTTTTATGCTATCTGTACGCCTGACATTAGGGTACTTCAGAAGCGGCTTCGCCAACGTGAGCCTGAAGACCTTTCAAATGAGCTGGAGATGTTCAGCGGCATGGATGAACTCAGCCGATGGCACCGTCCCGAATATCAAATTCGCGAGGATGAAGGGCAGGGTTTCACAGACATTGCGAACGCCTTGAGCAGCTGTTTGGGCTCTGGGGTACTCATGTTACCGAGTTATTACTCGCAGCTTGCCCGTTCCTTGCGCAAATTTGATTGGACCATGTCCGCCAACAACATCATGACGCAGGCCAGAGCGGATCCAGAACAAGCGAATGTAAGGTTCCAATCTAATTTGCTTGAAGAATTCTTTCTTAAAATCAATAGGGGCCTTTCAGCGAGGGATCCCTCTTTGAGCATCTGCTTTATTACATGAAGAACGTGGATCTTAATCGAGTTATGTTTCTTCACAGAGATGAAGACGAGAACGGGCGGGAGCACTGGCTTTTATTCCGCCACTCTGGGAACAATATCCTGTGTATCGACTCGCTCGCGACACACCAGGACATCCATAAATTGGACATGATCGATGACATGTATGTCGTCGCCGCGTATTTCTTGGGCCAAGACGTAAGCTGCACATTTTTGTTTTCTTGCTGTCGCATTGAACATCTACAGCGTCCCACATTGCCAGTCGAGGAGGGATATAACATGACGAGTCTTGGGTGCAGCTGGATGCGGATTCCTGTGGTTTCTGGGCAGCAGTGTTTGCCATTCTCGATGTGTCTGGCGTGAACGTCTGCGACAGGGCGACACAGAAAGCACTGAGTCGGATAAAAATAGGCGGTGTCAAGGAGCACTTGGCACAGATTTGGACGTCGTGGCGAATTGCTGAAGAAGGCCTCGAGGAGGAGGCATTGAACGCACTCTTGGCCCACGTTGGGAAAAATGTTGAAGGGCCATTTTCTTCTTGTGTGCGTCTTTAAATTTCTCCCGCAGATTTACTCCATTCATTAGGCATACCTAGATCGCCAAACGACCACCTTGGATTGCTAGAGTTGAGGAGATCAATCAGAAGAGCAATGTAATGCATGCAACTTCTCGCAAATGTTTTGCCGACGTTTTCAAATCAGATACGTGCACAGTCAGAATCTTCTGCACCAAAAAGCCCACCTGAATTTTCGGGGGCTGTGGATCCAAGTATGGGTCCGGATGCCAATCGCCAGATGGCTGCGGGGTTCTCGGAAGAGGCCAAACTTCGCTTCATGAGAGATATGGTGAGTCGACGCCAAAATCAGACTTGAACATAATTCGTAACACATTCGGCAGGCAAATCAGTTCTGTGATTCACTCACCACCAACAGGGAAAAGATTGCGAGCCCTAGCGACGAGTTATATGGGGTGCACCTTCGGCGCTTGGCTGCCTCAAATGGTTGGCTCCCCGGTGAAATTATCAATAATTGGGTCGATCATCTGAGGGGGATTGCGCACAACACGTTCTTTTGCAAACCGGATTCTATGTGATGCTGTTGCGGGTTCAAAAGGACTTGAAAAACACAGAGAAATCCTGGGCCATCACACTTCGAGGAACGCGAAAGGTACGCCTTTTATTTTGTGAGGTTCAGATGCTGAATCATTTTCAGTGGTTCAGAGAGAATGAAACGCGCTCCATAATCTTGCCCATTCATTTGCCGAGCCATTGGGTTTGCTGTTTTATTGACTTCGATCGGAATTACTTGGCTATATACGATTCCTGGGAGAACAAACACCCGACGGAGGACTGGAAGAAAAGTCCGCACGCAGATGTATTCCATGTGAGTCTTCTGCATTCTCCTTGTTCGCTCCTTGTTCAATGATCTCGTTCATCTAGTTAATTAAGGAGTGGCTGCAGCGCTTGTTTCTCAGTTTGAATTCCGCTATTGACTGGAACGACTGGCACATTGATCCTTGTCCGAAGGTATTTCTCTTCTTCTCCGTTCTGGCTCACCAGGAATTGAATATTTCGTCGCAGAACCAACCCTACCAGATCAACACTTGGGACTGCGGTGTATACATCTGTTTCGTGATGTACTGCCTCAACAGCCGCACTCAGATCGACTTACATGGTTTGAATACCACCATCACACATCACACCAGTCGAGGTCCAGAAATTCAGGTTCATCATCTTCCATGAAATGATGCTGTTCCCGAAGAAACAGATGGCAGAAGGGGAGGAAGAGCCTCTGATTGGCGCACATTCAGTAACACCGTAAGCAGGGCAGCGCTGAAAGATGGGTGATGAGTCTGACCATTTTAAGCAGGCCCGCTGCCCTCCCGAGAGATGATTCAGACGTTGAAATGATGTGCGTTGGTCCTGGCGCTTCAATTGTGTGGACTAAAAAACCCGCAGAGATGCTCCATTGGAGAAACGAAAGTCCAGGTCAGTGGATATATTTTCAATGAGACCAGCTTTTCTGATGCGGCTGTGCAGCTCTCCGACAGTGCAAATAAAGCCGTCCTCGGACGAAGTTCCTGTTGTATTACCGCGCCGTAGTGGACGACGTAGGTAGAGCTCAATGTCTGTGGAAATGCTGTTTTGGTCGAAATAAACTGAAGCTCGGGTCACATTTAAGGCCACGATAATAAGAAAAGTACAATATAAAAGCCGGGTTGGATCAGCAGTACAAATACATAAAAGGCGGGTCAGCTCAGCAGTTGGACGCGTTAAAAATCGGGTTGGATCAGTAGTAGGTTCCGCTAAAACCCGGGTTGGATCAGCAGTGGACCGAGGGCCGCTTCGTAGTTGTGTCGGTTCGGTCCGCACTTGGGTATGGGTCCGGTCCGCACTTTAAAGTCGGGTTGAGTCCGCACTTTTTGTGGCGGATCAAGTCCGCAGTTTTCGTGCGGGCCAGGTCAGCAGTCGGTAGAGGGCACAAACATATTTTGGATAATAAATAAATAAATTTAAAATGGCCCAACTCCGACGATTTTTGAACAGAATTGAAGGATAGCAATTACGATTAATTAATGTACCCGGATCCCGGTTCGATTCAATTATTGGCGTTCCTGCCATTTAGCGCTCTTCGTCGCGGGCAAGAAAACTTGAGCGTCTCTCGGGGCTAAGCATCGCTCGGGGATCCTAATTCCAACAGACCTCTCGATATGCAGTTAATCCTTTCAAGCTCTTGACTCATATAAGAACAATGGGCAGGAATAGGAGAATAATGGAGCGGACGGCTGAACAAACTAGGTTGGAGCTATGTATCTTACATAGTCCAATAGGTTGGAGACTGGTAAAGCTCCACATACAATTTCGAACGTTGAAGCAAACATAGGTATCCGAAAAGCCAAAAGAGTTTCTTATATAGTGGAGACAGGGAGTGTAAGAAAGCACAAGTTCAAGTTAACTCCTTAAGTCAGCCCAGCCAAATTCAAAGGCGCAAGTCAAATCGCCAAGTCAGCCTGATCCTCCTCCTCAAAACTTCCACAAGCCCCGGCAGTGAAGTCGCCCCAATCATCTTCGGAGTCCGCATCATCAGGAGCTGCTGACCCTGTTGGAGGCGCCGGATTTGTCGTAGAAACAGCCTGCTTCAAAGAATCTGGAAGCTGCGCAAGGAGATTGTGCGAGTCGGCGGAGAGCCCATGGATTTTATCCTTTACGCCGGCGTTGAGAATCCTGGTTTTCATGTCCGCAGGGGTGATTTTGAAGCCGTTATCGGCTGGAGAGCCGCGTTAATGAAGCACAAGGAAGGGGAGGTTGCGAAGGTACGGACTCGTGCTGATAATGGCGGCGATTATGCCAGCGATTTGGGGCGCTGCGAGACTCGTCCCAGAAACAGGTGTGAGCTATTGCAATCATACTCAATCCTAGCATTGGTGATTTCTTTTTTTTTTTGAGACTCCTACCGATTTATTCGGTCCCGAGGTCAGGATGTTGTATCCTCCAGCGTAGATATCCACGCACTGCGAAATTATATCAGTAGAGATCGGATATGATCTTCAAGCTCATGCACACCTCGCCATAGTTCGAACCAGGGTCAGTGGCGTCTTTGGGGAACACCGCAATTTGGTCATTGATGTCGGTCGCGCCGACGTTGATAGCGGCTTGAACGTTGGTGTTGGTCCTTGTTGTGACCCAATCGTCGTCGCACTGTGGACAGGGCTGAATTGGAGGTGGATTGGAAGCGCGAAAGCAGACAAACCCTGTCCTTTTTGTCGTTTCCCTACAACAAAGTCGACATGAGGACGGGGAGGATTGTGCATTGCTGATGTCCGTACCGCAGCAATAACTACATGCATGTTCTCATCCAATGCCTTCGGTTCCCCTCCGAGTAAGTCCACGGCGCGCGATGTTTAGAAGAAAGCCTCACTTCCGCAATACTTCTCTGAACATTTGGGTCATTTGGTAATGAAAGACTAATGTTGATGACGGCTGCCGCCTTCGGGTTCGTCATTCTCTTGAGCTTGAAATTGTCAACAGCCTCTTCAATCGCCTTAGTGACCTCGTCAAGGTCTGCCATGTGGCTCGAGATCTAATCGAGTGAGTATTACTGCTGGTGAAACATAAAGGCAATACCTTGATAGGGACAATCGTGGCGGCAGAGGCGACACCGAAGCTGATCGCAGCGGCCGGACCCGCGACTTCGGTCTTTTTGACGGTTTCTTAGGAGTGGCTTACAAGTAAATTCATGAAGCTTACGCCGTGACCATCACCTTCAAGATTGCCCTTGCGGAGCAATCGGTCTCAGCTCCTAGAACAGAGGAAGGCGTGTAATGCTCACTGGTTCTCTATCTGCGACGGCTATTCCTATCTCAACACGGGGAGTGAGCAGAGGATGGTTACCATCCACGCCCGTGTCGACGACATAAATCTAAATTGACATGAATGAAACCAAGGTTGAGAACTGGGTAACCCACATATACATCTTGGCCAAGACCATCCTTTAAGCCAACAGACCAATCGGATGCAGTGTCGCTAGTCCCTTGACCAGGCTGTCCAGGTTGCAGTTTGTCTGCCTGAGCGAGCCGCGCGAGATTCCTGCAACCGCACTGATGAGCCTGTTGCCTTGGACGAACCAAAGTGGCATCTATACACCTACCAAGTCGTCCCGACAGCCCTCTTCCTTGACTCGACCGCCACGCGATCCCGTGTAATGGACTGGAACTCAGAAGTCGTCTGGATGAAAGTGACGTCCCGATCCGAGAAATTACCCCGATAAATGATCCCAATGACGGTGTCCTGGACGAGGACCTGCTTCAAATCGAGAGCGCTTGCAGGGGCACCGGGGTCTTCACAGAGTTTATCTGCCACCAAAGCAGCCTGTACATTAGCCAGGTGCTGGGTGACATTGGCATTGGGCTTGAGAGATACGATGTATTGGTTTGGCAGAGCGTCAGGAAAATTGGGGATCGTGTTTGTGGGCACGGCTAGCGAGGAACCGCGAAATCAGCCTGTCACGGTGAACATAAAGGGACGGGATACTTACGTCCACATGTTGCTCTATGAGCAGAAGCCGAAGTAGAGCTGGAAATGGAGGTTCCCCCACTCGCCACTACGCTACCGCTTGCAGAAGGGGCAACCGAGGAGCCAGCACTGTGGGGTCCGGAGGCGCTCGATGAGGGAGCAGATGAGACCTGCATATATTAGTTCAATGATAACTATACGAAAAATAGATGCATACCAACGCCGCTGAGCCGTGCGAGACACGCGCACTTGATGCACTGGGACCAGCGGGCGGCTACAAACAGATGTAATCAGCGTCGAGCCCACACGGAGATTGTCCCAACTCGCCGGTGCGGTACTATGGCCGCTTGCAGAGACGAAACGGCTGTCACCGGAGGAGGCTAGGGTGTGGGTCGGCGAAGAGCTCGAGTGCAGAGCAGACTACACGCAGAATTAGTTTAACGATGACTATACAAGCAATAGATATATACCGACACCGTTGAGCCGTGCGACACAGCCACAGTGGATATGCTTGGACGAGCAGACTGCTGGAAAGGAGTAATTAGCTTATCAAGAATTGCATTAAATGAGATAAAATACCGTCTGTATGGAGGACTGATGGGACGGCTGGAACCAGGTAAGCCAGTGGTGCAAATATGGAGTCCGGACTGTCGAACGCACCACAGTAATCATTCTTGTGGACGAGCTCATAGGTCGGACCGAGGATATAGCGGCCCCTCCATGCGAGCTCACTGATGCCTATGGAGACGTATGCATATTCACAAGCGTAGAAAGCACAGGACCTACCAAGGAACTCTTCGGGGGGACCAAAGACTGATTATACGTGTCAGGCACGGCGTATCCGGGAAAAAACACTAACCGAAATGAACTTCGTCGACGGGAGGGCAGGAGTGCGCTGCAGAGACGAAGATTCCGCCCAAAGTTCAGTCAGAAAGACGTGCATCACTTACTGTTTGCACCGAGCCCGAAGGCTTGAGAGTCGGTGTGGCGCTGCTGGATCTGGGTGTAGGCTAGAAATGACCGTAAGAATGTGAGCAATATCGGAGGACTCGAGGTTCACAGCAATCTTCATCGATGTGCTTACTATCGGTCTCACTGAGCCGGACGATATGACAGCACTTGGCTTGGGCGAGGACTAAGTGAAATAAATGACGGAGTGGGGTTCATAAACAGACGTCCTTACAGTTGCAGAAGGTCTGACAGAACTTTTGGGTGGGGTCTGCGAACATTTGGTGAATATCATCAATTCATTGCATGTATAAATTGGCCCGCGCACCATCGAAACCTTAGCCGAACTGTTTGTTTTAACCGTCTGTGCAGCCTGCCCATAAGTCTCCAGAAGGAGGACAAAAAGATGTTTCCCGCACTGTTGTCCGTTTACTAGTGGTCGTCTGTATGGCCTATGAGTCTGACAGAACAAAAAAAAATCCCCCCCACCGTCATCGTTCTGTGGTCAGCCGTCTTCTGGTGGGGCTTCGTCAGTTTTCTCCTAGACAAAAAAAAAACGCGGCCCACCGTCGCAAGCTTAGTTGAGGCTGTGACATGAGTTCGCAACGTGGTCGGTTTAGCTGCACGGCTCTTCTTGGGCAGCTTCGTCAGTTTTCTGACCGCGAAAAAAAGAATCCTGGCCCACCGTCGCAAGCTTGGTCGAGAGGGTGGCATGGGTTGTGCCAGTGCTCTAGATATAGTTGCATGTTGTCAATAAATTCGCCTGCAAGTAATTGCATGATATCGTTACCTTTGTTGTTCGGGCGCCTACATTTGGTCCATTTAGAACGGGTACAGCAAAGACGGGAAGGGAGAGAGCAAGAAAGACGATGCAGCCAGCTACATGCATATTGAAGAGTGGTATTTGATGACAGAGGAGGAACGGACCAGCCGATATTGCCATGGCTCGTCATCTATTCCAATTTATAGTCGAGACAAGGCTACGAGTGTGTGGACGGAAATCGAAGCCACTCACCGAATATTCCGAATGCTCTAGCCGGAGTGTCAGTCGAAAGCCCGTTGAGGAGAAACCATGACAACGACGGGTATCAATGCACTGAACGCCGTGAACTGGAGCAAAACTGGAGTGTAAAGCCCGTTGAGTCGAAACTACGAGAACGACGGCAATTAGTCCTAGTGCCTCGCGACGCATAGCTCCCGCCGCGGTGATCCCATTGGGTAAAACGGCCTTGAAGTTCAGTGAGTTTTACCAGCGATTTTACCGAAGAAAAAAAATTGGTAAAATTCCTTTGAATTTTTCCAGTGGTAAAATCGTAGCTCTTTGTCCCGGTAAAAAGGTTTGCTCACTATACGTTTGCGGGGAGAAGTATTTTACCTGGACAAAGAACGATACCTTTAACAAAGGAAAGATTCTCCGAAAAAAACGGATCGCCACAGTGTCCCAAATCGGGTTGTCGTGGCAGTCTGCCACGGAGACTAGACGGGGATCAATTATCTCCGATAGCCCATGCCGCAATCTGGAGTTCTCGTGCTCGACGGCGGGGATCACTGAGATAGAGGGGATTTTGTGCGAACAAATGTAATGAGTGGAGGAAGCTCGGGCGGCCTTATGTCTAGTAAAACCATGGCAGCGGCGGGAATTAGTTCCAAAATCCTGTACATTTTCAACAAGAGATTCACAAATTGGTGTTTTTTTCCCTCGGCGAGATCATGGACTACGTTCAAGTTTGAATTAAAGCGCTAAGTTGACAGTCTTCCCAAAATTGGGTGTTACCCGCCACCTGAACATTTCCTGGAAATGGTGCTGTTACCCTGAGGCAGGGTTTGGTACCCACGGACCAAGGTGTGAGGTCGAACAGCACTGTTCCCGCGGGCCGCGTCACACACAGGACTGGGGAAGTATGGGAAAGACGGATCCCCAAACCATCCTAACGGCGAGGATGGATATTGATCATCTCTTAGCGCTGAACGTTAATGCCGAACTCCGAAAAGCTCGCGCGGGATTTGGGAAACTATGGGAAAGTGATGGTGGATGTAAATAAGAATCAGGATGCTACAGCCAAATAAGAGCAACGCCAGCTCAAGCGCACTGCCACTGCTATAACTTTACTATCACTCCATCCACCCTCTTCCTCAGCGATGGCTAGTCCTTTGCATTTACAGGAACTACTAGACCACTGCATCGGTTTTCTCCACAATTCCACGGCAGATTTGACTGCGGCCGCCCTCGTTGCCCGAACCTGGGTGTCTCCTGCCCAGTCTCACCTGTATTATGAGGTCGTTCGCTATCGCCGGGAGATTCGGTACAAGCACGAGAACACATGGTCACAGCTCCTTCGGACGCTGCACACGTCCCCGCACCTCATTCGGCACATCCGACGACTTTGCGTTCGACCACCACCCCAGCTCACGAGTGAAACCTTCTCGAAAATCTCCCTCTTACCATTTTCGCACCTGGAGGACGTCAAAATTTTATCATGCGCCCTGGTACCACCATCCGCTGTAGCGATACAACAGCTGTTGAGCATGCCCACTCTCCGCCACGTGTCCCTTTTCTGGGAGTTCGACGACCCTGCGACTTTCCTGCAAGTCTGGGACCGCTGCTCTCGGAGTATCAGGTCCATCTCATTGGATAGCTCGCAGGGGCTACGCCAGGCCCGTGATCCCTTCAATCCTGTCGTACGACAATCTGCCGCGCCCATTACCTTGGAATTCTTCCGCGTCGGGTACATCAATGGCATCGTCCCAGATTGGCTGCAACACGAGACTTGCCCCTTCGACTTCTCTGGTCTGAAGGTGCTGGCTGTCTACAGGTACCCAGAGATGCTTGATTGGCCAAGATTCGCACCAGCCTCTCAGTCTGTTGAAGCCCTCGCCATCGAAGTTGAGCTGTCTCACCACTGCTGAGTCAGGTGCTCACCATTCCTCCAGATCCCCAGGGGCCAAATATCAATCGACCTCTCTGGTTTCCCGAAACTGACCTTCCTCCGCATAACTCTGCGTGATGTACCGTTAGACCAGTTACTCGATGCCTTCCTAACGGTTTCACCTTTCAATCACCTGAGAAAATTGGTTATATGTGTTGAGTTCGAATTTGAAGGGGACTATACAGCCCTGGACTCCGTCCTCTCACAACTCCTCGTGGACGTTGAGTTTCAGTGCATTATCCCCAAGTATTATCCCGACCTCGCCAAGCATTTCCCTCAATCGAGCGCCAGGAATATTGTACGCCTCTCTCCTTCCTCCTTTGATTCCTCAGCTCACGCGGACATCACAGCTCCGCCAAACTGCATATGACCCTTACTGGTTCGAGGCACGATACGTTCCACCATCTACCCTCCCCCATCTGACGCGCCCCACAGCACCACATCACCAGTGTATATTCACCAGATGTGTATCCGTTGTGGAGCGCAGAGAGATAGAGGCTTTGACCGTTTGCGAAGCGTTGGTGGAGATGGAGGTGAACATAGTTCCTGTGCTGTCATGTGAGTAGAAATGAACGTTCGAAGACGGCCAATGTCTTTAGGCTATATCTGAACTGAACTGAATTTCGAATTCTTTTGTGGGTACCTGAGATTTTCTGGATGTTCGCCAGAACTTTGTCGTCCATTGCGGGGATTGTGCGCTGAAGAGCCGTGAAGACGGTCTTTTTCGCGAGGGCTGCGACGACATAGGGCCATTGACTGATTCTGGTGAGGGTGGGGATGATTTCCTCAGTACATCAGGACTATTCCGGCGGAGTGACTACAGAGGCAGCAGCCAGAGAGACACGAATTTAATTATGAAGTTGCCTTGCGACAATACAATAAGACATTGAGAAAGAGGGCTACCATGTTTACACAACCCCTCCATTTTCAAAGCAATCAATGTCTGAACAGCACAAGATTCTCACTGATAAAATCGATCTGCTCCGCACGGTAGTCGTCCTTCAAATCATAACTCATCAACCTCGGTCCTAACCCAAAAAACACTATAATAAACGAACCGGAATGACAGCCACATTCGCGCTATGGAGTTGGAGCAGCCCATCCTTGTACTCCGGCCAATTCGGACCTGAAATTCGTTCACGTTCATGTATATGATGAATGCTCAGTATGCAGTAAAGCCATGGTAAGGTATGTCACAAAAACACCTAGGAATATCGGTACCCACCTGTTGGAGCTTGAGGCAAATAATGTTTGCACATGCTATACCAGCTGGAAAAATCTGAACCCCATACCCACGTGTTACCCGACTCCTACATATATGGATTATACATTGGGGTACCCAAATGAACTACACATATAGCTAGGCTCGCGTATTTTCTACGGCCATCAAAACAAACCCAGGCGATCCGACGATCTCACACACTTTTTCACTCTGACTATGCATCCAGCTCTCCAACTGGACAATCTCAGGCATCTTCCGCCTTCTATGCGGGTAAGCCTCTCCCAGATCGCTTACTGAATGGACTGTTCACAACGTCTCCTGATAGCGGGCCGCACAGTCCGCCTGCTCGGCGCGTCGCAGAACACAAGATATTCGACATGTGCAGACATACCTCGCAGGCGCGACGGAGGAGCAAAGCCTACTGCTGCTACCAGTGTTCTACACGAATCTAGATCCCGCAGATATCCCGGATTTAGCCCAGTTCGACGCAGAAACGCCAACTGGACCCGATGTCGAAAGCTCCATTGGCAGAGCTTTGTTGTCTCTCCAGTCGCTGTATGTCATTCAATTCCCCATCGAAATTGGCCCAGAAATATGGCCACATGCTTGGCCTTGGACCCATTTCCTCTACATATACCGAGATCACCTCCCGAATATCCCGCCGCAGCCCGAGGACACTTTGTGTCTCGAATTTCTTATGTTTGCGGGGACTTTTGCCGAACATACGGAAACCTTCTCGCTCATACTTGCTACGCCAGAGGTTCTATTCATGGTTGCCAAGGTATGGCCCCACGTCCCGGGAATTCCAGACGCCAAGAAGTGCGAGGTTGCATTTACCGACCTCCGCAGCTTCATTGCGCACGAAACGGCAGCCAAACAGAACAATCTTGCAGAGTTAATCGACGGCGCAGGCGGGACCTTGGACGACTTCGCGTACCTCATTGTCCTGTACATGCGGGCAATGCTTCCTACACAGACGACCACAATCCACTTCATGTATGTCCATTTTACGTGCGCTATCCTCGACTTCATCACACGCATCGAACCCACCCTCGGCGAAAAGGAAGGGGCGGATCGGTTGGGCACAATCGCAAACGCCCTCGTTGCGCGGAATATTGTCAAAGCACTGATAAATCTTGCGTGTGCCTTGGGAAAGTCTACATCGATTCAGACCACATTGGCGCTGAAAAAGACCTTTGTTGTTCTGCGGTCGGTATTAATGGCAAGACCGACCGAAGTACAGTTGTTTTGTGATGCTTTGGACCACAAACTTCTCCGTGCGCTGGTCATTTGTGGCCGTGGTCCCAATGGCTCCAAGATGGATGGCTTCATCAACCTGTTTCTCGAGGTTCTGATGCCCCCACAACTTGTATATCCAAAGTCCTGTCCGCTTTGGACAGCGCCTTGGACGATGTCAATGAACTGGTCGCTCCGGATGATTTCAAGGACGCCAAAATGTACGACCATTGGGTCCCATTTTCAAACTTGGCGGAAGACCGCATTGCGATCCTCAAATCGTGTGAGGCGGGCGAAACTCCGTCAATGAGGGCCTGTGACAACCTTGAGGTGATGTCTACTACATTTGAGCTGTCTCGCTCCGTGCTTATTCACCCAAAGTGCGGTGAAATACGACCCAGGCACGAATTCACCAGGTGTAGCGCGTGTAAAAGTGTTTACTATTGTGACGAAGCTTGCCAAACTGTTGACTGGGTAGGTGGTGGGCATCGAAGTGCCTGTAAATCCTACGTGGCTCTGTCCTTGCGTGAGTACCAGGTCCCTTTTTGCATCGCTCGACTAAATTGCAATTTGCACCCATATCCGTCAGGTGCTGGCAATGCACTGGATTTCGCGATGCGCTCGTTTCTACGTGCGCTCATCCACCATGACTATCACAAAGCGAAGCGTACCATCCGTCTCCAAAAGATCGTCTTCCACCGTCCCAGCCCGGATGGCGGCTTTCTCACTCTCTACGATTACACCCAGGGGCCAGTCAAAATCAATCTGCAGTTACTCAATAGCGCAAAGACCCACGAGGTCTTGGGTTCCACGGAGCGGACGAACATCGTTTCGCGTGCGGAGCGCAGCGGGGGCCGGATGGGTCTCGATGTCCTCGTCTTTAGCGGACGCGAGGAATACCATTATTACGCTATTTCGCTGCGCAGCAACAGGTCGACTGTTAATGACGGCCTGCGAGCACTCGGGGATGAGTTACCCCCAGATGTCGAGAATTGGGATGAAAGCTTTTTCGAGGATCGATTTCAACGCTTCCTGGATTCGAATGACGAGGATAAAGAATTGGTGGAGATACATTAGATCCTTTGGGAGGGTAGCGCGAATAATTTGGATTATAGATGATCTAATGGTACAGCTATAGGGTATCTGGCCAGTACAGCAAATTGTCTTTAAAATATCTGGCAAGGCGGCAGAACGTATTAGCTTTGAGGAAGCCTTCGTGTGCGGGCACGGGTGAAAAAATATACAAAAGGCACAAACAGGTGGATCAATACACACTATTTTCGAAAATGAAGCCGGCGACGCAGACGAGCCATATGTCTTCTGTGTATGTATCTCATTCGAAAATAGGGCAGCCTATTCCGTTATCTTTTAGGCTAAACAACCGGCGCTACCAACGAGGAAAAAATTGTGGCCCAAATGCTGAAAGCGAAAAGATCAGCTGAGCGGAGGGATATGAGTGGGGATAGTTATGAACGGAGAACCTATGGAGCGCATCACCTAGCCGCCGCTACCAAAATTTAGTGGCCAAATTGGCCGGAGTTTTCTTTTTGCTCTTGATGGTGTTTTTTGTAAATTCCCCCGCAAGTGGCAAAATCCGGCGGTAAAAAAATGTCGACCTTATCTAGTTGTGACTTAAATGGAAATTCCTCTGACAGATGTGTTTTCACAGTGAAATTGAGCATCTTTGGACGGACATACCTATGTCGATGATACGTCGCGCTAGCACCAATTAGTCTTATCGAGATCGTAGAGACCTAATATTGGGGCGGCGGAGCAATCCGTGAGTGGGGAGTGGCAGTATGCGCGAGATAGTGACGAGAACTGCCAGGGAAATCCCTGTTGTAAACTCACATTCCCAGGGGCTTCACTTGCCCATAATGCATCATGAAGAACTGTACAGAATATTCCCACTCCTCCGGAGTCCTCTACGAGAAACCTTGCCAGAGTGGATTAAATTGGTGGAACGAGCGGATCTGGATCACACACGGCGATCAGTATCTCAGTAGACCATCTGGCCTGTCCTTTACACGCAGTAAGGACGGATTTTGTTGGACAAATTCAGTGCAACATGCAGTGCTTGCCTTTGGCCTTTCTTCCCGAGCTTTACTCTCCTTTGCTTAGCTGAACCTTAGCCCGTTATACTTGACCTACCATTTACAGCAATATACATACTTCAGTCTGAAGGGCGCGGACTTCCCGGAATGTGTGGGTCCGCCGTAAGGTAAATCAAGGCCCCAGACCATCGAAATCCCAAGAATACGCACGGCCATGATATCTTTCACCCTCCCTACTCTTATGGCATCTGCTTTAGCAGCCATATATCACTTCAAACGTTGTGCTCATTGTGAGATTCATAATTCTGGCTGGAAGACATTACCCACAGATGTTATCCGTGGCAGCGTGTTCTTATGAACGGCATGTAGGTAACCAACTCTTTTCACCAGACTGGGGTCAGCTTTCCAAGTTGTGGACGAGGCTTTCCTTGATCCGACCCCAATTTGAATACCCGACAACTTGATGGCGTTCCTCTGCACAGTTGAAGCCAGCGGGTTATAACCCCAACCTCAGAACTTAACAAATACCATACCCACCGTTCGCATGCGGCAGCAGATCAACCGGTGGAGTACCTTGTAGTCCGATACCTCACTCTGTTGATTATTAGCGAGAAAAGTTCAGAATGCGATAGTGAAGCATAATATGTTACAGTGACAAATGTTCAGCGACAAGGATAATATATGCCCTCGAAGCGGAAGCACGCATCACCCTCCCGCGATTGTTATAATGGTGGTATAAAGAATTCACGGCGGTCGCATCCTGCACTACGCCCGAAAAGGGAGGCGACAAGCATCGCCAAACGGAAGGTGCTACTCCCAACTGCTCACATATGGTCGGTTCTTGATACAGAAGTGAATAAATAATCAGCACAACGAGCGAGAAAAATAATAAAGCCCAGTTAAGAGAAGAACTCCACGAATGGAGATAGCTTCGAAACGAACGAAGTTTGAGAGAAATAGGACGAAGGAGTTCAGAATACAAAGTTGAAAACCGACGGCGTTGCGAGGCCACAACAAACAAGCATGCGGGTCAAAACTTCATGCGAGACGAAATAGAGAATTTCACGAAAGGACAAAAAAAAAGAACACGCACCCTAAAATCGCGACGGTCGAGATCCCACCGTCGGGTAATTATTGGCATTAGTCGCGTGGGACGCAAGGGATATTCCGGAGCGCGGGGGCGGCGATGGAATGCCCCGTGGGACCGGGGTATCATCGAGCGACATGCTCGGTCTCTTCTCGACCGATGTGCGCCGGTTGGACCCGAGCGGGGGCGACATCGTCCTCATGGGCACGTCCTCCGGCGCGCTGTAGTCATACAAGCTGCGCGGGAGGCTCCGCGTTAGCGTGTGCGCAGCCGCGCCGTCGGAGACGGAGCTGATGTTGTTACTCGAGGGCGGGGCACGCTGCGGCGCGGTGCGGTTTGGCGTGGCGCGGTTGTTGAGCAGGACCACAAGCCGCGTATCGAAATTGCAACCCCCAAGTGTCTCATTGAACTGCGAGAGTTCGGTGAAATTGTCTCGGCTCCCCCTGTCCAACCGCTCTGCCGTTCGCACTCGCGGAAGTAATTAGCGGAAATCGTGTCCTTCCATGTCCTTAGCGGCGACAATTTACTCTTTTTTTAACCTCTTCTTCCCTCTGCTTTCAGTTTCAAAGATTTAGTGTTGGATCTTTTTTCCAGCCATTCAACTATCCTCTGACCTCGTGCTCTCGCAACTCTCCTGAATAAGTCAAGGCAGATACAGAAGATCTCCACGAATGGAGATAGCTTCGAAACGAACGAAGTTCGAGGGAAATAGGATGAAGGAGTTCAGAATACAATAAAAAAGTTGAAAACCGACGGCGGTGCGAGGTCACAACAAACAAGTACGCAGGTCAAAACTTTATGCGAGATGAAACAGAAAGGAAAAAAAAAGAACACGCACCCCAAAATCGCGACGGTCGAAATCCACCGTCGGGTGATTATTGGCGTTAGTCGCCTGGGACCCAAGGGACATTCCGGAGCGCGGGGGCGACAATGGCATGCCCCGTGGGCTCGGGGTATTATCGAGCGACATGCTCGGTCTCTTCTCGAACGATGTGGGCCGGTAGGACCCGAGCGGGGGAGACATCGTCTTCATGGGCACGTCCTGCGGTGCGCTGTAGCCATACGGACTGCCCGGGAGGCCTGGCGATTGCGTGTGCGCGGTCGTGCCGTCGGAGACGGAGCTGATTTTGTTACTCGAGGGCGGGGCACGCTGCGGCGCGGTGCGGCTTGGCGTGGCGCGGTTGTTGAGCACGAGCAGGAGGGTGTTGGCGTATCTGTGGGCGGCCGGATGAGTATGGTTGGGGATGCGAGATGGGAAAGGGACGGACAGCTCGGGGAGGATGCTGGTTCTGTGGGGTAGAGGATGACTGGTGAGTTGAGGAACGAGTTGGAGGAAAAGGAACGCACGGGCAGAGGAAGTACAGTGATTTCTGGTTGTTGCGTTAGTTTTGAGAGATGGGTTGGATGCAGGAGACGTACCGAGAATGCAAAGAGGACGGCGCCGACGATCGCTACGGATGCTGGATAAGTCTTTGGTTTCAGTAGGGGCCACTGCACAGGCATTATAGAAGAAGAATCGCACCGGTCAGGGAGTTGGTCTCGACTATGAGGCGCACCACGCGTTTCACGATATGGTGCGTGCCGGGCTCCACGGTATTCAGAAGCTTGAGGAGGACGGACATCATCAGTGAAGCATGGGAGACGACAAGGGGACGAGGTTTACGAGATAAGTCATGGCACCCGCAATGAGGATGTCTGCGACGGCAGAACCTATCAGCCACATCTGCATAGTTGTCCGCGGGAATCAGCATCAAGCAAGAGGCGCACGCGCAGCTGGGCGGAAAACGCACGTATACGACGTCAAACCGTATATATACGGTTATTTGATTCTCAAAACTGGTACAAATGGGATGAAAAAAGTGAGATGAGTGACGAAATCCGGCAAATTGCGAAGAATTCAAGTGCTGCAAAATGATCGCCGCTGATTGAATCAGAGTCCGTCATCGTCGCTTCGTTTCGTACAAGGTTCTGGCTTCACTCTGGCCTCATATCCACTCAACCTTTCATTCTTTGTTCAACTGCTACATTACACCTATCAAACACTCATATGTTTCTCAACTCACCAGCGGGCGCTTTTTTCAGCTGCATACCGCGGGTTGACCCGACGGGTTTAAGGTACCACGGGTAATGGAGCACCCGCGGGTGACCCGTACGGGTTTGAGGCCCGCGGGTTGGTCGGGTACGGTATTGACGGGTCCGGGTCCGGGTTGACCTTTGGGTACCCGCGGGTGGACCCGTGTTGAACCTTACTTGGAGTTTGCACCCGAATTAATTCCAGGATGGGTAGTCAATTTCCGTGCTTACCACATCAGCAAATTGACAAATTCCCTAGTAGGTTGCCGTCGGAGCGTGATATTCATGTTCCGTGGCTGATCCAGCTACCGGTTACTGTGGGTGGCTGTGCTCAACAGACACGGAACGTGAATATTAGGCTCCGACGGCAACCTACTAGGGTCCAGGCATACAACTCAATAAATCCCCGTGTATGACCGAGCGCGTACATGGCCGAGAAGGATTATCAATCCCCGTGTATGACTGAGCCCGAATGGCATGGCCGAGAAGGATTATCAATGAACGGTATAAATATAGCTGGCACTCGTGTAGTTAATTATCTGCTTGATTCCTCGCCGAGTTCACCAAACTTCAGCATCATCTCACCTGTAGAACACGATGGTATTTTGGGTGTTACTACTAGTAGGCTTTTTTCAACCTACACCTTGTTGAACTTCCACTTAAGTTGGCTTCATAGTGTGCCCTTCCGTCACTGGCATCATTATCTCCCCTCCGGGCTGACCTGTTCTTCACTCCTCCCATTGCCACGAACGCAACACTACCCGACGGTTCCGTCGGATTGTGGAACCCCACCGTCGTGACATTGGTGTCGGGACAATCCGAAGCCGTCCTCATCGACACACTCTTCACGTCGGACCAAGCTGTTGCTCTGAGCGACTGGATAGAAGAAACCCTAAATGGGAAGAGACTACGCACTATATACATCTCTCACGGACATGGAGACCATTTTTTCAATGGGCCGTACATGCAGAGACGTTTTCCAGGTGTCGAAATCGTTTCGACAGATCACTCCATTGACCATATGGCGACACAGCTGACGCACGACATGCGAACGTTTTGGAACGGGTTGTTTCCCGGCCAGATCCCCGAGGAGTCGTTCCAAGTCCTGGCGAAGCCCCTCGCGCACAACAAGTTCACCTTGGAAGGGCACATTTTTGAGGCTATCGATGTGGGGCATTCGGATACGGACGAAACAACATTTCTGCACGTGCCCTCGCTGGACATGGTGGTTGCCGGAGACATTGTGTACAACGACGTGCACATGTGGATGACGGAGTCTACGACGCAAGGCCAGCGGGATGCTTGGATTCGCTCCCTTGACAAAGTCGCGGCCGTGAATCCCGGGATTGTCGTGGGCTCGCATCACAGGCAGGGAGGTGTGGACGGCGCTTTCAATATTGATGCTTCAAAGGAGTACATCTCGACATTCAGCAGGCTAGTGATGAAGGCAAAAAACGCGACGGATTTGTACAACAAGGTGTTGGAGGTGTACCCAAACAGGATAGGGAATCTGGTCCTGTGGTTGGGTTGCCAGGCTCAGTTCCAATGAGCAGTTACTGTACCATTTCGACCGTAGATTCAAAGCTACTGTGATCTGTGACCTCCATTTTTATTATTCAATTGTTCAAATGTTCATCTCGGATTGCTAGAGTTGGTGAAGGCGATGAAGAAGTTGAACATTGTCCATCATTTTCCTTTATATTCTCGGCGGATGTACTGAGGATGATTAGGACCCGTAGAGGAGAGTAGAAAGCGCAGGGATACATTCTTGCTACACTCCTTCTCCCCACAGTATACTTATTCGTGGACCGCATTAGACTCGGCATCACATCCTCCCTAATCCCCATCCGCGCTTCGGGATCGCCTTCCAGCAGCCTATGGAACTTCGTGAACTTGCGGCGAAACAGACGACGCTATCTGCCCTTCATGGACCGCAGAGCAGCGGGACGCATTTCTGGAGGTTGTGCCCTACAATGTCATCGCATTTGTTGTGGGACACAATCACGGCACCGAACCCATGTCCAACTGGATCAATGCCACTTATAACAGTGTGACTCGTCGGATTCCAGAGTTCCGCCCCGGCGCCGCGTTCTGGAAAAATGCAGCACTCATACGAGTGACTCCCTCTGTCATGGACGTCGGATACGTCAACTCGAACAACTTGAGCTCCCCATGGATCAGTGGAAGTACCTTCACCTTACCCTTTCCCAATCAGGTGTGGGTCAAGATCCTACCAATAACGGCGACTACTTCGGCCCGCTGAAGAGCATCTACGTCGATACCCGTGCAGTCAGTGCGCCCGCAGGCCAACAAATCTATGGTGTTGGCCTAACTATCTGATCCGACAACCTGGGGCCAGGTTGTCGCTCCTCGAGCCCTATCTGGCCTATACATTTGCTGTCGGAGCCTGATATTCACGTTCCGTGGCTGATCCAGCCACTGGTGGCTGTGGGGGGCTGTGCTAAACAGTCATGAATATCAGGTGCTGATGGCAACCTACGATGGCGCTGCACCATATACTGAATAAAAAGAAAGCTCCGCTGCTCCGCGGATCCTAGATCAAATCGCTAGGCCAAAGGAAGAAACTCATCTGAACCGACCCCCCGATTTTCCTATGGGGGTGTCTCCGGGATTTTCGGCCATATAAGGGACCCTCCCCGGGCTTTAACGGGCTTTTGGGCGGGTTTGGCCGTAGCAGGCCCAAAACAAAGCCAAATGGTGTCGGGCGACAATAGAGCATATTTGCAAGCCCTCCCAGATTTCCCCCATCACGTCCAGTATTTACGCGAGAAAATTGATTGATGTGATATTCATGTGACTTTACTCCACCGCACTGCTGCTACTGCGAGTCAATGAGCACCGAGATTAAATTTTACAGCCTACAGAAGTAATTGATAAATACACCCGCAACTATCCCATTTTTTCCCGAGGACTGAGAGGGGTGGATTAGGTGAAATGGGACATAATTTCTCGGCGCGGGACATCCTTGTCACGCGTTGACTCCTTTGGGCAGCCCCAAATTTGCTGCATCAGCAATCATATTTTCCATCAAACGGGCATTTTGGCCTGTGCAAATATGCTCTAATCAAAGATGATCTCCCGAATTTTCTGGATGTGCTCCAGAGGGTGTCCCTAGGTTTGGCCGACCTCGACCAAACAGGGACCCCCGTTTGGGGAATTATATCTATAGGCAAATCGGTGAGGCCTGACGGAGAGAACGACACTGTAAGTTGTTTTATATTCTCGTCACGGGGTATTCGCATTGCGGGTGCTGGCGTGGGGGTCCGTGACCGGTCCTTCCGTACTGTTGGCCACTGCCAGCTCACGCAATTTCTCAACTCTTAGTGTTTTTCGACTACGCATCCCCTCCTCGACTCTATCTCCACGCAATGCACACCACAGCAGTCCTGAAGTCAACGGTGGCTACTGGTCTATTGTTCAGGTCACCATGCACCGTTGACTTGGAACAACGCCGCTCGCATTGTGTGCAGGAATTTACTCCGTAAACGGGTCATACCCTCCATCTATCGAGTACTAATCCGCCTTCTTATAATTCACACACTAGCAGATTTAGTGTTCCAGGCCTTAATCTTTCAGTCTCGGTCCCAGGGAAATCTCTGGGTCTTTTGAGTCACGCCATCCACACTGCTGTAACTACGTAGATTTCTTTCAACAGACAACTCCCAGCAGCAACAAGTGTAAAAGAGGTTTTGTTTCTCTTCCTTCCAAATCTCGATCGGCTAGCTGACAAATATTCTGTTTTTTTATTATTGGATTGTAATCCAGGGCTGGATTCTTGGATCAGATATAGGCTTAAAGGCAACGTTTCGCTGGGGCGATGAAAAATCAACAGGTGGCTTCATGTGGACGCAGTTCTGAAGAGGCAATGTCGTTATATAGATACGCCCGAAATTCTATCTGACTAACTTTATTATGTAACGGCGCCTGGAGTCGGGAGCATATTATGCAATTCGGTCTGTATCCCTCCCCTGATCTGATTCTCTGAAAAAATCTGGGTGTATAGGGTCCCTACAAAGGGCGCCGAGTGCCTGATTAACATTTCCCACCCTCCTACTCCTTCCCGCGATATACGTGCAGAGGGAGGAGACCGAAAAAAACAGTGTGCCGATTTTGGCCCTAGGCCAGCCGAGAGTGCCCCGCCCGAAAACACTGATTGCCTGTCTGTCTGGCCGGGGCCAAATCCAAGTTGATAGTTGAGACATCTGGGTCTATGGTGCATAGCAAGTTCCCCGTCGAAGGATTTTTGAAGCGCAGCAGTATTCATGACCTATGATTATTTTACTCCAGGTGTTTGAAAGTTGCGCTGTAGAAGGGCTATATACCCAAGGGTAGGTTCGTAATAGAAGGGATATGTAGGTAAAATGTGTCGACTGGTTAATGTAAAAAGTAATGATGAAATGGAGTAGGTGTGGAAGTAATGATCCTGATGCAAAGTCAAGAGTAGTATGGAAAGACGCGAAGTCTATTCCAATGAACGGATAGACGCGAAGTCTAAATCCAAGAGAGCGAGGCGAGGAGAGCAGAGTCACGGTCAGATGACCACCAGATGCGAGTTATTAATAGAGAAAGGTGATAGAGTGCACCGCGCACTCTGTGAAAGCGATGAGAGACGAGAGGAACACTACGATTCGATGCACAAGACCTCCCACGATGCTGGGAGGTGGTGGTGAGAGGCAAAAACGAGATGTCCTTTTTCCTTTTTCCCATGTCAATACATGATAACTGATCACCTAACGAAATTCCACCCGATGCATCCGTCCTCTTGGACCATTGGGGCTGCAATTATGTACAAAGGTATGTAATGCCCATGTCAAGGCAAAGGCCGTGCATCCTAGCGACTTACCACCCTGGAAACCCACGGAATGCTTGAATAGCAATGGCTCAGTCTCAGTGCGACTCAGGTGAAGGTAGCTGCCCACCAACAGCACCAGTGCCCCCGCAAAGCACTCCCAAGCACGAGACCTACGATCCGTGAGCCCCACAGTGATGCACCACTTGAACGAACATCAAAGAAATGTACGTAAAATGACTGACAGCAGGAATTTAATGTGCCGGAACCATCCCACAAGAGGATCGAGTTTTGGAGCCTTTTGTGAGCTCAGAGTGGATCCTAGATGAAATATAGAAGAATCCGAAAGTATAGTTAGAACGAAACTGAGGCTGTAAACAAGATAAGTGAGTAAATTGAAGGATGCAAAGGAATGGCCATAGACGCTGTCAATCCTCCTGCCAGAATAGTTGCCGAGAATCCGAACATGCGGAGCAATTCCACACGTCGGCTCTCTGCCCCTGCCACAGTGCCCCGGAAGTTCATATATAAAATTAGTGGCGAAACCACATTTTGGGTGTTGTCGGTCAGTTGGGCCAGCGGTCCTCAGTTGGTGGGATGATCTGAGCTCTGTCGATATGTCGGACTTTCAATAGGTGGTGTGCGCACCACTCAGTCAGTAAGTAGGTCGGATGCGCTGGCCGGACGGTGGACGACTGAGCCGGGTGACTGAAAAAGTACGATGAACCGTCTGAGAAAGTAATTCTTCGCAAGCCGAACTGAGTCGGCTAGAAGAAGCGATTTTCGGCTTGTGAATCCGCGGTGAATGCATCCGGGGGCCCAAAGTGGTGAGGTCTATGGTCGATATGCTCAGAATTCGCAGGGTTGTAATCCTACGGAAGAATTTTGTGTGTAGCTAATTTACCCATGGTATAATGCGTAAAGTAAGGTGGAAGTATTGCATTTTCTGACCTGATCATGAAATTTGTTCTGGAAGACGCAATAATAGTGCGCTTGAGCCAGGATTTGGGGAGAATGGTCCCATATATATATACCCTATCCATCTCAACCTCGCGGGACCGGTAGGGTTCAACACGGGTATCGGGCCCATGCGCGGGTTTGGACCCGAGGGTCAGCCGGGTTTGGGTACAGGTTGAGATTTTCAACCCGTCGCAATACCGTGACCGGCACGGGTAAACCCGTGGGTTTTCGGCCGACAAGAGCTTACCTACAAGTAGTTGGTCGCCTTCGGCCGTATACGACGTCAAACCGTATATATACAGCTATTCAATTTTCAAAACTAGTACAAATGGATGAAAAAGGTGAGGTGAGTAACAAAATCCGGCAAATTGCGAAGAATTCAAGTGCTACAAGATGATCGCAGGCCCGCGGCTTGGCCGGGTACGGTATTGACGGTCCGGGTCTGGGTTGGCCTTTGGGTACCCGCGGGTGGACCCGTGTTGAACCCTAGGGACCGAGGGACTTTTTTTTTTTTTTCAGTCGGTACACCGGCTGGTTTGGGCTGGTTTTTTTGCAGCGTTCTGCAGAACCATCGAATGCTGGCCATACTGAGCCCTATTGCTACGTTTGGAAGGGCATATCCAATGGGTCCTATATTTTCCCAGACATAGGGCCGATGTTGAACTCTCAGAGTCCGAAAACCGCATATTTTACTTCAAAGTCCTTGATAACTCAGTCAGGGATGTGCAATGGAGGCCGGTTTTTTTTTTTGAAATATACTAGTTTTATCCTATACTCAAGCCAATGCTTTCCAGGTCGGTGAATCAAACCTATAAAGACCCTTTCGACAAGCGAGCGATTATTCCCTCCAGCTCCCTTTCAATGGTTTCGAGGAACGATTTGCGGGGGCCGTCCCGGTTGACCGACACCAATAATAAACGGCCGAGATACTCGAAATCAGATCTACGAAAGAAGTACGTAGAGTGAAGATATGCTGGACTTGGAAACACACCTGTCCTTGTCATAACGGGCGTCAGCGGAAAGTCTGGGGTCCGCATCATCGAGTAGGCACGACAATGAGGGCTTATGTATGTTCGATGTGAGGGCGGCGACCAAGTGACGATCACTAAGTTTAAGGTTTGCTTCTATGAGTCCTAGTTCTTCTTTGATGAAATCAAGGAACACTTTGCTGGGTTTCTCTTCACCGACTGGGAGTAGCTGCTGAAGGTATTCCTTGTCCGATCTGTGGAAACTGATGAACATCTAAAGTATGAGTATATTAATGAGACGCGCACTGCAATTTATCACGCAGGCGGTCGATGGAAAGTTCAGGATCTGTGGTATCAATGGACAGATGAGTTGCAAACAGTCGCAAGGCAGCAATATTGGACATACCCGGACGATACAGGACTGTATAGTTCGGAGATAAAGGAACACTGAGGGCCCAAAGAATTTCTCGGGCAGAGGGACGTTCTGCAGGGTCATGTTTCCAGCAGGACTCGATGAGAGCCCAACTTGAATCAGTTATTTCCTGCGACGAAGCAGCGGCAGCTGGACGGGAGGCACGTTGCCCATCAAGCACATTAATAAAAGTGAGTCTTTCCACTTTGAAAGGGTGGTTTCCCGTGAATATCTGGATCTGGTGAGCGTCGGGTAATGAAGGTAATGGGAGCTCACTTCAAACAAAGTGCACCCAAAAGCGAATATATCTATTTTCAGAGAATGTTCCGCTCCTTCGGAGGGTAGTATCGCCTCGGGCGCCAACCATGGCAGAGTTCCTGCACCGCGCATAGAGCTGATGGTCATCTCTAGGCCTGCTGACAGACCAAAATCTGCTAAGCAACAACGGCGATCATTTGTGACAAGTACATTTGCCTGGTTTGAACTTAGTTGGGGGAGAACATAAGCAGGAATGAACACACCACGGATGTCTGCATGAAGAATGGGAGGATAGAGCTCATGTAGATACCGCATTCCCTGGGCTATATCAATTGCCTACAAGAAAAGTTGATAACAGCATTAACAATTGTTGTCCACGTACGATATCGGTTCTGTCGAAATTAGGATGCTTTGGCAGAAAGTCCGTCAGCGAGCCGTTTTCCATCCACGGGGAGATCAACCAGAAGGAAGGAGCCGTTCGGTCATCGACCCCTATGAAAGGTAAGATGTTGGGGTGCTTTGTTCTGCCCCAACAAAGAGCTTCTCGAAGAAAGGTCTATAGGTGGATTATCATGATACGGATGACGGGGGTGGGTTCAAAATGAACTTCCCTTCACAAGGTATTTGCGTGTGTCTTTCGGCATATCCATATGAAAGCGCAAAATTTTAAGGCACACCGAAGCCTTGTTGAGTTTGCCCTTCCAGATGTCCTGAATAAAGGGAGTTACACTATGTCCGTAAAAATCCGAGCAAAGTCACTCACAGCAAACCCGCCGCTACTTAGGCAACTTTCACCTTCCTTTGCAGAATTGTAGACATAGTATGACGGCGGAAGACGAGAGGAATCTCTTGATAAACGTTGTAAGCATCGCATGCATCTCCGCCTGTATGACTGGTCGACATGGCCTTGTTCATGGAGAGAAGGGAAATATTCCTGGGACCAAGGAAAGTGCTCAGAGCTTATCTCTACCCAAGCACATTCAGGCTCACCAATTCATAAAGCAGCATTTCCATCAAGGCACTGGCCCATATCGGAGAGGGTTGAGGGTCCACAATGCCCCAAGGAGGATCATCCAACTCCGCAGTTTGAAGAATTTCTCGGAGTGAATTGCTATCCTGAGGGACTTGCACCTTGGAGTCCACACCGGTGGTCAAAATCACGAAAGCATTGTTCAATGTGTGGACCACAAAAAGGGTCGGAGGAGAAGAAGGAGCACCAGAATTTATTTCCATGGCATCGAAGATTCGAAACTCGTGTCACGCTGTTCATGCACTGCGACAATCCGGCACTTGATGGGTGATAAAATCAGGTTTAAACTGTTTAGCTTCTGCCACAGATGCGGCACTGTGCCCAGGTGACGGACTGCTGCTTTCACGAGCTGCTCAAAATTCTTCCGCCTGAAGATGTCGGTCAACACATGCGAATCAAAGGTAGGAGGCTATACTTTTTATTGCTGAGCAAGAAGTTCTTCGCTGATTCCTTTATGTCGTTCTGTTTCCCGCTGTCCACCTGCAGCTTTTTCAGTGCTGAGGCAAAGCTATCCATGATGGGCCCAATCTGGATGGGCAGTATAGGAGCAGATAAAGTCTGCTCGTAAAGGCCGCCGCCCGACCGAATATCGCCGCGTGATTCCAGATATCGCTTGACGGTATCATAGGACGGAAGGGCAGTTATCGGCGCCCGAGCGGTATTCGCGGTTGTCGGCCGCTTGACCTGTGTTTCATTGGGCGTCAGCTCTGGACTGGAAGCCGAAGGTTGCCTATAAAAAACGCGCTACATCAGCATTGGTCTTGCTGCTATCTTTGCTCGGGACATACCGGTTCTTATCCTTCTTCTTCTTCTTCTTCTGGCTCTGCTTCTTATGCTGGCGCTCGTCCTCGTCCTCGAGCTCGCGCAATAGTTGCGACTGCCGCTCCCACGCTACGCGCTCACGGAACGCCTGGGCGAGCGACGTGAGTAGCATCGTGTGCAAGTGATATGAGCAGCATCGACGTTCGAGGGAAGCGAAGGTTGTCCAGAGTAGAGCAAGCAATTATTGGTTGGCGGAGGAAGCGAGCTGTTGGTCGTGCGATCGACATAAGAGCACGCGATTTGGCGAATGTGAGAGTCCATTAAAAAAAGCGAGATAAGCGGCAAGGCGAGCGAGGCGAGACCGGTAAATGAAGGGAAGCAGAGACACAATCAGCATCGTTGACCCTACACAAGAGAAACGAAGATATGCACCTGCAAGACACGTTGCTCAAACATCCGTGCGGCGAAGATGCTGAAAATGTGCTTGCCCTCCTCCTCCATTTTTTGCCCCTCCGTCATCATCTGCGCGGGGGGTGTCAGCGGAGGCTTGCGGAAACGGAAACAGGCAAAAAAAAGAAAGCATCGAAGGGCGCCCTCCCGTCATCCTGGGCAGAGGATAGACAGTGCAACCGTCGCGTCAATGCAACGCTCATCCAAGTCCCGGCCCAAGCCCATCCTTCAGACTTGTCGGACTAGCTGCTCCTATAGGTACTACCAAGCTGGCGTCGACCTCGTGCACCCTCATGCCGGATTCCGGGCCCAAATATAAAGATGGAAAGACGAAACGAATCAAAACGCACCTCATCTCCACCGTCATCGTCTTTTTCGTCCACTTCCCTGCTCTCCCCGTCGTCCCTGGAAAGAAAAAAAGCAGGGTCTGTCAGCAGATGATTCCTCGAATAAACAAAGAGGTAAGAGGGGGAAGTCGATCCTGACAATCATTTGATCTTGAGCAAGGAAAACTGGAGGATCGGCGGCGGCATCTTCAAGTCCAAGAAGCGCTCCAGAGAGACGTAAGCCGCCAGCTCCTATTCGCCCATTTATCTTCCCCAGCAAGCTTTCCCGAAACCGCGAAAATGAAATAAAGCAAAACTCCAACTCACCCACTCTCCCCCCCCCCCCGGGCCCCTCGCTTTCGTCCTCGCCCTCCCCGTCGGAACTAACATCCCCGTCCCCGTCGATGGAGGAGGAAGAGTTATCCTGTGTGCGAGCGTCAGCGAGGAACGTAGGGAGACGTAAGAATAGAAAGAGGCGGAAGGTGTCGGTGCTGAGCAACTGAGCCCATCGCAGGGCCGGAAAACAATTCCCTGCTCGCAACCCTCGCGCATGCGGCATTCCATGGGGCCATGTCCCCCAATCTCACGAATGAGAAACAAGGAAACACAAAACGCACCTCATCCCCACACCCACCCCCACACCCACCCCCCGCGGCCTCCTCCTCGCGAACCATTCGGCGCTCGGCCTATAAAGCACACGAGAAGAGTCAGCATTTGTTTCTTTGCAAATTTGGGAAGGAGAACGGTAAAGGACGCAGAACGTCTACGGATGGCGAACGACACTGCCGAGACCAAGCAAGAAGCGAGAGGTGCTATTCCGTTCCAGCGGCCGCGCAACTGGAAAGAAAGCGCGGTCTTCCGAGAAGCGAAAAACCCGCTCCAAACCCCGCAAACTCCGTGCATTCAATACGAGAAGAAAAAACAGAGTACTCACCAACTGCTCCATCATCTCCAAAAACTTGCGCCCGTCGTTATTGAGCAGGTCGTCCGCGACGGTCAGGCCTGCAACGCAACGTCATTAAGTAGTCCTTCATACCAAAAGCAAAGAGAAGGAGGAGGATGGGACGTCGTGTCGCGGACAAATATCAGATTGACTGAAATCGCTTCCACGTTGTGCGCACACGACCACGGCCAGCATACGGCGCACGGCGCAAAATCGATGCGAAGGAAAAGCCAAGAGGCAGGGAAGGATACGAGGAAGACGAGAATAGACAGACAGGCACGCTCACCACCAGTCTCCGCCCCCACCGCGGCCATAATCTTCCCCTTCGTATCGACTGCACACCCACCTGCTCTCCGTGCAGGTAGCGCCACGATAGAGCCGTACCGATCGACTTTGACGCTGCCGGGGAAGGGCCCGGGGCCGGGCGGCGGCGAGAGAGTGCGGTTGGATGAGAGGTACTGCTGTTGGCAGAGGGCGTACTGCTCGAGGTCCTCGTAGTACGCGTTGTAGCGGATTTCGAGCTCGTCTTCGATTGCGGTGCTGGAACGATAATTATGGGTATTAGTTTGGGAGGAGGGAATGAGATAGAGGGCGATATGACAAAGTCGATACGCCCGATCAAAAGAGGAAACAAAGAATGTCGACGGTGAAGGCAGCGCTGGAGTGACAAGGAATGCAGATAGCGCTGAAAAGGCACGCCCGACTGCAACCCCAGATCGGCGGTGGAATTGCCCACCCAGCCGGAGTGGCTCCAAAGAAACTTGACGAAAATGACACGCACCGTTTCTTGCCACACACCGCACACGAACAACTATGCTTCTGCTCCTTCTTCATCTTCCTCAACACCGTCTCCCTCTCCACCCGCATCAATCCTTCCTCTCCTCCTCTCCCAACGCCAACCAAAAATCGCGGATCTGCTCCTTCTCCTCGATACTACAGGGGGTGACTTTGGGCATTCAGGAGAGACGAGATCAAGACACGAGGCTGGTGCGAGGCCAAAGCAAGGTAATTGATGGCTCTGCACAGCCACCGGGTAACCGGCCCGGGCCCAGGACGGACCAAAAGCAAGACCAAAAGCGTGAAATTTGTCAGGGAAAAGCATTTTTTTTCGATTTTTAAAGTTTTGCTCCAGGATTAGGTCTGTCCTAGCATTATTCCAGCTTTTAAACAATTCTTCGTTGCACACATGAGCTGACTATGCTAGAACATCAGAACGGCCACTAGGCATATTGACATTGTGGATCCCCCTCCCTCCAATGCACATGTCTCAATCCAGCATCAGAAAAAAGGGGCACAAAATCCACGCTGACTGCATTCCGCAGCCAACACAACATGACTCACCACAGCCCTTCCTTGCACTGTTTTTCCGGTGTGCCCTGTCAGCGGGTAACCTTCAGACCCGTCAGAATACTGATTCTGACAATGTTACAAAATTTCAGGTCCAATATCCGTAAGCCACACCCCCTGTGAATAAAATAGTGCTAACATGCTGAAAGTACAGATGTTCACCGTATATGATGGTAATGCTTTTTATATATCGTGGTGCAGGAAAAAAGGACCTCATAATCGGATTCTCCTCGGTCCTGCCTTTCTATTGAACTCCTACTCTCCTGAGTCCATCAAGAACTGCTGATAGAATACCATTTTTCATCCACAACGGCCGCAGGAACGCCATTGCTCCCATAAAATAAGTTTGTGCCACTTGAGGCGCTGACCCAGCGGAGTTCCCGAAGCGCCCGATGGTAACTATACTGACCTCACCGTGCTCTTTCATCTATGTGAGGCATCAAATCACCCTCAGTTCCTATAAACTCAGCATCAGAGTAACAATGAACCAACCAGCTTGGCGCCGCGCACATGCAAGCAGCTGACCACTAAATATCTGCGACGCTGACTAACCACCATTCACATTCTCTAATGAATTCTGACCAAACAGCTTCTAATCCCTGCGCGCGCAATGCCCCATCAGTAGCAATCTATTACACCCTATTTAATCCAGGCCGGGACTTTTATTAGCACTGAATCCCGTACCGTGGACATTGTATTTGGCCCACAAACCAAATTTTTTGAAATGCAGTCGATAATGTTGTACTATCGTGCCCTATGGGTCTGAATCCTCCCTGTGGTCCTGAATTTGAATTTTATCTTTTTAAAAAATTAAGCAATCTCTTTGGTGTTTTTCGGAAAGGGTACCGACACATCCTCTTCTGCTCTCTGTAAATTTACGAAGGGATTGGGGTCGAGGAAGTGGAGGACCCCTGATAATAGGTGGGAAGGCTAGGTCCCGAAATTCCCAGATCTGGGGATTTTTGTCCGGACAGTTTTTGGTGAGATTCGGGATTTTTTGTCCGGACAGGACCTAGCCTGACCGTGGGAAAATCGCTCAAATCTGTAATTTTTCGCTCCCACGGGCTACAAAAACACAAAAATTTCTCGGTGCATGCCTGCTTGGCACTGATTTACATGAATGTGGGCCGTTTTAAGCAGGTTTCAAGCAAAAAAATACAATCTTGATCTCATCATGATCGAAAATTTTGCTCCCAACCCTGTCCCAACCGGCGATTTTTGTCCGGACGGGACCTAGCATTTTGGCTAAACCACCTAATTTTTGTCCGGACAGAACCTGGCCTGGAGGACCAAAATCCAAAATTTTTGTCCGGACACGGACCTAACCTTCCCGCTTATTATCAGGGGTCCTGGAAGTGGACGAACCTTCATCGAAGAAATTTGATCCCGAAATTTGTTGGAATGATGGTCTGATCCCACTTCTTCACTTTGCGCTGTCTCCTACACCCGCCCGTGCCCCCCAATCGCTTCATTATTTTTTGTATACAACGAGAATATGTACCGGTATCCATCCCGAGAGAAACCGAAGCAATTAAAGCTCTAGAAAAAACATGAAAAATGAAATTCAGTTAGACAGGGAGGATTCAAACCCATAGGGCACGAGAGTACCCGCCAGCCGTGCACCAGTCCCAAATTGGGTCAACGGCAGCCTCTATACTCCCACCACTGATCATGATCTCTGGTGTTCTTCCCACACCTTTAATGCTCGCCTCGATGCCAACATGGATGCATCTGCTTCAGCAACAGACTTCAAACAACAGCCATTTTTTGGCTTCACATCAGGACACGCGTAAACTTGTCCTTCCCGTTCATACAATTTTGGAGAAGCAGGTCTTCAGCCACTTCATGGCAAATGAAAAAATATGAAAATGAGTGACCCACTACAGTCCCATCTAACCAGAGACTTTAAGTAACGAAGCGCCGCTTGTTAAAGACTGAATATAACCCAAATGATGAGTTTGCGTACAAGGTTAGGTTTTGTTTATATTGCCTACCTGGTTTTACATTTATTTCTCGACACTTATTATTCTGACTAGAAAAATAAATATTTACATGAGGCAAACTCTTTCAATGAACCCCAACATTCCCCAGCGTTTCAATCCTGTCAGTGCCCAAGACTTACTTCCATCACTCTTTTTCAGATGCTGGAAGCAAAAGCAGGGGTGATATAGGATTGAGCCGCAACATTTGCGTGCCTGTACGTATGTAAATGTAATAATTCTTCAACGAGGTGTATCACATATTTTTAGCTGTTGAGGCTGAAGGAGTCTGCTTCTAACTGGATCAGCCCATCAACCAGCTCATAAAATATTTGCCAGGAGTTTGAAACACTCAATTCAAATTTAAGGACTGTTGAATTTAGCAACCAGTGTTTGCCGCAGATCCCCTCATGAAAATGCAGTCAAGGCGCCACCAGTATGCGCCAAATATGGCTCAAGTTCTGGCAACGGGGACAGAAGAAATGGAGAAGAAAAAAAGAAAAGAATTCCTGAGTGGTTCGAACCGGCAACCGCAAAACAAAACAAACATAAGATACACCACCATAACCACTTCGCCAAAGCACAACATCAGATATATAGAGGAGCGACCCTTTACTATTATTTATTATATTTATTTATTTTTCACGCACAGACACTAGTATCGGGCCTTTCTTTTCGGGGGCTCATGGTTTGAATTTACACCCCCGCTATGTATCACTTGTTTAAATTCCACCTCAAAAGTGCTATGTATCTTTGGTGGTTTGATCGAGCTTTCTTGTTGATCCCAAGTTGATGCCCGTTATTATATAACTTTAATTACTCTTTAAGTGCTGTATACAATAAAGAAGTCCCCGCGTGTTTGCAACGGGTTCACTGCTAATATTGGATTGCCCTATTGATTCCAACAGCTTGATGAAGCCATGGCCCTGGGCTGGCCCAGCCCTTGGCATTAGGCCAAGCAAGCCAAGCACAACAGTAGATCATACCATGGTTAGTTTTAGTCTTTAGTTGACTTTGCCGTTGCTACTGCAGAGCCTTGTCACTGCACTGTGAGATTAGAAGGTGATAAAGGACTCGTAATGCCATGCAGCTGCAATGGCCCCAAAGCCAAGTAATTCGGCGTCCGGGCAAATCCGTACGGATTTTTTTAAAAAAAAAAAAAAAAAGCGATCAACAAGTTGCATTGCTTAACCACCGCTCAGGACGGCTCAATCAGCGCTCAGTTACTGCGTCCTGAGCGGTGGTTGAGTAAAACAACTGGTTGATCGCTTTATTTTCATTTTTATTTAAGCTCAGGACAAGCTCAGGACGCAGTAACCACCTTTACTTATTACCCCGGATTCCAATCGCTGGACCCACGTCTCAAAAGCAACACTGATTCCCAAATTTCCCGCTGCAGCACGAGCGATTCGGATGATTAACTTGAAGTTGCATTTGCTGATCCTCAGCTTCTTTGTGGCACTTCGCGGCACCAGGGGACAAATAACCTGCCTCCACAACTCGATAGCCACTTTCGAGGACTTGATCGCATGTTTTGATGCGTACACCGTCCCCGACGGGCACTACACCGAAGACACGTATAACGCCGCTCAGCCAAATCCCCAACAACTCGCGGGGTGGACTGAGCTCGTGTCTTCTCTTATTTCCGTCGATGGAAACTGCGCCTCAGTGGTCGTCCCAGCTTCATTATCCGATATCTACAGCGTCTCGCTCTTTGCGGATCCGACGGGCCCAGAATACTGCATCGCCTCAGAATCCGCCACCGTAGATGGCTTTTATGCAAAAGGATGGGGGCTTTTGGTTGTCCCCTCCACCCGTGCCGCAGTTCTGCGCACCATACACCTATCTGCACCCCACCCCGCGTTCGACCTATTTACTCCCGAGCAAGCCGGCGCTTTATTCAAGTCGACGGGAGCCAAGAGCCTCCTAGTCGCCGGCCGCTCTCGTAACGCTTTTCGGAAGCCTACCGATTGCATTACTCCGACATCCAACTCGACGGTTTATTTCAGAACGGACCCAGCGCACGACGTTGTAAGTATACATTATAATTGCAACGAAGTCGCTTAACAGACAATCCTTGCAGAAACAACCGTTTTTCACAGCCGCGAAAACGGTGAGGGAGTGGCAGCTGGCCAACGGTGGATGCCCTCCTCAGTCTTGTGCCTTTATTCAAATGCACGGAAAAGCGGCGAGTACATGTCCAACGGACACGATTTTCCTCTCGTCCGGTCTTGGTATGTCCTACTCAACACGAATACCGACCCACATTCACCCATGAACCTCAGGGACAGTCCCACTTCCGTTGCGTGGTACACGGATTCCACCGACCGCCCCATAAAAAGACTCAAAAGGGAACTCATGTCGGCCTTTCCCATGTGGCATATTTCCCTTCCATCCGACAGTTCGTGCAGTCTGACTGCTACCGAAAATGTCTTTGGCCGCCTAATCAACGGAATCGCCGAAGTGGACGTTTGCGCCGGGGGCTCCAATGCTCGGCTGGCCACCGGGCAATTCATTCACATCGAACAGGCTACAATATCGCGTCAACCGGAAGCTTACGCGTCTTGGACGACGGCTATTTTAGCGGCGTTCGCGAGTTCGAGTGTGTCTGCATGAATAGTCTAAGATAATTGTACTTTTGGTGCTTTCCTGGCTGTTAACGCCCACCGTTCTTTCTATCTTTCATTATGAAACTCTCATGTCTAGGCAGGTCGAATAATATCTTTCAAAATGTAGCGCGCTTTTGAATAACCAACCAACGGCCCGGCAGCACTCGGCGCGCATCCGCATACTGTGAAGCTGGGCCCAATTGCAAAGCACGAGGTTGACCGCCTTCTGGATTGGTGGAATACGAACGTCTTCGAGAGCACTCTGCAATGGGGACTGTATGCTAGGACCCACCTCTTCTTCGGTCGCTCGCACCATCGCCCGCCGCGCTGCTCGTGAGCTTGGGGCTTAGTCATGAGTTTAGTATTATTGAATATCAACGCACTTTTCGGGACCCATTAACGGGTGCCCCAATGTAAAATCAAGAGAACATTATCCTATAATACTGGAGCCTTCGACAATCCTCATTCCACACAACAACCGCTCGGCGTGGCATAGAAGCCCTTCTATGTGGTTGCGACAGTCGTGGTCCACACAATAGTTGTGTGTTCTGTGATGATCCCACATCTAGATCTTCGCATACCAGCGATCACAATCTGTGTTACCAGAATGGTGAGGATTGTGAGGAATGTCAGGATCGTATTCGGTTCTGAGCGCTCGTGATATTTTTCCGGATTTGGTGATGGTGGACATAGCCAGGGACATAGCCACTGTTTTGACCTTCTAGACCGGGCGACAAACTGGTAGGTTCCATGGGGGAAACCCATCCAAACATTCCCCTCACTGGTGTCGATATCATTCGAGGATGTCTGAGCTCGCTCGCCGCTGTTTGATGGCGACGACGTCGACGAAAACATGAACTTGTCAAGGAGACCGATGAATATCTGTTCAGAATGTAAATACAAGCATTTTTCAACATACATGTATACCCCTCGAAGCTGCGTGCACCCTTGGGCGGCTGTTTTCATTTTCTCACATAAACCCACATTTGCACGAAAAAACGAAAAAAAACGCTCAAGTTGTGAAAAAGACCGATGAAGATGTGTTCAGAATGTAAATACAGTCGACTCTGTCTTAACCCATAGCTGTAATAACCCATAACCTCCTCTAACCCATACTTTTGGGCAGTCCACCACCTCTGTTCTCAATTAAAATCAATTAAAACCCATAAAATTGCACTACCCCATAACCCATAGCTTTTGGAGGGTCCATAACCCATATGTTCCCAAAATAGTTTTGTCCGAATTAGCCGGAATCTGCCGGAATCTTACCAGAATTGGTTCGGCAACTTTCTGGCATTGGTTTCAGCCGTCATTTTTGCACCCCACATCTTCTTTTTTGCACACATGGCAATAATGTCGCTTGAGATCCTCAAACGGGGACTCGCTGTACTTGGAAAACAGATCAAACAAAGAAAAGATGATCTCCTAGCACGTCTCAACAATGCTGAGAGACTCGAGCCATGAGGAGGCCAGAATGATGACAGACACATTAATTACCAATTACCTAGTCCATACATAAATGCCTGATTTTTTTCCAAATTTTTTTTTTTTGACCTCTCCTGGAACCCATACTCTGTCATAACCCATACCCCGAGGCGTCCACCGAGGGGTATGGCTTAAGACAGAGTTGACTGTACAAGCATACATCCATGTATACCTTTCGAAGTTGCATACACCCATGGTCGGCTGTTTTCGTTTTCTCACATTAACTCATTTTTGGACAAAACATCACAAAAACCCTGAAGGTGTGAAGGAGACCGGTGAAGATATATTCAGAATGTAAACACAACCATTTTTCATGTATACATGTATACCCTTCGAAGTTGCATGCACCCTCGCACTCTCGCTGACAAGTTGGGAGAGGTCGAGCGGGCGATCCTTCTACGTATTTCAAACAAGGACTTCAAACGTGAGTTTGAATCACGCACTTTCACGCTGAATTTAATCAGGTACTCCTAGTGCGGTCCGGAATCAGTGTGGACGAAAGGTTCTGGCGGAGACATTGCTTCGCAGTCGCTCTCATAAGAGTTGAGCCTGGAACCAAGAACTCCGGGAATGTGGAAGACGAAGTCCGCAGTGCGGTAAGCTCAGCCGCAACCCGTATTTTCCAGAGTTAAAGAATAACTAATACAGAGCCGAAAAGTGGCTACATGCAAACGGTGTAACAATATAATGTACCCGGGACCGCCAAAGTCGCCTCAGAACCACAACAAGGGTCATTGTTCTGACGGTTTCAAACAAAAGTTGACTGAAGGGGAATTTGCAACTTGGCCCCAACCTGCAACGATATTCACGACCAGTTCTCAGTTTCACCCTCTTCCATTCCTTGGGTTCATTCGCGAGGTTGACGAGAAAGGTGTTGACCCATCTTGCAGCGACCTGACCATGGAGGAAGAAGCGTTTCTATCCATGCTTGAGGGCCCTGGACGCGTTATTCAATCGAACGATCGCGCTGTTCTATTTAAACTCTTTGCCGGGTTCGACATTCCCTCATACGATCAAACACCTAAATCACTCTTCACAGAGTTGAACGGCATCAAGTACTTGCGCATTGACGCGCTCCGTAACACAGACGTACCTGTCGCATCCACTTCCTCTCAAATGTAATTCTTTATTTGGTATTCATCATAAAATATTCTATATGTTTCGAGGCTTTAAGATTCCAAATTCTAACCAATGTTAATGTTTTAACGCCCGAAACACGCGAGTGTCTTGAACGAGTCAATAGCAACAAGATGAATTCTTGGATAGTTCAAATTGTACTTCCATTTCAGCATTAAACTGCGA
Source organism: Mycena rebaudengoi (assembly GCA_029282285.1). Classification (NCBI taxonomy): domain Eukaryota; kingdom Fungi; phylum Basidiomycota; class Agaricomycetes; order Agaricales; family Mycenaceae; genus Mycena; species Mycena rebaudengoi. The sequence continues at coordinate 724,208 of JARJCX010000072.1, forward strand.
CGAAAAAGGAGAAAGTATGCTCACATATTCTCCGAGTCTGCATGCATAATTTGGTCGTCGGTGTCGGTCTGCATAGTCTCTGGACGAAGATCTAGTCAGTAAACAACGAAGTAAGTAAGTATTAGAAGTTACGCATCCGCACAGCTGCGACCTAGAATATAGTTTCGTCGGGTGCATTGTGAGGCTGCAATCTAACTTGGATAATCCCGAATAGACGGTTGAATCAAGTAATATAAATGATTACGATGGTCCCGGGGCTCAGGAGTCTTGAATCGAAGCGGTATAGTTTTGAAAGTCTGAAGATAATGAGGTCAGTAAGTGATTGAAAACACTCAACGCGCAAATGAACGAAATAGCCACCCAACAAGCAACCGCACGCACCTCTGCACCACCAAAACTTGCCTTATAAACGCCTCCGTGCGCACCATGATCGCACCGATAGGGTGGAATTTGCCCGCGGAGACCTCCATGATACGTGTGAAGAGGGTGGGGTATTGCTGGGGAAGGGAGGGAATTAGTTGGGGAGCGAGGATAAGCGTCGCGTTGTGCGGCGCGCGGATCATAAGTCATTAGACAAGAGTGGGGCGGGGTATAAGAAGAGGTGGCGGGATATAAAAGTCGGGGAGGAAAGAGGTTATGCGTCTCGTGAAGTCGCGTGAACGTGCTCGGCGTCGAGCTCTGTCGCGGCACGCCACATCGAGATGCGTAGGATGTTGCCCTGGGACGCCCGTACATGCTCTTCGAGAGCAGCACCACGCTGTACCCGTATTCGGTCATAGTCGCGGGTAGGGTCAATAATGAATATAAGGAATGCGAAGGGCACGCACCTTGTGTCCGGAGATTTCAAACCAACAGCATCGTCAGTATCAGGGATGACGCGGTAGAACCCAAGCAGATAGGTGAATGCACGCATATCGCCCGCTTCCGCTGCACAGGGTCGAGCGAAATGTACCGTTGAAGGGGGGTATCAGCGACAGGCACGAGGGCAGGGAGGGCAGGGACACGTACAGTCACGACGATAGTGCTCAGCCCGTACTCTAGGAGCGGCCCCTACGCCACGAGTCACATTGGTCCTAACGTCGAAAGTCGCATTTGCACTGGCTTGAAGAAACAGAAGACGAGGAGCTCACGCACCACGAAAGCTTCTGTGGGAAGTAGTCAATCTGTTGAAGAATCAGAATTGCGATCGGCGCGCATAAAGGAAAGGAAGAACATCAACGTGCACAATGGATCAGCTGCGGATCCGCACCAGTGATCCCGAACGAGTTGGGTAGCCACGCCGTCTCGTAGCGGTTGCCGAATTTAGCCTCGAAGTACGAGTTGAAGACCACTCATTGGATCCAAATGCGCCGCAATTTGGCCGCAAGCGCTCCAGCGGTGCGCTGCGCCACTCGAAAAGGGGAGCAGCGTATCTGTCCCGCCCAGAGCTCGGTCCACGCAGACCCACCACCCGCGGCTGCCCATCCCCGCGAAGGCGGACACAGACACCCATTCACGCGACCGCGGACGCCCCTCTCCAAGCTCCCGCGTCCACCGCCAACCCCAACCGCGCGTTCCCGTGTCCCACCGACCGTCCACAAAAACACCAAGCCTTCTCAAGAACAGCCTCCACTTCCCCCAAAAAACCTCCCAACGCAAAAGTAAAGGAAAAACCCTAAAGAAACGCACTCTCTGCTCCACCAGAAGGAGATGGATGAATCGGGTCAAGCAGGGGCTGTCAAACAGTGCCAACGCGACACAAACAACGCCATCTTTGTTCTTTTCTACCATCACCACCCTTTCGCGTGTGTTCACCCAATGTTCACCTTCTGTACCAGACACACGGCGAATCAACATCCGGTCAATCTGCCTGTCCGCCTGGAGCGTGTATTTTCTCACCAGTCATCGCCGCCGCGATTCCACCGGAAATTTTAAAAAGTCCGAGTCGGTCTTTTCATCTGCCTTTCTTGTGGGCACCTCCGCAGACCCATTTCCGTCCCAGACAGGCTAAGAGGGGGATCACTGCACTTCTTCCGTGTGGCTCGCAGCGCGGAACATCGTTGCTGAGCTTCCTGAGCGGTGCTACTGTCCCGAAAGACCAAGCATCACTGGGCGTCTTTAGTTCACCGTCTGCTGCCTCGGTCATGGAATCGCGTGGAGTTGCGGCAACCCGTACACTCGCAGTTAACATCTGGCTCGAATTCCCGAATTTCCCACGCAATCCATTCACGCGTCCGTCGGGCTGGACCAGCAAAATGAACAGCACAAGTGGCCGACTGGATCGCTCAATCATACATAGAGGGGTGCCCTGCGTTCCCTGAGACGAGCATCAGCGCCGCCGCATCATTCAAACCGAACCACCGCGACCTCCATGTCGCCCGATGCGCCTCGGTACTTCATGGGATGGTGTGGAGGGTCTTCGCCTACGGTCGTGTCCATCGAGTGCGAATACGAGGGAGGCACGGCGATACTGGGGTCGTTCTCATTTTCCCGAGCCATGTCAGAGTGCGATGTGCGTCGCGGTCGCGCATCGGTGTGCTTTCTTTGCCTCGTCTCCCTCCTTTCTCTATTTCCTCCGGTACTCTTCTTCCGCCGCCCTTTATCCCCTCTTTTTCTCGCCTCATTCTCACTTTCCCTGCCTGAAAGCTAACCCCCCTCCCCCAGAGAGCAGTTCTTATCGGCCCCATGCGCCTTCCCTCCCTCTCTCTACGGGCCACAGCGCCAAGACGGTCTGGCCGGACAGGTGGAGGAGACGTTGAGCATTCGGTGTGTTTTTCGTTTTTTCTTTGCTTTTGGGAGAGGGATCGAGACGATTTTGTGTGGGCGAGGGAAGTAAAACCGCTTTGTGGTCGCCGTCGGAGGGCGTTGTTCCTCGTCGGTGGACGATGGGCGATGGACCGACGCCGCTAACAAAGAGGACGCAGTTCCATGCTGGAAGGAGGAGTCTGGCCGTCGCGGACGTCGGGGACGTCAGGCACATGATGTCGACGCGGTGGACAGCCTAGGGGGGCGCCAGAACTCTGCCCACCCGTACATGCGCAACGCCGTATTGGGCCTGGGCCAAGAGCACTGCGCCAGAGCTGGGGGGCGTGGAAGGATGCGCGGAACCTACCTACCGGACTCGTTTTCCTTTTCTTTCTCTACAATCGTTCCCCATTCCACACACTGACCACCTGCGCCGATTCGTCCCCTTGCAAACCGTTGACGCCGTCAAGCCGCTCGTGTAGTTCGCGAAGCTGGGCAGCAATACATAACAAGATGTGCTTGCATTGCTTTATTTTACTTTACTCCCTTTACTTTCACTCTTGCATTACTTTACACTCTACGCACCCCTCCATTACTTTTGTCGGGCCAAATACGTTTTTCTTTTACGACAGAGTGCTCGATGACGGTGTCCTCGGTGGCGCCATCGCATGTGCTTTCTACTTGCCTCCCTTCTCTCCTTCGCACCCACCCTAAATTGTGCCTTTCCCTTTTCTAGTTGATCTACAAGAAGACGCTCGACCTTGCGCGCAAGTCCCGGTGACGCTCACCTTTGCGGAAAATGTTTTGTTGCTGCCCGAGGGGCGACAATGGGGCCTGGTGAGTTCTCTCTCTTTGCCTTTCGTTAACTCGATGCTCGGGCTTACTCTCCGGTAGATCCATGAGGCGAGGATATGCCTCTAATCCTGAGAATATGCCATGGGCCTAGCGCGTTTGCGCTCCGTTTGTTCGTACACTCATCTTCTTTCAGCTTGAGGGACGAGAGGCTGGACACGAGCAATTTTATCGAGGTCAGTTATTTCCTTCGATTTCCTTTTTTGGGCGAATTCTGATCTTCCTTCCTTCCCTCCTTCTGACGTTGTAGACCAAACTCCATGGGACGTACTTCTACAAACTCAGTGACGTGAAGGGGATTGGTAAGTAGACTAGTTGCTTGAAGAAAAAAAGAACTCGACCAGAAATGCGGGACGAAGATGAAATATGGACAGGAAGAGATGTAACGTGTATTCAAGCCATGATCTCATCCGCTGCCCCACACTCCATCTAGGCTCGCTGTATTTCAATGTGCTGGCAGTCAACATTAACATCCCCGCGACCGCGAATCCTCAGAATGTTTTTCTTCTTCTCTGCGACGTTGTACTCGGCCCCAACCGCATTAGAAAGCACCAGCCCCATTCTGCTGGTTTTTGCTAGACTCAAACTGATTCAAATTCGCTCGCAAAGTGGAAGGACTTACCTCAAAAACACAAATCGAAGCGCCACACGTCAAGATCAATACACCGCCCATATAACGTGAACGTCTGGCACGAAGTGAATGCGACGCCAGTTTGACGCCGGTTTGACAACATGCAAGCCGTACAATAATGCGCTGGCTTCCGAGTACATCCAACAACTTGCATAAAAAGTGGCCCCGGGATTGCGGGAATTATTCAACGTGGCGTCAACTTGGAGCCAGGTCGATCTAATTAGACGGTTTCAGACGAAATGCTGGCGGTGCCGATCGTGGTTCGTATACATACTGCTGGCCCGCTCCGCCGACTTCCCGCGCAACATGTGAATAAGAAATGTGTTTGGTCAAGTGGAGTTGCCGCCTTCCGCTCGACGGGGAATCACCGGCAGTGCGTGCAGGACCCTTTACTCAGTGCAAAATGAACATCTGCAGTAGGGAAAAACCATGGTTATATGTAAGTTAGCCGCTTAGCCAGTCACGGGACATTGCAACGGTGACAATGCAACCTGTGGATTCTGTGTACATAGGAGGCACCCCACCCCTCGTAGGGTGTTCGCAGAGTCGCATGGCCTTTTGTATTTCCGCCTTTCGGAGCTCAAAGGTTTGATGACCCGACTCTGATAATACGGAAATACCATTGATGGCAACTGCTGTCCGACGCGGCACATAAGCCGTCGAGGGCCGGCATCCCATAAATCTTCACTGTGTCAGTATTATTGAGCTCATTTAGTTCTGCTTACCCGGCGGTCTGATCATTTTGTCAGCCAGAAATAAATAAATGGAACGCCAGTCGCGGACACACCGGAGTAGAACAAGAAATAGCAACACGCCAGTATGGCATTCACTTGATTCGTGCTCAACGGAACATTCCGGCACCAGGGATAGAACAGTGAGGCGCATGAGTATCAGCGGGAAGCTGAGGGAACGGACCGTGTTGACGAGAGGGTGGGACGTTGTCGGGACATCACCGCCGGCGTGTCCCTGAATAAAAAAACAACTAATCCATCGCCTGAGGCAGCAAATATTGACCGTGACAAAAACTCGATTTTAGAGCTCAGCAACCTCGAATGTCGGACAAATCCTTACCTTCCAGGGGCCTTACGTGCGGGTTTGGGAATGAACCACTCGATTCGCCGGTGTTTCCGCTGTTCAAGGACCTCTGTGGAAAAACAGTATTTTATCCTCCGGTCATGTCGGAATGCGGTCTCATCGCAGCGTTTCGCGCTATACTTCGCTCGCGGTCAAGTCAGAGTCCGGCCTCAACACGACCAGGTTGCCTCGTCCAAAGCACAGCATAAATACGAGGCGAAAGAGCTGTGGCCAGCAGACCAGCACCGTTTTCCACCACCACCTTCAGTACTCCAGCTACGCAATGCATTTCCTCAAGTCTCTCGCAATGACCGTCTTCCTCGTGACTTCCGCTTTGGCGCAAAGCATCGTCGTCGATGCACCTCGCCCTGGCGCTAATATCCTGCTCACGTCCACCAACTTGACCGTTCAAATCGAGCGCCCCATACGCGCTACTCTTCTCCCTCTCAGATACCCCCCCGTTGACATACGACCCCGTTCTAATGTAGGATACCCTCTCTGCCTCAAAGGAAGTCTCCGTTGCAATCGGATTTAAAATCTGCGACGTGGTCGAAGGCTGCGAACCAGGAGCGCAACTCCTATACAACGGGCCATACACCCCGACCCTTCACACGCCGACCATCCCCGGCCAGCCCAGTTTCGACCAAAACTTTACCTTCCCATCCCCATTCTTTACTCCTGGACCTGTGGAGCTCACTGTTGTGCATTTATTCGATATTGGGGTGAGTTTCTCAACGAGCGGTCTCGAACAATCAGCTGACAATTCATTTCTGTTCAGGCTGGCAAGGATATTCCCTTCGTTGACACTGTTAGCGTAAACTTCAACATTGTGTGAATGGAGCGAGGCTAAGACTTTCACATGAATCACCGAACGTCATGTACTCGCTGCTGGTTGAATTCGATTGGCGAAAATTTCACGAGTTTATTCTTGTTCTCCGAAGGATAACTGACCTGAAGTTTTGACGTACTAGTTGGGACAAGACCACCGCAATGAGCGGTGGTCGCATTCCCCAAATGGCCTGGTATAGTGTTCCATTATCACCTCGAAAAACAAGTTGTGATGACAAGCCTGGAAAAAAACGCAATGGTTAGTTCCGACATTTTGACACAATGATGATCACGCTCACGTGTTGAAAAACACGATCTACATCACGCTGGCAAAAAAACGCGTTGTTCGAGCTCTTGATGCTGAAAAAAAAAAAAACAATGTTCACTTGGAGGCCTATGGTTGAGGGGCAGCGGAAATATGCCGCTTGTGCCGTGATGGAGTGATATCATATGTTTTTTTTGTTGCCTGGCTGACATGTCCCACTTCTTTTCTCCCCATCTCTCACCGCCCCCGATGGAATTTAACCTCCGCGGGAAATGTATGAGCCCGGACTGTCGCTCCGGATGCATGGTCTCCATTCCCCGAGACCTCAGTTTAAATCCGGATCCTCCGCAGGCGCCACCGGCCCATCCCGGACTTCGAAAATGTGCCATCTGCGTCGCAGCTTGTTATGCTGCTCAGCATGCGGAGATGGTTCAGTCTAAGGTGTGTCATTAAGCCACACTTTGCACTTATATCAGTCTGATTTAAGTAAACTCAGCCGGCCCCGGCTCCGAAGTCAGTGCCTCGACCGCAGCCGCCGTCGGCGACACTCAATAGCATGCACACTGCACGTGGATTTGCTGCCCCAGCACCTGGACCGTCAACCGCCAGTCCTTTTCGGGTGCATGTCAAACGACGGCAGGAAGATATCGAGACGAACCGCAAGCAGAATTCGACACCGGGGCATCCGTTTCAGAAAGAAACTATAGCAGCTTTGTTTAAACAATTCCTGTTGAGACAAGAATTGCCGTTTAAACAGGTGTTTAATCTAATCAGGTTAAACAGATTGATGGCAGTTCAGGGCAGTTTAAGAGGCAGTTTAAACAGTGTTTAAACGGGCCAAAAAGCCCTTTTACACCAAGGTTCGAACCCAAAACTCAATGAACCGATTACATAAACAATCCCAACGGACCAGCAGACATCTGACTGAGCCAACACAAAGTGATGATTGGAGATTATAATGGTGCTTTATTAGGACCGTGGGGCCGGGTACAAAGTGTTGATGAACTATCTGTTCTGAGTTCAACTGGGTTCAAGTTGGGATTAAACATGCTTACAAGTGACGGTTTAAACACAACTTGAGACTGCCGGAAGTACAGGGGCAATGCCGTTACAATATTATTAACTCTTTTTCAAAAAAAACAAACACCTAGTTCGGGAATTAGAGCGTAAAAATTGGTTGATGACAGAGATGCCAGAGGGGTATGTGCATTTTTGACAGAATAGGGGGCAGGACAATGATAGCAGTGCTTTTTTCATTTATGCATCTTTACGCTCTAATTCCTGAACTAGGTTTATTTTATTTTATTTGCAAAAGGGTTAATAATACTGTTACAGCATTGCCCCTGGACTTCCGGCAGTCTCAAGTTGTGTTTCAACCGTCATTTGTAAGCATGTTTAATCCCAACTTGAACCCAGTTGAATCTCAGAACGGATAGTTCAACAACACTTTGTAACCGGCCCCACGGTCCTAATAAAGCACCATTATAATCTCCAATTATCACTTTGTGTTGGCTCAGTCAGATGTCTGCTGGTCCGTTGGGTTGTTTATGTAATCAGTTCATTGAGCTTTGGGTTCGAACCTCGGTGTAAAAGGACTCTTTGGCCCGTTTAAACACTGTTTAAACTGCCTCTTAAACCGCCCTGAACTGCCATCAATCTGTTTAACCTGATTAGATTAAACACCTGTTTAAACGGCAATTCCTGTCTCAACAGGAATTGTTTAAACAAGCTGCTATGGTTACTGTTTCAGAGCAAGAAATTCCATCCTGCGGAAAGGGTGCGTGAATATATCTTGGCTCAACACCATTAATCAACCAGCTTTCCGTATCTAGTCCCAGATCAACGGTGACCTGAACCCCCACGATTCCCGTAAGCGCAAGGCAAAGGCCCAGAGCCCGACAGTGACCCGGATGCACGACGTCCAAAGGGGAAGTTCTCGAAGCCACCGCCAACCAAATCATACTGTGTTGTTCTCATCGAAAATGCGAAGGCAGTCGCGAGCCACAAGTATAATAAACCTACAGCGCCGAAGTGAGTGTTAGTTTGTTTTTATTTCCCATCTAATCATATCTTCAGGCTCATGGAATTGAATCGCCTCGGCTACGTCAAAAATGTCCAGCTTCACACGGACAGTAGGACATTATTGCCAAGGTTAAAGTTACTTTTTCTCATGTTGCCGAGCTCGGTATCTACGGCTTCAGAGCCCTCGAAGTCTATGTAATTTTTACCAAGACTGCACGAGGAAGGCAGAGCAAGAAGCAGACCTTTCGTATGCGCCCAGTAACAGGTGAAATTGGGATGGATACATGGACTCGGTGATCATTTTGTTTACCCATATCGAGCCCTACTAATCGCACAAAACTCAGGGCCCAGACACTTGCGCCTGTCCGAGACGCAGGGCCGGGGTATAAAAATATTATCTTCATTGCCCTTCATCCTCTTGCTCCAAACCTTCCTTTCCCGAGTGTCGATGTGACTCTCGACAGTCCCGACCATGACCTCACTAGTGCGAATGAAAGCAGTGGCTCCGATGACGAAATGGCCGACGATGAAGGTGGAGGAAGCAGCACGGGTGGTGTTAAACAACCGGTACACTCAATTCTGCTCTGTAATCTGGGGTTTGACATTTTGAACGTTACAATAGTCAGGTACTGGAACACCGATGGAAACTGCCACTAATGACTCCCAGTCGCGAGCCGTATGTAATCCCCTGTGATTTTCCCTCCATACTTACGGTCTCGCATCCAGAGAAGCCCGCCGGATGACGCTGATGGTCGGAAATCTGCGTCTCTATTTGATCCATCGGTGAGTGTGTTCTCGCACGGATCTTATATCGATGACTGGGCACTCGCTCAGGCAGACTCCCACGACGAAGATGGCTCCGAATTCCCGCTAGACGAAGAAGAGGCAGGTTTTTCTTTCCTGCCGTTTAGTTGTTTTCACTCAAGACCCGTCAGAAAACTCACAGAGAAACTTTCTACGCTGACGTCTCCTCGTAGGATCCCTTTCCGCAAGCTCACATCGATATACTTCGCCTGGCCCGCAACATAACCAAGCCGGATATGCCAAACGAACAGAAATGGGTGAGTGGTAACGTCGCTCAATTCATTGGATTCAATAAACCACTTCAGTGGAAGACCACACTCCGTTGTCTCACCTAGAGAGTTTTAACTCTATGAAGCCCTTGCTGGCAGATCTCATCGACTCGACAGTCGCAGAGCAAGCTCTCGGTGGACATATTGTTCGCCAAGCTGGCCAAGCATGTTCTTGTCCCTCTCGAGTCTCTCAACGCCCTCGCCACACATATCCGTAGTGTCGGCGAGGACGCGAAGAGTCGGGCCGAATTGCGACGGGAATTTGATAAGGTCTTTGGGCCTTGGTCCTGGTGGGTTTACTGTGGTGTTTCCCAATCCTCTCCTTCCTCTATGAGGGCCTGGCTCGTATTCGTAAAGCCGGGTTTGCGTTGAAAACTGCTGAGTCCTTCGAAACTGAGTACCTCCTGGAGGAAACCTTAAAATGATTGCTGGCATGTCTGAGCCACTTCCGACTCACCTACCATCGCTTTCTGTGGGATCCTAAGGGTGGATTCCGAGAGCTAGCCCACGTTCTCCAAAGATACGATGACAAAATCCCTGTAAATCCGTTTCAACCATTTGTCCAAATGTCGCGCCTTTGCTCCTGTTTTACGGGTCGGTGATCGGGCCAGAACGCGATGCATGTTCCTCTGGACAACATAGCACTTCAGCTGGATTCCATTCGGCTCTCCGTCAATCTCTCGAGGATGCCTTTGATATCCGCACTGATGCCGGTAACATGAAGCATGCGGTTGTCGTTGGCGGCGAATATGGGATTCGCGCTTCTATGCCGTGGTTATTGAGCAGCTACTGGTTTACAATCGAGCCGCACAGATTACGAAGACGTCTTCAAACTATCAATGATACTTCTCGCGCTCTTGCTCGCAAATGCGCCAACTACGTCAAGGTATTTACCGCCATTCCGTTGTTACCTCACTTATTTATTCGCACCAGTCTAAGCCCGGCCCCGGAGCGAAACCCAAACCTTCTCCGGTCCCAGAGGACGAAAATGTAAGCCTGGTCAGGGTTTAATCTCATGAAACTGACATTACAAACCTAGGGTCCGCGCACACGCGCCCAGACTGCAGGTGCATCGGCTCCTCCTCGCAACTCCAAGTAGGAATACTCTGTTTGTGATTGAATTCGAATAAAGTCTTCCTTTCTGGCTATTAGGAGCGGTCACTTCAAGACACCTCGTGAACCGAATGAGCAGCTTTCGTGCTTTGACGAGCTTTGCAGTGATACGGCAGAAGGTACTCTTCTTTGTGCAGTAGAATCGCGGCAGCGCTAGATATGACTGGAACTGAATCTGCTACGGAGTTCTGGTATCGAAACTTGAGGCCCGGACCGGGAATCAAGACCCGTAGGAACAGAAGGCATACGACTGAATATGTCGCCTGTAAGTGCTGCCCATTGCCTGCATTCTTTTTTCCAATTCAACACTATTCAGCGTCTGAGAATGAAGACTACATGCCCAAACCCCCGCCAAAGCCAAAGGGCTGCTGGGTTGATGTGAATAGTAGTCCCTCACCGTCTCCACCACCGGCTCCCCCGAGTTCAGGAGCAGCACAACTTGGACCTTGAAGATGCGGAAGATTTTATGACGCTTGAATGGTTCGGCTTGCGGCGCCGAATCCTCAAGCGCCTTCCGCACCCTAACCCACAAAAGCGTGACACCTTAAAGGACCTGAATCAACTCAACCATACCCAACAGTTCCGGCAACTTTCCAAGGCCAGTAGTGCCTTGTAGCTTCAAGTCTAATGATTTACTGACCTACAATTTCAGGTCTATCACCCAGATCAGAACGTGACGCAGAGTGCGAGATGGCAGGAGGTTACGACCAAGATCATGACTGCTATTAACGACAAACGTCGCTGACTCGGAGCAATTCAAGTTCCAGCTGTCCTAGCAAATCAGTTAGGAGGATAATAGATATTAGTCCTCAGAGCTAAATCATGTCGCGCTTTGAACCACCACCTACTCGAAAGTGTTCAGAAGCTCCTTCTAGCGTTTTGAACCACAAGCACTGCGTTTCAAGGCGGGTCGGCAGAGTCTGTTTGACCTGGCTGACGTCAGTGGATCTGTGCCGACCGGCGCGGCAACCTCTGCCGAGCCCTGATTGGCAGAAGTGTGCCGACCTGGGTCGACACTCTGCTTACCCCTCTGCCGACGAGCTGCACAATATTTGCGCCACTCCCAGCTTCCAGACTTCCACCAAAGCTGGTCCCTAGACCAATTTGGGTCCTCCAAATGCATTAGGGGTGCAATTGTAAATCCGAACGGGTTCAGTTCAGATTTTTATTCAATAAATACATGTACAAAGTGATCGAATCAAACTCGGCATCGGCACACAATGTATATATATACCTTGATGTGCTTGTAAGCAGACAGAAAAAAAATCCAGCGACTTTTGGATTTGATCATATGTGCCTCGCAGGCTCTCCCGCTTGCTGGGCAATCTCCATCCAGTTGAGCGCGGAGAGATCAAGAAAGTCGGAAATGTCATCCGCCAGAGCATATGCCTCGAATTCATCCTGATTACTGAATAAATCGAGCTCTGGATCATCCTCCTCCAGTAGAATTGAGGTTGAAAGCAGGCCCTCTGCTGCATCCGATTGAGTCTGCGCCTTGGTAGTACGAGGCATCACGGAATATCCTAATTAGGATGCCGATGCCGAGTTTGATTCGATCACTTTGTACATGTATTTATTTAATAAAATCCGAACTGAACCGTTCGGATTTACAATTGAGCACCCTATTGAGAATAGTTGCGAGACACGTAATTTCTTACGGCAGAAGCTTCCCGAAGTTCCAGAAGTTCGGGTCTGCCGAGCTCTGCCGACGGGGATCGGCAGAGTCTCTGCCGACGAGGCCTTGAAACGAAGTGAATGGTTTAGAGACCTAGCGGTTCATTTGAGGGTGTAGAATGTTACATAGATAAGAGAGGCCAATGGGTTTCAGGGACGGGGACGTCGTGAGGTAATCGGAGTAGGTCCGTGTGGGCGGGCTAAAAGATGAGAAGACACAGCCACTCTAGGTGGTTGGGCAATATGTGGTGGTGTGTTGATTGCCCGTTGTTAGCAAACAAGCCCTGGTCTGCCTCGTTTCCCTACGCGGCGCGAGAGATACCGCGACCACGACCACCCCGGGGTCATGGTGTCTCGCGTATTTTTCCTTTCATCTTTGTCTCCCCCTCGTATATATAGCCTGCGAGCTGCAGCAAGAGAGTATCCGTCTCTCACACTGCGCTCGCAGTTCTTACATAGATCACTTGTCGTCGCACACAATAATTTGACTCCCTTTCATTGCTCGACGTCAACGGACTCGAGCATATTCTCTTTCACACGGCTTCCCCGGCTTCCACTGAGCCATTCTGCATCAACGGGAGATTCGCGAGACGACCTCTTGCACCACCTCAGAACACTGCTCTTCGGGCCCTTGAACGTGCTGCCACCACGTCCTTCTACATCCACACATCCCCACAGCCCCGTCCTCCCTGAACCCGTTCCAATGGCTGATCCCGTTACACCTCTCGCCCCCGCTGCCCCCGGCGCACCCGTCAACCCACCTCCTGTCGTCGTCACAGACTCTCAGAAGATAGACAATCTCAATGCACAGATTGCTTTGCTGCTTGCCGTGCCGGATGCAAGACAGCTCGCACGGGAGGCCGCCGCGGAGTTGTACAGGACACTTCAGACATCTCAGGCGGTTGCTCAGGCGGCCGCCCCAGTTCAGTTGCTGCCGCCGATGCCTCCCGTTGAGCAGCAGCCGCCGCCGTTTGAACTGCCCGCATTCTCGCCCCAATTTAACCCGCCTCTGGCGCCCCTCCATTCACCTGCAGGTGCGTTACTCCAATTCGATCCCTCTTCCCCGATATCGAGCCGGCATGTATCACAGCGGTCATCACACATGACCTCAAGGCCTCCGACCTTTACAAGCTCGACACCCGGGTTAAAGATTCGGAGCCAACGTACAGCCTCAGCGCTTCCGGCACCCTCGAGATGAACAACTCAAGGCAAAAGCCTATAAAAATCTCAATTCTGTCACCTTCCCCCTCCACAATTACTTTGCCATCCTCGCAGTTCATCTCCCCCACCACTCCGCGGGTCTGTCTATTTTTATCGGTACCTCACGCACATCGCGACACTCGCCACGGAGTACGAATGGGCGGCAGTGTTCGAATATCACACACTGTTCTTCAATCGGCGATGGGGTGACATGGCAGCAGGACAGTATGAGCAGTGGGCGCCCCAGACCTCGCGCTTCTCAGCACGTACGTCTTCCCCCACCGCAAAGCCATCAACGTCGCAAGCTCCTCCAAGGCTTCGTCCAAACGGCCTCAATCCTCGAGCTCCGAGCCTTGCCGGAACTATAACCTTGGCAAGTGCAATTCACCGTGCAACTTCGGACGTGTGCACGCCTGTTCGGCTCCTAGCTGCGGCAAGGAGCACCCGCTGACGCAGCACCCCAAGTAGGGCCCCGGCCACGAGTAGCTTTTGCGCCTCATCTTCACTATCTCGTCTCGGCCGCCCCGAAGACGTGCCCGTCACTGGTCCCCTCACAACTGCCTCTTTCCCACCACTTCCCCACGTGTGCTTGTTTCCCGAACAACCGCTTCCCCCCCTCCGTCCTAATATCGACACGCGGGTCAACACCGCCCCTGTCGACGCTCCGGATTTTGCCCGGTGTTTTCGGTGGTCGGATGATTTACTGACTCGATCAATGCGAGATATAAAGTCCCAGGCACAACACAGTTCAGTTCATTTCTGCGTAGGTGATAATCTGCTAATTGGCTTCCCATAGGTACAAGTTTGCCTGTCCCATCAGTTGATACTCGGATCTCGTCGTCGTCATTTGTGTTTGTTGTCTGGTCCGCAATCATCTGTGGGTCAATGTCATTGACTGTAATCCATCTTTCGCCGTCAGAATCATCTTCCAAGTCCGAGTCCGTATCCGAGTCTGAGTTGGACTTATCCTCGTTATTTTCCGATGGGCTGACCACAGTTTTAGAAGTGTAGCAATCTGGGCTCGGACTTTCTTTTTCAATGAAGTTCTCAAAGGCCGTCCAGTAGAAATTTCGGTATGAATGGCTTGTAAAGTGATCTTCAAAGTCCAGAAGGCACGATGCAACCTGTTGCGCAGACAGTTCTTGCTGAGAAATCATAGCATATGCACATTTTTGAAGCATTTTCTTAGCACAATAGTCAGATCATCCTCGTGAGGGTTAAATTCACCCAGTTTTTCAACTGCCAACTCAAGCATCGAAAATGAAATGTGAGTTTTTAAACTGAGACTTTGTAATGTAGTCGGTAATATAGTACAGAATTGCCTTCGCAGAACCGCCGGAGCCGATGAATTTATGTCCATGTTGCATCATATAGCGTCAATTATAGTTGCATTGAAGTTGTTTACAAGTCCGTCCTGGCATCGCAAGTTGATTTCGCCGGTCTCTGGATCAAAAGAGCTCTCAGCGCGAAAATTATCCTCATGTAGATCAAAACGACATGTTTTCGGTTCAGGTGGTTCTCACCAAATTTGAAGCAAGTCGCGGAATGATCGTGAGCTTGACATCGTGATACAACATTGCGGAGATCTTTTTGACGTGATGCAGAAAATGAGGGCTCATCTTTACTGACTGGGATTCCATGGACAGAACAGGGATGGTGGGTGTCTGATGGTACATTAAATCCGGAACAGGTTCTTTGGGGACAGAATTAGAGATGGTGCCGTCCAGAAACGCCAAAAGACGTTTCCCAAATTCTGCATCTGAAGGATCATTTCCAAGTGCGCGCTTTTTTATTTCATTTGGGTTCAGGCCACCTTCAACCCAGACCGCTATGGCAGTGAAGGGTGCCACAGCCTTGGGCTTCAACGCAGCCATAGTACCTTGACGACTCCAAGAATTCCACCTTCCAGATTTTTTTGATTGGGATCATATCCAAGAAGTGTGGATATAAATGCTTTCATATATATATTAAAAATTGTGCTGCGACAATGGGATTTTTCGCAATAAGGACTGACTAGTCCCAATAATCTGGAACATGGTTTGGAAGTAAGAATCAACATCAATCTGCGCCAGCCAAAAATTTCACTATGGGATTGTAAACATCGGCTGGATTAATTGTTATGTAGAAACTGGGGAGGCCTTTTTCAATCATGAGGCCTCGAATCTCATTTCGTATTGCCACCCGAGCAGCAAAAGAACCAGGAACAGCTGAAGCAACACCATTTACTTGCTTGAGTAAATTCAGTACTTTATGTTCTTCGTCATTTTGGGGTGCTACGGATTTTCCACTCGCTACACGTTCAGAAACTCTTTGTACGACTTCTGGAGATGCAGATGCAAATTGCGAAGCCACGGACGCGAAATTGGAACGCTTGACTTTTTAAAAGCATTTTATGGCGCTGTAATATATTGAATGCAGTGAATAAGAAGGACGGATGTTCTTGGAACCGAGGATCGTTCAAGTTGAAAAGATGCTTGACATGGTGTTTCAGAGATACAGGTACTTCTCGCTTCGAATTATTGGGGCCGCCGATTCCGTTGGGGAAAAGAGTGGGATATTAATCGGTGGGCGAAGGCGGGAGCCCTAAAAACCACGGTCCCATCCACTGGGATGCAGAAGCGCGATGGTGAGCGCGCACGCAGAGCAGAGCATGCCGGTGCGAGACGGTACCGCCCTCCCGAGCAGAGAAGGTGGGTGCGTGGCACCTGCCGCGCGTGACGCATCTGAAGCGATACCACAGCGACCGGCACAAGTGGGCGTTCAGGTGAGCGCTTCTCGTCGGGCGTAACACGTCGACAGGGGTGGAGCAGTGCCCGTCGACGCCGACGGACCACGGGAACAGAAAGCTAGAAAAAGAAAGAAAGGTTAGCGCTGGTTTAGGGAGAGAGGGCTGGACAGAATGGAGGGAGGACGAGGAGGGAAAGAAAGAGCGAGGAGCAATGGAGGATGGAGGGGCGGGAGGGAAGAGAAGGTGCAGCGCCGCGGATGGGGGGAGGTAGGATGGGAAAGCGGGGAAGCCACGTACCCAATGTCGAAGACACGCGATCCTGCCGCGCGGCCGCCTGAGCCTCGCCGGCAGTTGTACAGCGAAGCCGCGAGGAGCTGTATGAAAGAACAATCTGAATGTTGTAGAGCATCTGGGTTCGCGGCGGTGGTGGGCCAATGCTTAGCGTGCGGCCTTGTGAGGTGGACGGCGGAGCTGCAGATACCGATTAAGGATGGCTCTGTCGGTACTGGCAACGTTGCGGGCGAACGATACGGCGCCTAGGCCTGCTAACGAAGGGCTGGGGTTCTACGTGTGAGCGTCTTGGCTGGTTTGGACCAGCGAACAAGAGCGATGAGAGAAGCTACTGAGGGCAATGTCAGCGTCGAGGCGAAAGGCGGGGCAGAGGGAGATGTAAAAGAGATGAGAACCAAAGGAAAGACTGGCACGAGAGCCGTGGAATTCGGAATGGAAGAACAAAGAGCGCCTCACGATTTATACCTCAAATTTCAGCAATCCGGGACAAGAGCCAGGGGGCGAAACGGGTACCCAGAATTCGAGTTAAAGATTCAGTTGCAGCGCCCACCCCGCATCGCAGGACTCGGAGAAAGTGCCGCTTGCAACACTCAAAGAGTCAGATTTGCTGCAAATTTGCTACATGGAGTCGAGTATCGCCGCGCCCCGGTCCATCAGGGAAGAGCGCAGCAGAACGAGCATAACAGGCGTAGAATTCGAATAGAAATAGGTTCGGTTCGGGCATTTCCCTGAACCCGAACCTGAACCTCAGGTTCAGGTTCACCGCGTCGGTTCGGCGTTCATCGGCGTTCGAACGCTTGAACCGAACTTCATCCCTTCCACCCGTAGATTTGAGCACCCAAGGGTAAAAAGATGCAGCAGTACTTGTGTCAAAGGGCGTCCGCATCGTGATATAAACTGATTTAAGAAGGTCAAAAAGGAATGTGAAGCGGTCACCCCAAAATTTGCACACTCTGCCTTGGCACCAAGTGACCACATCAGTACCACTTGATGCATTTACAACATTATTGAGGTGGCTACAATTTCTTTGGGCGGCGGGAACGATATTCATTGTTAAATTTTTGTGAAGCTCTTGGCGTTCTTACTATTTACGCCCTGTTCATCAGAAATTGTAAAAATGCTTCGTCATGAGGTGCCGAGCAGTAAATTCAACTAGAAAACGAGGCATAGTTATCTTCAGGCATCGTTGTGAAAAGGGAGAACGAAATTCGCGAATGTTATTTGGGACATTTTTAGGCCTGATTGGTAGCGTGAATCAGGAAAATTTCAGGCCAAAAGTTTAATGCCGGTTCGGGAGTTCGAACGCGTTCGGACGCGTTCAGGAAATTGCTGCTTGTACCGAACCCTGAACTGAACTTGGGGTTCAGGTTCGGTGATTTCCGGAACCTGAACCTGAACCTCGCGTTCAGTTCAGTCCAGTTCGGGTTCGAACCGACTTCCCGAACCGAACTTTGACAACACTATCTACTCTACCGCATTCTGCATATCCCATCAATCTTCTTTATTCCTCGTCCTCGTCCTCCTCCGTAGGGTACACGGAAATCTTCTGCGCCACGGAGGGTAACAAACCGCGCAGCAGCGCCAAATCAGGCGGTACTCGCCATTTTTTGTCAGTGTGTGCATATTCTCCACCTCTTTCAGCGTGTCACCGGCTTGCGCAAGCACCTCATCAAGATTCCCCACCCTTCCTGGGTCATGTGGTCGTCAAGACCAAATCGCTCGTATGGAAAACGGAGGGAAACCGTCTGGAGCGCCATGAGATGGCGAAGATTCCCGAACACTTTCACGGCGTCGGCCATGGCAGAGGCGCATTCGGCGACATCGATATGGTGCAGACTAGTGTTGTTTTCCAAAATATCTGGGTCACTGAGCTCCGCTGCGCTTCCATCCGTCAGTATTTGAGCCTTCAGAGAAGTGGGTTGATTGGACGCACTATCCGGTTGAATACATCGGACCTTTTGGAGCGTCCGCGAATTTACCCTCAAAAGTGGAATCAAGGGGGTATATCCCACCACATGCAGTGATCGTAGATGCCTGATGTCCAGCCTGCTGAAGGTGGATAGCATCGCGTCTACAACATCGATAGCTACCCATAGACTCTCAGTAGACAGACACTGTAACTCGTACCTTGTTCACTAAAAGCCACCCTGGGGTCCAACTCTACATCGAGGGAATCGAGCACGATGAGAGCTTTGTGAGAAGCGGGATCGGCTGGGCGAGCAAATGTGTCGTCAAAGTCAATATTGTTTAGAGTTAGCTCCTTCAAGCCGTGTGCATGGCTAAGGAGGGACTCAAGCTCCATCAAATCTGTGAACATGTACTGCCCGAGAGAAAGACTCCGAAAATGGGGGAGCCGAAGTGCTTCATGGAAGGCATTTTGAAAAGGGTTGGCTGGGGATTCCACCAAAATGGATTATGGCTTGAAAATATGCTTAGATGCACCAATTTCGGTACCAGACCAAGGATTCGGGAGGCCAGTGTGAAGTCGACATTGTCAGTGGCCTCACCGGGCTTGGATCTCAGAGTGATACTGACATATTTCACATATGACCTGATAATCTGTGGGAATTCGGAAACGAGCGCCTTGTACGGGGGATAACGGCCGAAGTAATGAACTGCAGCAAGCAGATGCTCCCGGCTCCGTGTTAAGAAGCTGCGAGAGGTAGGAGCACAAGCCCTGAGTGCGGCCTCTTCCGAATCGGGGACCTAGTAGCGGTCGGGTGTTGCTGCTTCACCCTGCGGGGCGAATTGGTCGATGATGGTGTCAATAAGTTCCTGAGGGAGGCGTCCCATCGCGGCAGCTGTCCACAAGCCATCTGATTAGTAAGTGGATAGCAAGACTCGTTGCGACACACCCGCTCCGTTTCAGTTCTCGAGCGCCTTTAGAAAGTGGTCCTGACCGTGGCGGAAGATGCCACTTTGATGAAGTTGACGTCTATTTGTCTCTGCAAAAACGCGTCCTCCCGACTCTTTCGCATTAATAATATTAAAAGTAAAATTCCACGCGTATTTGAGTGTTTGAGTGCATTACGAAAAATTCTGGCCTGTGCCGCAACTACCGGCTGCTCACGAATCTAGCGTTCGGCACACTGACTCATGTCAACTCCCCCTTCTAAGTTCTGAAGTTTACTAACGCTGAGCGAACAAAAGAGGTACAAGTTTTCTGCAAGATGTCAACTGAGCACAACACCATTCCAGGGGATCGATCACACAAGACGCTGGCCACACTGTGACTGGCCGGCCATTCGGCGGGACCTCCGGTTGTAACCTCGTGGGACCTGACCACAAGCCAAAGGCGCAAGTCTACGGGAGGAGGGTCCCTCCTCCAGGCAAAATTTCCCCGGTATCCACCAGTCAACAGTGAGCTGTCGCATGTCTTCCCTTTGCAGAGTGCATGCGAGACCACAAGTCCGCGTGCGGCACGAGGCCCACAGCCGACGAAAAAAACCAGTCTCGTGGCCTGAGAAAGGAGTAATAAGTGACGTGTAGCTTGAGGTCTTGAGTGCAGGTGGTGTTTGAGCAAATTGAAGCGCTTGCGGAAATATTTGAACAAGTTGAAGAGCGAAGAAATATCACATTGAGATATTTATAATAGTAACCACCGGAGCCAAATTTAATACCGGTTCGTACTCGAATAAAGCTTGTGAGAAGAACCAGACGGCCCTTGGCGCCCTCCTCGCTGGCTCTGGTATTGGGTTCTCGCTTGCGATGCAGAGTCATTGGAGCCCATGTGCATCTGAATATTAGAGTATCCAGGAACCCTGTTGCTTGACCAGGCGCTCATGAGCGCCGTTGCTGCCCCTGTATTGCATGGAGATGCGGAGGTTGTGGGCCATAACCGGGTCGCGTTCAATCTGGTAAGTTCTCGCGCCGGTGTGGCGAAAATGGTTGGGAATTGCCGCTGGATGTGCGACTCAAAAAGGTCGAGAGCCGACAATGTGCTGGTAGGGAAGGGCCCCATGTTAATCACAGGGGGAGAGACTCGCTCTGCCGCGAGCGCTTCGGATCGCGGGTCGCCTCACGGGTCGCCTCAGTGGACGGGGAGCGACGTCGAGTCTCTGATGTGCGCGGATCTCTCACCTTGCGCACT